>CM063513.1:24337238-25537238 GCA_032199755.1 Ambrosia artemisiifolia | reverse complement strand
TGTAGTAGATGACCAGTCATGATCTTTGAGAACATAATATTTTGTGTGAAATTAAAATATGATGATAATAAATTTTGTTTTTTGTTGTCGAATTAATTTAAAATTCAATAAATTGTAGGATTCTCGCGAAGAACCAAAGAGGGATTTGAGAAGTAGGGGACTGTGTCTAGTTCCTGTTTCGTGCACGATGCAAGTTGGGAGTGACAACGGAGCAGATTATTGGGCTCCGGCTCTGAACGGGGGGTTTCGATGAACGGATCAAAGTTATGTTTTCGCACATGTTGAACAAGTTCCTGTCAAGAAATGAGATAACATCATGAGCAGTCACTCTGCTTAAAAATACTTCCAAGGCTGATTGCTCATGATGCTATGCATGTTCTTGGTGGGAAGGAAATGATGATCTACTGACCAAAAAACTATATGGGGCTTTGGGTCATAAGTCTCTACATCTATCTACCTAATTTTTATGCACTTGTTTATCGTTTTCTGTCCATGTTATTGGATCATGGTTGGTTAGTTCGTAATATTGTAGAATTTCTTATTTAAGTTGCATTCTAGTTAACAGTTACTGTTGTTTACTTGTTTACCTATATATATATGCATGTTAGTATCATGTGGAACTTTAAAGGCACTAACTATTTCGCAACAAATAACAAACGATATATAGCTTAAAGAATTTTTTGCTAAAGTAGTGTTTTTTTTATCGGTTTTTGTACAAATGGTAGGTGTCAGAAGTGTATTTAGGCAAATGGTAGTCCCGCAATCTTAGATTGCGGGATTGGGCTTACGTGGACAATCAGCAAGGATGACTTGGACAAGCAGCTGAGTTGGAAGATGATGTGGAAGACCCGCAATCTTAGATTGCGGGATTGGGCTTCGAAAAACTGTTCACGAAATCTAAGTCTGCGGAAATGGGCTAACTTTTTAGGCTGGAGCATTCTTATATAAGACATTCTTATAACAATCGATCAAATAATAATAATAAGATACACACTCGATCAGATAATATAACATACACACTGTCAAACACAAACACAAACATTCGTTCGTTCTTTTCATACACAGCGTTAGAGGCGATGGTTTTTTAGTGTTGTTGGATCCGTGTTACATTTGCACGTGTTAAATGGCTGTCTGGTCATTTAATTTGAAAAATATTAATGTTGGAGGGTCCAAAGGTTGTAGAAGAATTCATCTAGTTTTTGGTCATGACCCTCTTATTTTTGGATCGATGTTACATTTGCATGAAACTACTTGGATCGATGTTACATTTGCACGTATTATAACACGTGTAGAATGCAACATTGGTATTGTAGTTTATAAAATTAAATACCTGGCTTGCAATGGTGGTTTGAATATCCCGTGTACCACCCCCAGGCAGGCCAATTATTTCTTTCTTGGGAACCACCCTCTAAGCAAATCCTTAGGTAGATGAGGGCGCTGATTCTACGCTGATCTGGAATTGGTGTTCTCGAACATTGAAGATGGTGGATTCATCAAAGCTACTGATTTTTCGCAGCAGGCGTCAAAGGTAGCTCTGATGTAGAGAGTTGGAGGCGCGTCAGGCGTCAAAGGCAGGCGATGGAAGCTGTGGTGGAGGGAGTTCATCAGGGCCTCGCCTGCCTTTTAGAAGTTGGAATTGGTGTTCTCGGAAAATTCACGTAAAGCTGAAGCTTCCGCAAGTTGAAGCTTCATTTAGAAGTTGGAATTGGCGTGGAATCAGTCCTCGTTGTTCCTGTAGGATTGTGGCAAGGCGTGTAAAACAAAATGGTGATTCTTCTTCTACCGTTAAAACAAAAGGTGGATGGGGAGTTGCTTTTAAAGTTGGAATAGGTGTTCTCGGAAATTGAAGGTGGTCGAGTCATCAAAGTCGATCATTTTCGCAGCAAACTTTATTGCGCTTGCGGGTTCTACACCTTCAGCGCAAGGCCCTCCGACGTCGAAGAAACACGCTCCGTCATTAGCGACGTCGGGGATATCGGATGCACCAGCTCCTGCTCGTACCTCGATAGTACCAGGCATCTGAAATAGGTACGTAGATACCCTTGACTTGGTACCCATGTACAGCAAATCGACGAACTTAAAGATAAAGCTAAAATATGGGCCAAGTATCGAGGGACGCTGCGTGCATAAATATGGGAAGAGATGCATAAATATGGGGGCTGGTTAAAACACTAAAGATATGTGGTGTGATAGATATGGAGTTGTATGTTGCTGCTGCAGCTAAATTGGAATTGGTGGTCTCGGAAATAGATTGTTTTGTAACTTTGGTAGATTGTATATTTAACGTTTCGTGTGAATAATAAATTTACGTTGTTTTTATTCAATAAGTTTATTGACTAAACGACTTGTGGATTGTATAGTTTGACTAGTTTGTAAAAATAGTTTCTGTTTTCTTAATGTTTTCTTATTGTGTTTTCTTAGTGTTGAAACATGCCCAGGGAGCCCTTTTCGGGCCCCTGTATCCGTCTCCCGGGCCGGGCTTTACCGGACCCGGATCGCCGGACGTGGCGTCCTTGGGTGATATAACAGGGCCGTCGCTGGTCCAGGCGTTACGGGACTTTCCGTGACACGATCCCGGGCCTCACAAAAAGCCCCGGACCTCATTTTGTTAACTTACTTTTTATTTGTCAATATAACAAATCCTTATATTATAAAAGCCGGATGAAAATATAAAGAAAAATTAGTGTTGAAACATGCCCAGGGAGCCCTTTTCGGGCCCCTGTATCCGTCTCCCGGGCCGGGCTTTACCGGACCCGGATCGCCGAACGTGGCGTCCTTGGGTGATATAACAGGGCCGTCGCTGGTCCAGGCGTTACGGGACTTTCCGTGACACGATCCCGGGCCTCACAAAAAGCCCCGGACCTCATTTTGTTAACTTACTTTTTATTTGTCAATACTTTTTATTTGTCAATACTTTTTATTTGTCAATACTTTTTATTCAACAATCAAAAAACAAACCATTTCATATATCAAAAAACAAACCATTTCATATATCATTAGTTTATATAGAGTTATTACAATTGGGTCCACAATTAGCTTGGTTACAAAATCGTCCGTCAGTACCACATAAAGGGGGACGTCGCTCACGGTGTGGATTGCGACGCGGCTCGTTAGGGAACTCCAAAGGTACTGGTGTGTAGAAATTGGACGACGATCCTTCACCACCTTGATTTGGGGCCCAATAGTTAAACGATGACTGCCCGGTGTTGATGGGTGGGTTGAGAGGGAAGGTAGTCTGTGGTGTTCTAATGGGATCAAACGGGTTAAAAGCGTCAGTCCATTGGTTGTCGTTTAATAACGACTCCATGAGGTTCATATCTGTTGACCCCCCTTGGATATTCGTAGTGCCCTGTGGTGGGGTACCGAATCTTGCAAGAAATGAGGTAGGGTCAAACCCGCCAAGATCATCATCAAAGAAAGTATTATCTGGCGTACTTTGATGACTATGCACAGACACTTCTTCTTCTCTCTGAACCTCCGCATTCCTCTGATTTCGCCTTCGCCTAGGCGCTCTTTGAGGACGGCTTCTGTCTGCAACAGAGGCAGCAGGGCTACCTTCAAGCCGTGAGCGGTAGTTCAAACGATCACCCACACCAATTTGCGACATGACTGATTGGGCAGTGCTTTGAATCACCCCAAGATTGGTGCTGAAGTTGGCAGGGACGGACGACATGATCTGGGACACTTGCTCGTTAATCTGCGTGTATCCCTCCATCTGTAAATTAAGAAAATTAAATATTAACAAATTTATCATTTAAATATACACTTTTATATATTTGAAAAAAATTCATATATATACCAGCACTTGGGCAATCCCAGCATCATCTCTGAAACCCGGTTGTGCTACCGGGATGGCCATTGGGTTCCTCGTGTACCCCACGGTTCTTTCTAAGAACCAATCCATATAATCAGCATACACGGAAGGTTCTGAGGTTCGTTCCCCGAGCACTACGTGATTCTCGCGCTCATCCCAGGACTGCACATACGTGCTATGGTATGTTGTAAACCAGTTTTCGTATGGTCTCCCAGCACGCGTCCTTTGGTGCAGCTCGAGGTGGACTTCGGGGGTAAAGGGTGGTCCCTGAGGAATCCATTGACGGAATCCGAATTGTCTAACGACCCTGCTGGCTTGGTGGTATTCCACCACCTGAAACCACAGAATGTAGCAATCCGAACACCAAGAGGCCCGTCCGTCGGTGCAACTTGCCGGGAGTACATCCATGGCTCGTTCATAGGGTCTCCAAATGAACTGTTGTAAAAAATTAAACAGAAACACTATTAGTAAAATTTAATATATTTTTCACTGTAACAAAAAATAAACAGTCTCATACCTGTTCGGAATATAAATTTTGAAGTTGCGATCGTATCGCTTTTAACGACCGCGAGGCCACCCCCCTGAAATCGCGCGATCCTTTCCAGCTGTTTTAAACGAACGAGTTAGTTTATTTAATAAAAAAATTATTAAATATAACATAAGGAAGGGTGATGGAGAAAATACATACATTGCGCCATACGGTATTCCAGGCATCAACCGGGTACTACACCGGGGAGATAGTACACTGATTCGGGTCCATGCCCACAACTGGAGTATGGTGATAGGTCCTCCAATTGTTTTATCAGTGGAGCATGCGGCTTTGCACAAGTTTCTGTACAAACAAGCTAATGCAGCACTCCCCCAGCTAAACTGACCACATGTTTCTAACGATTCGACGTGCCTTAAAAATGTCAATGACGTCCAACCGTTAGAAGAGTCAGCCAACAGTGAATTACCCACAATAATCAGCACCACACAACGTGCTTGTTGTCTAACCATATCAATATCTGCCCCTTCGGGCAGTGGTTCCTTGATTTTTTCTAGAAGGCTTGTTGTTTTAATAGTATTTCCGGAAAGCATGCTCTCATTCGTAATCTGTATGCCCAACATACCTTCTACTAGCTGATTTCGAACTTCATGGGACCATTTTTCCTGTAGTCCTGCAATTGGTGGACCGTTGACTCGCAACCCCATGAGGACGTTCACGTCCTCTAGAGTCACGGTTGTTTCACCGAAGGAGAAGTGAAACGTGTGAGTCTCAGGACGCCACCTTTCTACCAACGCGGTTATTAAACCACGGTCAGCAAATAGGTAGCCAACCTCAAGAACGCCACCAAAACCAGCTACATTAACCAGATTACGAACATTGGGGTGAATACCATTATCCCGTATGTGATTGTATAACGACTGATCGCCTCGCCTTACATCGAGTTCTATGGCATCGTCACCACCGTCTTCGAACATATAAGCAGAACGATGTCGTGGCTGCAGCCATAGAAGAGAATTGTCTCTTGGACCAGGGTGTAGATAAGCCATAATTTTTAAGATATGAAGTTGTTTATCTGCTTTGTGTTGTGAGTTTTTTTTTTGTGAGTTTGCTTTGCTTTGTGTTGTTAACAATTGCACTAGTCCATCCATATATATATTAAAATTCATGCCATTTCTCTGCACTCTACCCTCACATGCAAACATTGATTTTGATTAAAGTTGATTAGATATGTGTAAGAATTCAGACATGCAAAGGCATGCAAACCTCTCTACTCTCTCATGCATGCATTGATGGGATGAGATGGTGTGTAAGTGTTGAAGACAAAAGCAAACAGAAGAAGGACCTGCACTCCCGCAATCTGAGATTGCGGGTCTCCACTGTAGCTCTGCGACGTTCTGTACTCCCGCAATCTAAGATTGCGGGTCTTCCACCTGGATGTCCAACTCAGCTCTCCTTCGTCCATGCTCGTCCTACTCAGCAGCCATGTCACCTAATCCCGCAATCTAAGATTGCGGGAATCCTAAAAACCTAAACTTGTTTCTGACACAAACTAATATCACAAAAATATCTTAAATTCCCACCATTTTGGCAAAAAATTCTAGCTTAAATCATGTTTCCTCCGTTTTAAGTTCACGCCTATTTCAATGATCAAGTTTTCTTTTCTTAGACGACGAGAATAGAAAAGATAAATTGGACAGTGGAACATGATGAACTCTCTTAACCCTCCCTCGGTCCAGCCATTGTTTCACATTAGTAATATAGGACCAAAAAATGATATATTCAATCATCGGTAGATCTCTCTACTGGCCAGATGAGGCCTCGTCCCGCCTAGCTTTCTTGCTTTGTAGTGTAAATTTTACCAAAAAATCCTATATGTGTTCAGTCCGGACCTATCAGGTTTTTCGTTCAAGATCTACCATTGTATTAATCATATATTAGTAGATATTAACATTATTCGTAGATATATAATTGTCTCTAGATAGCATAATCTGAATCTAATAACTTTTATCCACGTGTTGTTGATGTTTATAAATGTTTATAAAAAGCTGTTACATTTATTAAAAAATGTATACGAAAAGGGATATATGGGTCAACCAGTACTCTTTTAACTATAAATACGAAGTACTAACTTTTTGCTTTCCCTTTCGTAAATTAACAAATTAAGTTGTTCTTCGATTATTTTGGTTAACTATTGTTACAAGTTATAACTAAGATATTGCGTATCAAGAAGTAATGACAATGAGACAATGACCTTTACATCCGCGTAGTAAGTATCAAAAGACTTCTAGCTCAAGACACAATCTTTAGCCTTTTAGTTTAAAATAATAAAGAAAACTACTTTAACAATAATGTGACATTAAGGTTGGTGGCTGGAGAAACAAGGTTTTTAGGAGCATCTAAGTTGAAACATCGTGAGTTCAAATCTCATAAAAAGTAATCACAAAATTTGCTATTAAAAAATAATAATATACAATGTCCACAAATGCAAGAAAAATGGTATTTCCTAATTGCAATATTAAAAATAATAATAATTATGAAGGGCAAATGGCATAATAATGTTTACAAACAAATTAGAAGAAATGTAAATTAAACAATATAAAGATGTGGAGAATGAGGAGTGCATAGTGAATTCCCGAAGGTACCGGTTAAGGACTTACCTGAAGATAAACAATATGAAGATGTGGAGATTGAGGACATCACTTTTTGAAGAGTACCAAGAGTATTGTGTGATTGGTAACAAGGTTAATGGGTTGACAGAAGATTATACTAAGAAGTCTGAAGAGGTGATACAGTCTAGTTTTTGAAAGGGAAGGATAATCTGTTGGATGTATATCCCCAAGTTGAAGTGTGTACCAGTGACGTGAGAGACATGTATTCAATAATGTTTTATTGTTGATTCTTGTGAAGGTCAGAGGTCACTACAAGAAATTTGACCTTTAGCGGCGACCCGCTATAGTGTCGCCGCTAAAGGTCAAATTTAATCTAACCATTGATCAACTAAACATCAACGGCTAAGATTTAAACCCGCTATTGTTATTAGCAGCGACACCGTCGCCGCTAAAGGTTAACCCGAAAATTTTAACCTACCCGCCTTTCCTCTTCTTCTTTCCCTCTCTTTCTTTTTCACCTACACTCTTCTTCTTCTTCTTTGCTTTTCTTCTTCAAAACTCTGCCTCCTCTCATCTCTCACACTCCCTCTCTTCTTCTTTCTTCTTTCCTTCTCCCTCCTTCTCCCTTAATTTTAACCACCACCACCACCAAGCCCCACCACCACCGGGCAACCCCCTAAAGGTATACTTTTAGCGGCCACAGGCGTCGCCGCTAAAAGTATACTTCCTTGTAGTGGGTGTGAAGTCCATATGCTCAAACCGTCTCAGGCGTAGGAGCGCATACGCCTAATGGCTCCAAGCATATGACAGGTGTCTATAAATATGGCACTTGTGCTCCTCATTTGTAACTTTTGTAATCCACGTTGAAGTGTTGTTGAATTTTCGTGTGATTGTTTTACTTATTGTTTTATCATTTCTCTAACGTATTCACGCGACTAAGAAAAATTTGTATCGTTGATTTTCGCCTTCAGTTAATTCGGACAAAGATTAAGTCACCCAAGACAATGGTTTTATTTTAAACCATGAAGTGGTTAGTAGATATCTCCAAAATTATAATCCCACTGAACGCAGC
Source organism: Ambrosia artemisiifolia (assembly GCA_032199755.1). NCBI lineage: Eukaryota > Viridiplantae > Streptophyta > Magnoliopsida > Asterales > Asteraceae > Ambrosia > Ambrosia artemisiifolia. The sequence continues at coordinate 25,529,253 of CM063513.1, read as the reverse complement.
TACGTTGAACTTTCAGATGCATTTGTGCAAGATGATTCTGCTGTTGCTGGTTTGACTGAGTCAGTGAAGGGTGTGGTGATACAGAAGCTACTAGTGGTGGAAACAACAGAGCCTGGGCCTGTTCTTGAGGATACTCCTCAAAAGAAAAAAGCGATCTAAGCGCTCCAGGTCCTGGCGCAGCTCGAAGGAAAGGGATGGTACGGGGAGTCTGTCGTCCCCAGTTGGAAAGAAGAAAAAATTGGACGAACTTGTCCATAATTCTGAAGACAGTTTGCTTGGTAAGTGTGTCCTACTTTCCTTTTATATGTTTCCTTGCTTAACATTTGTTGTTTATTAACTTTGTTTTCAGTGCGCAACTGACTTGATGGGGGAGGGTGCATAGGGAGTATTGTGACTGCTGTTTTTGCTGAAGGGTTTACCACTAACCCAACTGATAGACAGAAGACTCCGTCTCCGGAGACTCGTCCCCCTACTCCTCCTGTCCAGTCCCCATTACAAGATGTTCTGCCACCACAGTCCCCGCCTCCCCGCCAACCTACACCATTGGTGTCCTCGCCAGCTCGCCAACCCACACCACAAGCATCTCCAGCTGTTATCCGTTTAACTGACCCCGAAAAGCCGGAAGGTATGGAGATGGAGATGGGTACTGGTCGGGTGTCGCCGACTAATGTGAGCGAGGGTGATGGGCGGGGCTGGATTACGTTGAAGACGACTCTGAAGAGAAGAAGGTGACTGCTGAACCGAACGCCAGTTTTTCTGGCGCATCCAAGTCTGAGGGTGGGGTCAGCGCAAGTGGGGTGTTTGTTCCTGGTTAGGCGCTGACTTCGGATACCCGGTTTCTCGATGTGGAGAACTGTCGCCAATTTTTGGCTACCTTATCCCTCCAGCGTAGCGCGAGCACCAAGCTACTCGTCCACGCAATGACTTACTTGATGATCATGTCATGAGCTTGGCGAATATGCTATCTACCTCAGCTGAGATCGCTCGTTAGTGGGGATCTCTGACCCATGAGCGGGATAGGTATGATCAAGAGATGAAGCGTGTTTGCGAAGAGCGTGACAGATTGAATCAAGAGTTAAAGCAGGTGAAGTGGGATGCTCTCACTTTCCGCGAGCAGCGGGATAAGTTGAAGGATCACCTTTCAGAGAGGGAGCAGCAGTGGGCAGTGGCTTGCGCTAAAACTAATAAAAAATTAGAGGCTGTTGCGAATCGAGAGGAGGAGGCGAAGCAAAAGTATAGTGAGGCTTCTAAAGAGATTTTGCGCTTGAATGATAGTTTGACGCAGCGTAACGATGCTCTGATTGAAGCCCGGGAGAGATTAAGGGAGAAGGATGATGAGCTTGCTAAGTTAGGGAAGGAGAAATTGAGTTAGAGGACCACAACTTGGTCTTACAACAGAAGAATGCTAATCTGGATGGAGAGCTTTTGGACACCCGTGAAGAGGCACACTTGGCGCATGAAGATCGTGAGTGGTTGCTCAGAAGTTGTGTCCCCAAGGTTTGCCTTGATCCTCCCCTTTAATTTCCTCATCATTCCCACTTTGTTTTGTAATAAATGTTTGACTTTTGTACTTGCAGGTTGCTCACTATGTTAAGAATTGCGACGAGGTGCGCAATGCAGTTGCGGGGGTCAACGCCGCTGCGAAGTTTGCTGGCCGCAGAGCAGGTTTCTTGGATGGTTTCTAGCATGCGAAGGACGGCAAGGCATTAGAACAATTCGCTTTACACAATAAAGACCTTGACGCCGTCCTTGCGATGAAGGCTGCAAAGTACGACCGTTTGAATGTGGAGCTGGTGGATTTCATTGTTAGCCACAGGGATCGCCCCACTTGCTATGAGCTGCGACAATCCTTTGAAAATCAAGGTTTAGTGCACACGAGGCGCAAGTATGCTATGAAGAAGGTGTAGCAAGATGTGGAGGCTGATGCTGATAATCCTGAAGGCAGCTAGAAGCTCGAGCTGTCTGTCTCAGACGAGGATGACTTTAGTAATGCTTCATCAGAGTTTAAAGTTTAGTGCTCCACTTTGCTTTGCTTTCTTATGTTTGTAACCTATTAAGAACAATGCTGACTTGTTGAACTGATGTCATGCTTTTGAGTAGATCTGTAAGATAATAGTGCTTGAATAATTTACTGTTTAGTTTTATTATCTGTATGCACTTTTTGCGCTTGCGATATTTGTGGGCATAGTTTGTGATGCTTGTTTGCATATTTTAACTAAGCACTTTTTAGTTTTCGTAGCACATTTTGGTTGTGTATCGTGTAGATTTAAGGATTGCATGTGAACTACGCAATTAGGTTTGAGTGTTGCACTCTTGCGATGTAACGTTTAGTGTGCGCAGTATATTTTAGCTATATACTGCGCAGCTTGGGAATTGCATTTTTACTATGCAATTTAGTTTAAGTTTGGCATTGCATGTTTCCTATGCAATGTTTAGTTTTCGCGTTGTATCTTAGCCATATAACGTTTGGTTTGGGTGTTGCATTTTAACTATGCAACGTTTACTGTGAGCAGTACATTTTAACTATGTGTTGCGCGGTTTAAGAATTGTGTTTTAACCATGCAATTTTAATTTAAGTTTTGCATTGCATTTTAACTATGCAATTTAGTTTACGCATTGTATCTTAACCATACAGTGTTTAGTTTTAGGTGTTGCATTTTAACTATGCAACACGTAGATTGCGTATTGTGTCTTAACCACACAATGTTTAGTTTCCAGTGTTGCATTTTAACTATGCAACACGTAGAATGCGCATTGTGTCTTAACCACACAATGTTTAGTTTTAGGTGTTGCATTTTAACTATGAAACACGGAGAATGCGCATTGTCTCTTCACCACACAATGTTTAGTTTTAGGTGTTGCATTTTAAGTATGTAACACGTAGAATGCGCATTATGTCTTGACCACACGATGTTTAGTTTTAGGTGTTGCATTTTAACTATGCAACACGTAGATTGCGCATTGTGTCTTAACCACACAATGTTTAGTTTTAGGTGTTGCATTTTAACAATGCAACTTTTAGTTTTGGAATTATGCTATGTGTGATATCGTTGATTCCGTTTATGTGACGTGAATGAATGACAGTAGAATAGATGTTTGAAAAGGAAAGTTAAATGTATTCATTCGATAATCTGGCTAGACAGCCTTTATTACAACATAAAATCAACTACATATAGCATTTTCGCAACTGTGCCGCATTCCATGTTCGTGGCACAGGTTTGTCTTCCAGCGTTGCCAGTTTGTAAGCTCCTTTGTCGAGGACCTCTGCAATGCGGTATGGTCCTTCCTAAGTGGGTGTCAATTTCCCTTCGGGTATTGCGTTGCTGGCCTCATTGTTTCTGAACACAAATTCCCGTCTGGAAGGAGTTGAGTTTGACTTTGGCATTGTAGTACTTTTCTAGCTGTTTTTTGTAATTTGCCTCCTTTACAGCTGCCAAGTCACGGCGCTCTACTAGGAGGTCCAGGTTGAGGCGCAGTTCGGCTTCATTGTCAGTGCGGCTTGCTGAAAGAACTCTGGCGGAGGGACATCCAATCACCGCTCGTATCATAGCCTCTGATCCGTATGTCAAGCTGAATGGGGTTTCACCAGTGCTTATTTTGGTGAGTGTGCGATTCGCCCATAGCACATTGGGCAACTCCTCCGCCCAAGCTTTCCCTTTGGTTCCCAACCTTGACTTGATGCCCTCTACCAAGCTACGATTTACGCGATCCACCTGGCCATTGCATTGTCGTTGCGCGACGGAGGTAAAAACCGCGTTCATGATTTTCGCCACAACCATGCATGGTCCTGCATGTATCCCATAGATTCCTTCATGTATCTCGCGGACTAAGTAGTCTACATCGACCGCATCCACACATTTCAGTAATGGCCCCAGATAGGATTTTCGGTACAACACGCCATCTTGCATTTGGTATTGTAAAGCCTTGTGTTGTATTTTCTTAGCTTCTGCGCGCTGATCCGGGAGTGTGCCGGTGGTAAGGTAAGACACTATCAGGGTCATCCAACTGTCAACACCTGTCTGAATAACGTGAACTTCCTTGGGTGGAACAGACGGTTCATTCATGACTTCGACTCGGACCTCTTTTGCTAAATGGCCAAAACTTGTTGATGCCATTTTTCTTTGAGCGTCCACTTGCTTGTTTTGACTGCAGCTGATGTGGTCGAGTGTGCAACTTGCAAAGTTGTTCATGAGTTCTTTGGCTCTCTGGAGGTACATGATCATTGACGGGTCTTTGGCTTCATATTTTCCCGTTATTTGGCCCACAACCAACATTGAATCGACATGCGCAAAGACGTGTTTGGCGCCCAGCTTCTGTGCGATGCGCAGTCTTGCAAGAAAGGCTTCGTATTCGGCTTCATTGTTTGTAGTCTTGAATTCTAGCTGGATGACATACGTAATTTCTGCGCCTTCTGGGCTGACGTTTCTAATGCCAGCGCCCGCGCGATCTTTGTTTGAAGCTCCATCGGTGTAAAGATCCCAGACGGCTTTCTCATCACCTGTTGGTTGTGGTTCTTGTTCTGCTCTGCACTCTTCGATTTTTTCTTGAAGTACCATGGCTATGAAATCCGCTAAGACTTGGCCTTTGATGGCTGGACGAGTTTTGTAAAAGATGGTGTGTTCACCTAACTCGATGGCCCACTTTGCCAATCTGCATGATAACTCTGGCTTTGATAGGACGTTGTTCAGCTTGTAATCACTTTGCACATTAATTGGGTGGCCTTGGAAGTACCTGCGCAGCCTGAGCGAGGCATGAACCAATGCCAAGACCAATTTTTCCATAGTCATGTACCATGTTTCTGCATCTGTCAGGACTCTACTGATGTAATAGATGGGTGTTTGCACTAGTATTTGGTCGACCATCATCACTGCGCTGACTGCCGTTTCTGTTGCGCAGAGGAACATTGTCAACGGCTCCTTGGGGAGTGGGGCAGTGAGCGTCGATAAGTCCATCAAGTATGCTTTCATGTCTTGGAATGCCTTTTCTGCTTCGGCAGTCCACTTAAATTTGTTTTTCTTCAAACAGCTCTTCAGAGTTTCGATGAATGGGATGGATTTGCTTGCGTGATGCGATAGGAAACGGTTTATTGCCACCCGGCGCCCGTTTAGCGTCTGCACTTCTTTCAAGGTTGACGGAGAAGACATTTTCTCAATAGCTTGGATTTTTTCAGGGTTTGGGCGGAATCCATCCTTGGTGACAACCACTCCTAAAAATTTCCCTTCTTCTATTCCGAACGCACACTTGCTCGGGTTAAGCTTCATGTGTATCTCTTTCAAGTGCTTTAAGGTTTCTTCGATGTCTTTCAGCATTTGATCTTCTTCTCTACTTTTAATGACCAGGTCATCCACATACACTTCCAAGTTTTTTCCAATCTGCTTTGCGAAAGCGCGGTTCATCAATCGTTGATATGTGGCACCTGCATTCTTTAAACCAAAAGGCATCTTGGTATAGCAGAAAACTCCTTTGTCAATCCTGAAGGCTGTTTTGTCCTCGTCCTCCATCGCCATTTGAATTTGAAGATAGCCTTTGTAGGCGTCCAAGAAACATTTAAACCTTAAGGGCGCAAGGGAGTCGATTTTAAGATCGATCTCCGGGAGGGGGTAACAGTCCTTTGGGAATGCCTTGTTGAGATCGGTGTAGTCCACACACATCCTCCAACCATCATTGCTTTTCTTGACCATGACTGGGTTGACGACCCAAGTTTGGTATCTTATTTCCCTTAAGATCCCTGCTTTTAGTAGCTCACCCACTTGCTTGTGTTTTTTCAGCGCCCATGCTTCTCTGTTTTTGCGCGATGGGCTCAACCGAGCGGTAGGTGTTTAGCTGGTGTTGGGCGAGTTCTTGCGGGACTCCCACCATGTATGATGGTTGCCACACGAAGACATCCATATTTCTCTTGAGCAGTTGCTTGAGGTGGTCCCGGATGTTCTCATAGATAACTGGTCCCAGCGTAATTGTTTGCTCCGGGAACTTCGGGTTGAGGATCCATTTCTCTGGTTATGTGCGTGGGCACGGTTTTAACATTTTTGCTGGGTGAGAGTCTGTTATCATGGCGCATTCTCTATTGGCCCATACGATTGCCACACTATTTGGGGTGGGGAAACCGATGGCACCGTGAACCGTTGAGGTGACCATGTTGTATGCTGCCATAGAGTCACGTTCCAAGATGATGTCATATTTGGGTTTTGCTGGAATAACGAGAAAGGTGACTTCTTCTGTTCTTGAATGACCGTGCTCTCCCAAAGTGAGAGGAAAAGAAATTTCTCTGAGCGGAGTTACCACCTCATTTGAAAATCCCATGATTGGAGAGTTAATGGGGCGCAGGCGTTGCTTATCCTCATCGTCTAGCAAGTTGAAACATTACTCATACATGATGTCGGAATTACTTCTTGTATCCATGAATGCGCGAGTGGTTCGATAGTAATCAAAGACGGCTGTGACGATGATTGCGCGGGTGGAGGAGGGTCCGCCTTTGACTACTGGGAAACATACTTGTTACTCCCTCCACTCCACGATCTGCTCAGTTTTATGCTTCTGGTGCCTGCGCCTGTCACTGTGAATCATCATGCTTATGTTTTTTATCTTCTTTTGAGGTGGTCCGGCGTTTTGCTTGCGCTCGATATTTTGCAATAAATGTCTGAGATTGCCAGATTTTAAAGCATCTTCTATGGCTTGTTTGAGCTGATAGCACTTGTCAGTTTCATGACTTATGTCTTGATGATAAGCGCAGAACTTGTTGGGGTCTAAGCCTTCTCTTCTCTTGATGACTTTAGGTGCGGGGAAATCAACGTTCTCTGTGGCCAAGACTTGCCCTGGTGTTTTTGTCAAAGGCGTCCAGGAATTGTGATGTCACTTTCCTAACTTGTTATCCGACGATGTGTTTCCCCTGTAATAGACTTCTGTATTAAAACAACACCTGGATTTGGATTTTTTATTTACTGATTTTTTTATAAATCAATGTTGTAGATCTATGAATATATATAGAGTAGAGATGATTATTGTTTCTGGATTCAATCATTTTCTCTAGGTTTTAAGTGGCTGCAATGGTGTCCATTGTCGGGTTTGTGATGCAAAAGTAAGTAGGTAATACAACTAAACATGTAAATCTATTTACTGATGTTTTTGTTGGGGTAATGAATTGTATGTTGATGCTCAGAAGCAGTGACGGATTCAGATTTTCCAGTGGGTTCACCTTTTTCCGTTGATTAGATTTCTCACAACCAACCTTTCAAATTTTTAGGTCGGGTCGGGTCAGGTCGTTTCCTAAGTTAATATTATAAACCCTACTCCTAATGACTAAACAAGTTTCACCCAAATTAATATGACACTAAGGGGCTGTTTGGTAGCCTCTTAATGAGGCTCTTAACCATTCAATGCTGAATGATTCAGCATTCAGTGCGTTTGTTTCAGCCTCTGAATGGAATGGTTAAGGCTGAATCATTAAGACTTGAGATGTTGTTGAACCATTAAGTACTGAATCATTAAGCACTGAACTAGGCTGAACCTTAATGAAACCCTCATACCAATGTGGGACAAGAAAACTAACCATTAAGAGGTCCAACTTAATGATTGAGCACTTAACCATTCAGACCTCTTAACCATTCAGAGCTCTTAATGATTCAGCACTTAATCAACCAAACAGCCCCTAAAGTACTTTAACAAATTACTAGTAGCAAATAATGACTAAACAAGTTTCATAGCTAGTTTGACATATTGTTCTACGGAAGCCTAAAGGGAACTTGAAAACTAAGGCCTTTCTTAAATTTCATTGTCATCAACCTACAAATTTAAGTGTTTTGACCAAACAATTTTTTCTATTTTGACCCATTATCCACCTCACCTAGTATGTAATAACCCCTTGACTCTGCCCATCCTAATATGTAATAGAATGTGATTTGCAAAAGAAAAATACCTTCAAATTCTTCAAAAGCCATAGAAAATTATGATGAGTAAGTACAACTCTTCAAGACTTTCTTCCTTCCCACTTAACATGATCAATTGTAAAACCAATAAATTATTAAAATGTATGCACACTTAATTACACAATAACACAAAAAGTATCCAAAAACTATAAACCAAGGCATTGGATAATCAAATGTAATTTAATTAGTAATGTAAAAATATCTTCTGTAATTTCATTTACCTCTTCACCTAGCTTTATCACATATGATTAAACCTCAAAATAAAATGTGAAAAAGAAATTACATAAAAGTTTAAGCAAAGTCACTTTTCAAAACATTGCAACGCATTATACTTCATATGTTGGAAGAGGCGACAAGTTATTAATTCTTTTCATAGTTTGTGGTTTTCAAGTCTTAATTATTTAAAATGTTTGGAGTTATCTAATATAGAACTTGGAAACAACGAACTTCGTCATATTTCTGGTTAAGACATTTTCTTGTGTCAAATTATTCATGTATCATCTTTTCGAAAAATAAAACTAAGATTAAAATTTTATTTGATTTAGCAGGTTTGTTGAATATAGAAGATTGATACGGGTAACATTGAAGAAGCGGAGTCGTCTTTTTGGGAAAATAGCTCTTTAAACTATAAGGTTGTTTCTTTAAGCCTCTTACATCTTCATATATTTATTTAAACCTCTTAATGGTAAAAAGTATGTTTGACTGTTTCTGATTGATTGGTTAATGAGGGTCAAATATTGAGGTAGTCATTTTCCTGTTCGTATGGAAACGGGTTGAATCTGATGGGTAGTGTTTAAAAACCCAATAGAGAATGTGAAACTGCTAAAGAGGACTGAACAGGTCAAAAGTCACCTAGTATTGTATTATTTGGTTGTATGTCCTTGTAGGAAATTGCAAAAAAGAGAGTTATGGCACGTGCTTGAGCGTGGCTTGGATTTGGATTCTTCATCCTGTCAACTTGAGGCTTGGCGGCTTACACATTGGGATGCGGAAAAAGGTTGGATATCTAAAAATTCGGTTGCAATATATGTAAGTTTACTTTTTATTTTCTACCGTTAAATATTCATTATTTGGTGAAAAAGTTAATTTATTGTATTTGTTTTCTTTTTCTTTTTCTTCCTAAAAGGAAGAAATGATGATGAAGTTGAGAAACCAGCACACCGTGGAATCAATGAGAGACAAGTCGATTATTGAGAATGTACTTGGACGAAGCTCTATTCGTTTGCATGGTTGGGGACGTGATCCAATTATTGTTGATAACACAATGGGTACAAATAAAAAAGCAAATCGTCCTACTTACGATGAGCTGGTCTATGCACTTCAAAGAGTGACAAGTAAATGTACAATTATGGAACAAACACTGATTGAGAATAATATCATGCCTCCTCCATCAAGCACATCTGGACAATCTTAAGGTGATAGCCTAAAGGGTGATGAAAGTATCGATGAGTGATGTCAATTAGGAATTTTATAACTCGTTAGTAACTTATGGTGAATATTTTCTTTGTTTGTTTGGTTGTTTGAACAATTATGTTTTGATTAAGAATGTTAATTTGGTCGTGTATGTTTCTATAACTGTTTTTGTATTTGCTTGTATACATTTAAAAATTATTTATTTAAAAAAATCGTGGTTATTATTTAAATATTTTTACCAACACATCAATATATATTATTTCTACACATGTTAAGATTAATACCTACACATCTTATATTTACCTACACATAATTGGCTGCCATGTCAGATGCCACGTCACACGCCAATCTAACAAATTGTTATACTTCTACCAACACATATATATTAGTTTTAGCCACACATATATGTGTAGGTATAGCTTGTTATATACCTACACATAATAAATGTGTAGGTAATGATCTATATCCACAGTGCTGAGCCTACACATCATGACACTTAATTTATGTGTAGGTAAACGTAACTACCAACACATTATATGGTTTTTCCTACACATACTATGTGTGGGTAAATACCCAAATTTCTTGTAATTTGGTGTCTATCGGGACGACTCCTTGAAGCCTGTTCCAAACAGAACATTTGCCTTTTCTGTCGTGCATGTTGTTTCTGTTGCACACAGCTTGGGCTTGCACGTCTATGTATTATGGGGCTTGCAACCTGTTCCAGACTGATAGCTCTCTTTCTGTTTTTGCGTAGGTCTTGGCGCCCCGCATGATTTCTTTCGAAGTGTTTGGCATTCCTAGGCAGCCAGCTAGAGTGCAGATCAATGGGTCACACCGCACACCCTGTTTGAAGGCTACTTGCATGAGTTCGAACCCAATAGGGCCTATTTAGAGAGCTTCTCGGTTAAATCTTTTGATGTAATCTTTGATTGATTCATTATCGTGCCTCCTTACTTGGAGGATATGTCTGGAATCACATTCTATCCGTCGATTCTGGCTGAAATGATCAGAGAATTTGTCGGTGAATTCCTTGATAATGTTAATCTTACCATTGGGCAGGCTGTCGAACCACAATCGCACAGTACCCGTGAGTGTCTGCGCGAACATGTGACACCATGTCGGTAGGCTCCACCCTGCGCATTTCCCTGCCACTTCAAAGCTTAGTAAATGGTCTTCAGGGTTGCCTGTGCCATCGAACTTTCCTAAGGTGCTAGGGATCTTTGTTCTTGGTGGCAGCGGAGTAAGCTCAATGCGCGGGGTGAACTTTGATTTTTGACTGAAGGATGTAGGGTAATATGGCTGCGTGAGGTCGTCTTCACAGTTCAATAAGTGTCTCCGATCAACAGTGTTGGTCAAGGGCTGGCTAATGTCACGGTTGAAGAGACTTTGGGACTCGTCAGAGTCCTCCCTCCATGTTGGGTCGATATTACAATTGCTTCCGCCGTTGTGCCCTGCAGCCCTAGATGGCCCCTCTGATGCGGAGACGGGCCTTCCTTCACTGTAGGATAGTGCACGGGTAGTTTCCCTTAATTGCTGCTCTTTGAGTTTTTGCATGTAGGCACGCTTCAGAGCTTCCTTCTGCTGTGCATACCATACCTCCGGACTGACCATCGGCGTGGCGTGACCAGCTGGGGAAGTCTGGTTGTTGTCTACAGCAAAGTGAAAAGATGGGGTCTGTCTGGTCCCTGAGGACGGAGTAGTATTAAGACCGGCATCTGAAATGTTTAGCTGGCCCTCTAGGGTGTTACCAAGCTGGTCGGTGCCTGCCTGAGCAACGTCGATGCTTATATTACCACCAGGGAAGTTCAGTTGTGGAGGCAGAGAACGCATAGTTGGGTTTTAGAAAGATAGAAGTGTTTAGATTTGTTGTTCTAATACGCTCAAATTACGGATGGCGCCAATGAAGAAACACCAGTATAACAATCAATATATAAGAGCACAAATAGAGATATAATTCTTATTAACGACGGTAGGACAGTACAGGACTCAAATATAAGATTGTTACAGCGCTTCGACTATAATCTATCGTTCTCAACTATGGACAGTTCTCTAAGGATTTTTCTGCAGAGTGTTGAATGAATCCTTTCTCCTTGGGGAGAAACGGTATTTATAGGACTTCGAGACGTCTTGTGATTGGCTGAGGTGAGAATGACAGCTGGCTGAGATTGCATACCGTTGTCATCATCTGCGTTATCCTTCTGTGGTTGTTCCACGTGTCCTCTGATCGTCCTTTCTGTCCTTTTTCTGTACCTCGTACCTGCAGGCGATCGTGGAGCAGTGAATAAAGGCTTCTGATTGGCTGCACCTCCCTTTCATTGTCGGTTTGTAGCTGTCACGTACGAGGTTCCATGCGCAGGCTTCTAGAAGTCCACGTCAGCTCAGTATGTTGACTTGTGTGGAGATGTGGGGCCGTGCGCCTGCACGGTTACATATCTCTTCAGGTATATAACTAAGCTCTTTTCCAAACTACATAAGTAAATATAAGAAACACCAAAATAAAGAGAAACAGACCAAGAGTTTAATAGCTTCAACTTTTCAAGTATATGTAATGTCATCCAAGTTAAACAAAGTGCTACCGTTATTGTATTCTAAGAGAAAACACCTTCTCTAAATAAAAGAAAAAATTCAAAGTGTAATTTGTTGTAAGGCAACTGCGGTCAATTAACCTTCCTCTTCTATTATTTGCTTTATTTTTATTGCAATCCATACATATACTAGTTTTACTGTATATATTTCATTCCCGTATATTTACTATAAAGAGTATTCTACAATTCTACGTATATGTTCATGATCGAACTTTTCTTCGGTCTCCTTTGATTCCGAATTGAATTTTTTTCGGTCTCCTCAAATTAAGTGTTGGGTTATTTTTAGTATATAAAAGAATCAGTTTGAAGTATTGTGACTCTTTGATGGACCTAGTACTAGTTTACTTTCATATTGGGTTTCTCACTAATAAGTGTTCATTTGCTTGGTTCGTATTGATTTGGTGTCATTTTCATATCTTCGGGTTAGAAATTGTTATCCTAAAATTCACTATTAGGAAATATATATAAAAAAATGGTGTATGGTAGCTGGTATACACATGTTGGGAGTTTTTGGCACTCAGTTTCTGTTATAAAATCAAGAGGAAAGCGAATTTGATAGTGTTAAGTCATCTAACATTAACAGTGGCTTGGCTCACACGATGTGGCGGGTGGCACCGAGCCTTTTTTAGAGAGGGTGATTTTGGTTACTTGCACCAAGGTCGCACGTTTTATTACAAAGCGTAAGGACAAAGGAGCGTCAAATTTAATGGGACATGATGAGTGTTAATTTCTGTTACAAAGTGAAACCGTTATCCAAATGCAGTTAGGAAGATCAAATGGTTCGGTATCGTATATAGATGCGTTAATGAACAATTCCATATTATACATATATACAAATACCAACTTAACTTTCTTAACGGTTAAAACAGTTATTTAACAGTTAAAACAGTTATTTTAACAGAAATTGTCTCTTCGTTACCCTTCAACAGTGACGCTTCTTCATTTCCTATCAACGGATACGCCTCTTCATTTCCTGTTAAACGGTTGATTCGTATATTTACAAATCCTGCAATTTTTTTTCTAAAGTTTCACCAACGCAACCAACACCAAAGATGACGACGCATCGCCGGAAGACTTAAAGTGACGGTGCGACTGGGTTTCCAAAGTATACGACGCGGACGACGGGTCTCGACACAGGAAAAAAAGCATATTGGGTAGTTCTTACCATACATGAACCATCGATTGAGACCACATTGGAGGCAAACGACGGTGAAGAGTTTGAAGCCGGAGAAGGTTAAAGGAGAGAGGGTTTGAGTGGTTCTTTGCGGATCTAAAACCCAATAATTTCATAGGAGAGAAACAGTGTTGGCGTTTCGTTAGATCCGGCGGGGGTGGTGATTGGTAAGGATTGTAACCCATACACCCAGATCCGATAGTCACAGGCGAATCGGTTAAACAAATATTTTTGTAACATGGATGTTTTCTTAAGGATTTGTAAATGAAACTTTTCTCTACAATTTGAATGAGTCAAAAGTTGCAAACATATAGAAAGAGAAAACGAACAGGGGGGATGATGATAAAATTTCTTTGTAGAGAGAATGTGTAGACACACAAAGTAAGGGGAAAGAGACAACAAGATGAAAACAAATGACTAGAGGTGCATTTTCTTTTCATATTTAATTTAATTTTTAGTTTAAATTAAAATTACCAGAGGTGCATTTAATTTAATTTTAATTTTGATACTCTTTCGCATTAACAAGAGGTAAAATTTTGTTTTATCACTTGAAGGGAAGGCATGTGATTGTTTGTCACTAATTATAACCTTAAACTAGGGATGAGCTCGGAACGGTATCGGTATCAACCAATACCGATCCCGAAAACTCCCCAAACCCAATACCGATATCGATATCGATACCGATACCGAAAACATACGGTACGGTACAGTATCGGTTCGGTACCGGTGTGGTATCGGTATTTTAAGAAAACCTCTAAATGTGGGTACCGATACCGAACACCCTCGGTTTGGTACAGGATCAGGATGGGATCGGTATTCGACGCTATGTGCTCATCCCTACCGTAAACCATTGTAAACGTCTTCTCTCAAATTGTTTCGTTCTTGAAAGAATAACTCAAAGTGCAAGAATTACGTTGCTTATGTTTTTTTTTATTAATTGCCAAATCATTTCAGCATTCCAACCAAATTTGCTTCATATTCGAAGAATATGCAAAAAAGCTAAATAACCAGTGATGGGAAATGAAATGTGCATATAGAATTATTAAAGATATTAATGTATAACTTCCTTTATCTATTAAACTTAATGTTTTCTATGTTCCTACTCATTTTTTTTTTTAACAATCAAAATATAATCAGATTCAATTGAATTTCTCATGACAAGTTTTATTCAAAATTTAAGTAACACATTATTATTATTATTATTATTATTATTATTATTATTATTATTATTATATGTTTTCGAGAACTAGGGTGTTACCAACTTTAACAAAGTTCTACCCTCGATTTCACACTTGAGGTTTACACGAAAACAGAGGAACATCTTATTAAGGATTTTACATATTTTAATTGAGATATTGATAAGAGTTTACCGATTTAATGAGATAGTTAACTGTGAAATCAATAACATTTTCATTTATATAATTTCATTTGCAAGTTAATATCCGCAGCAACGCGCGGGTTGACGTCAACTTGTTTAATTGACAATTTTTAAAATTCCTTCCACCAAACTTAATTAATTTTTTTTTCATATTGACATGTTGACCTCAAATTAGTATTACGGTCACCGGCTTCAATATCTAATTGCTTTTTAATGACAATTTGATTGTTTCTTATATGTATTTTATTTATAAGCTTCATTATATTTATATAGTTTTATATAAAGCTACTAATGAATAAATGGTTATGTATCCTTTCAAATACCCGTGTTAATTTCATGATTCACTTATAAATTTAATATTTATATTAACTTACTCATCAAATTAATATTTGTGTTCAAGGATTACAACATTCAATTGGGTGTTTATGAAAGGGTTACACCTTCATGTGGATACAAAGAGTGCATAACAAATATATACAATTAGTATTAAAGGTTGTACATGAGGGCATAAAAAGTAGAATGACAAAAAATTAGAGACTTGTAAAGGACTCTTGGTATACCATATTAACTTTGGACAATTTAAAAATATGTGTCCATGCCTCCTTCTTTAAAATGTAGTATATTAAGTGGGACGGGGTGCTCCAATAAAACATTTTCAACTTCACTCATTTTACACCAATACTGCACTGCCAAATCACTTCACTGATTCGCTTCACTGAAACGCTTTTTTGGAGGCAGCACTACCCGGAACTACCCAACACATAAAAAACAAAAACCCCACACACAAAACCACTACCCGTGTTTGCTTACCCTGCGTTAAATAGAACCAGAATTTGGTCCACGAGACCCTCTACCAACACTGGTGGCGGCAATGTTACCGTGCTGGTAATTGAGCACCCGTGACCAAATCGGTAAGCGCCCCGTCCCCCCTTATATGTGAAACCTATTAAAATTGTGTCACATTAATTAAAATGTCAACTTAAATCTCATCATAGATTGATATTTGTATATGTTAACAAATTAAATTATATTATATTCTATTAGTATAATATACCATTTTTTTCAACCGTGAAATACATATTTTATTAAACATATTTTTTATTAATTATATAACACAACATTTATCAATCTGTGTAATATATAAGATTGTAACCTAATACTATAATAAAAGGATTTAGATTAATACAATTTTGATGAGTTTTGAACAATGTTATATACCTAATTAATAGCACCATGTTTATTTCTCCCTTCTTAAACCATCTACAACCCAAAATTGAAGTTACTAACGTTGAATTAATAATTAAAAATTGATAAAAAGGGAAATTAAGACAATTAAATTACACCCCTCATTCTTCTATTCTCGTGGTGAAATAGCCACCTCGATTTCCTATGGTTTTGATCATCTTTAACATCACTACCTACAAGCATATATAACCAAACATACGGTACACCATTTGTGGGCCCGTTAGCCCAAGTAGATACTCCAAAATAACCTTCACAAAAACCTTCACATGTTTTTTAACTAAACAAAACGGATTTGGTTTAGCACTACCAAAGTGTAAAGGACAAAAATTTATTTTATAAGTTGTGAAGCTTCAAGTCCGGTGTTCATCAAAAACTGTATCATTTTGATGTAGAGTAGAGAATGTGTGGATTCTCGTTCTATAAAAGTTAATTTATCTAAAGATAAGGGTCTAGTGACTTGCCTTAAGGCAAACTAACATATTGTTAGATACTTAAATTTGCCCAAAATAGGATTTAAACTCCAGCACTTAGGAGAGACTACACCTTAACAAATGATAACTTGCCTAACTAGTAGCAGATCCACTCACAAACTATGGGGGAGCAGCCGCCCCTTTTGAAAAAAATCAATTAGTGTTAATTTTACTAAAAAAATAAAAATGAAAAAAAAAACGTTGAACGCTCCCCATAAAAGTATAGTTAAGCCCCAGATTGCCTCTCGTTATAAAAAAAATCATGACTCAGCCACTGCACCTAATGTGTAATTAAGGGGTGTGAATTTCATAAACAGCAAGAATTTTAATATGAAATTTGTCGGTTTAGATTAGTCTAAATGGATTGAGGTCAATCACCCTAAAGTCCTCAACACATTTTGCTAAATAGTCCATCTTGAGTCAACATAGTGGGTTCTTGGGTTACCCGGCCCGTTGGGCCTACTGACCCATACTGCCACCTGCATTCTAAGGGCTGGCTATTGATGTGCAATTACTTAGCCAATGCACTGACGTACAGAAAGCCTAGGTTTGGCTCTTATGTCATTAGAAATGATTTATGCTAGTAAAAGACCAGGCACAGGACCAACATAATGGCAAAAGAAAAGACAAAGCTTTAGAAATATCAAACGATCATGCGTATACTAAAAGAAAAGGAACATTTACATGCCACCAACAGACAGGTACAAAGGTTCAGAAGTTGATGCAAACAGACATGCTGCAACTGCCTGCAAAATTGTAGATTTGGCCAGAAATAAGAAAACTACAAAAAAAATTAAAAATATATATATTAATTACAGAAAATACTTTTTGAGTAATGTATAGAAATTATAATTTTAAAACAGTAAAAAAATCCTACCATGCCAAAGAATATTATTAACATATCAAGTTTAAATAAGCGCAAGTCACATTGAAAGATACTCAGCTTTCTCTTTGTACATTTAAAACACTAAACCTTTTATTAGAAGATTTTTGTTTTCCAGAAAAGGACATTATTTTAAATGTAACATAAAAAATCCGCAAACTGAATAATTAGGGAGTGTTTGCTTGATTAATAGCATTAAGATTAGAATTTTAGGGTGATGGTATTCACACACCTCCAAAATTGTTTGCACACCCACTATATGTAGTCTATGCTAGGAATGAACATTTCGGCATTAAATACCAAAAATACCGATATCGAATCGATCCCGATACCAAAAATACTAATACCGGTTATTTTTGGTACCAGTATCGGTTCCGTAGCGGAATTTTACCTAAAAATACAGATATCATATCGCTACCGTACCGTGTGTTTTCGGTATAGGTACAAGTTTTCCCAAAAATCGGTGTCGGTATCCATTCAATACCGAGCTCATCCCTAGTCTATGCGCGACATATAGGTCTCTTACACGCCTCTGACTAATGGAGATTATTGATGCATGAGATTTTGTGCAACCCTTTATATACGGCGTATAAAGCTATACATCGCATATAGAAGGTCAAGGGTGTGAAATTATATGAGGAAGGTGTGCCAATAGCCATATAATTACCAAATAAGTTGGGGATTTTGATAAAGGCGTTGGAAAGGTTTGATGAAATGCCAACATTTCTAAATGTACACTTGAAGAGAAATATATCACATTGCTCTCCAAAATGGTTGTTGTAAAGCATATTAAGGTTGATCCAATAACAACCACTAAGGATTCAGTATAGGAGCCCGATGCAAAACTATACGGTAATTAAGCAAAACTATCTGACATTAAAGATTTAAAGGTAGTGGGAGAGCTTTAACTTTTTTATTGGGGGCGGAAAGTCACAAAACCTATTTTTTGTCCTACTACTAGGTTTCGGATTGGTGATCCGGTTCCGGTTAGGTCAAATAATAAAAACCTTAAATCCAGTTATTTAAATTACCGATTTCTCAACAAAAACCAAATTTTAAACAAAGATAAGATTGGAGAGAAATGTTGAGTGGGCCGGTTAGTTTTTAAGGAAAAATGGGCCAATTATTGCTATATTGGTCTTTTGGTTTACGCATAGTGGTTGTAGGTTATTGGGCTTAAAGAGTAGAGTACATACTAAAAATTTTAATGAAAAAAATTCAGGGTGGTTTGGCCTCAACAAAATCTAGCGTCCAGACTCAATACATACAATTTTTTTAAATATTTTCTCTATAATCTACTTATGTGTGAAAAAGCTAGGGGGCCAAGACCCATCTTAGCCCTAATTATCCTTCGCCCATGACTAGGAGTGTAATAGAGCCAACCCTGATTTACGCGAGATCGGTTTACCAACCGTTGGAATCAATCCGAGCTTAAACTAGATAGAACGAAGCTAGAGTGTAAAAATAAGCTTGTTAAATAAACGAGACGAGTTTGAACTATATGTATTAAGCTTTGCTAGGCTTTGAAACATAATAGGCCGGATATTTTAATAAAGATAGCAATATTTATTTGATATTATAAATATATATTACATAACACAAGTCCGCTATTGCTAATGCATGTAGCCTCTAAAGCTTTTAACGGCGACTTATCGCCACTATTGAGTCACCGCTACTAACTCCTTGCTACTGCTCAACGTGTCCCCACTATTGCTAAAGTCGCCACTAATACTCATAACTTTTTAACAGGCCGCTAATGCCTGTGCCGAAGAATTGCCTGAAAGTTCACCGAAAACTTATTACACGTTACAAAAGTTCACGAAAGTGTGAATTGAACTCGAAAGTTACATGAAACAAAATTATTTCTCATTAAGACTTGTGAAATATTAAAAAATTTAAACATTAACATTACTAAAATTTCAATGTAAACATTACAAAATTTCAACATAAACATTACAAAATTTCAACGTAAACATTACGAAATTCCAACTTAAAACTAGAACTCTTAGTTGACGGTGCTGGAGGTTGACGACGATGACAAAGGTAGTGAAGGTTGACGACAATGATAACAGTGGAGGGGCTTGATAGTGGCAAAGGATGACTTTGGTGGTGGAGCTGAGGATGGTGGCTTGGAGCTTAACTATGGTGGTGGTGGTGGAGTTTGATTGTTGTTGAAGGATGTGTTTGGTTTAGGAAATAAGGCGGAAGGGAGAAGGAGAACCTTTGGATATGGTGGTGGATAATCGTATGGCCAAGAATGAATAAGAAAATCTCACACGGATCGTGACCATTAGCATCGCTGCTAATGATGAAAATTCTTGTATTGTATATAATTGTGATAAATGGGTGGGTTCAACGGGGAACCTAAAACAAAGTGTGGGAGTTTGGAACCATGCATTTAGCATGTTAAATATATCATAAAATTCGATTAAACATATAAAAAGTTATTTTTTTCAAAAATTTGTTTAGTGTTTTTGTATATAAATACATGTAGAAGCCTTTTTAATAACATGTTAAATGCATGGTTTCTTGGTTTGCCACTTTCTTAAGCGGTCCCATCGAACCTCACACTTGTGATAAAAATAACTAAACAATAATATTGATGTAGTTTTATATTTTATATAAAAATATAAAGCTCGAGCTTTAGATATAGAGCTGAGTTAAGCCTCTGTTAAGCTAAACAAGCTTGAGCACAACCTTTTATGATGAAATTGATCATCTAGATCTTGTATCCCATCTCAAAACTTGTTTTGGCTCCGTTCAAGAAGTAACTATTCAATTCCATCAGACAAGGCTTTGCTCGAGCTTGTTTAGCTTAAACTTTCAAGATCAAGCTCGCTTCTATATACCCTAGCATTATAGCATCCTCTGTTTGACTTCAACAGCTCATTCGTTACAGGTTTGACATGTGTAGCTCCTAAGAGCTTCAAGAATGCCACCTCAACTCAGCAATTTCTCCTCTCTGTCAACCATACGTGGAAGTAGTATAATAAATTTAGTTTTTGTTATTGATTTATTCATAAAACTAGATTAGCATTATAACACATAAAAATTAGATTAGCAAACCTTGTAAGACCAATGTGGATTTTCAGCTGAAGATAATATCATAGCAAGTATAACGGCTGGAACAGTAGATAGCAAAAAAGAAAACACATCTGTCACCTGAGAACATATATGTGTATACTGAATTACAAGACAAATATTTGTTTTTGTTAAGAAATAAAAAGCAAAAGGACGCATCTAATAACTTCATTACTTGCCTAAATAGTGTTAACAGGGATTCCTAAGCAAGAAACCTTAAAGAAACATGTTGAACGTTTAGTAAATCTTGCATATGAGCAGAAATATTAGGGTTAGGTTAAAATGAGAACCAACGTGACTTGCGAAGCATAAAAACTCATATCAACCACACATTTTATTAATTGTTAAAGGAATCTGCTCTTATTAAATCACAATAAAATATTAAAGGATTTTGTTAAAAAAAATGATGTTTAAATAGGAGATGGGTAATTAATATGGTCATTTGCTCCATAACTATATTTTCTTAGCTTTGGGAAAGAAAACCGGATATCTCATCAATCCACCTATTTAATATATTCTTAAGGGGAAAGATCCGGTACAAATAGCTTTTTTGGTAACAACTGTGAGAATCAAAGGAGGGTATTTTTTTTTAATTTTTTTTTAAAATTTTTTTCCCCATATTGTTAAACATGTATTATAGTATTGAAAACTAAAAAAAAAAAAATTTGGTGTAGAGTAATTACGTGTAGAGTAATTACATAATTACTCTAGTGTAAACTAATGTATTTACCTTAATGACGTAATTACACTAAAAAAAATTTTTTAAATTTTTTTTTTTTGTATTATTCATCTAGAAAGAATGTTTAAGCACATGGGAAAAAAAAATTCTAAAAAAAAAAATAATTTTTTTACCCCCTTTGATTCTCACAGTTCTTACAAAAAAACTATATGTATTTGATCTTTACTCTATTCTTAAAACCCGATCTATATATACTATCTATAATAAGAGACTTTTAAGTGACATAAGAAAAGTTTAGGTGTCAACACCATAAGCATGCCAACAATGTTTTTCTTATGTCATTAATATTATTTATATATCTATATATATCAAATCCAATCTTTATTTAAATATCAATTAAATTAAAGGGCTGGGCTCTGCGAGCGGTTGAACTCATGGAACACCTGCCGAAATTAAGAGACCCTCAAAGTGAGCTTCTCTTACTTCGCTCATGCATGGGGGTTGCTAAATTAGTGTTCGGACTACGGACATGTCAGCCGGAGCATGTCAAAGAGGCGGTGTGCATTTTTTATGCAGGCCTTCGGGAGGCGGTTGAAAGCATTGTTGTCTGTGGAGGGACACATTTTGGGGACCTCCAATGGAGGCTAGCATCCTTGCCTATGCGGCATGGGGGCTTAAGGATTTTCACGGCAGGGGATGTATCAACATACACCTTTGTAGCGTTGAGGGCTCAATCGTGGAGGTTGCAGGACCACATCCTGTGGAGTGCTGGTGTGATAGGGGTGGATTCTGACTACACAATCGCACTTGGTAATATTAAAACAGTTCTTCCGGAAATTGATCTAGACGGTTATACCAATAAGGAGACTGCCCCCAAGAAACCTCAACAAACCTTGGTGAGTGCTCTTTATGGTAAACACGTGCAGACTATGGAGGGGCAGTTTGATATGACTCCGCGACAAAAGGCAATGTTTACATGACTTCAAGAGGCTCATGCTCAAGATTTTCCAACTGTCGTGCCCATTGAAGGGCTTGGGCAACGGATGTCGGCGATCGAATACAAGGCTATTCTCAAATACCGCTCATGATGCCTCTATTCCCCTCGGATGAACCATGCCCCATTTGCAAAAATGCATGTCCGGATAAATTTGGTGAGCATGCGCTCCACTAAAAGGAATTTTTGGGGTTCAAGTACCGCCATGATTTGGTCAGAGATGTTCTATGGGATTTGCTTCGAAGTGCAGGGGTCTCAGCCAAGAAAGAAGCACCAGTCAATTTTCTGACTTATCCGCAGGAGGGGAGATCTACCTTGCGTCCTGCGGATGTTCTTGTGTTTGGATGGGTTGGGGGCAAACATGGTTGTGTTGACTTGACATGGGTTTCCCCCTTGGTAGGTTTGCGAGACAACGGCTTTGTACCGGGGCAGGCAGTCTTGAAGGCAGAAGCTAAGATGGTCGCTAAGCACGAAGCAGCCTGTTTAGAGAATCAACATGTCAACATGTGTTCTTGCCGTTTGCTTTTGACACATTTGGATCTCTGGCCCCTGAGGCAGTACGGTTTCTGAAACGAGTGCAGAAGGTGGTCCACAGTGACTCGTAGAGCCTAAGAACCAAGGGTTTGTGTTTAGCAGGATAGGCTTTGCGATTCAAAAGGGGATAGCGGCGCAGCTTGTTGCCCACTTACCCACTATCTAAATGTAACTTGTTTTGAAGATATATTAAAATA
Organism: Ambrosia artemisiifolia; assembly: GCA_032199755.1. Classification (NCBI taxonomy): domain Eukaryota; kingdom Viridiplantae; phylum Streptophyta; class Magnoliopsida; order Asterales; family Asteraceae; genus Ambrosia; species Ambrosia artemisiifolia. The sequence continues at coordinate 25,506,698 of CM063513.1, read as the reverse complement.
TTATTAATAGTAGAATTAAATATCTATAGGGATCAAGTCTGATTAACCACATACACTCTTCCTGCTGCCTAAATTTGAAATTAGTATAGGGAAGTGTGGTTCATTAATTATTTTGCAGGTATCATCATTTGTTACTTCCCTCATATACTTATCTTTCATACATACAAACACCTTTCAATTTCCTAGACAAATTTTCCATAACCATGTTAATCGACAGTTAGAACAACAATCTTAGTTTTGTTTCTGATTTGAACCTTGCAAAAGATATGTGGAGCATGAAGGCGCGAATCATCTGAAAATGAAATCAAAGTTTTAAGATGGAGGTGATCTTGATTGATTAGAAGGTAATGTATATGTCTGTTTTTCGTTAGTCTATAACATGATTTTGTGGTATATTACATCTGATTTTGAGGTATAAAATTTCTGTCACCTTACCTACAAAATCATGTTCTTTGTTCTTCATCTTTAGTTTTTTTAGTTGTTATTTTTATTTATTTTTTTGGTTTATGGTTAGGCTTTTGTCCGAATTTAATGTTGCTTCTTATCTTCATCTTTACGCTTGTTGAGATCGCTGTTGATGTTGTTCTCGGATGGTCATGTTTAGTTTATGGTTTTTATTTAGTATTTAATATTTTACTTTCCTTTGGTTTATGGTTATGTGTTTATGTTATGACAGTTGCTGAGATTGATCTTGATTTTTGTTTCTGATCCTCATGTTTTGTTTATGGTTGTGTTTTGGGGTTACTTTTGTGATTGATGGTTAGAGTTTATGTTATTACAGTTGTTAGTTTTATTACTTTTGTTACTTTAGCATAATAAAATGAGTCCCTTATGTAAAATCTTTTTTGTTTAAATTTTGTTCAGTGTGTTAAGATTCAGAGTGGTATTAAGAGTCATTTGATCCTTGTTTTTGACAGCCAACTTCACGAGCAAGATGTTTTTATTCTCTCCAAATTTGGTGTCGGTGAAAACAAGGACCAATACAAAGTTGTAACACATGATTACAAAATCAACTTTTATCGTTGTACCATTTTTAGATGTGTTGATGGCTGGCAAAGCACGTGTTGAATATGGTTTCAAGTTCATTCCTTATAAAAAAGGAGATGTAAGTGAACTTTTGACAGTTGGTTTGTATATTATCCTAATACCACAACTTTAATATAGTTTATTTTGTTTTTGTGGGTTAAATTTTAATTATATCCTTATAGATGTTGCTGGTGGTGTGATTTGGTGTAGGGCTCTGGACATTTTTGGATGGCCTAAAAAACAAACGAAAAGGATGAATTTTGATATTCAAACTTGGAGTAAGCATTCCTTTCATATTTTTAAACTTACCTGGAGGTTGTATTATTACTTAGTAATTACAAAGGAATGGTTGTATTCAATCATATTGTACTTTTAGTATAAGTCTTATGTTCCAAACAGTTAATAAAACTTTTTTAAAATGGAAAAATATGAACTCATGATATAAATGAGAACAAGAAAAGGTATAAGTCCCGAAACTCTCACAATATCGCTCAAATCCTTCACGAGTGCGAAAAACAAACGAATGATCAACAAGAGAAACACATAATACGATTGAATTGCTAAAACTCCTTGCACACGAGAGAACTCGTCTGATACAAGATTTGAACAAAACAATGAAAAGTACTAGAAGCAATCAATCCTACCACATATGACCAGCCTCCTATTAATGGATCCACATGCCTAGATTTGGGTTAATATGGGCTACTAATTTAGTACATTTGGGTAGTTTTGGGCATTAAATTATTTATCAATAGGTTAGCATGGGTTATATTTTATAGAAAGAAAAATCTCACAGGTTAGGATGGGTGAAAGGGAAACAACCTGCAGGTCAGGATGGGTTTATTCAAAATTCATCATAAGTTCACAACACTTTGAAGGTAACCAACACCAACCATCACCATCACAACCACTGTCAGGCACCACTACCACCAGAACCACTCTCAAACACCGCCACCATCAAAGCCACCGTCAAACACCGCCACCACCTTAACCACCGTCAACCAACGCCACCAAACCCTCTACACTCAACCCTCGCCACCATCTCCGCAGTTAACTAATACTATCAACCATCGTCTTCGTTGCACAATCACACCATCTATGTCCCCGCAATCACCAACAATCCACAAAACCATAACCATAAACATCTACACAAATCCATATCTTCAATCATCACAAGGCGGTTCATATTATGTTCACATCATGGATCACCACGATTAATTTGTAAAGAAAACCAAAAATATATCCATGTAGAGGATGTTGTGGTAAATGTATATTTAGGTTTCCATGAAGCAAATTTAATTGAATGCAATACTACTATTCAATGGATAAATAAAGAATATATTCCTGGACCACTGTTAGTAGTTCACCTTCTTAAATTTGAATGCAATACAACTACTGAAATAAAATTGTTTTGCGTTTGATAATAACAATCTTCATCACAATTGTTATTGATTATTATTTTGTTTTTTTAATTAATTTTTACCTTTCCTAACCCAAACCTATGTTAATTCAAACCCATCCTAACTTTTTTACAATCTGTCCATCCTGACCTAAACCAATCCAAAGCCAAACCTATCCTAACCCATCAACCAAACTAATCCAATCCACCTATTTTGCCACCTCTATGAAGCAGTTTACAATGGGCCAAACTATGTTTGTATACCCAAACCCAACTAATACGTACACCACTATCACTAAGCCCACAAGACTAAGACAAATGTAAACATATCAATCTTTGATCTTACAAAATACCCCTAGGTTTATGTTGTCTTTGCAGTCCTTTTTCACCTTTTCTTGCTTGGCTTCTTCTTCTTATTCAAATCTAGAAGTGGTCTTCCAACATACGGTCCAAATAGTCATGTTTCCACTCTACTTCTTCATCTAGCCCACATCTTCAGATTTATTATTTGTGCCACTCCAACAGTAAAAGCCTTAGCACATACTTCATATTCAAGACCACTCTGTATCTAAGATCTTCCAAGCAAGTGAATGTCATTTTCTGCAAATCTCATCAAATCACAAACATCATGAATTCTGTATTCTATATTCTCACACACTCTCACAGCCTGTCCAGATACATGATCATAAATCCAATATTTAAAATCTTGCAAACTATTAAAAGAAAGATCTTTGAGAAGAGGAATAGTTCTTGCTTGGTGAGTGGGTGGCCACATAACTACTCGAAGAGGTTTATTAGTGACAGGATCTAAAACAACTTCATGCTCTTTAACAAATGCCTTCATCTGTAGATCTATATCTTTGAAATTCACTAATGCTTGTTTCTGAATTTGGTTATAGAAATTCCAGCAATTTTAAAATTAGGATCTCTGCGTTGATTATGATAAGGAGTATTACTCAAATCACGCAGATCCACTGATGTCCACGATTTAAATGCAGTTCAAGAACTATAGTATCCAACTTTTCCATTCTTTCTTTTCACTGTGAACCTTCCTTTCTCATCATTATACGCCCAACATTGCACACCAGACAAATTACTGAACCTATCTTTCCTTGTCATAACCACGTGCCTGTTTGGCAAATCTTGATATCCATAGATCTTTTCTTTTCTAACATTTGTCATCATAATCTCTTTTCTCTTCTTAGTAGTGAACCTTTTCCTTGCTTGAGTTTCCATATACTTAGTCATCTCCTTTCTTTCACTTTCTTCACGAGTCATTGGCTTATGAGGGTCAACAAATTCTTAGCCAAACGTTTTCTCTAATTTTTGTTTTATCTCAAGAACCATAGCCGTGACCATGCCTAGATTAGTTTTCAACTCTTGCATCTTTTGACTTTTATAGGTGACTTCTTCCATCAAACTGGCAATCTGAGCATCTTTGAAAATCTTATCATCTTCAAGCTCAGTAACTCTTTGCAAAACAATACCCGAATCAAAATCACCAAAGATTTCTTCACTATCATGACTATCAATAGTAACAGAAGACTGTTTCTTAACCTGCCTTTTAGAACATGTAGTAGTCACTATTAATAACTATGCAGCCTTTGCAACATTCACTTCAAACTCTATATCCTGGGGATTACTCGGACCTTCCCCATGCATTTCAGCAGGCGAATGTAAAGGATTTTGTGACCCAAGGACAAAACAAACAAAAGAGTCACTTGGTGCAATTGCTTCCATATTAACAGGTGGTGTAGTTGTCGGAATAGTAGAAGACATCTCCTTGCTAATTCTAGGATCTCTTCTACTTATTTTCATTCTAGGATCCTTCACACCCCGTCATACAATTACTTCATAACCTGCATATGTCAAAATACAAATCCCACACCCGAAATCCAAAATACCCGACAGTTCAAACAATGAAGAATATTCAAGATTCACCTATAAGCCGACTGATAGTTCTTTGACAAACACAAACGATTTTGAGCTTTGAGTGAAGAAGATGATGCTTTAGGGATTTTGAAATTATGTGTGTTTCGCCGTTATAGAGAAGAAAACAAGGAATGAAAACCCTTTTCTTGAACATTTTAAACAAAACATTTCTAATATTCGGATTTTGTGGGGCCCAAGTATGCGGTGGGCCCGGCTCCAATCCCGAGACCAAGTGAGCTATTTTAGAAAGTGGGTCCTCTCTAGTTTCTAAATCGGGTCAATTTTGCAAATACAAATATTAAAAATAAAACTTAAGTATGAAATAAGAAAACAAAAATTAAAACTTTACACGAAACATCCTTTTGGTGAGAACCACGTGCAAGAAGATCATATTTTTGGTGAGAACCACGTGCAAGAAGATCATATCAGCTTCAACTAGTCTACAAGCACACTGATTAGAAATTTCTTACGATAACATTATGAAAAGTGTTTTCGTAGTCCAAGGCGATTACCAGTATTGTTTATCTACCTAAGCAATCATCACACATCCGTTCTGCAGTCACCTTTTGAGACAAGGCTACTTTATGTTCTGAGCCCTACAAAATGACAAACCCTCGTGATCAAGGTATGCACAAAGTCTCTTTGTAACGGGTGAGTATATTTTTGGCCCTGTCTTGTGTTGTTCCCTCTTTAAGGCTACTTTATGTTCTCAGCCCTACAAAATGACATACCCTCGTGATCAAGGTATGCACAAAGCCTCTTTGTAACGGGTGAGTATATTGTTGGCTCCGTCTTGTGTTGTTCCCTCCTTTTTGACAATGGCGTCACCTTTTCTAGCTTGCCATCGTGAACCCTTGATGATAAAATACTTGAGGATGCTCTTGTGACGCATGATCGGGACTCATTTTATTCGGTAAAGAAACAAAAGGCTAAGGCTCAAAATGGTTTTCTAGGGGTATGTTTTATTTTGGAGTGATTCCTAAATGCCTCTATCATTTTTACCTAGTTACCGATTTTAAAAAAAGAATATGTATAAACACACATGCTCTAACCATGTCGAACTAAGGTCGGATATCCCTCAAGTAAATGAAGCGAGCAAGAATTAATATATATATATATATATATATATATATATATGCATGTGTGGTGGTCGATAAGGCTCAAGAAACTCTCACGGACAAGCGGGTAGGGAAAATCATAGATTTTAAGCATAGTTTTTAGGGTATTTTCTACTTGCCATGCAACCTATTTTTCAGCTTTTATTTTATTTTAAGTGGACTTATGAATTTAATAAAATTGTCATATTTCGACTATCCTTTAGTGTGAACCGTTCAGCGAGGTACTAATAGCTTCCACTCGGATGTGTCTAATAGACTTTACTAATTTGCCAAAAGTGAATGTGAATGATGCTACGGGTATCAAGCGGCTAAGAGGATACCAGACGGCACATAAAAAATAATAAATGACCCGCTAGATTCAATAAAATAAGCAGCAATAACGTTCCACCCCACACTTAAAATTTTGCAAAAATTCTAAGTATAGAAATGGAAAAAGGAGGCAAGAGAAACTAATACTCACCTGATAGTGGCGAATCCACCGGCGTGTGGTCGAAAACCACATTTAGAAAAAGCAAGATAGTGCAAATGGCGGGTGAATCATGTCCAACATGCACCATGCATACAAAATGTCAACATACAACCACAATCATCCAAAATCAAAAGAAAAATAAAATAGTGTATCAAGCCAACAAACCATCATCAATGTCAAGAACCACAAATGATAAACCTGAGACTGGGAGGATCAAACCGAGTGGTTGCGGCGGGGATATGCATGGGGCCTGGAGCAAGAATTGGAGCTAGAGCTAGTGTAGGAAGTCATATGTCGGGAAAAGTCATCCCTGAATGATTTGTACTCAGTGGTAAGTGTGTCAAGCCTATCCAAGATGGTACGGAGAATGCCTCCCCGTGGTTGGCTCTGAAGACCTGGCCTGGCTCCTGGTGGTGGTCCTACAGGTGCTCTCTTGGCTGCTCCTCTAGCTGCTGAAGACTCTGCTCCACCGGACTCTGCCACTGCTGTCTCACCGTATTGCTCCTCAAATGTAGCATTATTGTCTCACAGCTTCTTCTTGTTGTCCACTAGCCTCAAAACCTTGTCAAACCACTCTACAACTCCGATATTCTTCATCACAACAGCGTCAAGGGGGCGGACCCTGCCTGCAAGTGTCAAATAGGCCAAAGACTAGGGGTGAAGTAGCTCCAGGCTGGTGGCCAGGAGTGTAATCTAAGGTCCCCCAAAAATATGGCTGGAGGCTTTGGTGCCCCAACACCTAGTGAAGAACTCGTCCATCGCATGAGTAAGGTTGCAGTGCCTGCCTTCTATGATGCTGAAGAAATAGAACACTTCTCGCTCGTTAACTCCCCTCGTACTATCCTTGCGGCACCCCAAGCTGCTGGCTATTATCATATGTAACCACCTATGGAGCGGATCATGGAAGCTAGACCTCTTGTGCTTCCTTGGATTATAGGAAATTTCAGAAATCTGCCTCCAAAAATCCGGTGGCTGCATGTCACCGGGCCACTCGAACAAGCTCTCAATGAACACAGGTGCATGAACCTCTCGCTGTCTATACAAACCCAATCTAACCCCAAACTCTGCCAACGTCATCATGTACCAACATCTAACCATCCTAAACCTGATAAATTGCCTCGAAACTCTATCGTCTGTTGTATTGGGCGGGGTATAGGAGAAAGAGGCCAAGAACTATTGAGTCAACTCGCAGTAAGTCTGCTCGGATATCTAGAAGAAATGGTGCCACTGGTGAGATAGGATGTTATAGAATCGGGGCTCCATCCCCACAGATCTCACAAAATCATAGACTACAGGTCGATAATAGCCTATCTACCTGGACCGTATGAGGAGTAAACGCATGTGGGCGTTTTGCTCATCACGACCCTGGTTAAAGTATAACTAGGGGTGGACACCATCGGGGATGGGTCCGTCGACCTCAACCATATGATGTGGCTGCAGCTCCAATGGTGCAGACTCATCGGACTGGTGGGATCATGATGAGACGGATGGTGATCGTTGAGTTGATCATTTTCTTCTCAGTATTTCCTGCAAAACACAACAGAATCAGTTTAGTTTCTTTAAAATTGAAATTATGCAGAAAACAACCAGTTCTGGGATCCAGTGGCTGCACGCCCGTGCACAGGGGTGTGCACGGCCGTATAGCTTAGTATGTCAGTCTGGTTAACTACTGGTTCAACTGTTTAACCTGGTTTTTTTCCTAAAACACCCTAAAATTGATTTTAAACTGCAAAAGTAGGTTACATCTAAAACTTAAAAAGTTCTAGTGATTTTTCCAGGTTGTGCACGCCCGTGCACACTGATGCGCACGGCCATGCATGCCTCCAAGGTTGATTGGTCAACGAGGGAAATTCAAACAGTGTCTTCAAGATGGGCACGCCCATGCCCACAGATGAGCACGACCGTGCACCTGATTGAAGTTACAGTTTTCAATCCTGTCAGAATTCCCGCAAAATTTTTCGCAAAATATTTTAAAAATGTTTACCACATTATGTTCCTAGCACTAACCTAAGAATTTTCTTAATGTTTCATGCACATATTCGGACTAGAAAGGCTAGAAATCTAAGGTTTTCTTCAAGAAATGGTGCTACTAAAAAACACAAGAATCTGGACAGATCTAGACATAAAAACACATAAAAGTTGTTAAAGAGTGATTATACATACCTTATCTCGAAGATTTAAGCCTAAAACGGTAGAATATGGTGAAAAATGGCGAATTTAAGGGGGTGTGCGACGGGTCTCGCGAGTTGGGGAAGAAGGGGTTTGAGTTTAACGAGTCAACGGACCCTTTAAATACCCAAACTCGTCTACAGAACAGGCATGAGCGTGCACAACAGAAAACCCGTTTTTCACGTTTTTCAATTTTTTAAACTGTTTTTAAAGATATGGTTTTAAAATTTTAAGTGGATTTCTCCAAAATAATTTTTAAAACCTCATTTTAAGTTCGAAAACAGTTTAATTTTTAAATGTTTGAAAAATCATCCCCGACACTTTTCCTTTACCTACCTGGCGATCCTCATGGCATGACAAACCTCTCTCCAACAAAAATAAAGCAGAAATAAAAACCTCCAAAGAGAAAGTTGATAAAATTGGTGGTTTCGGTTTCCTTTACGGGAATTCTCTAAGGTGGCCAATATGGAAGTAGACCTGCAAAAAAAACTAAAACAACCGCAATTATCAAAAAAAAAATAAGAAATAAAATGAAAAAGAAAAATAAAGAAGACCGAAAACAAAGAGAAAAACAAAGTGAAAAGAAAATGAATAATAAAAATAAACTGATTAATTAAGTGACTTAGTTTTTCTTTGAAACTTATTTGTGTTCCCCGGCAACGATGCCAAAAACTTGATGTGCCTGGTTTAGTGATTATAAATGATATCATTTTTCCCAGTGCCAAAAACTTGATGTGTTAATTTCAAAACATTGGTTTTGGGGAAAAAGATTAATTTTTACTAAACCCTTAAACAAGTTTTAAATTTATAAGTAAATGATAAATACTTAGAAACTAGAACCAACATATAGGAAGAGAACCTGACATGTATAGTATAGTTTTCTAGGGTAAATAATCAGTATCGTATTTCTAGAGAACACATTTTCCCCTACTCAATCTTTCATCACATTAATTAATCGGGTTTTGAAAAAGAAAATAAAATGGAGATGTTCTAAAAAAATGGTTTTTGAAAAAGGTTTTGGTTTTGAAAATAAAAAGATAAAAATATTAAGGATAGTAAACATGCACATCTCGGGGACCCTCTGTATAAGTAGTTAATTTTATTATAATAGTAATGTTAAGTTTAATTACTTGTGAGGAGGACAAAGGTGAATGGTCCCTTCAGAGTTGGGGATGAGAAAAGAAATAAATAAGGGATGACGTTCTGAAAACTCTATGGGTCACGCACAGGGGAAGTGTAGGAGTCCCCATAAAGGTGTCTTCAGACTACTGGCCCGTAGGCCGTCGTTTTCTGTTGACAATGCGGTCTTGGTCCAATTCGCACTGCCGTGCAGCTTTTTGGAAAGTTTTGCTCTGATACATGAGAGAAACGGTGCCACCGATGAGTGGTGTGTCCAAGATGCGCATCACCACATAACTATCAAGACATGTATTACCACCGTTTGAGTCATGCATTTCAGGTACTTCCCAAACCACCGCCAAGCCGGTCGTTTAAGCACTGGATCCTCTAATTTATCTCCTTAAATTATAGTAGAGGCTTAGTCCACTTCACTTAGCTCTCGCTTTCCGTACCGAAGGTTTTCACTTATAATTAACCCTAGCGACAGTGCACCCCCTACCCAGGAGACGGCTTTTGAACACCAAAGAGTCTCTCTTACAGTCAGCGTGAGGGACAGCGTATCCTCCATTGGTTAATGACTTTGTACTAATGAGAACTAGATAAAGTATTCTTGTTTTATTTATCTTAAAAGTGACAACTTGTTAATTTATTGCGTCCATTAAAGATAAGTTTGGTTTAGTGATCATATGACAAACCCAACCCATAACCTCCCAAGATGAATGAAGTCCTTAACAAAGGTGGAACATAATCCTAAGGGTGTGCAATCCGAAGAGCACTGGTGCACCCGTAGGGAATCCTCCACAAGAAAATCAATCATACATCTGGTAAGAACCAGAAACGTGTCACTCGGATCCGGTCCACTTCAAAAGCCATTGCTTAGAATCCAGTTTGGATATCAGAAACCCGAAGGATCTATCTCACTATCGGTTTCCTTGCCTTGGATCTTGCTCGGTACTATTAGAAGCCGATTAAACTCCATGATAGTTTATTTTATTATTTAAGTTAAGGTTGATTTTAGAGGTTTATGAAGTTAATCACTAGTTGAACCTGTTACGAAGATAAACAAACAAGAATTAGTTAAGAAGATAAACACACCAAGTAACTAAAATAAACTACTACTAATAGTAAAAGTCTGCAAATCGAAATGGGTTCGGGGATAATAGAAATATACAACCATAATGAATGATCAACACAAGTATATGACTACTCATAGACAAGCCTTCCATCTTCTCGATGTTATGTATATAGTGTAATCCTCACGAACCTCGATGTTTTATTGCATGTAACTACTCCTACGATTCCATTCTTGGCCATGATGATCAAGGTAGGATGAGGCCTAACCTTGATGGGTTGTTAGGATGTCCCTAAGGCCTCCCACAAGACCCCAAGATCTCTGGAAAAAGTTTGGTAGTCAGCCCAAGAAGGCATAAGAAGGAAATTCAAATGATTGAGGTGAGTTTGCTATTTATAGAGCTGCTAGGGGTGCATGGGCGTGCATAAGGAGGTGGCACGGTCGTGAACCTGCCCAACATACGTTCTTTTGCTGTAGATCTATCATGTTTGTACTTGCTGCCTGCACGAGCGTGCCAGGGTACGTGCACAGGCGTGCACGCTGTCAAACTCAGTTTTCTTGTCTCCCAAGTTGGTTGCGTTATCTTCTAGCATGCGTGACCTCCGTGCAAGTGAGCATGAACGTGCTTGGTCAACTCCGAGTCAATTTTATCATCATTTAAGCCCCGAAAAGGTCTATATACATACGGGAAACATGTTGTGAGTCTCGTACCCTCAGGAATCTTTGGTTTTTGCTGTTTATACCCGAAAATCGTCTATTTTCGTGTTGGGGCTCCAATTTCCTGAAAAATACAAATAGGAACGATTAAGTATCTATAATCATCAATTTAAGCTCAGTTTTGCCCAATTATGAGACTATTTATCTATGTTTTATATGTGTAAATGATGGCACATCAATTACATAATATAAAGATACGTTTTATTGATTAATTAGTAATTAATAAAATATGGTGGACTAACTATTAATTAGTTAATTGTTAATTGGGTACGTCCTTAGAGGACAAGGCAATAGTTTAAGGACTAGTTAGCAAATGTGATTATTATATAATCAATAATCACATTAAACCTAAACCCTAATCTAGCCTTTTGCCACCATAATATTATTGTGAATAATAATCAAAACCCCACAACCAACAATAACCACCATCGCCACCCCACCTCCACTTGACCCTACCACCACCGCTGATCTTCGCTTTTGCGCCGCCCACCCTACACGAGTATAATCACATTAAACCTAAACCCTAATCTATCCTTTTGCCACCATAATATTATTGTGAATAATAATCAAAACCCACAACAAACAATAACCACCATCGCCACCCAACTCCACTTGACCCCACCACCACTGCCGATCTTCGCTTTTGCACCGCCCACCCTACACGAGCCACCGCTCGTTTCCCAATCATGGCCAAACGCCACGTGGCTTTTACGCATAGCTCATCCTCAGGCCGTGTGCACCACTTGGGTCCTTTTGTTCGCGTGCTCGTGTTTTCGAGTTGTCTCGTTTTGCAAGTTCGTGTTGATAGAGATCGACATGGGTGTTCTTGTTGTTTTGGGATATTCGAAGTGTTTAGTGATTTGCTAACTAGCGTGGGGTTCATAGATGCATCAAAAATGCAATCTTTTGGTGTTTTGTCAAGGTAGTTTTCTAAACACCCTATTGATTGTGATTATATTATTTGTTCTAGATTTGTATTTGGATCACTGGATTGGGATCGCGTATTGGGTTTGAATAAATATATTGTTTTGTTTTAACATTCTTCCGCTTTATTTATTGATTTATTAATATTATTTGTTTTAAAATAATATATATTTATAAAATATGATTTTATATTAAACCGGGTAAACGGTTTGGGTTGATTTGAACATGAACGGGTCACGCGATTTGCAACACAATTTTGTTTTTGTATTTACATACACTAATCTATTGTTTTCATGTAGAGGTACGATTTTGCGATGTACTATGTGTTCATTTCTATGAACACTTCCAATGAGCATGTCATGGTTGTTATCCTGCATGCAAAGATTAAGAAATGGAAGGGTAATTTCGATTAGTTTATGTAAATTATAAACTGCACACTATTATTAATTGAGGTGACTAAATATATGTATATTGTTACATTTAGAACAATTGACAGTACAAAGTGATAAGTTTGGAACTCGGTTATTTCTAAATGTAGAAATAGATGAAATTAATCAGCTAAAGAGGAGGTACACTGTCAATATGATATGTATTTATATTTATATTTGAAATTTTATAGTTTGTGGTTCTACTTCTTAAACAATACTTTTGTCCTAGACTGTTTACTCATTGCATCAAGAATTTATAACAGGAACCGAAAAGAAACATGTTGATGAGCTTAGCGAGACAAACTTGGTTTCAATATGTTTTATATAGTTTGGATATACGTTGACTTCATTACATCCTTTTTCTCTAAATATATCATGGATATATTCTTTTTATAGGCAATGTCTTATGTTGTAGTTGCCACAATAAAAATTTTGCAAGAAGGCTATGGTTAGTTTTATGCTACGTGACATAAGTGTTTCAAGAAGGTGCTAACTAAAGCTGAATATTTACAAAATGCTGAAAACGTTTCTAAAGAAATTCTTAAATTGCCTGCTACAACTTTTCTTTCTCCCAGAGTGTGAATATTTTTTTCCGCACCTTTGCCTCACAGGTCGATCTCCCATATGGTAGGCGTTGGCCTCTCTGGCGCTTTCGATTAAAGAAGTTCTCCACCCCTTTTTGTACATCCGTCGCCACAAAGCAGGCAAAGAGAATTATTTACATGTTATAGTTTATATAACGTTCTGTTGCACCATTCCATATAAATTTTCAGATCACAGTAGCCTCTATATATATCATGTTCAAAATACAAGTCATGGTGCAGAATAAGACTGGTAGCGTATCTTTTATGATTTTTGATAGAGATGTGATGAGGATTGTCAGAACAACTGCAAGTGATATAAGAGAAAGACAAGTGAAGGCGAATGATAATGAAACTTTCCCGCATGAAATGTCTTGGTTGGTTGATAAGAAGCTGGCATTTAAGATTGAAGTTTATGTATACAATCTTGAACATGACTACCATGTTTACACTGTCCAAAAGATATGTGATGATCCGGTTATAATTACTAAGTTGGTTGTGGGAAATGATAATGGCGATAACAATGCTGATGAGGTAGTAAATCAAAGTCTTTTGTAATATGTATTTATTTTTGCTTAAGGTTCCAAACATTGCTCAACAGTTTGTTATGTTATTTGTATATCACTACTTCTTAGGTCTGTCAAGGAACTCTTCATCTTCCTAAACATCTTCACCAAACTTTAAATCCAGTTTGTTCATCAATCTTCTTTCCATAAGACTGACTCCCCATTGTTTTGCCATTTTCATAGAGTTGTCGCTGAAAATCATCATCCATTTCCATGATTGCCTTCCTAGAACCAAAAATTGGACGGTTATTGTTGTGCATATCAACAATATAACGACATGTGAATGTGCAAAAACTCCACTACTTTTTTTGTTCCATTGTTTTTCTTGTGTGTAGTTTTAATAATGATGTATGTTAATCTTTAATCTCTAATCATGTATATATATATATACATACTACATTATAAAGGAAGAGGCATTGGCAAATATGTCCAAATTGTCCAAAGTTAAGATGATATACCAAGAGTCCTTTACAAGTTTCTAATTTTTTGTCATTTCCTTCCTTTTATGCCCTCATATATCTCTTATGCACTCTTTGTATCCACATGAAAATGTAACTCCTTCATAAACACCATAAACACCCAATTGAATGTTGTAATCCTTGAAACCCCACAATGCTCTTCACCTTCATGTGAATACTAGATCGTTAGCACTAGATTACAACCAGTCAACAAACTCTTTGTTTTTTTATGGTTACGCAGTTATGTACGTAGAACTATTCTCCCTAATGTTACAACTATATAATCATGTCAACTTCTTATTATGTTATTACATGTTAAAAGAGTGAAGGATTTGGGGCATCAATCTGTTATAGCCTGAAAAGTCCAAAGAATTTATTGTTTATAAGTTGTAACAATGGTATTCTTGTTAAATCATTGTTTATTATGCATTGGTTTGTTTCCTTTAAAATTTTTTCTCTCTTGTAAGTTGCTAACATAGAACATGAATACCTTAGGACATCATCATGCAGGACCAAGAGGATTTTGGCATATAGAGCTCTATCCGAAGAAACAATGACCTTCCTAAAACATCTCACCCATGTGATTTAATAAGATATCATGGTCTTTAGTTTAGCGTTCACATTTTATAAGCCATCAGGATGATCATCATTTAGATATTTTTTAAACAATCGGAGTATGATGTTAAAGTTTTCTTGACATGCATGTTTGGAAAGATTAGATTATGGTTTTATGTTTAGTGTTCTCCCTACATCATATCTTTCCAGAATTCTATACTTCCCTTGGAAAGCACCCCACATATTTTAGAATATAGAGGAATCAAGTTTCCTAATATTGAAGGGTGACAAGAACAAGAATCACAGAGATTAATTTATACACCCAGGGCTAAACCGGTGGTTCCACCTCATGTGATGACAGAGTTTGAAAGTTATCTCTAAATTCTATTGAAGCCTTTATCAAATAATGAATTAGTAACCATTTGATTTGTGTTGAGCCAGTTAAAAGAATTTAATGGAACCATTACCATGTAAAGGATTAGTTTCTATGTGTTGTGTGTAACTAAATATAGCAAATAAAAATCAGACACGAGTCAGATTAGATAAGTGATATTATAATGTAGAAAACTTTGAGCAATTTAAATCGTGACATAAATAAATACATAAATAAACACCCGCAGCAACACGTGGGCATTCCCACTAGTATATATATAGAATCATAGATATATGTAAAACCGTGTGTAATTATTAATCATTGAATATTACCAAGAGTCAAGATCTTAATAATTGTGACACACGGCAAATTCAGGTTAATACTTTTACAAACATATAAGTCTACCTTAGCAAAAACATTTATTTAACGTACTTGACTGGGTCAGTTGAGTCGGTTTACACTTACGTATCGTCCAAGGTTCAATGATTCGGAGGATCATTGGGGGTAACATACGCACACACGAGTCTTAAGTCCTGTTGTTGGTGATATTACATAGTTGGATTGAGTATCAAGTATGAAATGTGCTAGAGATGATATACAACGTGTGAATACGTGTTTATATGATTAGATATAATTAACATGTGTTAGAATTGCATACTCATGTGTTAAAATGTGTTAAAACAACAAAATCATAAAAACTTGAACATTCTAATTCTGGTTCGGCCTATGGGAGGGTCGAACCAAGCTTTTGAACATGGATTCAACCCCTGTATAGGGGCGAACCAAGCTGGGTATAAATACAACCCTTTGCAACATTTTCATCATTTTCACAACCCTAACTCGCCTCCAAGTGCTCTCTCTCAACCCCAAACCTGTAAGGAGGAGTTTTTGATCTCGTTTTTCAGATCCTAATCCAAAAACACGTTCCATAACATAAACAAGTGAAGATTCAAGGTGTGTTCTTCATCTAAAACCTTTTTAATCAAGTTTCATTTGTTTTTATCAAACCCTAAGTGTCCAGATCTAATTCGGACAAGTTTTTATGGATAAAAACCTTTCTAACACCTTTCTACACTAAATCTATTCATTAATAATGAATTTTCTTACAAAAAAACCCTATGTTAATGGTGTTAAATGATGTGTTTGTGTGTTATGTGATATGAAATGATGAATAGATGTTTTATTATTGATCTAGGACTGTTTGAGATGATGATTTATGGTTATTATAAGGTGTAATTGATGATTGATGGATTTTCACCCATTTTGGGGGTTTTATGTTAGATCTAGGGTTTGTTCTTGTTAGTGTTGATGATGATATGATCGGGGTTTATTATAGATGTCTAATCCATGCATAATAATCTTTTCATGAAGTTGTATTTATAAGTTTCCAATTTAGGTAAAGATTTCATGCATCGATGTGACATTTCCATTATATGCAATTTTGGGAAAGATTGTGATTACTATGTAAAATGAACGGATTTGTATGTGAAATTGGTATGATTACATGTGGTTAGGATAAACATAATCAACTGTTGTGATTTGTGACTTTTCATGATGTTTTCAGGTTGTTTTGATGAGATTTAGTGCGTTTAAACAATTCTGCAGACCTTAGGGTCGAACCAAGTGTCTTGGGGTCTAACCAAAAACCAAAGGGGCGAACTAAACCTTTTATTTACCCATTTGAACCATCAGCTTGATTTACAATCTTTCATTCAACCTTTCGACTGCAGAATTGGAAATTTGGTGCAAACTAAGTGTTTCATTCGACCCGTCAGCTTGACTCATAAAGGTCATGTTAAGTCCCAGGGGAAACCATGAGTATGTGCGTATACATAACGGGGGAAATGTAGATAGATCTATTGGGCTTGACAAACCCCACCCGGGTCGGTTGGAGGCCGGACGGGTGCATATTGTCTCTAGCTTTCGGGCCTACCGAGGATGACGGTAGCTCAACTTTCTAGGCATACATATATGGTTACATGTCAGTAATGGTTTCTAACCGTAGTAGTAACGATACTTAACGTCTAACTAACGTTCTTATAACATAGTAGTAATGGGAACGATCTTTAAAACTTATGAAAACGTTTACTAAAAACTTATGAACTCACAGCATTATAGGTTGACATTTTTGGCATGTTTTCTCATGTCGCTAAGGTAGCAGTGCATGGACTAGGTGCACAGGGTCCTACACGGCGTCTAGAGTATTAGTTACATGTTTTTAAACATTTTCAGACTACGTTTATTTTATGTTGGATTGTAAACATATCTAAGCTTCTACTGATGGTTTTGGTATTATAAAACTTGATGGTTTTGGTTTACGTATTTTTATATATAGTTTTCGTTTATTGTGACCGTTGACTTGGATCCTTGTGTATCACGCTCCTCGCGGAAAAACTCCGCACGTGGAATTTGAGGGTGTGACAGATTGGTATCAGAGCCAATGGTTATAGTGAAATAGGACTGCATGTAGAGTCTAGTTTATAGCCGGATCTCACACACACTAGACGGTCGCATACATATGAGTTGTAACATGTGGGAAACATACTAACTTGGTCAGGGTGTCGGTATCGGTATCATCATCACTATATATTACATCATCTGTTCTATCTTAGATCGTTTCTATCCATTATCTTATCTTCTTCGAGATTCGAATGCGAAAAGGCTAGTTTGTTGATCCTTTCATGACGGTGCTGTACATTAGAGTGGCTTTGGCGTAATCTTGAGATATGCCCAGGATTCGAACATCTCCCTTCTATACTCCAATGGACACACTCGCCTACACACACTATCTTGCACTTGTGCTCGTAATAGTACATATCTAGGTGTTAGTGTCCGGTGACTTGAGCTTCAAACTAGGAGTACATTTGGAGGACCATTGATGTCGTGGGGTTTTAGCAAAACTTAAAACTCTTTTCTTTAAAAATGGCAAAGTCCCGGAGGAGATGCCAAAAGTTTTGGTGAAAAGGAAATTAAGTTGGAAAACGGTGGTACGATTTCAAGTTTTAAATTTATAATCTAAAACGATAGTTGCTCAACGTTCTAGACCCCACACAACAGGAAAGTGTACCTATCGTGAGTATTATAGAAATGTGCAAGTACCAAGTATCGAATCAAAGGACACGATTTTTACTACTCAACTTCCTAAAAATTACTAAAAGTGTTTTTAAATTACGAGAAGAAAAGTAGAAGAGAGATGTAAACTGTGAGATAAATCAATAACAAAACAAAGGTGTTGCTTCGGGATCAGATGGAGCCTGGTATGAATAAATAATAGACTTTTATTAAAGTGGAGTTGCGCACTTGTGCCTAACTTTGAGTTGTATTAACACATTCTGTAGAGGTGACTGTTTCGCATAACTGTATAAACGACTTGTGTTCTTAAGGTTTTTATGAGGGTCTCCCAAACCGGGTAGCTCACCTCTCAACAATGAAAAGAAAGTGACTCGAGACTGTGTTGACCCAACCCCGAGTTACCCACTTCCCAGAGTTGCGATATAGACATCTAACTATTTTAAACTTTTATGAATAACTTGCTGGTCGCTGGAGCATGACCGAACAAATTACCACTTAATATCATAGAGGAGTCGTGACTAACCATAACACGTGCATCCTTTACTTGATTTAATTAATTTATCAAAAAGTGAGTGGTCTATTACTAATTGTGTGGCAATATAGTAATGAAAGAAAATAAAGACCATTTTCTTTCAACACGTGTTCACCAATCCTTAACTTGCGCCAAACCTTTCACATAGACAATGAAGCTAAGTCGCAGAATTAAGTCTTGGTTTATCACCAGGACCGAGTATAAAGACCGTATCAACCCTTAATGAGATCTTGATAGTAGAGGATTAAGCCACTAAGTGTGTGAATTTCTACCCACAAATGGGCCAATCACTACTCGCGGGATTAGGTTAGCTCATAAGTGCATGGGTTGTTAAACACCATGAGTACACTGATGAGTCCTCCCAATTCCTATCAAGACACCCACAAGACCAAAGACTAAGTGATTTATTAATTAACTCATTAAACAAAGTTTAGACTAGGAAGAATTATTAAGAACACAAAACACCACTTTTAAATAAAAGATAAACAATTTAATTCATACCAAGTTTCCATCATCACCCTAGCAACACCAACAGAAATCTAGCCTAGCATGGTTGATACAACAAGCCCAAAAAGTTGGGTTTGTGTACAAGACATGGTGAAGGGTTGTATGAAGATTTCTAGAGGTTTTGGTGATTTCAGGTTGTTGGGTCAGAGAGGATTAATGAACCACAAAACCTTAGTTGATCATTCACATAATAATAATAACTAATTATAATAACTACTGATGAATAAACAGGCAACTTCCGAAGACAAAAGAGAACTACTGATGGACAAGTTCTGAAGACAAACTAGACAAACCTCTGAAGACAAAGTCCTGAAGTACAAAAGACAACTACTGAAGAAGGAAGGAAACTACTGACGACCAATTACTGATGAACTAGTTCAAGGACAAACCAGACAACTTCCGAAGAACAAGTTCAGAAGTACTGAAGAACTAACTACTGATGTAATTACTCATCAGAAGTTAGCAATGGTCATCAGAAGTTGCAAAGTACTGAAGAACAACTTCTGACGATTTACTCATCAGAAGTTCTATCAAACCATCAGAAGTTTCAGATTCTCAGAAGTTAGCTTTAACAGTTGTTGTCTGTATAAAGCAGCAGTAGTTAGTATATTAGTATTTTGTTTTCCACTATGTATTTATTAATGTATTTAGTACATCTAAGAGTGGGTGGAAACAGTCAGGTATGTATTCTATAAATACCTGACTACCACCAACGCTTAGACTTGCACTTGGCCACATGTATTCATACATTTGAACATTTGCCTAATAACATACAAATATTTAAGTTAAATCTCTTATCTCACTTATGTTTGCTTTGTTATTAATTCATGTTGTGATAGCTTAATCCGAGGGGAGTCTGAGTCACAAAAAGGTTAGTCACAAGGTGTCAATTGTCAAGATTATTTCCGCTGCAAACTCTTAAAACATGATAATTGTCCCTCTGAGCTCTCGAACGATCCCAACAATTGGTATCAGAGCTTGGCCAGTCAAATATGATCTAACAATCAATTTGACATAACAGACCAGCTCATTATTATTGATACTCGATTGACTGTGACTCTATTGTGATTTAAACTCAGTGATATCATCTTAGTTATTATGATAAGTTGCAAATTAATCAACTATATCAAAACAACAAAGATATGATGGCCACAACATACCAGGTAGTATAACTTTGTTGGAAACCTATTTTCATAAATCTGTTTCAAACAAAGTCAGGCCTGAAGACCACATACATTTTAAGTGAACTATCTCTAAAGTAGATTTTTCATAAAAGATGTTGCAAAATGTGGGTAACTTTGCTGACCATATATATACTTAATTAAATAAGTATTATATAAACAGCTAAGTTAATATAAGTTAATTCAAGCAGGCTAAATACATTAAAATCTATATCTAAGAGCTTATCTATGGTTTACTGTTGAATATATAATTCCTAAAGCTTGTAAATTAACTACAACTACTGATTTAAATGAAATATCTATTTTAAAAGATCTCAGTAGTTTATATCTTGGTATTTTCAATTAAAGAACCATTTTCAAAAAGGTTGTTTATTGCTAGAGATCTTCCTTGGATCAAAAATCCTTGGTTGTTGAACTTCAGATGTTATTAAAATAGAAGATTTTCATACTTCGCCATCCACCTTGGTTGTGGGGTAGAGGAAATACAAGGAAAATGGAGTAAGAAAATAAGTAAAAACACACTAACTTAGAAACTTCTGAACGCTTATATAACATCTGAGGACATAGTTGCTGACGTGGTGAATCAGTAATTAAGTAGTGGGAGTGTGAGGTGATTGTACATCAGTAGTTTAAAACTACTGAAGAAGAACAGGGACAACTACTGACGAACAAAAAGTATTCATCAGTAGTTAAGAAAAAGGGCATAACAGTCCTTTCATCAGAAGTTATAACTTCTGAAACCCTGATTCTTCACATTCATTACAATTCAAATCACATTTCCCTCTTTCAAACCTTCGACGGCGATTAACAACCAGTTTTCAAACCTAATTGACTAAAATGGCTCTTCAATTGAAACCCTCCCACAATCAAATCGCTTATCTTGAAAAGGATAAGAACTGGGAGAAATACCATGATATCATCGATACCATAGTTAAATCTAGGTATCACACTGCCTTCATCATCGATCCACCTATCCACGTGGACGCCCTCAGGCAGTTTTGGGCAAATGCTAAAGCCTCAATGGTTAATGGCGAAGTAGTTGCCCTTAAATCAAAAGTAAATGGTAAAGTGTTGGCCATAACACCAGAGGTGTTGTCTCAAGCTCTTAAACTAAATGACAACGATGCTCCAACTTCCATATCAACTGGTGTTATCCATGCCACACTTACAGCATGTGAGTATCAAGGTAATCTTTCTCATGCTACCATTTACAAGAAATATTTTGATCCCCAGTACAAGCTCCTGTTTCATTACTTGTTAATGTGCTTGAGTCCTAAGACTGCTGGATGGGATCAGATGCCCTCTGACTTGCAACAAATTTTTCATTCTATAGTTGCAAACCAACCTTTCAGGGCATCAACTTATCTTTTCAATGAACTTGTAATAAACCACTCTAAAGAAAAGTTTAAGTTTTTATTATACCCCAGGTTTGTTATGCAATGCCTCATTACAACCATTGGTGATGATGCATTACTTGGGGTAGCCTCTGTCTCTAAAAGGATAGAGGTTCAAACATTTTCAAGACATAACACGCCAGCACATCTGGCAGATGATGACCAAGAGGAAACAAACCCAGTCCTCAAGGAACCCACATCATCAAAACCCAAAAAGTCTTCTACCCCCAAAGAAAAATCCAAAAAGAAGTCTTCACTCAAACCCAAACCCTCAACAAAACCTAATAAGACACCACAGGAAGATGAGATGCCTATGGATGTCAATGTTCAATCTGAACTTGTTAAAGCAACAACTGGGACATCCTCACAGTTGGCTGCTACATCTCATTCCCAGCCTCAACTGCCTGTAACTTCTCAACAAGTTACAGAGCTTATTTCAAGGGAACCATCATCAGTAGTTGTGACTTCACTTGATTTCACTACTATTACTCCAATGCCTAGGAGTACACAGCTTGAAAGCCCAATTACTGATAATATTAATACCACAATCTCCACAGTAACCAATGCCATAGCTCTCAATGAGTTGGGCTCAGATGTTCCATCCACAAGTGTCATGCCTCAGATTACCATTGAGGTTTCTTCACATGACCCAAGCTTTAGTGACATATTTGACATGGATGTGGACATGCCCTTCTCTAACCAAAGAGATGAGGATGAACCTAGACCCCTGAGTCCAGTATCAGAGGTTTAAGGTATAAGTGAAGCTGCTACTACTTCTTTACCACCCAGTGGTGGATTGGAGGACAGTGGTAACATTGCTAAGGCTTCACTTATGGCAACTGCTGCCATGGGTTCTGAACCCTTGGACATAACAGCAGGAAGTCCCCAGTACCAAGAAAAAGGGGCCCATGACCATCTGGAACTGGAACCAGGTCATGGTAAAACTGTCTCAACTGAAGGCAGGGATTCAGATGATGCCATTAAGTTGGTTGATGAGTCAAAAATCACAGAATTGACGGCCAAAATAGAAGGTCTTGAGTCTGAGGTCTGCAAACTCAAGGAGTTGCTCACCAACAAGGCTCAGGATAAAGACCACTCAACTCAAACGTCCCCAAGAGTGGCATCCCCGGCTAGCTTGGCTAGGGATCACCCATACACATCACCTTCTATACAAGCCACCAATTCAGGACCTGGGAGCATAAACATAGACCACTTATGCAACCCCCAGGGCCCTCTCTACCAAATGTTCCATCAACTTATCAATGCACATCTTAAAGACTTCACAGTCCAGATGGAACAGAAATACAATACCCAACTCACCATGCTGAACAATGCCTTAACTGACAAAGTCTCAGAGATCTCAAGACGCCAGGAGGACCTAAGAAGACAAATCCAACACCTTACAGGTGTAACTCCTCCTGCTCCCTGGTTTCAAGAGGCTGATGAAGCCAAAAAGGGGGAGAAAGTGTCTGAAAAGATTGACTTAGAAGCTTCCAAAAAGGCAAGGGAAGCTGAACAGAAGAGAACTCATGAGAAGACAATAGCTGGTGAGAAGGGTGTTGTACAAACATCAAACCTGCCCACTGACCTTCCCATTACTGAAACAGAAACATCAACAAGGGAGGTCAAACTTCAATACAGGAAAAGGAAGACAAGGGGAACAACTGATGAAACTTCTGAAGACCCAACTACTGATGTAGTTGCAACAACTGAAGACAAAACTGCTGATACTCAACCATCAGTAGTTACCAAAATTCAGAAGACAACCCCTGCCTTTTCCAAACCCACTCCTGATCCTTCAGATCTGGACCAAATGCCTATCTCTCAGCTCATCAAGCAAAGGGATACACCAGAACAGAAGGAAAAGGATGAACAAGCATCACATGAAGTAAAGGAGAAGGAGATTCCTGTGGAGAGGAATGAACTTCATGAACAGATGGCTTGGGAAAGGGTAAATGAAGAAGGGATCACAGGTGAAGATGAGAGAGTCAAAGCCTTTCAAGGGTATCTGCAGGAGTTGGCAGAAGCTGCAGAGCAACAGGTTGAATATGAACGACAACAGGCCATAACTTACTTGTTAAAACATTCAAAGACCAAGAAGGCCCACATCAAGAACTTGCCCTTGAAAGACTTACAACTAAGGGTTGACAGGCTGAACTTATTACTGAAGAATAAGAAAGATGCTGAGAAGAAAGCTCAGCTTGTCAATCAACTTGTAGCTGCAAAGATTGGTAGCAAAGTGCAGCTGTTGAAGTGGAGTGAAGCTGAACTGCTGGATGCCTACAACAAACTTGAGCAAAAGAAGACACATCCAGTAGGTCAGTCTTCATCAGAAGTTACAAAATCAAAAACTCCAGCTTCAAAGCAAGTGTCTACAAAGGCTTCACCCTCCAAAGCCAAGGATTCCAAAGCCAAGGTTGACATGTGTATGGAAGGAAAGCCACAGGGAAGAGACTCCAAAGCCAAAGCTCATCAAACAGTTGAAACTACCCAGCATGATCAATCAAAGGCTGCAACTGCTGATGAAGCTACAAAGTCTACTGCTGAAGGTCAAGAGCCTTCACAGCCACTTCCAAGGGTCTCAACACCCACTGCTCTGGTGGTATATGAGAACCCAGCACCTACAACCTTTGTCACCTCATCTGTGTCAACCTCCAATGCCAAAATAAAAAGATGGTACTGCACTCCAAGTTTACAGATGGTCATTGAGAGAGATGATGGTGCAAGGCAGGTGTTCCAAAGGGCAATGGACATACTGAATATGTCAAATAGAGATCTTCATGATCTCTACACGATTAATTTGGAAGTGTCAAATTGCCCTAACAAGATCCAAGCCCAGGACAAAGCCAGAGAAATCAGACATAACATCAAGAACAGGCTGGATCTTCAATAAGTGAATCAATAAAGCTTCTAAGCTATCAGCTAAGGTTTTGGCTTCATCAATCCAGGGGGAGATTGTTGGGTCAGAGAGGATTAATGAACCACAAAACCTTAGTTGATCATTCACATAATAATAATAACTAATTATAATAACTACTGATGAATAAACAGGCAACTTCCGAAGACAAAAGAGAACTACTGATGGACAAGTTCTGAAGACGAACCAGACAAACCTCTGAAGACAAAGTCCTGAAGTACAAAAGACAACTACTGAAGAAGGAAGGAAACTACTGATGAAGAAACTACTGACGACCAACTACTGATGAACTAGTTCAAGGACAAACCAGACAACTTCCGAAGAACAAGTTCAGAAGTACTGAAGAACGAACTACTGATGTAATTACTCATCAGAAGTTAGCAATGGTCATCAGAAGTTGCAAAGTACTGAAGAACAACTTCTGACGATTTACTCATCAGAAGTTCTATCAAACCATCAGAAGTTTCAGATTCTCAAAAGTTAGCTTTAACAGTTGTTGTCTGTATAAAGCAGCAGTAGTTAGTATATTAGTATTTTGTTTTCCACTATGTATTTATTAATGTATTTAGTACATCTAAGAGTGGGTGGAAACAGTCAGGTATGTATTCTATAAATACCTGACTACCACCAACGCTTAGACTTGCACTTGGCCACATGTATTCATATATTTGAACATTTGCCTAATAACATACAAATATTTAAGTTAAATCTCTTATCTCACTTATGTTTGCTTTGTTATTAATTCATGTTGTGATAGCTTAATCCGAGGGGGAGTCTGAGTCACAAAAAGGTTAGTCACAAGGTGTCAATTGTCAAGATTATTTCCGCTGCAAACTCTTAAAACATGATAATTGTCCCTCTGAGCTCTCGAACGATCCCAACACAGGTTGTTTCTCTCTTGAATGTGGTGTTTGTGGAGTGATCCCAGGCTCCAAAGGACACCTACAATCCTCAAAGAGGGCAGAAACTTCGAGGAGAAGTGTTGGGTTTCGAAGTGGGAAGGGATGCTCAAAATGTGGAGTGGATGCCTCAATTTATAGGCAAATCAGACAAAGCACGGTCGTGCTTAAGGGTGTGGCACGCCTATGCTCGACAGCGCAGGTACTGTTGTAGAGTCCTTTCGCGTAGAATTATCCCCTACAGGTCTTGCATGCCCGTTCTATGGGTGTGGGCACGCCCGTGATTGCTGGTACAAATAACCATCTTGTCAGTTTGGTCGGTTACAAGCCTTGGAGAACACGTTTCGAAGAGTACGGCCGTGCACAGTGATGTGGCACGCCCGTGCTGTGCCTGAAAGCTAACTTTTGGCCTTTGTTGACTTGGAAATGATGACTTGTTGACCCGGGACAGTTGCACGACCGTGCACGGCCGTGCTGCAGCTGGCAGAGCTTTAAAATCTTCAATTCTTTGTCTGTTAGTATCGTTTTTCACATATTTTCTCCTCATGACCTCTGATCCTGCAATTATAAAAAAAAAGAGATAAATCATGACAAAAAAAAAAAAGTTAAAGCACGACTTTGAGTATAAGATAGGTGAGAATATGTATGGAAAACATGTCAATTTCTCGGCACATCAACCATGTAGAACAGTTTATCATTTCGGGTGCACAAGAAATCATAAGCTGAGATGCATGAAAATTCTGGTTGACTCTGGGTTTGGACTGATTGTCCTGGATTGGACCTAGATCTAAATTCTTGTGATTGCTAGTGGTTTGCACTAGTGACGAATATGAGTATCTTGTTCTTGTGCTTGGCATAAGACGTCTGGTGTTCGCGGTGGTCGTAGAGGTGGTCGCGGCGGAGGTCATGGTAACATACTTGCTGCAGCTTTTGACCTGGATGGTGGAGAGGAGGAGAGAGATGGGATGGGAGGGAGGGAAGGGAGGAGGGCGGCGGTGACGGCGTCGTCGGAAGGGAGGGAGGAGGGCGGCGTCGGGAGGGAGGGAGGAGGGCGGCGGCCTGGGTGGAGGAGGAGGAGGAGGAAGAAGAAAAGAAGAAGAAGAAAGATGATGATGAAGAAGATGAAGAAGATGAAGAAGAAGAAAAGAGGAGAAGAAAAAAGAAGCAGAAGAGTACTAGAGGAGAAGGAAAAAAAAAGAAAGAAAGAAGGAGAAGAAGAGGTGGGAAGATCTAAGAAGTCCTTGGTCCAAGTCTGCACCAAGAAGAGGTCATGAAGATCTTTCTTAGTGAAAGGTCTTCCAAAAAACAAATAATCTACGCACCCCAAACGTCTACCCGCGTTTACGCGGCGCAGACAGAAGTGGTCAGAAGCACTTCTGACCAAAAAACAAACACCGCCTTAGTCTTTGCATGACTAATGACTTATTTAATATGTCCAAGAAAGCATGACCATCTTCTCATGATTCGACCAAACATAGGTTTAGTATTAGTTGAATAATCATAGGATAAGCCTAAACAAGAGTTCTTAAAATTGGTGTTTGGAAAAACAAAAAGAATATTATAATTGGGGAGGGTGGCGACAGCTTGAAGCTTCCAGAAAAGGATCCAAAGTGCTAATTTGGGAATGAAATTTAGCATGGATTAAGGTGTTTAAGGAATCTATCTATAAGTTTCATTAATCACATCATCTTGCTAGTCTTATGTGGGACAAAGGAGTGACTAAACATGGGATCAATGTAAGATCATGTGGGTGATGTGATGTCACACTCAAAGTGCTTCTTGTGTTGTATGAAGGAGGGACAAGATGGATTGTTGTGGTGATGTACTTGGGAGCCGAAAAAGAAAGAAAAGGAAAGGAAAGGAAGGGTCGGCGATAGGGGTTGGATGTACACACATATCGAACTCGTTAACGTCTTGTGTCACGGTTTTATTTTTGGCCGCTTCTCGCGCTGATTTCACATCCGATCATACCAATAGCAATTATGCACCATATTTACACGTAAAATCTTTATGTTAGTGCAGTTTGACGATTACTTACAGTGTCAGTTCGTTAAAGTTAAATGCGCACAAATCTTTATTCTAAAGCTTCAAGGCATCCACGAACTTTGTGAAGGACATAACAGGAATCATAACAACTTAATTAATTAAACCATAAAACATATTAACTTTATCAAAAACAGATTAAGATCAAATTAAACATTGACCCGAATTTGCCGGTTGTCATACTACCATAACCACCTGCAACCCCTACCACCACCACCACCTGTAATCTCTAACCACTACCTCCAATATCCGACCGACCACCTACATTTGAACTTGTGTGAATGTCCAGAGAGTTCCGGGTGATTAATTTGAACTTTCATGATTTCATAACATGAACCGTGATACGCGAGTGAAAGTACATGGTTTTTCGGGTTTTAAATCGCATATTTTATGTAATTTAGTGTTTTGGACAAACTACTTTGAATAAATTTATGTTTTACAGGTTTAACGTAGTTTAAGGTGCATTCTAGAGCTTAACAGGACCTTGAAAGGGAGTTAGATGGATGCAAAATAGAAAAACGAAGAAAAGAGGATAAATAAATTGAAGGGGGCATCAATGACATGGGTCAGATCTGTCGACGACAGATAGAGATGACTGTTGACACCTCTGTCAACAGTCGATACACGCGTGGCCAAGGCAGGCCTGTCGCCGATGCGCAGGGAGGCCATCGACGATGCGACCATCTGATCAAGTCCATGTTTGACGAATTTTAATGCCATTTGTATGGAGTTCTATGGTTTCTTTGACCCTTGACCCAATAAAGAGGATATATATTTGAGAGAAAGTATATGATAGAAAGGTTCCTTAACGTGAGAAGTGTAGGAAACCATCAGGGAATGACACATGGAAACTATAGTTAAGTTTACTTAACCATCACTGCTTGATTAAAAGGGTAATTTAGTACTTTTATTGTTTCGTTAATCTCTGATCCAATCAATCACAGTTCAATTCATGCTTCAATTATAATCGACATTAATTCAGATTCAATTCATGATCGATTAACTATTTTCGATTGACGATCTATTCAATTCACGATTCAATTAACAATACTTTTACATGAAAGAACAAGAACAGTCACAAAATAAATACCAGAAAGAAGATAACAAATGGTTATGAACAAGAATGATTTCCAGAAAAAAAATTTGACTGTTTGAATTCGAATGAACAATTCGTACAGATTAGATCGACAAACGAAAAAAATAGAAAGGATTGATTATAGATTGTGATTATGTTGAAACAAACCGTTATGGTTTTGAAGCAAAAACAGGGACTCAAGAACGATGGTGTGTTTAAACAAAATGCACTCAATCAAACGTGCGTTTAAACAAAACGCACTTAATTTATTTCAATCAATGCTCTGTTCTATTGACCCTTTGACCAATGGTGAATCCTGTTAATAAAAGATTACCTGTGTGGTTTACATTATAGATGTTATTAAGGGTATAGGAATCGTGATATAAAAGATTCCATGTTTGAGTCGTTATCTATTGTTGACTTCAACCCAACTACAACCAGGATCCATCTTGACTTCCAAATCAGTTAAAATTCGTCTAATCTCCATTTTCTCCTTCCATCTCCCAACGCCAGAATATATATTAGACATGATTACATATGCGGATATAAGTTTGTTTGAACTTTAAACTTTGTAGAATGTCTAAAAATTTCACTAGACACTTAATAAACAAACATAATAATAAAGTGCATTTGAACAAAACAATATAGTGCTTTTAAATATACATTGGTATTTACAACGTGCGTCTAAACATTGGCAGCGTGCGTCTAAACATTTGTAGCGTGTGTCTAAACATTTTCAACGTGCGTTTCAAATACTGAACGTGCGTTTAAAAGCCTCTGTTATCACCAACCTCATCTTCTTCGTCTGTAACTTCTTTTTTACCCTAATTTTTATGTATAATCCTTCTTCTTGAAACAAAATTGAAAGTATTTGACAACTAATACGAGCGTTTATTCATAATCCTATATTTTTCGTATGATTAATCGTCCCATTATAATCCTCTGTTTTTCTGATTTTTAGATTCAAATACTGATCTTACGTTTTCTTTCATTGTAATTGAATGTTTTTTGTTATTTTGATTGTATAATCATTCAGAACGTTTAATCGAATTGAAATGATGAAAAATCAGGTTTTGATTGATGTCTGTTGTTTCGATTTGAAAAAGTTTTGAACATTTTCTTCCTAATTTACCCTTGGTTAGATTCTACCGACCATGATTAGGGTTGTTAATTACCATCATGCCACCGCCTATAATCTAAGGGCTGAGAATGCTTCCTACGCTTCTCACGTTAAGGTTGATATGTACGTTATCTCTTCCCTATATTTGAACCTTGGGGATCAACAACATCATCTTTCATTATCAAATCACAATCATATCATTCCATAACACCCAAATCATTCTTCATCAATATCATTCAATCCATTTTCATCACTAATCACCAAAACCATTCTTCACCAATCAAACCTCTTTTATCCCCATTAGTGCTCATGGTTATTTCTCCTATCTTTTCAATCACTATTGAAGCTTTCACCATCATGAGTAGCTAATCTCTTTTGGAATCACTTGTTGTAGACTTGTAACCTAGGGTTCTTAAACATTTGGGTATTTTTCTTATTTATTTTCTAATTGAGTATTTGAACAAACATGTTTACTTTGTTAATCTTGTTTTGGATTCACTTTGATAATTGTGTCTTGCACCAATTACTAGTGAAATGAATTTGGTTAATTATGCTTTAGCATGTCATTAGGGTTTTTATGTTCTATAGTAATAAAGTGAAGTTTAGCCTACTGAAACAATTAACCCGGTAATCCTCATTGTAATTATTTGATTAATCCCAATTTGTGATAGAACACTAGGTTGCTTGTTGAAACTGGTATAATCTCCCTTTTTATTATTATTGTTTATACTCACTCATTTTCATTTAAAGTCTTTATTATTAATCAAGTATTTGTTTTTTACTTTTACAAATTATAACCTTAAATCATTATTTGGTTCACAACTCTCAAACAAATTTCTTAAATAAACAAATTGCAACTTCATAATTAAATTAACATCTTTATAAAGTGACGGTTTAAATCAACTAAGAACTATTTTCACCAACTGCAAATATTTCGTGGTTTGACACCCTTGTTACTACTAGCTACATAGTTTGATGTAATTAGGACTTTATAAATACTATTTTTGACCGGACCATGACTTCTGATCACTAGGTGGTGTTTTGTTGAACGTAGATCGTTTGTTTTAGCAGGAGTAGTGGTCTTTTTTACATGCTTGAGTTATGTAATTTTTTTTGATGATCGTAAAACTAATTAACGATAATAGATGTGGCATTCTTTTGTTAATTGGACTAAAATACCCATTCTATGTTAAAATGGTTCTTAAATGAGGCTTAATTATTACAATCTTGCTATTGCCTATACTTACCCCTAATCCTATGGCCGGTATTACTTATCACGCTTTGTATGTTAAGAATGTTTATTTACATTATCCTACCCCTATGTGTGTGTGTGTCTTGAACAAAATAGATAACAATACGGATATATGGTCTAAAGCAAGATGGTCTATTTTGTGTTAATATCCTTGAAGGTTTCATTATTTCTAGTAACGAGAACATGGAGTGTAAGTTAATTAAAACATTATATGCACTCAAACAAGCACTTAAGTGAATCAAAAGTTAGATGATACTGTATTGCCTAATGGAATTAAACCATGCACGTAAATATGTGTAAATCAGATTTGATACTTCTGGGAAGTGACTTATAATATGCTTCATATGTTAATGACATGTTAATATATGCTACAACTTAGCTTCACATTAATAAAACTAAGAAATTCTTATTATCACTTTTCCATGTAGGCCTTCGAGCAACAGTCCATACTCGTTCTTGTTTCTCTTTGATAATCCGATGCTAATTTCAGAAAGCATCAATAAAATACCATGATATAAGACCGTCAATGATTATGCGGGTGTCGAAATAAAGTGTTGTCACTTAAGCATCACGTAGACAGAAAGAAGATTCAAACTCACTTGCTTGAACGGTGTAATGATCACGTGGTTGTGAGAGGTTTTATTTTAATTACTTTTAACTTGAAATATATTTACATTTCGACCTAGGATTTCGTGGCCACACTTATGCCCCAATGTCCTTTAAGCGCGGTGTATCACTCCTATATGGCCCACGTAAAACGCCTCACACGCACTTTTCTATTCAACTACCCATTATCTAACAATGAACTTCGACCAAATCAGGATTATACATAGTTACTCCTTTGTTGTTTTTCTCATTACAAAACTAAAGGGGGACAGGAAACCATAAGATTTGGTCATGGGTACCCTACTACCAGCACGGTAACACTGTCGCCGATAATGCTGGTAGTGGATCTGTAAATCATTTTATGGTTCTAGTTAACGCACGATAACAATGATTTCTCTCTCTCTCTCTCTTTGTCTCTATCTCTCTCTCTTTCTCCCATTGATTGTTGGTAAATAATTAATGAAGTGTTGCCTCCAGAAAAACTGTTTTGGTAAACGAAATCAGTGAAGTGATGCGACAGTGTAGGATTGGTTAAAATCAGTGAAGCTGAAAAAACTCACAGGTAGTGCCTCGTCCCCCCTAAAAAAATTACCCTCTTTTTTGTTACCCATTTTCAAAACTTTTTACTAGTCACACCAATCAACGTCCCATAACAACCCATTGACCACTTTACAAACCACAACCGTCCGATCATACACTTCATCCTCAACCTTTAGATCAGAACACCAAAACAAAATCTTACCATCAAAATATTTACAAAAAAATAAAAAAATTGAATTTCAAAAGCTCAAGAGAGGGAGCAACAACGAAGAAGCCCCTCTCTCTATTCTTCTTCTTCTTCTGCTTCTCTCTACCCTTTTCGATTCTTCATCTATTCATCAATAAAAATCAAGCCTTTTTATCACCACAATCATCTTTTTCAAATTCTGTTCCGACCCAGATAAGATCCGCTCAATATTGTTCAAGATTGAGTGGAATCTGTTCAAGAATTGGAATCTTGAAATCACTGAATCTGAGCTGTTGGAGTTGAGTTATGGAACAATTTGATGTTTTTATTTATGGGTTTTGATTCTTTATCCAAAAAGTGTTGAAATTTGGGAAATTAGTGAAGGGGTTTGATTGGAAAGATTATTATGGAGAAAGGTGAAGAGGGAGGGGAAGTTGCAGTGACCGATTTACCCGCGGCGAAGAAGCTGGCACGCCAGCTTGATTTTAATAATGTTGGTGGTAGTGGATTGGTTACTGTGGCTTCAGGTGTTGTGCAGGGGCATCTGCAGCAGCCTGTGATGCAGCCGCGGCCGCAGCAGATACCGGTTATGGCTGCGATGCAGCAGGGTCATGTTGGAACTGCTGTTCAACAACCGGCTATAAGGCCTGTGTAAGTGTTCTGCATTAGGATTGGTTTAAACAGTAAATAAGAATTTTTTGTTTTGTTATATTTGTTAATTTGGAGCTGCGGTCTTGCTGGACGCAGCCTCTCTATTCTGGGGATTTGAAGTGAAGGGGATTTATTTTGACTGAAATGAATAATGTATGTCAAAAGTTTAAAATTTTGATTTTTTTTAAAGCTGATGATATGCATTAAATAATGAATTAGGTATCTGGAATTCTATAGCTGGGTTGCATTGTATATTGTTCTTCTTAGTTGATAAATTTGGTTGTGATGAGTGTTTGTCCTTTTATTTAGGATAGGTCATTAACTGTACCTAGTTTCATTTAAGTAGAGAAGAGAGGATTTGGAAGGAAGTAGAAAATAATTGTGTTCTAGAGCTTTTTGTGTATGTGTGTGTGTGGAGAGAAGTGGAAAGAAAGGAAAAACTTGTGTTCTAGAGTTATTTTTATTTATTTATTTTTTTAAGAAAGAAAAGAAGAGAAGAGAAAGGGAGGGGAGTTTGGCCTAAATTCCATCCTTCCAAATTCGATAGAAATGGAAGGAAGAGAAGAGAAAATGAGAGAAAAGAGAGGAAAGGGAAGGGAAGGGAAGGGAAAGGGAGTCTTTCCTTTCTCTTCTCTCCTTAAGTAAACTCGGGAACAAATTTGACCTTTTATTTAGGAATTAGGATAGGTCATAAACTGTACTGAGGAAGTGAAAATGTGGTAGTGGATGTCGTTATATTGAAAAACTATATGTTTCATAACACAAGTTATGCTTTTAAGTACTGAAAATAGTGTAACAATAGTCAGAGTACTCTCTTTGTCTCTATAACTTTTCAAAAAAATGGTAGGTATATGGTGTAAGTAGTTATGAAATGATAAGTGTATCATTTACTTGGTTTGAGGTGGATTCATGTTTCAAATTTTCATATAGGGGGTACAAGATCAGAAAGCAAGAATAGAGGCAATATATATATAGTAAATAACTAGACAGTTTTTGACCAAAGTCAACGTCATCCGTATTTTGTAGTGGTTGATAGTGAGTGAAGTATGATTCTATAAATGTGCTGCTGACATAGAACTCTTGAACTAATGCACAATCTTAGCATATTTGTAACATGCGTTGTGGTGAGCCCATGAGGTCATAATAGCATTATGCTATGTGTGCTGATATGGAACTTGCTATATGCTTATGCTGCCTTATTAATTTATTATGAGACCCCATGACTAGTCAAATGTAGGGTGTGATTATTAACCTGTATTACACTTATGATATTTCTTGAAGTTGTCAGTGTGTGATAATTTTAATATAGCAGGTAAACCTTGGTGGCTGAATTTCTATATAAGTATATAACCTTATAATGGAGAAAACTGAGAAGGCGTTAAATTTGCTTATTGTTTTCACAAGACAAATTTTCTAACAATAAAATGTTTTCCTTTTTTCTTTTGACTAGTTCCCTTTAAAGGTGAATGCACCTTTTTTCTTTTGTTACTGGCAATGGCGATACTGTTTATATGCATTTAACAATGTGTTACTGTTGTTTAATGAATAATATAAAAGTATAAATCTACATTATGAATGATATATTGTGTCTTTGCCATTAACTCATAGCCTCTCTTTCAATCTTTTCAATACACTTTCTGTTATAAGAAAGCTTCAACAATATCTATTAGTTATAGTAAAAATGTAAAATACTATTTTGCCATTTCAGGAAAATCGAGTCCCCAAAAACACGGCCAAGACAAAATCTTGAAATGAAGGATGGTACTCCAAAGAAGCAAAAGCAATGCAACTGCAAACACTCTCGATGCTTGAAGTTGTAAGTAAATTATTTAGTAGCTATCTACTTGATGAACCATAATATTGGTATAGATGAACTTTAATAATCCCTGAGTTGGTGAGTCGCTGATCAATTTTCTAATTTCTGTTGACTTACACCTTTATCATTGTGTGGTCAGATATTGTGAATGTTTTGCATCTGGAATATACTGTGATGGTTGCAACTGCGTTAACTGTCATAACAATGTGGAAAATGAGCCTGCTAGGAGAGAGGCTGTTGAAACGACTTTGGAACGCAATCCAAATGCATTCAGGCCTAAAATTGCTAGCAGCCCACATGCAAATCGTGATAATAGAGTGAGTTTCTTAGTATTACAATCCTTCCCTTGAAAACCCACGATTGGGCTATGCCGTTATTATTTCTATGACAATTATATACAAATGCATTGCTTGATTGACATTTTAAATCTTGCATTTATGTGATTGCCGTTGTTACATATTTACATAGGAGATGTGCACAATTTCTAAATAGAAAAATATATGTTGTCTACTAAACTATCACTACATGATGAATCTTTTAGTTAGATTACTGAGATATGCATCTCATCTTGAGTTGGCATTTTCGACCCATTTTGTTTTGAATGGCTTGAATGGGTCATGGTTTATCCCTAATGTGTTGAACAAACTTTTTAATTAGAATTGAAACCGGTCAAACTTTTTGAAAGTTGCCTAAACTATACATTGAATGCTTACAACCTCCTAAATTGTTCTATTTTGGAAAAAAAGGTGAAATGGAATTTATTAATCCCACCCATTTTGCAGTTGGTCGATAATAATCCACCTGAGTTTATTCTTCCCACTAGTCCCACCTTTTAGACATTTTACTCTCAATGTACCCCCCGTTAACGCACACTAACGCCGTTAGCGAAACTCACAATTCTAGGCGATTATTCACCGGATTTGAAAGAGGGAATCGAGACGAAGATATTGGTATGTTCAATTACAGAAATAAGCATGGTTCGTCGGTTGTAGGTTGATGTTCTCATCGGATGGGATGACCAGAACCAATGATTAAACCATCGATCCATGCTTATTTCTGCAATTGAACGCACCAATATCTTCGTCTAGATTCCCTCTTTCAAATCCGGTGAATAATCGCCTAGAATTGTGAGTTTCAGCTAACCGCATTAGTGTGAGTTAATGGGGGGAGGTGGGACTGGAGGCGGGATTATTATCGGCCAACTGCGAAAAGGTGGGATTAATAAATTCCATTTTGCCAAAAAAAATATGTATTATCATTGTTATAACCATAGTTATCAAAAATATTATCATTGTTATAACATAGCTTTTACGCATATCTAACACATTATTATATAAAATGGACAATTTTTTTTTTTTTTGGTGGGTACCTAACCTGTATTAAAAACCTGTTTCAGAAGCCTATCTGACCCATTACTGAACCTACCCATTTTACCACCTTATCGAGTGATGAAAATATACAATTGACAGTACTCTTATTTATACTTTTCTTCTTTATATAAAGCTTTCTATGGTCTTCTTAATTAAGTTAGTGAAGCATTTAAATTTTTAGCTAGTTTCTTACCTGGTCGTTACTCGTTAGTCATTACATGGAATCAATCTTACTGAAGGGCGTCGAAGAATATTTTTTATAAAGTATGTGCACTGTAAAATGTTGCAATTTTCATGTGACAAAGGGAGTGATAAAGGTAAATCGTCTCCATTATATGATTCCGTTGGTATTTGATTCATCTTGTCCCTTCTATATTCAGGAAGAGGCTGGGGAAGTTGTTGTATTGGGAAAGCACAACAAAGGATGCCATTGCAAAAAATCCGGATGCTTAAAGAAATACTGCGAGTGTTTTCAAGCAAACATTTTGTGCTCGGAGAACTGTAAGTGCATGGATTGCAAGAATTTTGAAGGAAGTGAAGAAAGACAGGCCCTTTTTCATGGAGATTCAGCCAGTAATATTGCATATCTTCAGCAGGCAGCAAATGCCGCCATCACTGGTGCAGTTGGGACCTCTGGTTACGGTTCTCCACCAGTGTCCAGGAAGAGAAAAACCCAAGAATTATACTTTGGTCCGCCTTTAGAAAAAGATTCATCCAATCACAGGCTTGCACCATTTCAACAGGTATGGTACACGACTACACGTAGTCAGTTGTTATATACTTGACTCTGACTCTGACTTTGGCTTTGTCTTTGTCTTGCTATTTAACAGGCGAATCATATCAAAACATCTGCTCCTTCCTCTTCCTCATCTCCTATTCCTGCCCCACGTGTTGCTAATGCAACACCAGTAGTCCCTTCAAAGTTTACATACAGGTATAGGTTGTAAAACTCTCTTTCCCTTAAAAAAAGGTTTAATCAATTAACAAGTGTGACGAGATTGTATGCATGATAAATTAGACTTTGGGTGAATTTTAACCCATTTTACATTTTGCCCCTTTCCCTACTAGCTTTTTTTTTATTTTTATTTTTTTTATTTCACTTGTTTGATCATCATCATACTCAGTTTATCCCACCTATAGCAAAGCTAAGGTAGGGTCTGAGGAGGGTAAGATGTACACAGCCTTACCTCTACCCCTAAGAATAGAGAGGCCACTTCCAGTGAGACCCCCGGCTCGATGTGGTTTGGTATCAAGCCTTGGACATAAGGCACAAAACACTTAGCAATCGGGACAAACCCGATCGGTGCATGTACCCCTTTTGTCTTTTGGCTATCAACGCCACCACATGATGCATGATTAACCGTCCGTCGTTTTTAACGTTATTTTCATGAAATTAGTAAAATAACGTTAAAACTAGTGCAACTTTACTTTTGCCCCCCTTGGGCCACACATATATACATTATATATGCGCACACCGTAAGTGGGGCGTTATTTCACTCGTTTGAGATTAAACAAAACCAAAATTGATCCATTCACAAATAAATGGGCGTCATTTGACCCGTTCCCCTTTGGTGTTGTGTGAAGGTCTCTTTTAGCTGATCTTATTAGACCCGAAGACATGAAGGAGCTTTGTTCTGTTTTGGTCGTATATGCGAATGAAGCTGCCAGGATGATTGCAGGTATATACAACATTCTTGATGCTCTTATTCCAATGAAGTCAGTATTCTTTTTTGTTAGGATATGACCTCTTTGTTGCCCACACCTAGGATTATACTTTCAACGTAAGGAAATAAAATCTTTTGGCTTTTCTTTGGAATTGTTTACTAACCTGGAAGAATTGGCGTATATATGGAAGATGTTCAAGAGTAATGTTCTGTGTGAAGTTCATTGCTTTACACAACCCTACCTATTACATATTAGGTCTAGACTGAAGCTAGCGATGTAGGTTAAAACGGATTGATCCCGGACCTATTTTATCTCAGAAGTGGTAAACTTTAATGATTTAGTGAAAAATGAAATGTATCGAAATCGCCCAATGTGTAACTGAATACTTAAAATTTCGTGTATGGTTTATTTAAAAAAAAGTTAAAGAGTTTTAATAGTATGTATATTTTTTCATATATAACATGTTACCGCTTAACAAATCTTTTTCCAAGATGAAATGTAAAGCCAAAATAGAATACACGTTTAATTCTCCGATTCATCTATAATTATTATTTTTTTTTTATCAATTTATATTCATTTAATTATTTATTTGTGAAAATACAGATGATAAGAGAGAAAACAGTGATGCATCGGTGGCACTCAAGGATCAAATGCAGGGCCAGAAAGAACCCGTCATGGAAAAACCAGTCGGCGATGATGTGGCCCAAACTGATAAAACTAGCCCGGATGAGTCCAGTACTTCAGATGGTTCAAAAGGAAGGCCCATGTCTCCCGGGACCCTAGCCTTGATGTGTGATGAACAAGATACAGTGTTCGCCTCTTCAACTTCTAATGGGTTGAGCTTGGGGCCCAATACTACAGATGCACCTTCTCAGTTGCCAACTGGTCAAGCGGTGACTGAAACATATGCTGCACAAGAGAAAATTGTCTTAACAGCCTTTCGGGATTGCCTTAACAAGCTAATTACTTTAGGAGAATTAAAAGGTAGTTTTCTAGTTCTTTATTTGTCATGTCAAATGTGACCTAAATAGGGAATCTGGTGGACACTGTTTGGTTTTAAAAAGCGCATGGCGATCCTATACACAAATCACTTATGTGAGGCGTTCATCATTAGAAAATGTTAAAAATTATTTTCATGATTTTCATACCAACTGTGACAAAACTAAGAATATAAATTAACTTCAACCTAATCTGGGATTATTTTTTCATTCTTTTACAAATCGTCTGTAACTTTTATTAAAAAATAATCGTCTTTTGGGTAGTCTCTTATAAATTTGTCAAACACTTAGAACATTTGATCATCTAATATTTATATGTGATTTGCATATATCTGACTATTTGATTATGATTATATCCAATTTCATATAATTATAATTTTTTATTCCGACTTGCTTCCCTCCCTGCAGAAACGCAGTGCTCTTCATTGGCCAGAAGCGATTCAGGAAGTCAAAGTCATATGGAAACCGCCACCACGGCACACCCAAGTCAAACTACAAGTCAATGTCAACCCTTTAGCAATGGCTTCCCAAGGACATCAATCTTGGCTCCTCAAGCCGCTAATGCGGCCGTGGGGACATTTGAAGATAACAGTTCACATTCGAAAATCCCTTTTAACGGAGAATTGAAATTAAAATCCGAAAAAGAGATACAAAATTGATTGTCATGAGTAAGTGTGATCATCAAATTATGGTAGTAGCTGCAGCCTGCTTCTTATGTAATGTTAAGTCATTCTTTGTTTATGGCTTTTCTTAGAGGCAGAGTTGGAAATTTCACTTTTGCCCTCTCCCTATTGTTAGAAAACTAACATGAATATTGTTTATTTTTCTTATTATATTTTTCTAATTTAACATAGTTTTTTTTTTCCAGTGAATGTTAGTGTTAAGTTAGTTTTTGTCATAGGCAGTAGTGATCAGTGGAGGTGTAATGTAATATTTTTCCTGTGTCTATTGTCTTAATAAACATGTTACATGTTTTACTAATTTTTTGTGCATGGATAAAAAATGTTAAAAGCTAAATTTTGATGATGTAAAAAGTTGTATATTTATAGTGAGTAGTGACTAATGTATAAATTCCACTTGTTTGTGTTCAGGAGTCAGGAGAGTATATATTTAAATAACACTAAATAAAGACTGCACCTGACCTCTGTTGGCCCAGACAATGTTACGATAAAATGGATAGAACACAGAACAGAGAGGGAGAAAGCTCAATTCATTTCATCGATAACTACCAACTGACATCTTAACGACTATTTAACAGACTACCGTTACAACTTTCTAATCAGCTCTCTCTAAACCCTCAACTATACAACTATTACACAATCAGTCCCTGAGACTTATTATTGTTATTAACTATCAAAACATGACATAAATGGCCCTTCTAATCTTTATTCGTGACAATACTCCCCCCTTAAGCATTCTTGACCTCAAGAATCAACAGGAAAGTCAGGAAATTTCAGCATAAACTCATCAGACACCATCCATGATGCATCATGCAAAGGGTGATTCTTCCACTGGATTAGAAACTTGACAACTGCCTTATTGCCTTGTTTTGCCAACTTCCTATCCAATATCTTGAATGGTTGCATTCCACTACTAGCCACTTCAGGAATTTGATGGACCACCTCAGGAGGCCCCCCAGCCTTCTTCAACAAAGACATATGGAATGTTGAATGAATTTGAGATCCAGGAGGCAGGTCTAACTTATAAGCAGCTGGACCAACTTTAGCTACTATAAGAAAAGGCCCATAATATTTTGGAGACAACTTTGAATACTTGTGAGCTCTTAAAGTGGTTTGAACATATGGATGTAGTTTAAGATACACCCATTCACCCACATTAAATGATCTTCCTGACCTGTGTTGGTCAGCAAATTGCTTCATTCGATTTTTCGCTTTGAAAAGGGCTTGTTTGAGTGTCTCCACCATTGTTTATCTTTCTGTAAAAAATTCTTCCACAGCAGCAACATCAGTATCCAATGGAATGTGGGGCAAGTGAATAGGAGGTTCCATTCCAATCAAAGCCTTGTATGGAGTCATTTGAATAGCAGAATGCCAAGTAGTGTTATACCACCACTGTGCTAATGCTAACCATTTGACCCATGTGTGAGGTTCAGTCATTACCATACACCTCAGATATGTTTCCAAACACCTATTTAAAACTTCTGTCTGACCATCCGTTTGTGGATGATAGGCAGTAGATAAGGCTTGGGAAATACCTTGCAGCCTTAAAAATTCTTTCCAAAATTTACTTAA
The DNA here is from genome assembly GCA_032199755.1 of Ambrosia artemisiifolia. Taxonomy (NCBI): domain Eukaryota; kingdom Viridiplantae; phylum Streptophyta; class Magnoliopsida; order Asterales; family Asteraceae; genus Ambrosia; species Ambrosia artemisiifolia. Next base: position 25,465,715 of record CM063513.1, on the reverse strand, counting down.
GAAGATAGCATCCCTGTCAGAAACAATAGTCTGTGGACAACCATGGATCTTAAACACATTGTCCATGACCACTTGAGCTACTTTCACAGCAGTATAAGGATGCTTTAATGGCAAAAAAATGTCCATATTTGGTAAGTCTATCCACAATGACCAGGATAGAATCATACCCTTGGGAAGTAGGTAGACCCCCAATGAAATCCATTGAGATGTCAGAAAAGATGGTGACAGGGGTAGGCAAAGGATTTAGTAACCCAGGGGAGGCTACTGTTTCATACTTTGCTTTTAAACAAGTGTCACATTTTTTAACAAACTCTTTAATATCACTTGTTGCCTTCTTCCAATAGAACATATCTTTAAATCTTTGAAGTGTGTTATGAATACCTGAGTGACCAGCTTGTGGAGAGAAATGACAAATGACTAAAATGTCCTTCCTTAGCTGCACATCATTGGGAATCCAAAGCTTGTTCTTTCTTCTAATAAACTCTCCATCCCACGTGTATTTATCAATAGAATCACCTTGTTGCAACCTCTGAATAAGCTCTTGGGCTGCATCATCTTTCCCCAAACTTTCTTTAATTCTTCCCAATAAAAGAGGTTCATAACTGGATAAGGCCATCTGAAATAATGCTGCACCATGAATTCTTGAAAGAGCATCAGCTGCCCCATTATCAACTCCTTTTTTGTAAACAATAGAATAATCATATCCCATCAATTTGCTGAGCCAAGTATGTTGGAAAGGAGTTGTAATTTTCTGTTCTAATAGGTGCTTAAGACTCTTTTGATCAGTTCTAATAGTGAAATGCTTCAAAATTAGATACTGATGCCAATGTTTCACTGCCATAAGAATTGCAAGGAGTTCTTTTTCATACACTGATAAAGAACATTGCCTAGTTGATAAGGCCTTGCTAACAGAAGCTAATGGATGCCTATCCTGCATCAACACTGCCCCCAACCCTTTAGATGAGGCATCTGTCTCAATCACAAATTCTTTAGACCAATCAGGCAAAGCTAAAACAGGTGCATGCATTAATGCTTGTTTCAACTGGTCAAAATCCTGTTGTGCTACATTTGACCACTTAAATGCATCTTTTTGTAACAAGGCAGTAAGTGGCTTTGCTATTGCCCCATAAGAAGAAATAAACCTTCTATAATATCCTGTCAAACCCAAAAAACCTCTTAATTGTTTGACAGTCACAGGAACAGGCCAATCCCTTATGACTTTTATTTTTGACTGATCAGTGGCTACACCCTCCTGTGAAATCACATGGCCTAAATACTCTACCTTAGAACCAGCAAAACTACATTTTGACTTTTTTGCTAGCAATTGGTTCTCTCTAAAAATCAACATAACTTCCCTTAAATCTTTTAGATGCTGCTGAAAATCTTTACTGTAAATCAGAATATCATCAAAGAAAATTAATACTTTTTTTCTCAGCAATGGTTTGAAGACAGCATTCATGAGACCTTGAAAAGTTGCAGGGGCATTAGTAAGTCTAAAAGGTAGTACCAGAAACTCAAATAAACCTTGATGAGTCCTAAAGGCAGTCTTATGAATATGATCTTTGTGCATTCTTATTTGATGATAGCCAGACCTTAAGTCTAACTTAGAAAACACTACAGCCCCTCCTAATTCCTCAATCAACTCTTGTATCAAAGGGATAGGAAACCTATTCTTTACAGTATTCTCATTCAGCTTCCTATATTCAACACAAAACCTCCAACTACCATCTTTTTTCTTGACTAATACTACAGGTGATGCAAAAGCACTCACACTATCTCTTATGATACCCATATCCTTCATTTCTTGCACCATTTTCTCAATAATATCTTTTTGACCCACTGGATATCTATAAGCCCTTTGATTGATTGTGGCTTTTTCATCAATCAATTCAATTTTGTGGTCACATTGTCTTGGAGGTGGTAAAGAAGTGGGTTCTTGAAACACATCAGCAAACTCTTCTAACAACTCTTCTACCAGCTTGTTTTCTGAATTCTCTTTCACCTTAGCCTGGTGTTGAAAAGTTCCCTTAACTGATTCTTGAATGCTAAACAGCTGAGCCTGCACTTCTTGGCCTTCAGCTTCCATCATAAAACTCATTTTTTCCACAGAACACAAAGACAAGTTCTGATTATTAGTGCCCTTTAACTCAAACCTCTGATCACCTATTTGGAACTGCATTGTAAGACTTTTAAAATTCCAAACAATGTCATTTAAGGTCTGTAACCACTGGACTCCTAATACCATATCATAGTTCTCTAATGGTAACAAAAACACATCAGATTTGAACCATATACCCTGCATGACCCATTGAAAATCTTTACACAGCTCAACACAGGACAACTTGTTAGCATCTGCCACAGTTACTGACAAGGAAGTAACAGCTTGGGTTGGACACTTCAATTTTAAAGCCAGACTCTTCTTTAAAAAGTTGTGAGTTGATCCTGAATCAATCAGAATATACAAGGTTCTGGTGCCTATAGTTCCCACTATTCTCATAGTGCTAAAGGATGGAACTCCTGTTAAAGCATTCAAAGAAATATGTGGTTCTACTGGAAGTTCATGAACTGCCACTATCTCATTCTCAATTGAATTTTCAGTTTCTTCTATATCACCAATTTCCAGAATATACAACTGTTTAAACTTACAGTTGTGAGTGGATGTATATTTTTCAGGGCACCAAAAACATTCACCTCTGGCTCTTTTTTCTTCAGCTTCTTTGGTAGACACCTTTCTGATAGGTTTGATCATTTTGTTGGTTGAAGGGGTAGGTAGTAAAGAAAGATTGTTTGTATTATTATAGGAAGAAGTTGATTTATAGGGTGTATTTGTAGTGGTATTATTATTATTATGGCTATTATTATTATTGGTTTTCTGAAAAGATGGGGTGTAAGTACTAGTTTTCTTGGTGTCTTTACTTCCAAATAGAGTGTGATACACAACCTCTTGTTGTTTAGCCATAGCAATGGCATCTCTCACTGTTCTTGGTTTAAAAATCTTTACTAAACATCTTATTTCAGGTTTTAAACCAGCCACAAACAACCCAGCAGCATACTCTTCACACAATTGGACTCTATTCAACAATGAATCAAAAGCATCACAATACTCTTGCAAAGTACCTGTCTGCTGTAAATTCTTTAATTCCTCAATAGGCTCTTCAGATAATCTTGTTGAAAATCTGTTGAGGATAGATCTTGAATAATCTTCCCACTCAATATCTTCTAATATGACCTTGGTGCCACTGTAAAGCCACACCATCCAGATTAACAACAGCATATTGCATTTTCAATTGATTTGGAGTCTTATCCATGGCAAAGAAATGATTGCATTTGTACAACCATCCCTCAACATCGTCACCACTAAACTTTGGAAAGTCCAGTCTACCCAATCTGACCAGTCTTTGATCATGTCCTCTATGATTCTGTGACAACAATTCTTTGAGTTCTTTCAACTGATTACATACTTCCACCATCTGAATTTGCAAATGTTGTACATGATTGGAGTTTTCTTCAATTAAAGATTGTTGAGATTGAATGGCTTGCGAGTTATCTTTAGCTATTTTTTCAACACGATCCATTTCTTGTTGTCTTGTCGACATTAACAAGCTTAATTGGAATCAAAAGAATATAGAATGAATGAAATCGAATTCGATAAAAAAAATTGAAATGATTAACCGAAAGAGGGTTAATCTGAACAGAATTGAATCGGAAAGATTAATCGAAAGAAGATTAATCCAATTAGAAACGAAACAAATTGATTAATCGAAAGAAGATTAACCAGAGTTGAATGAAACAGGACGACTCTAATGGTGGTTGAACAGTATTTGAACGGTGATTGACGGTGGACAATGGTGGTTGATCGGAAACAATGGTGGATAAGGAGCTCCGAAAGGATCGAGAGCTCTGATACCAGTTTGTTACGATAAAATGGATAGAACACAAAACAGAGAGGGAGAAAGCTCAATTCATTTCATCGATAACTACCATCTAACATCTTAACGACTATTTAACAGACTACCGTTACAAGTTTCTAATCAGCTCTCTCTAAACCCTCAACTATACAACTATTACACAATCAGTCCCTGAGACTTATTATTGTTATTAACTATCAAAACATGACATAAATGGCCCTTCTAATCTTTATTCGTGACAGACAATTAGATCAAACACGAACACGAGATATTTAGGGGTACGAGCCCGCGACTCTTTCTATTAAACCAAACAAACTTACAATCAAGGGACAAATAAAACCATTAACCTAGACCCCTATTTATACTAAACCAACCATACTAATCCTACTCAAATACTACTAACAATCATAATCTAATACTAACTCACTATCATTATCTCTACTTATTTAATTAAATAAGATAATTCAAAACATTCACACTAATCTAAACTAATCTTTCACTTTGGTCCTTCAACTTTAAACTCATAAAAATTTTAAGATTAACTTTCAACAACCTCATGTGAATCATCCTGCATATTTGCATATGATATGTCTCACATAATATTGGTATTTTTATTACTACCACGCTTAATTTTACTATATTCTAATTAATATTATGGTTAATAACTTAATATCAATATATTTTAATGTTGTACTCGTAGCCTTGTAGGTCGTGGGTTTAGTCCTGGTCACATGTCCCTCTTTTTATACAAAACAAATGCAACTATCGTTCTTTGTTTTCATCATCATTCTTATAAGTTTGGATGTCAATGTGGTAATGAAGTTCATATTCAAGTGCTTTTTTTCCTCGTAATCAAAATCAGTCAGATGCATTCTGTAAAGTATTGAACGCAAACGAACACATTACCGAAACGTTCACGAACATAAATGAAGGACCGATGCCTCTGTTCATGTTTGTTTAACTAAATGAACGATATATCTTTGTTGAACTTTCGACTTGTTTGCAGCTTGGGGTGTTAATCGTGTCAAGTTGGTTGGAATGTGCAACCGAACCCAACCCATATTATTATATGTGTTAAAGATCTCAACTCTTACCCCCCCCCCCCCCCCACACACACACACAGACACACAAATTCGGGTTAACCCGAACACAACACATTTAATCATATTTTCAAATGAGTCATACATGTTAACGAGTTATAAGCGGGTTGTTGGGCTGTAAAATGAGTAATATGAATAGTTTTTTGTTTTTTTGTAAATATTGAAAATGGTTTGGAAATTGCAAGTGTATGTTTAGAAAAATGGAAAATAGACAAAAAAGAAATATAGAAGGTTTATTTTCTAAATATATGAACGGGTAACAGGTCAACCCAATTTTATGTTGGTCAAAGATACCCGACCTATTTTTAAAAAGGTCAACCCGAATTCATCCCGTTTAAAAAACAAGTCGTATTAACCAAGCCAAAAAGCTGTTTTTTTTGTGTCGGGTTTGGGTTAGATTTCGGGTCATGTCAGGAACTGTCACCCTTATTATCATCCTTTGATAGATCTATTGGTGCCTAGGACAATGTATTGGAGGTATAGATGTTCAAACTTTTTAGCATTCATTATCTTATAGAAACATGTGAGGTAAAGAATTATTATTTGTATAAAGAGAGGAATAACACAAAAAATCACGAGAATGTTATGAAAATAGCAAAAACTTTGTATTTTTCTTTGAATATATATATGCCCATATCCCACGCCTCTTCTGTTTTGCTCCTGACAACAGAATCTTAAATCTTTTTAATTCTTTTTACGTAAAACACACACATGCCCAAGTATTTTTATGTACTTGCATGTTCATCTATCTATTAATATATACATTCAAAATACCTAACATTAAGGATCAAAAGATAAAAGAAATGAAGAACTCAATCCCATATGAAGATAATAAACACAACCCACAATCTGAGTCAGAAAATGACACCAAATTCTGCAAATCTGTTCAAGTTAGTGAACTTGTTTAAATAGTTTAGATTGATTGATTGATTAATGTGTTTTTGTTTGAATTATGAATTTGTTTGTCACAGGATTTAAAAGATTTGTGTTCACAGCTACACTATGCTGCAGATTCATATCAATCCACTTTCTTGAATTCTAACCAGAAGCAACTGTGAGTAGCTACACTTCATTTGACTTTCTGAGGTCAAACTTGTAAAAGTCAAATCTTAATTTTAATATAAACTGTTTGGTTCCAGGTAGTATCAATCACAGCTTTGGTCTAGAAGGTTAATAGTAGGAGCATAATGAAAGTCTTGAGACAAAAAACTAAAATTTCAATCCAAAATTTGTTTTACAATATAATCATGTTTGACTTCCATAAATTAGAAAAAACTCCTACCTATGCTATTCTATTTTATCAAAGCCTATTTGAAGGCACCTCTGTAGATGTCAGCGGTGTTTACTACCGGGTTCTGGTTTTGCCGAAAATTGTAAGTTAATCACTAACTACGGTTTTGAAAAACGACCAAACTGGCTTGGTAACGATTCAGTTTGATGGTTTGAAACCGTTTTTTTTTTCTTTTGTTTTTTTTTTTTTTAGAAAATAGACTCATAAACATAATACATATACATATACATATTGCAAACGTAAAAAATAAAATGGCAATAAAAATTAAACTGTCAAACCGGCTAAACGGCTAATCTACAATGTACAATCAACCTTGCAGGGTTCTAAAGAACACGAAGGAGTACATACAAAACGCTCTAGTGACCGTTGTGGATCATTTAGGATCTGTTTCTGCTAATCTTGATCATCATTTATCAAAAACTGGTTCAATCTACCAAACAGAAGTTAAAATCAATGTCCTGAATCAAGTAAGCCATGTTAATCACATTATAGAGTTTTTTTTTTTTTTTTTAATAAAGTCTAGTTAAACTAATTTAACTTTTTGTCTACAAAACAGAAATTGTTGACTTGTCAAGATTATTCTCACAAGATTGCTCTAGCCAAAGTTTCTGAGAGGGAAAGTTATCCCAAATATAACTCGCGTTATATAAAACCACGTAAGATTTTTTCGTTTTCAAATAGGGGTGTAAACAAGCCGAGGTAAAGTTGCATAAGCTCGAGCCCAAGTTGTGTATCTTAAGAGAGCTCAAGCCCGTATTATTTATTATTTTATTTGTATGTATATATAGTTATAATTTTTATACGTAACTATCTGAATACTTTCATTATCTATCTATACATATAATAAACCAAAACCATTTTAATGACATGGCACTTAAAGAGACATTCTCCTCCTTGAGTGTGCCATGTGTCATCCCATGTGGCATTGAGATATTTTAGGAAAAAAAATTTAAAAATAAAATTGGATTTTTCTCTCTTATGTTTCCTCCCATAATTTTTAAACGTTAATATCTTTTATATACGAGATTTTTTAAAGAAAAAAATTACACCAAATTAACGAGCGTTTTATTATCTTCCCAACGAGTACCATAGTGCTATAAAAAAACGGAGAAAAAAAATGACTATTTTTTGTGGGGTTTTGTTCATACAGGAAAAAGAACGGGTAAATCATTAATCATGTATAGGCAAGTCACTAATTATGTTTAAATCAGTAAATATGAATTCTATTTTCAAGATGCGTTAGCATTGGAATTATACATTGTTTTAGGTTAGATATTAATATTAGAGTTATACATTGTTTAAAGTTATGCGTTAACATTGGAGATAGATTTTTAATTGTTTTAGGTAAGGTGCTACCCGAAGCTTTATTGCATGTAACTGTAAAGCGAATCATTCTATTTCATATGAAAAATTAATATGCCATATTAGATTTCTCAACCCCGGGACATTCCCGGGGTATAATCTAGTTTGTTATATTTAAACAAATTTAAAAACCATTAGGCTCGTGAAGTGAAGTCTCTATATGTAAAGCTCAAACTTGTTTGAGCTTGGTTCAGTTCGAAATTTTAGCAAGACGATCTCAAGCAGCTACTTCTTTCAGACCTCTTTTTCAATTATTTAATTTTTGTTATCAAGTGTGGCCATGTGTCTGATATAAAACTATTGTGTCTGAATAATCAGCTGTCTCAGATGTTTTGAAACTAAAAGAATATGAAGAATTTAAAGTAGATGAAGAAGTCCCACTGTTCTTGTACACGTGTAATCATCACAAGCCATCATCACTACTTAAGGACTCAAAGACAGTGTTGCCTGTTCGAGATAACTTATCTGTTCAGCCAAGATCTGAATGTTTTCAGTTACATGTGAATATTTGTTTCCTTATTTTCTTATAGGATGTTTTGTACTTTTGTTTGTTATCTTGTATCATTCAAATATGATTATTTTTTGCAGGACAAGAGTAAGAGCAGACGAGGTCTTTTGTTTATAAAGTCGCGACCAAATAACGACATGTTGTTGCTAGGAGGAAGCCGAAGAATATGATATCGATCGTTAACAACTTAACATAAATTGCTACGAATAATAGAAGAAATGGTAACCGAAGAATGTAATCTTGATTTAACATATGTGAAATGGTGAGTTGTTAATTTGTGAAAGCTGAAGGAGTAAAGTCGTGGGTTAGCACGAGATAAACCGAACGAGTTTAATATATAAAGATGGATAAAGTTATTGGGTGAGCGAATAAAGGAAAGAAAAGAAAAAGGATGTCACTTAGTGAACTATTAGAGGTATTGGTTGAAGTTTTGTTAATTATTTGTTTCCTTGTTAGTATGAGACTATGAGTTGAGTTAGTTTAGTTTACGAGTTATTGTGTAGTATAAATAGTGGTTTGTATTTGTTTTTTTTTTTGTATGGTTTTTGTCTTTTTGATCGATCAATTATAATAGGGAGACGAGGTCGGGAGTTGACCCAAATCTGATTGTTTATGCGTGTTTGTTTGTTTGTTTTTTTTTCTAACAACAATTTATTTATTACATTTAAATACGATATAATTTTAAACTTGAAGAGGACAAGACACCTCGTGGATAGGTGGGTTGTGGGTTCAAACGCACAAGGCTACATTGCCGCCTCCTCCTGTGGTAGTGGTCAAACTAGCCGTTGTCTAGTCAAATTTAAACCAAATCCACTCAAACTTTCCACCATTCTTTCAAATATTTATTCATCCATCACCCATTTTACCATGTCTAACCCAAACGATGACCTCAGGATATTCATATCACAAATCGATTCCAATAACGATCTTTTTTCAAACGATAGTAGTATACAATTTTGCCAAGATTTCATCGAGAAAGCCGAATAGGAAGACATGACAACATCAACATCAACTTAAAAGATCGCTTGACGTGATCGCGAAAAGGTAACGAAGGTCTTATGATTGATTATTTTGTGGAGGAACCAAAAATACAATGACGATAAGTTGGTGTAAAATGTTGAACCACACTCACACACGTTGCGGGGTGTTAACTTGCAAAATTTAGACGTAAACGTAAAGCAAAAAACTAATAAAAGATGAAAAGTAGAGACGACTAAGTTAAAAGCGAAAAATTGTTGTTAAATTGTAATATATTAGGGTTAAAAGTAAAATAAAAATAAGAGCAACCAAAATTGGGTACAATTACCAAAGCCAAATGTACAACCTATGATATAACACAAAGTTGCTAATTATATCTATATCCTAAGACCATATGTAGTGGAGCGCCATTTTGGGCGTTTTCTTCAAATTCACGCCCCCCACACCGGTACGGGGGGAGGGGGCGATGTGGACCAAAATGAAGCCCGAGCGCTAAGTTTATAACGTCGGAATACAAAATGCTTCACCAATAATAGTGTGCCACGTTTCTTCTTCATCATCACCATCACCGCGTTGATTTATAATGAGAGAGAAATCAATGTAGAATATTGTTGCAGGTAGGAGAATGGTGGTGGTGGCCAGATCTGTAGAGAGAGAGAGAGAGAAATCTTTGTAGAGAGAGAAGAAGAAGAGGGAAAAGGAAGAGGGAAAATGAAGAAGAAGAGGTAGGTGAATGGTGGTGGTGATGGTGTACGATGGTGGTGGTGGTGGGTGAGATGAAGAAGAAGGGTTTGGTGGTGGTCAGATGAAGAAGAAAGATCAGTTTTAGGTTTATATATATATATATAGGTACAGGATCCTGTAGGAAAATTGATTTGTGTGAGAAGCGTGAGAAGGATTAAGAATTGACATGTAGCCATCATGTTTTTGATTTTGGAATGATGTTTTAGGTTGTTTTGGCTTGAAAAACACTTAACACAACAATATACAACAATTTAAAACACAATCCAATGTATTATAGTCATTAAATTTAAATTACAGATAAAACACCCTAGTAATTACTTAAAACACTATGATTAAATGTTCTTGACATAGTGTTTTAAGTTTTAAGCCTAAAATACATTGTTTTCGGTTATTAATTGTTATGTTTGTTGTTTTTCTAAGCAAAACAATCCAAAACATCATTAATACGTCCAAAAAAATGATGCATACATATCAATTTTTAATCCTTCCTACACTTCTCACACAAACTAATTTTCCTACAGGAACCCTACCCTATATATATATATATATATATATATAGGGGAAGGATAAATTGAAAACCCTCTTGAGTTGAGAAAACCTTGGAAACCCACATAAAAAATCATTATTTTTTTTTGAAAAAAATAACCAATGTAAAAAACATGTTTTTAAGCATCTTGGGCCAAAAAAATATAAAAAGCGCCGAAGGGATTTTTTTTAAAAAAATAAACAAAGTTGCTAAAAAAACATATGTTTTCAGCTATTTGCTGTTATAAAAGCTGTTGTAAACATGTGTTTTCGCAGCTTTTTTTATTTTTTTTTAAAAAAAATCCCTTCGGCGCTTTTTTTATTTTTTTGGCCAAAAACACTTAAAAACATGTATTTTACATTGGTTATTTTTTTCAAAAGAAAAAAATCATTTTTTATATGGGTTTCCAAGGTTTTCTCAACTTAAGTGGGTTTTCATTTTATACTTGACCTATTATATATATATTATAGCGCTCCATGTTCACTTCAAGCCCTATGCTGACTTAGCTAACACGTGAACTAATAAAAAACAGGAGCATTATATTTTTCAAGCCCCACTACACATGGTCTAAAGGGGTTTGTCAGTGGCTTTTCCACCGCACCCCCTCAACTTTTAACTTATGCCCCAACATCCCCCCACCACCTTTGGTTCTTCCACCTCTACACTCTCGTCTTTCAAATTTTGCGATCACCATCGCTCTATTTTGCTTTTCCACCACCAACCCCATAATATTTACACATTTACACCACTAACACTCTACTTTTACATTTCCATCAAAACCCTTTCAGGTTTTACACATTTTCACCATGACATTTCTACATTTACACCCAACGTTTCTTACCCTACTTTTTTTTTAACGGTGATTGACTCCAACAGGTGAGAGGATCGCACCCGCGAAGTCAGGAGTAGGACTGGCGGGCCCATCGGCCCCCCTTGGGCGAGGCATCCGAAAAGGGCCAAGCGCTCCCCGAGAAAATTTCCAGCCGGAAGCTAGTCCCTAAGGAGCATTCCGTTGTGGCCTCCGCACTGAAGCCGGAGGAACCACAATGTAATAGAAAACTCGGGTGTGCTCCAGGATTCGAACCGGAGACCTAAAGCCTCATTGGTCTTATCCCTTCATCGCAGTACCATTGAGCTATAAGCTCGTTGGTGTTTCTTACCATACTATTACATCTATTTTACCTCAAGGTTTGGACATTGCGTTTTTACCCCTTGAAATATTATTCAATTTTTAATACCCCTCAACTTAAAAAAAATAAATCAATTTTAACCTCTAGACTACTACTCTCACTTTCTCAAATGCCAATGCATGGGTTTTACACTTGTTGTCTACCTTTGTTTTCACACTTATTTTAATTATCTTTCACGAATTATGTTTTACACATTTTTGTAGAGTTTTTTCCTCAAAATAGTGTAGTTAGAAAACTTATATATCAAAATGGGTAGTTTCAAAATTATTTAACAAAATAGATAGTTTGGTTAAATTCAAAGAAAGTCTAACTTTATACATTCTTCCTCCTAATCTCATTGGTTAATTTTTATTCATCAACTAATTATTCATTTAATAATTTTTAGCATGAATATTATATGTTTTTTATTCTTATTTTTAATTTGGAAAAATAATTATAATGTATAAATAATTTTTTATTTTTTTTTCTATCTCCAGTTACGTTTGGTTTTCTTTTTCTTTCTTTTTTTTTCAGTTTTACCTTTTTTTAATAAACAGCCTTCTTCTATCTGTTATTGTTTTTTTTCAATAATCTTGTCTTGTATACTTAAAATTTTGGGTCACATTTTAGGTTTTATTTTTGAATAAATAGTTTTCAAGAAAAATTCTAATAAAGAGCTAGTTGCTTAATACCAAATATAAAAAATAAAAAATAGAATAAAAAAGCTTAAAACTAAAAAATATAAAATGTATCTGTCAGTGCTTAAAAAAAATTCTTATTTAAGATATTTTAAAACATGACACATTTTATGTTTTTCTACTTTTAAGTAGGGGTGCAAACTAGCCGAAGTGAATCCAAGCCTAACTAGGCTTGAGTTTGTTTATTTTAAAAAGCTCAAGCTCGTTTATTTTATAAATAATGGGTTCGTTTAGGCTTGCGAGCCAGCTCGAGCTCGATAAGCGAAGCTCGGACTCATTTAATAAACGAGCTTGTTTTTTGGCTTGGGCTCAGGCTTGAGTTTGTTAAAGCTCGCGCTCAAGCTCGTTAAAGCACGGGTCGTATCAAGCATAGCTCGAGTAGATCGCAAGTAGCTTGAGAGTAGTTCGGCTTGTTTGTACCCCTACTTTTAAGCTATTTTATTCTATTTTTGTTTTTATTTTATTTTAGAAATCTATGAAAAAATAACTAATTTCCTATACAACGTTTTCTTATAAACCAAGGTAAACAAAAATACTAAATCTAACACAAAAAATTAAGAATGCTAAAATAAATTGGAATAAAAAGAACAAGACGTAGAATTGAAAAAAACGTGACTAGAAATAAAAATTTATTTATGCATTATAATTTATTTTTCCAAATTAAAAGTAAGAATAAAAAATTTATAACATTTATGCTAAAAAATAATTAAAAGAATAATTAGTTGATGAATAGAAATTAACCAATGAAATTAGGAGTGAGAATGTATAAAGTTATACTTTCCTTGAATTTAATAACCAAACTAACCATTTTGGTAAATATTTTTTAAACTACTCATTTTGATAAATAAGTTTTCTAACTACACTAGTTTGGGAAAAAACTCTTTTTTTTTTGTAATTGTCTTTTATGTATTGTATTTTATGAATCATGAGTATCATATTGTGTTTTACATTCCGTGTTTTCCTATACATTTACACCAGCCACGTGCCGTCGCAACGTGCGACGAAAAAAAATACTAGTCTATATATATAATAAACAAAAGGGGCTATGTCACATTATGTGAGGCCTTCACAGCCCTTGAGTTCAATTCAATTTTTTTTTTAATTTTATTTTAAAAATAAAGATAACTATTAACTATTATTTTAAAATTTCAAATATGTTAATTAACATTCTTATTATTATCTTCTAATTATCCCCCCAATTTTTAAACGGATTTTTTTTAAATTATACCAAATTAACGAGCATTTTATTATATTTTCAACTAGCACCATATCGCTATACAAAAACCGGAAAAAATGACCTTTTTAGTGGGTTTTTGTTTATGTAGAAAAAAATACAATGTGTTTAGGTAATTCATTAATAGTGTTTAGGCAAGTCATTAATCATGTTAAGATGATAGATATGCTTTTGAACCTACTATTACATATAAGAACTTGCTAACTACATATATATTTATAGATGTTAGTTTGGTAAGAATCTAATTTCTTTATTGTATTTTGATTCGTGTTGTTAGAAACATTAATTATAAACACTATGTGAGGCCTTCACATCCCTTGATTTCCATTCAATTTTTTCAGTTTTATTTTAAAAATAAAGATAACTATTAACTATTATTTTAAAATTTCAAATATGTTAATTAATATTCTTATCATTATCTTTTAATTATCCCTCCCATTTTTATACGAAGATTTTTTAAATTACATCAAATTAACGAGCATTTTATTATATTTTCAACGAGTACCATATTGCTATATAAAAAACGGAAAAAATGACCTTTTTAGTGGGTTTTTGTTTATGCGAAAAAAAAAACACAACGTGTTTAGGTAATTTGTTAATTGTGTCTAGGCTAGTCATTAATCATATTAAGATAATAGATATGCTTTTGAACCTACTATTAAATATAAGAACTCGCTAACTATATATTCATAGATGTTGTTAGTTTGGTAAGAATCTAATTACTTTATTGTATTTTGATTGGTGTTGTTATAAACATTGATTATAATGGTTACTAAGCAGGTTAGATTTAGCCTATGATTCTTAAACACATGGTAAATCTCTAGCTGATAAGTGATAATAAATCACTCGACCATGCATGCGTTAAAAATCAATCATCATCATGACGTATCATTTGATACCAATTTTGTTGTTTTTTTTCTGGTTCGTACATTACAGCTTTAGAATATCTTGAGGAAGTGACAAAGTTGTACAGAGACTTCACTCGATGTCGGCTCTTCGCCACCTGGGGCTGTAGTATGTTCCAAGGGTTGGGCTGTTCGCCCATTAAAGCGGTACGTGAGCTGGGTTCAGAACGTCGTGAGACAGTTCGGTCCATATCCGGTGTGGGCGTTATGTGCACACGTAGAATTACAAGTATATTTTATGAGTTATCGAGTGTTGATTCTATAAAAAAAATCTAAAAAACGGCCTATTCCTTTATGGTACACACATTTTATTATTTCATATTAGATTTATCTAATCCGATACGCTCCCGAAGAATAAACTAGTTAACTATAAGATTTTCCAATTAATGTTCAAAAAAAAATAAGATTTTCCAATTGTTGACATCAAACCGTGCACTAACACATAATGTATTAAACCTTTTTTTTTTGTCATAATCACGCCTTTATATGACATCCTTGGTGTATTTAGTTATGAAAACATTCCACAATCTATCACATGATACCCAAATTTATGGATTCGATATTTGACTTCTTGATTCTTTTGAATAATGTAGTTCTTTTAACTTATCTCTCCATAAAACTTTTCCTGTACTAAACCGTCAGTAAAATTTCGTTCCAGTATTTTTATTTGGTTAAGCTTGTTTTCAAGACTTAGGGTACAACTCATTTTACGATCTGGGTTTGATTTTGTGTGTGTGTATGAGACTCATTGTTTGTGTCTTACGATGAATGGTGAAGAAAGGTAGTAAGGGGTGGTGGCATGTTGGTTATGCTATGTATATGTATATTGAATAAACAATATATGATGAGTTTTTTGAGTAACTATACATTGCAAGTTTAGTGACAATTTAACATAAAATGTTAGTTAAGTGAACTACATAGCATAAAAATAAAGAAGATAAACTTTTATTATTGTAATAATCGATTAATTAAAAACACAAAAAGAATTTTGAAACATACTACTATGGGAACATGGGCCATATAATATATGGGGTTATTCAAATAACATCGGCCTAATAGGTACACCACACCGTTACGGGCTTATTCTATGTTATATATAGATATGTTATATATAGACTTACTTTTGTGCTATTCATTTTTAAACACACATAAAATTGGGCAGCACGCCAGCACTTCGCTTCACAAGTTTAGCAAAAGTTGCAAAATGTTAGGCAAAGGGGTCTATATATAGGACAAGCTCCCTACGCCTGGAGCCTTCCAGGCGGAAGGACTTCATGTGCCTGACGTAACCAGGCGTATGCCTGGAACCTTTTACAATATTCCAAAAATGCCCTAAGTCCCCCAAAACCTATTCATTAACGTCTAATAACATACATATGAGATCCAATTAACATATCTAAGCTAGGGACATCGACATAGTGTGCACTAACATAAATGCCAACAAGTTATAGGGTAGTTTTGGTAGGTAAATAGAATGTCTTATATGTAAAAATTAATGGTACATTGGAAGTGGGACTAGTAGTTGGACCACGAGCTATACCTAAGCAACATATAATACGATCAAGACTTATCCTTTACAAGACTATATTCTCTACTAGTCGAATTTCAGGGACCTGTATTTTTTATAAAACAATTGACATTTCGACATCTAATATATTATGACTTTTCTTAAATACATGTGTTTATTCTATCCTTAGTGTGAAACCTTTCTTTTTGCCACACCATGTGTTTCCGCATTTGACGTGGTGTAACACCTAAGTAGTTTAGGCATTTGATTTGTAGGCAAAGACGTATGCTAATAAAAGTCAAGTCAAACATCTTATATAAAAGTTGCAAAAAAAAAAAAAACCTATACCACAAGTTTAAGCAGTTACATTATTTAGTGTGCTAGTGCATCAGCCAAAATATCAATTAAAACATGCAGGTAACTTTACCTTAATCAATATGTGGAGTGGCTCATTTAGATGTTCATTTTTTTTAACGCCCAGCAAATTCATCAAGAACTCCTTTCGGAGTCTTTACTTGGTCAAATCGGGACCCCTTCCACCCGGCATAGCCAGACAGTGTAACGGAGCTACTGGTTTCACCTAGTTTACCAATTTTAGGAAAAACCCGACTATCCGCTAGCCCAAAAACACGACAAAGAATAATAGGTAAAACCTGGTACCTTTGAGGATCAAACCGGTGACCATTCGGTCCCCGGTCTCCCTTCATCAGGCCACCTATCATTGGGCCATATCCAACGGTTTCATCTGTAAACAAACATTAACTTCAAGAAACACATTCCAATTTTCTATATGCAATATGTCTTTATTTATTCTTATAAATGTGTAAATAGACCATTATCATTGCCCTTCCTATATGTATATTAGTGGGTGTATATACAGGGCCGGCCCAAGCCCAAGTCAAATGAAGCTTGGGCTTTAGGCCCCCAATTTAAAAAGGCCTCCAATTTTTTTAAAATATATTTTAGTTATGGGCTGAGCAATGAATTACAAATGCAGGGAACAGATGCAATCAATGGGGGCTTAATTAATATCCAATGCTAATTAACTGGCTAATTAGAACTAGAATATTGTGGCAATTAATGAGCTCATTGAAAAGGAAATCAATGGACACAATCAATGGCAAACTTTCTGTTTGCAAGCACACACGTTTTTTTTGGGACGGTGCAAGCACACACGTTGACTTCGGTTTCTTTTTTGCAATACATTATTTGTTAATTGTTTTTGCAATGCATTTTTAAGGTTTAATTCGTTTTAAATATTTATTTTAACTGTCTCCCTGTAAAAATATTATTGTTTAGCATTCATATATGTTTCCGGATGGAGTGTTTGTGGATCGAAAAAGGCATCTCTATGGATCCAATATTTGTGTTTGGGTGGAGCATTAGTGGGTACTCTAATCTTCAAAACATATTTTCATATTATGTGATGTTATCTGAAAGCTTATTTATTTTTATATATATGCATATGCATTAGTGTTGGTATAAATAATTTTTAAAGGGCCTCAAATTTATCATCTGCTTTAGGCCACCGGTAAGCTTGAGCCGGCCCAATGTGTATATATATATATATATGTGTGTGTGTGTGTGTTTATGTGAAGGAATATATATTAACCCTTTTAACTAGAAGTAAGTTAGAGAGAGAGAGTGTGTGTGTGTGTGTGAGAGAGAGAGAGAGAGAGAAAATTTGGCTTTTTACCAATTTATAACTTTTTTTACTCAAATAACATGTTTGATTATATTTAAAAAAGTTATCCCATGCAATCAATAATATATATTTTGTTATGTATAATACTGATACATTTTAAAAGAATGATTTCATATAGGGTCAATGCATGATGATACCGTGTGCGTATGATCGAGTCAAAAGGCGAAATCAATTGACCGATTATTGTTTGAGAGGAGATGTGATTTAAGAAAAGGTATGGATATGAAAAACACACACAAACACACTCAAAATTGGGCAGCACTTCGTTATAGGTTCAAAGCAAAAGTTACAAAATGCAAACCATGGGGTCCTATTTATAGGCCTCTCCCACACACCTGGATTGTTCCAGGCGTGAGGGGCCTCACGTCTATCTTGGTCCAGTCATACGGACTCCATGCGCATGGAAAGGCTTAAACAACTACATATCCAAGCTAGGGACATGGCCGTAGGGTGCACTAACAATGGTGCATATAACTTATTGTGTTTCAAGATTCTACATTTATGGGGGACATATTCACGCTTCATTCTATAGTACACATGTCATATCCTCATGGCGTCTCCTAGTAATTAGAAATTTGAAATATATTGATATATAGCTGGAGAGTAGGAGTCATCACAATGTTAAAACCCAATACTCCCTTCTATTGAAAAAGTCTTTTAGCTTTAATTCCTTAATTTCCATCAATCTCAAAATATTTTTTTAATCAAACAAGTTCCCAGGATTCACACCTCGTATTATCCATATCCACTCCTAAAATCTTTCCTAATAAATTCATGTTGACACTCCACATTATATAAACATATTCACTTCAATCTATATCTTAATCCAAAACAACAATATTTTCTGACAAAATTGATCAAGTTGCACAAACCAAAGTCGTACTCTTGAGCATTTCTCAAAAAATATTCATTTCTAGTTGATGAAAAAAGTGGAGTTCAAGAAACTTCATGATCCATATCTTCACCCCAATATGATATCTTCAACAAATACCAACTCCCCTAATCACCTTCGTGTGTGGGTTCCGGGTCCAATCATTGTTGGAGCGGGTCCCTCAGGTCTTGCCGCAGCAGCCTGTCTCAAGGACAAAGGTGTCCCAACCATGATTCTTGAGCAGGCAAACTGCATAGCTTCACTATGGCACTTCAGAACATATGATCGTCTTCGTCTACATCTTCCAAAACAATTTTGTCAGCTTCCACTTATGCCCTTTCCAATAGATTTTCCAACTTACCCTACCAAACAACAGTTCATATCCTATCTTGAATCCTATGCTGAAAACTTTGATTTGAAGCCGGTGTTCAATACAAAAGTAGTGAGTACAGAATTTGATGGTGGGTGTGGGTTCTGGAGGGTGAAAACGAAGGTGACTGAGTATGTTTGTCAGTGGTTGATTGTTGCAACAGGTGAGAACGCTGCAGAAGTTGTGCCTACATTTGAAGGGATGAATGAGTTCAATGGACCTATTCTACACACTAGTTCGTACATAAGTGGTGAATGTTTTGAAAATAAAAGTGTTTTGGTTGTGGGGTGTGGGAATTCTGGCATGGAGGTGTGCTTGGATCTATGCAATCATAACTCTCTTCCTTCACTAGTGATTAAAGATTCAGTATGTTACTCTCTCTCTCCATCTTATTTCTCTCGATCTCTTAAGAACACACCAAGACTGAAAGATGAAAAAATTGTTTCTCAACTTGCAAGATAGAGATTTCTGTAATCTTGATTGGGATCTTGGTAAATTTTTAAGTTGTTTTGTAATTAGATTAATAAATGTTTGCAAGATCTGTTTAGTTTTTCTTTTCCTTGGTGGATTAATCACATCTTACTTTTCATACTTAATTTCCCAACAATTTATATGTTTTGAATTTGATGAAGTAAGTTACTAAAGTTAGGGTTTTATATTTTTTTAGAACGGCTATATCTTCAATGAATAAAAATGCCAAATAGCAAATCGAGTAAAGATAAGATACTGTTTCATTGAGCTTTAATTTTGTTGGGTGTTTTTAGAATGATTTATGTACTTCTACAATTATCATTTATACTTGAAAAGGAACACACAAATTGTTATAAGAAATTCTGATAACAAAAAATTATTATGACCTATAGCTTCCAAAATTACTTTTTGGAATAAGAGAATCAATTTTATAAGATATAATTAATATTTTACATTATATATCATTAAAGTAAAGGATATTATATGTTGTCACAAGTTAAAAGGGACAATGACTAGAAAAAAAAAATTAGGGTTAAAGTTTTCTTGAAATTCGTATGCATGCACATTGATGTTTCTCTTTGAAACTCCTTTATTTTAAAGCAATCTACAAACTCCCTGAAGCAAAAGATTCTAAAGAGTATTCCCCCCTCTTCACTTGCTTTTGCAAAACCCTATTTTGATTTTGTTTTATGAGGGCAACTTTTGCAGTTGCATGTGTTGCCACAAGAGATGTTTGGGATATCAACTTTTGGACTGTCAATCTGGTTACTTAAGTGGTTCCCTGTACGAATCGTTGATCGATTCTTGCTTTTTGTTTCAAGAATTATAATCGGTGACACATGTCGTCTTGGCCTCAATAGACCCAAACTTGGTCCACTCGAGCTAAAGAACATGTATGGTAAAACGCCCGTATTGGATGTAGGCACCCTTGCAAAGATCAGAAGTGGAGATATCAAGGTACCTAACTATACATCTACTTTTTTTTTTCCTAAACTCAAGTCATATCATATCTGAATGTGTATGTATCCTAAAGGTAATATTGTATGAAGCTATACCAAGAGATGCCACATGCCACTAGAAAAGTGGGTCGTTTACTATGTTTATTTTTCCAACGACAAATTAGTGGAAGAAATTTCTCTTTAATTAGTGCCATAGACAAGGGCATTGAGCGTGTGCAGAGTGGGCGATCGCATATGACCTATGTTCTAGAGAGGGGCAAAATTTGTTACTCTGGTTTAGATAGCATATGTTGATTAACACACATAAAAAAATTACTTATAACCCTAGTATAACATTCAATTCTAGAAGTGGCCCAGTAACACAATAATCATCTATCATTAGCCCATATCATTTATTCGACCTAAATACTCAATACCCTTTAGCTTTTCAAAACACTTCAAATAATAACCTAGTTAAAAATTAATAGGCCCATATTTAATGGTTGCATAGGCCATCTGAAATCTCATAGATGACCCTCGCTATAGATACAACACACTACCTTTTATGATGACAACATTGAAATTGCATTCTACCAAACATATTCAAGTTGTTAAACCTTCCTTATAAATACCTACAGTTAATAAATAAAAAATTTGTGATTGGATATTACCTTGGCAAGTACAATTAAATGGGTAAAAATAATTTAAACCTATATGGTTTGTAGGTTTACCCAAAAATAAAGAAACTAGCTTGTAACAATGTGGAGTTTGTAGATGGAAGAATAGAGAAATTTGATGCCATAATTCTGGCCACAGGATATAGAAGTAACGTTCCCACTTGGTTGAAGGTATGAACATGTAATTCTAACTATGTCATTCAATATTCATTTCAATTTAAATATATTGTCACGTAAAATGTTTTTCGTGTGCATAATAAAAGTAGGGGCATATATTTATGACAAATTATCATCCACAACTGATAGATTAGGTTAATTTCGATTTATTAATCCAAGTTTAACCTTTGAAACCAGTACAACCAATACATTTGTAACTTTTTATTTTGTAGGACACAAACTTATTCTCGGAAAAAGATGGATTTCCCAAGAAAAAGTTCCCGGGAGGATGGAAAGGTGAAAAGGGATTATATGCAGTAGGGTTTTCGAAACGAGGTTTGTTGGGTACTTCTATAGAAGCTACATGGATTGCAGAGGACATTTCATCTCAGTGGAACTCTGGTGAAAGATTTGTGTTTCTACAAGGGCAAAACACTAGTATAGATTCTTAGAGAAATTACTTCAGTTTCGTGGATGTTTATAGTTCATTAGGAGATACGTGTTTTTGTTTGATAAATGTGCATAAAACATATATATATATATATATATATATAGGAATGGGATAATATGAGAACTCTACTATGCTATGAAAACTAGAGAACTCATATTATCCATTCAACAAGTGACACATCACCAACTTTAGGTTTTTTTGTATTTTTTTAATTAGGGGTATTAAAGTCATTCTATACATCAAATTATGGGCATTTTAGTAATAATAACCCCTACCCCACCCCACACCCCACCCCAACTTGCAATTTAAATAATAATAATAATAATAATAATAATAATAATAATAATAATAATAATAATCTGACCTCTCTCTCTCTATATCACACAACTCTCACTCTCTTTCTCTCTCTAAAACCTAACCGACTCTCTCTCTACCTCTCTAAAAAACACACACACTCATCGGTCTCTCTCTCTCTCTCTAAAAAAAGATGAAAAACATTGTAGATGGATGAAGACGAAGGTGCAGAGGGGTGTGTGGGGGACGGTTTTTTGAACGAAGGTGTGTAGAGGGGGCTGGGGAGACGGTGGTGGTTCTGAACGTGGTGGGTAGGGGGGCGGAAGGGGGTGGATCTCAACGGTGGGGGGTGGATCTGAACGGTGAAGGGGGGACGACGGTGGTGATGGGTGGTGCGACGGACGACGGTGGTTCAGGGAAGAAGCCGGTAAGTTTTTTTTTGTTTATTATTATTATTATTATTATTTGTTATTATTATTATTAATTCTCTGTTATTGTTATTATTATTATTATTATTATTATTATTATTTTTTCTGTTTTTTATTATTTTTTCTGTTATTATTATTATTAATACTATTGTTATTATTATTATTATGTTATTTATTATTATTATTATTATTTGTTTTTTATTTTTATTATTGTTATTATTATTATTATTATTTCTGTTATTGTTGTTGTTATTATTATTATTATTATTATTATTATTATTATTATTATTTCTGTTTTTTTTTTCTGTTTATTATTTTTTTTTCTGTTATTATTATTATTTTTATTATTATCTGTCTTATTATTATTATTATTATTATTATTTCTATTATTAATATTATTATTTTCTGATATTATTATTATTATTTATTAATGATTTTAGGATGAAAAAGAGAGGTTTTTTTATGTTGAAATTTTGTGGGGTTTTTGTCAGGGAGACGACGTGCGAAGAAGATGATGTTTTTGTAGTTAAGGAGCCGATGCTGTGGAGACGACGATGAACGGTGGAGAAAACACTGGTGTAAACTGATGTTTACACTAGTGTAAATATGAATGTATAGTCGTTTGATGTAAGAAAACACTTGTGTAAATATTAATGTATAGTCATTTGGTTTTTTTACACTAGTGTATTTTTTTGTAGAAGTTTGTGTTTAGTAGTGTAAATTATCATCATTATATGTTTTGTTTTCGTCTTTACACCAGTGTAATTGTCGTAAAAATTTGTGTATGGTAGATTTACACTGGTGTAATTACACCAGCGCAAAAAACGAGAGTGAAAACGTCAGAATGTAAAATCTGTTTTTTTTGTTTTAAAAAATTAAATTAATTACAAAAAATAAAATAAAGTTAAAAAAATAAATAAATGATATTATATTTATTTTCTTCTCTAACATGTCTTTTTACCTAATTACCCCTTAAGTACTATTTTATAATAAAATAATACTTACTTATCATGTGAAGACAAAAGTGTCTAATCTTTAATCTCAACCATTGGATCAATAAGATCAATGGTCTATAATAGTTCTCTAGTTCTCACAGCATAGTAGAGTTCTCATATTATCCTAGCCCTATATATATATATATATATACCTATATAGGGTGGGGTTCCTGTACAAAGTGCATTTTTCGTACAAAGTGTGAGAAGTCTATATAGGAATTGTGTTTTAAATTTTAGGTATGATGTTTTATGTTCATTTGGCATAGTATTATATAGAAAAACACAAAAATTAACAATTTAAAACACTAATTAATGTATTCTCAACATGCAATCTAAAACACCCTACGAAGAAAGTAATGAGTGTGTTTTAAATTTAATGTCTAGAATACATTTGATTGTGTTTTAAATTGCAACGTTGGTGCTTTTCTATATAAATCAATGCAAAAGGAATCAAAAACATTATAGCCAAACTTTAAAACACAATGACTATATAGACTTCTCACTCTTTGTACAAAAAATATACTTTGTAGAGGAACCTATATATATATATATATATATATATATAGGGGAAAGTTAATTTGAGAACACCTATATTTCGTGCGAACCGTGAGAACGGCATCTAAAACCATTCAAATTCAAAATTTCTTTTTACATTTATCTTTATTACTAAAATACAATCCCAAAAACACAATTTACGCGTAAAAATTCAAAAGTATACGAAAAAAATATTGTTTTTACACATGTGTAAATTTACTGTTTATATAAGTGTAAACTGTTTCATTTACACATGTGTAAAAAGTTATTTTGAAAGTGTTTTTGCAAGAAAAGATGAATTATTTGAAAAGAACATTCATTTATTAATGTTGTATTTTGATTATAATGAGGTTTGTATGAAAAAAATTTGATTTTGATTGATTTTTTTACTTGTTCTCACGGTTCTCACAATATTTAGCGTTCTCAAGATAACCCTCCCCTATATATATATATATATATATATATGTTGCACATATTACGTTCTTGTTGTCCATAGCTAATAATTAGGTTATATTTTGAGGTAAATATGAAGGTTATTTTCTTTGTTTCGTGTATGTTTCAAAATAGAGAATTTTGAAAATTTATTATTTTCTTTATTATGTTTAGTCTACCAAAATGTCTAGATTTATAGGAACGTAATATATGCATAAAACATACCGTTGTTTCATATATTACGTTCTTGTTGTTCATAGCTAATAATTAGGTTATATTTTGAGGTAAATAGGAAGGTTATTTTCTTTGTTTCATGTATTTTTCAAAGTAGGGAATTTTGAAATTTATTTTTTTCTACATTATGTTTGGTCTACATAGTGTCATTTATGGATAATATTTCCTAACCTTTGTATCTTTAATCATATCCAATTATCCATATGCATATATTTATCAGGTTACTTCCAAGGTTCGATTATTTTAAACATGTAATAGTCACTTGACATGTCAATTCCATATTAACCAACGAAATCGACTATAACACAATTCGCATTGGGTATGTGACCTTCAAAAGGTTTTGGTCAGAAGCCAGTGAGAACAACCTTCTACCATGAGACCTATTCGATATAGGAGAATCGGGTGATTAACCCTGCACCACCCTTGAAGTTTTACTTCCAAGGTTCTTGAACTTTGAAAAACAGAAAATATATATTACAAACTTTGTAAGCCTGATTTATGGATCTCCCAAAATTAATTGAGAACATTTTGAAAATGTGTGATTTGGATGGTGACCAACTTCTTTGATTTAAAAGATGACGTGAACATCATACTGTTGGTGCGTTTTTGTGTGACAACAGCTTACTAGATAGAATAGCTAGTGGATAGTTTTATTGTAACATGCTTGACGGAGTTATAAGTCAAGTATGATAGTCTTTTGTTAAAATCCTAGCTAACATAGTTGATGAACGAAGATAGCTTAGGAAAAGATACCTTTGAGTATCTTCTCCTGAAGGAGAAGATAGTCATCTTCTCCTGAAGGAGAAGATAGAAAAAGGAATCTTTTCCATCTCCTGAAGGAGAAGTTAGTCTATCTTCTCCTCAAGGAGAAGATAGAAAAAGGAATATTTTTGTTGGGCTTCTTCGTTCAGCCCATGAACTATAAATAGGTGCATGGGGTGTAGGCTAGGGTTGACAGTTCTTGAGAGTTTTAGACAGTTTTGAGAGTTTGTTCATTTGAGTGTTGTTAGTGTGTCTACAACGTTGTCTTGAATTGATTGTAATCCGTTTATAATCAATAGAAGACTGTTTTATAATATTCTCGTGTTTGTTATCGTTTGAGTCGATTCACAGTTTGCATAAACATCTATCAAGGGATTCCGCACCTTGATAGATCTGATCTGGCTTGTAATCGATCCATTCAAAGGACCTACAATTGGTATCAGAGCTTATTACGCTCGATTGTACGGTTCAAGCTTGATTTTTGCAAAAATTGAATATTTCGAAATCGTTTTACTGTGCGTTTGTGTAATTTTCAGATTTCTCGAACTGATCCCTTTTCATTATATCATACTCGAACAGATTCTACATCAGATTTAAAAAAACTGATTTAAGTTTCGATCGATCTACTCCGATTAAAAAAAAAAAACGCAGTTGTTGTCTCGATATTAAAAACAGTTCGAAGTTGTTTTTCGTAATTAAAAACAGTTCTGAAATTAAAAAAAACGAAGTTGTTTTCTCGAAATTAAGAATGGTTACATCAGATCTACTCCGGTTTTAGGCCATCATCTTACAAAAAAAAAAAAAAAAAAGATCTAGTTCAGAAGGTTATGTGTGTTTGGGAGTAGGGTTCATATCAGATCTGTTTAGCGAAGATAGGTACATGCGAAATTAAATACCTAGCAAAGATTCTGTGTGTTTGGAAACGAAGATAACACATCTTCGTCTATTGGTCAAGTTCGTTTACAAGTCAATTTCGCCTATAATCCATCTTCATCTTCGTTGTTCAAAAGAATTTGACCCTTCACGTGAATATCTTCGTTGATTCTTGAAAGTATCTTCGTGAACTGGTAACTGGTCATTAATACATCTTCATTTAAAAAAAAAAATTACATCTTCGTTTTAATTCTGTGATAGGTTATAAGTTGAAATTTAGTTATATTTTAATTTAACATATCTATCTTCGTGGTAAAAAAAAAAAATTAAAAAAAAAAAAAAACGATAACGAAATTGTGTTTCTTTTATTTTCTATTTCGTTTCTTGTTTTTTTATTTTCAGTTTTTTTATTTCGCTATTTGTATTTTAATTAAAAAAAAAAACAAAATTGGCTATAGTATTAAAAAAAAAAAAATTAGGTTCGTTGAACCGGTTCTTAAATATCGAACGAACAGAGGGACTTTAGCCTAGTTGGATTTAGATTTTGAGTCAGGTATACCAAAATCTATTTGAAACTTTCGGTTGCGTAGTTTAACAGAGTTATAATGGACATTAGACTTGCAATTAAAACTGCTCCCAAACTGGTTAAAAATGAGGATTTTGAGGACTGGCGAACCAAATTCGAATCATTCATCAAATGTGAGGATGAAAGAATGTGGGACTGTATGATCTATGGGTATGTAAAACCTGCCTATGAAGGAATTGACGGCATCAAGCGAGCACCAACGTACAGCGAAATGCAAGAGTCTGATAAACAAATGCATGATGCTGAAGGCAAAGCTTTTGCAACTTTGTACAAATCTTTACCAGACAAGCTTCAACATGAGTTCACGTTTAAGAGGCAAGACAGTTCAAAAGCGTTGTGGGACATTGTCAAAAGACATCTTACAGTAAAGAGTTACATTCATCCGAGCCCTTCAGGACAGAGCTCAAGTAGTCATTCTTCAGAAAGCAGTGAGAGCCCAAAGATGGTCATGCCAGATCAACAAAATACATCAGGTGAGGGAACAGGTGCTCAAGCTTTACTGACAAAAATCGTTGAGGACAAGAAAAAGGAAGTGAGATCAGAGGAAGCTTTTGATGCTAAGGAGGTAAATGATGCGAGTGAAGTCAAGACTGGCATCATTGATCTCGAGGACACATAAGGGATGTCTACCAAGGAGTTCATTGCATACATGTCTGAACTCGATTCTGTCGACAATAAGGTACACATTTCTCTCTCCTCTATTGTTAATGCATGTAAAAAATGTGTGGATTATGCAGAGAAAATTGCCTTATTGGTTGCTGAAAATGATAAAGTAGCTAAACATAACACTGAGTTAGTTGTGCTGCTAGATCAGGAAAAAGAGTTTAATTTGGGCAACAGGATTAGGGAGGACAATCTTAAGACAAAGCTAAAAGCTGTAGAAAAGGACCGTAAGGCGTTAGACCTTGTAGTTAAGGATAAGATCGCTTATCTGGATCTAGCTTATCTAGCCATAGCTGACAAACAAAAGGTCATTGCTGAGAAAAACAAGGAGATAGATGAGCAAAAGGTTAAGATAGCAGAACTTAACAGACAGGTTGAACAGTGTCGCAGTACCAAGTACCTACATAACATCATCATAGATTCACAAAAGGATAGGAATGAGTCAGCAGGGTTAGGATACAATGATGTTCCCCCTCCCTTCAATGGGAACTACTCATTCTTGCCTTCTAAGGAAGAGTTCATTGATGCGGTAAATGGTAAACCACCTGTTGTCGAAACTGAGGATATCGACTTGCCTAAGAGTCCTAGTTCTGCAGAAAAGGAATCTGTTGGATCAAACAGCAGTATAGAAAAGATGAATGAGGTTGTAGAAGTCAAGAAGAGTGAAATTAGGAAATCAAATCAGAAAACAACTGTTAAGAAGTTGTATAAACTTAAGGGTAATGACAAGATATTTTCTGATAGTGAAATCCCGATGTCGTCTATTGCTCAGGGACAAATAGAAACTGTTTTTACCGAAGTAGTTTCCAACGTGGTTCATGACTCTAGACCCTCTTCTTCACAGTCTACTCCTCAATCTAAGCTTAAGAAAAGATCATGCTTTAACTGTCGTATTAGAGGGTTTCCAACGTGGTTCATGACTCTAGACCCTCTTCTTCACAGTCTACTCCTCAATCTAAGCTTAAGAAAAGATCATGCTTTAACTGTCGTATTAGAGGGCATGTTGCTAGTTGTTGCCCGTTTAAGATAATTGAAAAATCTGGTGAGAGGAAGTTACATAAGAAGTCTGGTCAAACGCAACAACAGGGAGTTGCAAAGGATGGGAATCAGGTTGATAAGGGTAAACAAGCAATACCATGTTCTAACAATCAATCTAAATCAAATCCTCAGACTTCATGTTCGGGACAATTTGATGGACCAAGAAATCAGTCACCAAGATACAATAATTACAATGGTCAATCAAATAGGGTCCAACATCAAAATCGATACCAGAATGATGGTTATCGAAATTTTCACAAAAGAAATTATCAAAAACAACATGTAAACTCTCGAAGAGATGATTATAGGAGTTTCCATAACTCAAATAATCAACAAAGAATTTTCAGAAATTCAGGGTATAATAATCGGAATCAATACTTTTCAAGTAATCACTATCAAAATGTTTCCAATTATCAGTCTCAAAAATCCACGAGCAATAGATCCAAGTCACCTGAAAGGTGTAATGGACACTTAAATGAGTTTACTTATGTTAATGAACGAGGTCAAACCAAGACCACTAAGGTCTGGGTTCCTCGTACTAACTGATTTGTTGAGTGAGTGCAGGACGACTGTGGAGGACTATTGATTTGTTCGACAGTGGTTGTTCCTGTAAATTATCTGAGGTGAATTATAGGTTACCAATGGTAACGAATGGTTTACTTCGATGAAGATATTAATTTTGCTTTGTAAAGTTACACATATTATTCTTCTTTTCACATTGAAAACCTCTTGTCGGTTTAAGGGGGAGACTATTTATTTTTAAATTTCTGTTTTTATTTTCAGAAAAACAAAAATTTAGGGGGAGAAATTTCCCTAAGCCAAAAAGATTTAGATGTGTGCGTGTGTTTAGGGGGAGTTATATAATTTAATTTGAAAAATACAAAAACATTGAAAAATTCAAAAATGAGACGTCATGGTGAGAAAGAGAAGAAATGATAGTACATCAGCAGTTGGAGTGTCACACTTAAAAATAAACTTAAAATGTGCTTCAATGTGATAACAGCTCCATCATATGATGTACCGGTAGGCAAGAGACACGAACAAATCAGCTTACTATGTGATATAAACATAACGAACTGTGTACCAAGTGGGTAACACATCATTGGCGTATGATTTTATAATCTTAAATCTTGCGTTGATAGATTGCCAAAATCTGAGGTTTCGGGTTTTTAAATTGTTGAAACATCCGGGGATAACCTGGCTGCCCTTCTGCTGCATCCAGAAACATGCTGACCTAGGCACAGCCAGGATATCTTAAAAGAGCAAAAAGAAAAAGGATAATGCCAAAACCCTTATATGCTGATGGCAAACTCAAAAACGCCTCAAGCTAATTTGCGTACCAAAATAAACTGGCATTTGTCCAAACCCTGGTTGAGTTCACATTGGTCACTTTGCTGCTTCCAAATATATGCTGACCTGTACACCAATGTGACTCGTACCTTGTAGTTTATACGGATGACAACAATATACTCACCTGTTACGAAGAAGCTTTGTGCATACCTTGATCGCGGGGATATGTCATGTTGTGGGACACACTGGTATTACAGTATAAAATACATTTAATAATATCACAAGCTAAAAGCTTTGAAACTTTCGTGTAGCTTGTTTAAGTGGAAAAACAATATCGGTAATCGTCTTGGACTGTTTTTCACAAAATTAAATTAAGAAAATTTACTAAAAGTGTGTCACAGTTTAACAAAGCTGGTATGATCTTCTTGCACATGATTCTCACAAAAAGATGTATTGTAAATATTTTTAGTTTGTGTTATTTTATTTAAAATCAAAATACCCAAAATATTTTTCTTTTTAAGGTCTTCCAATTTTGAACTGATAAATTGTGTTTTTGCATATGCATTTTGCATATCGGGATAAATTATTGGTTTATCTTTAATGTGAAATTGGCTAATGTGTCTTTCGAGGTATTGTTTGTAATAGTGCACAGATTGATGCTGATGTCAAAGTGAAGTGCATAAAGCAAGATGCATAGATTGATGTTGTTGTCAAAATGAAGTGCATAAATCAAAATGCATAGATTGATGCTGTTATCAAGGTGAAGTGCAGAAGTCAAGATTTCATGCTAAGATCCTCCATCTCCAAATACATTAATGCTCACTCATAGAAGCTATTGTCAAGGGGGAGTTTGTTGGTGCGTTTCTGTGTGACAACAGCTTACTAGATAGAATACCTAGTGGATAGTTTTATTGTAACATGCTTGACGGAGTTATAAGTCAAGTATGATAGTCTTTTGTTAAAATCCTAGCTAACATAGTTGATGAACGAAGATAGCTTAGGAAAAGATACCTTTGAGTATCTTCTCCTGAAGGAGAAGATAGTCATCTTCTCCTGAAGGAGAAGATAGAAAAAGGAATCTTTTCCATCTTCTCCTGAAGGAGAAGTTAGTCTATCTTCTCCTCAAGGAGAAGATAGAAAAAGGAATATTTTTGTTGGGCTTCTTCGTTCAGCCCATGAACTATAAATAGGTGCATGGGGTGTAGGCTAGGGTTGACAGTTCTTGAGAGTTTTAGACAGTTTTGAGAGTTTGTTCATTTGAGTGTTGTTAGTGTGTCTACAACGTTGTCTTGAATTGATTGTAATCCGTTTATAATCAATAGAAGACTGTTTTATAATATTCTCGTGTTTGTTATCGTTTGAGTCGATTCATAGTTTGCATAAACATCTATCAAGGGATTCCGCACCTTGATAGATCTGATCTGGCTTGTAATCGATCCATTCAAAGGACCTACACATACAAATGTTGAAAAATAGTTAAGTTTTACTTTAATAGTTTGAAAGCAAGATTCAAGTGTTTGATATTTGTATCCATACTTTACACCAAAAGGTGAGTTTCAACCAAAAGTCATAGAAAACCAAGAAATTAAATTAACTCATGGACAAGTTAGTCACTTAATGCTTGAAAATGTTGAGACGCATAACACGTGCTTATGACATTATATTTTGTTTCATTATATTGTTAACAAATTCATTAAGTCACAATATGCAGCAAAACAACATTACTATGCTAATGTTCGAATTTGCATTGCAAAGACCTAACAGAATGAACCTAGGACCACACACATAACCACAAGGCATGGGGAAATGGTATGTGGTGTGTGGGTTGGGTGGGTGGGGGAACTAAGCAAAGCCCACCACAAGTCCAGAACTCATAACTAAGTTGTATACGATAGGTAGTCAATGATTGTATTGGGGCCTACTCCAATTTAACGCAAAAGCTATTGTGATGTGTGACAACCCGGTATTATTAAAATAATAGAGGAAGCAGAACCAAGTCAAGATGATACGGATAAAAAAAAAAAGGATTTTTATTCTCTTAATTTTTAAATCAAGTCAAAACAAATGGATGGACATATGAGATATGAAAGGAGTACAACATTATCAACATGGTGTACCAATAATTAACTATAAGAGATCCATGTCCGTTAATAAGTACTTAGTAGTTCGGTGGCAAACACAAGGGTAACAACTTGTATACTTGTTGGATCAAACTAAATACTGACATAATTAAGCTATCTTCAGCTTGTTTAATCAGCCAGACATGTCTAACTGAAAGTTATACACTTTTATGCATATATACACATTGAAGGTTATGAAGAAAGTGCCCTACAAAATCAATAGGAGGCCCCATAAGATCTATGTTGAAAGGTCCCTCTTCATTGAATTAATGTTTGTTTTTTATGGTTTTAAATTATTATCGTTACACCATAACTCTCTTCTTTAGTAATTTTTTATGCGTATTTAACTACATTTGTGAACCATGAATATGATTTAATCGGCAAAAAATAATTAATGAACACATTATATACATACAAGTTTAAATGCACAAACGGCTTGTTTCCTCATTTCAATGTTTGGGATTATCTGTGTCACTTTATAGGAAAATGAAAAATGTGACACCCGGCATGTTCAGCTTAAACACTTTGCAAAACATATAAGTCTACCTTAGCGAAAACTATTTATTAACGTACTTAACTGGGTCAGTTGAGTCGGGTCAGGTTAGGATTGTCCAGGGTTCAATGATCTGGAGGATCATTGGGGGTTGTTTTGTGTATACACTAGTCTTGAGTCCCGTTGTTGGTGAAATTACATGAATTGAATTGAGTGTTATACATAGATTGATACATACATGTGGTATAATATGCAAATACGTGTTTCAAAGGTGTAAACATGGTTATACATGATTCTATATGCATAACATATGTTAGGATTGCATGATCATGTGTTAGGATGTGCTAAAACGCGTTTAAACGACAAAACTGGAATATCTGGAAAAAGGCAAGTTTCGAACCAAGATACTGATTTCATGAAAAACCCCATTCGACCACATCATTTCCCATTCGACCCCTGCATAGGGTCGAACCAGACATAGGTATAAATACCATACTTTGCCATTTTTCATCATTTCACAAACCCTAAACGCCTCTAAACACTCTCTCTCGACTTTAATCACCGGGGAAGGAGTTTTTGACCTTGTTTTTCATAATCTAACCTACAAACATCTTCCGAGCAAAGATCTATGGTGTGTTCTTGATCTAAAACCATTTTTGAAGCATTTTGATTCGTTTTTATTAAACCCCAAAGGTCCAGATCTGTTTTAAGGTGATTTTTATGATTAAAAACCTTTCAAACATCTTTCTAAACAAAACCCTATCATTAAACATGAGTTTTCATACAAATAAACATGTGTTAATAGTGTTTTATGCTGTGTTATGTGTTGTTTAATGATTAATTGTTGTTTAGATACTAGAAACATGATCTAGGGCTGTTATTGGTACTGGTTTATGATTGTTTTAGGTTACAATTGGATGGATGATGATATTATGTCTATTTTGGGGATTCTTGTTAAATATAGGGCTTGATGCATGTTGTTATTGTTAATAAAACGATTGGGGGTTTTCATGAACACATTAACCTGAGCATTTTGAGATGATTATGTAAGGATTTCAACAAGTGTCCAAATTGGGTAAAGTTTTCATGCATGATGTGACGTTTCCATAATTTTACCATTTTGGGAAACATTTAAAACGGCCGGATTTTGGAGTAAAATTAGTAGGGTTTTCTGGGGATATGTTATTCATACTTGACTGCTGTGTTTCGTGATGTTTTCGGACTATTTTGATGCGATTTGTGCGTTTTAGAACAATTGCTGCAGACTGGGTCGAACCAGACCCCATTCGACCAGTCGTGAGGTCGAAGGGGGATCTTGGGGGGTCGAACCAAGAACTTAACAGGTCGAATCAACTTTCATTTGGTCGAACGACCATGATTTAGGTCGAATTAATATGTGTTAGGGTCGAATTAACATGTGTTAAGGTCGAATGAACATGTGTTAGGTTTTATGAACTTATGTATTGGTCGAATGATATCACACCCCGCCAAGGTGGAAACACGGGAATGCGACCATC
The DNA here is from genome assembly GCA_032199755.1 of Ambrosia artemisiifolia. Taxonomy (NCBI): domain Eukaryota; kingdom Viridiplantae; phylum Streptophyta; class Magnoliopsida; order Asterales; family Asteraceae; genus Ambrosia; species Ambrosia artemisiifolia. Next base: position 25,431,887 of record CM063513.1, on the reverse strand, counting down.
GAAAGGTTTTCAAGCACAAGGTTCAAGCAACTCACATATTATTAAAATGGCACCATCAAAAGATGGATAATGTCGTACATTTATTCAAATAACATTGTTTTTAAGACGAGTTAGTGACTAAATTCATAAAAATAGTACAGAGATATCATGAGACTAACAAAACCCATGCTTTCGAGGTACCACCAAGTGCTTGCTCAAACCCCTCTCCCAAATCTCCACGGCTCGTCATCTAGTTACCGGAAAAACATGCATAACAAGTTTTGTCAACAATAATGTTGGTGAGTTCACGGGTTTGAATGTAATAAGTAAAAACCGACGTGTAATTCGTGTATGACCAATCATAAGCTAGCTAAGCAAATGATCACTGTGCAAAAAATGAGTCCCATAACCAAACCTCTTGACTGTTGTGCCTCGCGCATTATACACTAAAGACAATGTATGTATAGTAGAATACTAACACTCTTTTGTATGTAACCGGTTAGAGTGACTAACCAAGAGTGGGGGTGTCAACCCAATAGGTCTATTAAAGTGTTCCATGGCTAAATGTTTAGCTAATGGTTACAATCAACGTCGAACGAGGACTAGTGAGCTCATGAACCAATATGTCTCATGTTCCACATGGTAGTCACGATAGAATGTACACACACTTGAAAATGACATAAGTATTGATGCATGTATTTCCCCCGAAATGTAAAATAGTAAAATGGGGCCTTGAAAACTCACCTGATAGTAGTACGTGTGGTCTGGGGAAAACTGTAGATGGTCACCGTCCTGACAAATGATACCCTATGATCATTATGGACATGGTAAGTCGTCTAGCATTGTTTATCATACAAATTGTTCACCCGACATTTGTGGAATCAGTTATTGTGTGACTCTTGTATGTATATTATCCATGAGTGTGCTAGTGATGAGTTTGGAAATGTTGATAATGACCTCAGATAAAATGGACTCTTTGTAAGTTGTTATTGGCCCAAGTAGTTCCCGATTCATTGTGTGTGATTGATTTGTGATAAATAAGAATCTTAACATATGTTTAGACCACTATACCACACAATTCAAAGTTAACACATGCTTTAGCTTGGCTTAACACATGTTTTAGCTTATCCAAGCCTTGTAGAGTTACCACATGACATTTTTGTGAGTTTTGTAACAAGTTTAAGCTTTGATCACCATGTTGTTAGCCTTAGCATTAAACTTAAGCTAGGTGAGTTTGTACTCGTGCAAACCGATCCATTTCATGGTGATCCAAGTTGTGTATAGACTCAAAATTCAACTTGACTACTCAAGGTTATAATAAAGCCAATTGTAGTTGATGTTAAGGCAAGATTATAAGAATAAACACTAGAATTAAGACAATGTGCATAAGATTTGTATCCGAAAAGTAATGTCTTGCAAACCATTCTTTTACAAAGTGTCGTGTGGTTAAAGTGTGTTGTCCTAAGGCCGAGTGTCGGGTTAACAAGGGGGTAGATTGATAAAAATAAGCTTAAAGGTGCAATGTATCTTACCTAGGATGATCCGAACTAGAGAGAGTCTTGTGGTTGCTCCCCTCGTTCCTTGATGGCTTCGGCTTGGATGCTTCCTAGTGCTTGGCCGAGTGTTTTAAGAGAGAGTAGGTGTTTGTGATGAGTGATGGTGCAAGGAATGAGGTTGGATTCAAGCTTCTTATATAGTGGTTTTAGTGGCAAGTCCTAAACTTCCTTTCCTAGTTTCATTGTTTATAGTTTCATACTATTTTGGTGTTTAAGTTTGACAAGGTGTTCAGTTGCTTTCATATGTGGTGGCCGTGAGTTTGCAAGACCATCCTAACCTCCATTTTAGGCAAAGATTAAGCATGGTTAAGTCCTAGAGGCCTATTAGGGGTATATTAAGGTGTAAGGGTGTACTCCTGTCCTCTTGTGTTCATTCAATGCCATACAATGCCAAATTACAACTCCTTTGATGGTGATGGATGGTGTTCGGCCAAAATATATGTGGGAAAGGGATAGGGAGTTTTGTTTCAAGCTAATTATGGTAGAGATTGTATTGATAATTGGTGGATTTAGAGTGACTTTAGCTAAATAAGGGTGATAGGGACACTTCATGTTTGTTCTTTCTTACTTGGCCGATTGCATTCCTCCAAGAGTGGAATAGAGTGAGTTGTTAAATGAGGATACAAGTGTTTTGTTGGTTTCCCTTATTGGTGTAAGCTTATGAAGCAATGATGATGTAATGGTGGTGATGTTATCCCTTGGAAGTTTCGGCCCATATGCATAGGTGTGAGGGATGATAGTGACTAAACATAAGGGATGGTTCAAGCTCTTGGGAAAGTGTGTCCATGTTCTATTGATGGTGACAAATGATCCTTCATGTGTGTGTGTGATTGGCCGGTTAGAAGCAAGGAGGGATTAGGCCACATAGGGTAAGAATCTTGTGTTTAAGGTGATGGTTTGGTAAGGTCTTAATGCTATTTTTATCTAATGTTTGGACACCTTCATGAAAGTGATGTATCAAAGGTCTTGTAGCATTGGTTTTGGCCGAAACATAGGTGAGTAGTTTGTCAAAATACTAGGTTCTTTGGGAGCTATGTGTACGTGTGTGTATGTGCTTGGGTATAGACGTGTAGATTGTAATCTTAATAGTAGCCATGGTGCACGAATAGACGTATACATTATAGTTGTCGGCTAGGAGGTTTGTGAGTTAGTATAGGTTGTATTAGCTTAAGACATAGGAATGTCTCTTGAGTGTTGGATGACGACATTAACATGTATTTTGTTTCGTAGGTATCATATGTTTAGTAAATGATAACCCATGGTGGTCCTTGCATTCACTTACATGTGTTAGAGGTGAATTTATCATGTGTTAGAGTGTAGTAACCTCTTGAAATGCTTGTTTGGTGTCTTGTCCGGGTGTTGTATGACTAAACAAGTGTCCTATGTTGAGTTTTCCTGACTAACTCTTGATTCTTTAGACTGGGGGGGTATAGTGTATGCAAACTGTCTAAATATGCACATATAATGAAGCAATAAATGAAACATGTACGGATGTTGACCTGGTTTGTTGACTGTTGTCACAAATGAACTCTAAATGGGTCGAACCAAAGCTAATTGGGTCGAACCAAGTCCATATTCTTGCTGATTCGACCTTACAAACTACGTATGTGCGCTTTTTTATGCAAACTAAGTATTTTATGCTTGAACCTTATGTGTAATCTATGTGTACTTGATTAGTTTATGTAACGGGTCACCAACGGGATGTAGGGTCGGTCTGGTGTGTCGATTTAACAGTCAAACGCGTATTAAACATACTTGGTCACGATCTGGACAATCGGGGACTAGATAACCTTAAGGTTATTAGTCAAAACACTTATATGAACTTTTGTGATAGATTCCTGGTAATAGGTACTATCAAGAACTGTTGGTAACACTTTTGATTTGAAGAAGCAACCTAAGGTGAGTTTCACAGCCCCACTTTTACTAGCTTTACTTTTGGGGGAGAAAACATGAGCTAAACTTATATTTTGGGAACTTGTGTCATACTATGGGTTACTTTTGAGTTACTATACGATCTTTGGAAGTCCCGGGGGAAACCATGAATGTGCGGGGTTGCACAACGGGGGGAATGTGGATAGATCTATTGGGCTTGACCAGCCCCACTTGTCGGCTGGAGGTTGGACGGGTGCATATTGTCTCGACCTATGCTAAACTTGCTAAACATTATTCGGGCGGCTTAAACATGTGCTAAACTTGCTGAACTTGTTAAACGTGTCCAGTAATGGTTTTCCAATCGTAGTAGTAGCAAAACTTACGCCTAGCTAGCGTACTTTGGCTTACACTTAACATAGTATTGACAGGTTTGAACACGGTACACTTTGGTAACATTGGTAACACTTGGTAACGTTTATGAAAACCTGTGAACTCACCAGCATTATATGTTGACACCTTTTTGGCAAGTTTTTCTCAGGTCGCTAAGGTAGCATCACACGGACTAGGCGCACAGGTCTGCATGGCGTCTAGGGCTTTAGTTCATGTTTTTGAATAATCTCTTGAAACTACGTTGTCATATGGGTTTTGTAACTTGATATTGCTTCCGCTATGGTTTTGAGATATTAAAGTTTTATATTTTGAGTCTATGTTTCTTTCATATAGTTATTGTTTATTGTGATCGTTGACTTGGATCCTGGTTTGTCACGCACCTCGCGGTAAAACCCCGCATGTGGAATTTGAGGGTGTGACAAAAAAGGTATTGTTTTGGTTAAAAATCAACAAGTTAATTTTGTGTTCCAAATTTGTAAATATGCTAAGGATATCACTATGATGACATCAACCAAGAATAGCCTCATGATAACAAAGGTAAATATAAAGGAAGAACTATAGAATCGGACATAAGATATACGAAAAAAGCCATTGATCAGTTTAGATCTCCAACATTAAACCTCGGGAGTGGACTAAAGTCCACTACCTTGATGTTTTTATTGAATATGAAAAGAAAGTACACTTTTGGAAATCAAGGAATGATTGTTTAAGTGTTACAAATGATTCGACTGTGTGTGTGTTTGTTTGCAAGTGAGCTAGTAGTGAAAGTAGAAAGTATCAGGTGCCTAACTTGATAGTCCATGGTCATTTTTATAATAAAAATAAAACTAACATATCGAGATTTCTGGGATTGCATATACTAGCGATACTCAAGATATTATTAATATGCGTTATACAGTTTTATCCTGAACATGACGACATTATAGATCTCCTCAGGATGTAGTCCCGTAATAATTAATGAATATCTTTTCGAAATATTCACCACCAATAGGTATATAGGAAAAAAAACAAAAAGTATAAATATATTGCCATAGTTGTTGCAAACTAAAATACATATAAGATTACGAATTAAATAAAAAATTAAACTTGTCTAAATATGATAAGATGTAACCTTGATCTTTTATTTTTTAAATCAATAACCAAGGTGAAGGTAATAGTGTAGGAAAAATATAAGTTTAAATATATTTTTTGAATATGCTATTTGTTACCTTTGTCTCTTCACATGCAAGAGACATGCATATTACTCTCTTCATTTTTTTAAACAGCCATAACTTTTTCACACGATCTTATTTTTTAAAAAAGATTTTACCATAAAATCAAGGGTCTTTTTATCTATGATTTGAGTAGCATATTGTTATATAAAAAACATCAACTTAAAACATCAAACAAATGAGTTGTATTTCTAACTTGTGTAACATTTTTGTGCTGAATTTTTATGCTAATTTTTTTGTACTGGTTGTGGTGGTTGATAGTGGTGGTGGTGTCGGTTGTGGATGATGGCGGTGGTGGTGGTTGACTGGTTTGTGGGGTTGGTGGTGGGGTTGTTTTATATTTAACTAATTACAATTTTATTCCCTGTAAAATAATATAATGGTTTAAAAGAATGCTTCTCTTATTTGCAACCGGAGGGAACTTATTTGCACGGGTCTATAGAGGTCGTAGAGGCCCATACGACTCGTATAGACATCTCTACGACCCATATAAAATGCCCCACCATTGGTAATAATTAGCACGTGACCCTTACGGCCCGTATAGCCCCATATGAGTCGTAAGGATGCATATGAATAATTTCAGCTTGGTTTCGGTTGGAATGAAGTTTTCTGGTTGTGTATACGGGCCGTACAACCTCATACGACCCGTATAGGTTCTCAATACATTATTATTTTCGTAAAAGGTTTTTACTTTGTTACCGTTGTCGCCTTGATATGCGTGTAAGTGATTTTCTAGTTATCATTGTCGTCTCGATAAGCGTGTAAGCATAAACACAAACATTTATATAAACAGACAAATATAAACAAACCTGTGATAACATAAAAGGTTTTTAATTTGTTACCGTTGTCGTCTCGATATGCGTGTAAGTGGTTTTTTTGTTACCGTTGTCGTCTCGATAATTGTGTAAAGGTAAACACAAACATTTCTATAAACAGACAAATATAAACAAACATGTGATAACATAAAAAGGTATTTACTTTGTTACCGCTGTCGTGTCCATATGCGTGTAAGTGGTTTTTTATTACCGTTGTTATCTCGATAAGCGTGTAAGCGTAAACACAAACATTTATATAAACAAACAAATATAACATGTGATAACAAAATATAAACAAGCGTGATAATATAATATAAACAAGCATAGTAGCAAAATATATCACATGCATACGAATAAAACTACTGGGGGCGGCTACTGCATAGAGTAATCGTGGGGTGGTGGCTGCTGCGTGGATGTCCCCGCCTCCTGGGAGGACGTCCGGGTATAGGTGCCTGCACCGGCCCGTGATAATGGTCCCAAACCCAAACCCACAACCGCACGCCTCTCATCCTTGCTCGCAACCAACATACCCACCTGCCCAACCTGTATACCGAGAATCTGATCCATCTGCGTCCGCCAATGGTCCACCACCTCCCGCCACTAACGCGACACAACAGCCTCATCCACTATCTTTTGTAACCATCGCGTCACACTAGCAGGCAGCCTCAACGACCGAAAAACGTGTCGCGGATGCTGTTGGTCCTGAGGATCGGCCTTGGGCATCAGCATGTCCACCTCATGATACCCACCCTGGAGGCCATGTTGTACCAAAGGCTGCAGTACAAACTCTGGCTGACCCTTGGCAACTATAAGATAATGTCTGGGTAGGTTATCCCTTGTCTTCGCCGCTAACTTCATGTTTTGCATCGCGTCCAACTCTAACGGGCTGAAACACATAATTATAATAATATTAACAATTATAATATCAATAATAATAACAATTAAAATATCAAAAATAAGAAAATAATAATAATTAATAAATAAATAACAGCATTACCTGTGCGACATGAAGCGAGCCAGAAATATCTCAGGGTGGGTAGTAGCCTCCATAAATCAGACACCCTCAGCACGCTGCGCTAAGGCACAAATGATCCCCCCGCAGGATATGACTGAGTTGTTTCAAACGAAACATCCAGGTTTGGTTCCTCGCTACCGTCACCCTTGTGTGCGTACTGTGGAGCGCTTGGAGACATGTAAAATGACTCTGGTTCTTCTACGTACTCCTCGTTTAAATCGGGCAGTTGTGGTTGTTCATTCAAATCGGCTAGCGCCGCTTTCTCGGATATAACCTCCGGCTCACCACGCTCACTATCGGCTCCAAAATCACTTTCTGGGACGCAACATACGTCAAACCATAACCCCTATTCACCCGAAGGCATTGTGATATGAATTGGTTGGTCGGATGGTATTTTCGCCATAGTGGATTTTTTTAAAGTTTGAAATCGTCAATTGAGAAATGGTGCATGGATGTAAGTTAAAAGTGGACCTATACGGATCGTATGGGTCTCTACGGCTCGTAGAGGGTTTTAAATGCACCCACCAACCAAGTTCCTACGACCAGTATGGGTCTCTACGGTCCATAAAGGCCTCATAAAAACTGAGTGTTTAGTTTGTTCATTGATTACCTCGTACCCCTCTACGACTCGTTTGGGTCTCTACAGGTCATATAAGGTTTTAAATGCACCCAACTACCTACCTGATCTCTACGCCTCGTATGGAACTCTACGGGCCGTAGAGACCTGGCTTTTCAGGCTGACAGACTGAATGTTCAGACTGTTCATTGATTATCTTGTACCTCGTACTTGTATATGGCCCGTAGAGGGCTCTACGGGTCGTAAAGGGTTCAGGGTTACTCAGCCAACACTCCTCTACAATCTGTGGAGGCCTCCACGGGTCGTAAAAGGGTTGTGTATTCAGCAAGCATTAATTGTTCTGACCCCTTTACAACCCGTAGAGGCCCATATGGGTCGTAGAGAGGTGTGCAACCCTAAAAGTTAAACAAGTGTAAATAGCATAACCCTAAAAGAAACCATAATTACCCGGTTAACGTTAGTTTTTTATGGGGTTAGAGAAATGGATGGATTTGACAAAGATTTTGAAACCTCAATGGTCTATGTGAGGAAAAAAAGATTTTTTGATGGATTTAGCGTTTCTTGTACAACTCATGGGTGAATTTGGCAATGTACTCGTATTTATCATTAAAACAATGTAAACCATGTGGTATAAACGAATGTATTCAGAATCGGATCGGAAGTCGAACAAGTCTCCTTACTGCTCAACTGGTCCAACCGAATGTAAGAACTGGATGGTGTCATAAATATTATATAAATTAATAGGGTAAAACTTAAAAAATATATAAAAAACCAGTTCAACCACCTAAATCATATCCTGATCCGACCGGCCGGTTTCTCGGTCTGACCATCGGTTCACCGGTCCTACCACCGGTTCGTTGCACATCTGGTCCTATACCCTGACCCGGAGCAGTCCAGGTCCTGGTTTCTCATCCGGCCAACATGTCCGGTCCGGGTTTCAAAACATTGGTATAAACATTTAAGATTGTCTAACCAACCAAAGATTGCTGAACGATCCTAGATTATTTGTTTTCCCATAATGACTACAGAACACAAGTGTACAACTTGACAAGCAAGTGGTACTTGCACAACCTGTTTGCATACATTTAATTACGAAAATATGAAGTATAAATTGACCAAATGGTCCAAACGCACCTGACATACACAAGGGACACATTAAGAGTAGACCATGACAATCCTCTAGCCGTTTGCAAATCTTTACTAGAAATTTTGATATAAAACGGTATCGTACTCATAGAGTCATAGGCCGGGATGGAAATGGTCCATGGGTGCATGTGACTGAATTCAGGGCAATGTGAAGACCCTTGCAGGACCAGGACCCGGGCCGGGTTGCATGCACCATTGTGGTTGCACATGCTGAGGGTTTGGTCCCTAATCCTCAACGCTTTAATGGTTTCTGTGGTCCATCTTCGAAGAAGAATAGGATACCGTACTTCTTACTTCTTAAGCATTGTTCTTTCATATAGGCCCACATGATTTAATGAAATCCTTTTTTATTAGGTGACATGTTTTGACTATGATATTGGAAACTAACGAAAAGATAAATAAATTTACTTATACATTCTTTGAATACATATACATAATACTTTATATACTTAATGAGTTATGTGTTCTTCACCCAGCTAAAATGTTTTTTAAACTAGAAAAATGAACCCACTCTGCACAGCAGGAACTTGATTGGTATCGGTTAAGAAAACCCAAAACGAAAAGTTTGTGATATAACAAAAAAAATATATCGATGCGCGTTTTATATCAATAGATAACAATAAAAACTAATATTAGTACTCCGAAACATATAATTAGTTATAAATAAACTAGCTTTTATCTCGGGAGTGTCCCGGGGTTAAAATATCTAATATAACATAATAAAATATCTAATATGACAACATAATTAATGATTTGTCAATACATGATTAATGAATAATAATAATAATAATAATAATAATATTATTATTATTTATTTTAAACAAATTTCTGCCATAAGTTATCATATTCAAATATCAAAAAAAAAAAAGAAATATCTGCCTATGAAGTTATGTTTATCGTTTGTGATTTATTAGTAGAGTAAAATATATTTGAAAACAAAACCCCACAAAAATAGTTGTTTTTTTCTCCGTTTTTATATAGAACTATGGTACTCGTTGGAAAGATAATAAAACGCTCGTTAATTTGGTGTAATTTTTTTTATTAAAAAATCTCGCATATAAAAGATATTAACGTTTAAAAGTTATGGGAGGAAACATTAGAGAGAAAATTTAATTTTCTTTCTAAATTCTTATCTTTTACTAAAATAGTTATAATATATATAGATTTATTAAAAAAACTCAAAAATTAAAAAATCCTACATGATACCACATGGCACATTCAAGGAGGGCTTGATGCCTCCATTGAATGCCACATCATCAAAGTTCAATTCTTTTATTATAAGTTATCAGGGCCGGCCCTGAGCATGGGCCGGGTGGTCACCGGCTCAGGGCCCGACCCACAAATGGGCCCGAACTTTTTTAAAAAATATACATATATACATGTTAAATTCTATATTTATAATATATATTTGTGTCTTATACATAAAAGTCTTGTTATTGGATTTGGAAAAACCATGCAAATTTAATGTAGAGGTCTCAAGTTCAAGCCTTGGCTCAAGCACTATATTCAAATCTTTTTTAAAATTCATTCATCTTTACAAAATTATGGGCCCAAATTTTTTTTTTCGCCCGAGGCCAATTTTTTTTTACCGTTTTCGAAGACGGCCCTGTAAGTTATTATATACATTATAGATATATTTAGTTTGAATTACATTAATCGATAACAATAAAAAGGAATATTAATAATCCGGAAAATATCATTAGTTATACGTAAAACATATAGTTTGAATTAGTAGTAAAAAAACTCAAAAAAAAAAAAACATATTAACCAAAAGGAGAACAACAAAAATTTACGTGGTAGTGGTGGTAGTGGTGGAGTGGTTAGTAATAGAATTGATGTTTCTTGTGACCCAGGTTCAATTTTCACTTTTTTCAATATTTTCTGCGGCATTCAGGTGAAGAGCGAATATGGGTGGCGCCGGTTCGACTCCGAAGAGGTCGGGTTTCCGCGTATCTGAAAAAGCCAAGGGGCTGGCGGCAGTCTTAATTATTCGACCTTAACCACAGCGTCTGATGTCACGATTATTAGCATGTCATTCCTTGTTTAAAAAATACAAAAATTTTGGTAATTCACTAATTAGATCTTGAACTTTTGTCCCTCTGCTTGATTCCTTTCTATGGAATCATTACCATCCCCCATCCCTAATGCAATGCACTTAAGATCCACTTATGACATGGATGATGAATTGAATGAGAGAGATACGAGAGAGTAGAAAAATCATTGGCTAAGTACATGCACTTGGGTAGAGATTTTAAGATTTGTGAGTACCTAGTGGTAGATTAAATGAAGAGAAAGAATAGCTTTTTGGGAAAATTGATTTAAATACTTCCAACTATCGCGTGTTGGCGGATATCACTCTCAACTTTCACTTTGGCCAATAGCACTCCCAACTTTCAACTTAGTTTGTTCCATCACCCCCAAACTAACTGTGACACCCGACAAACTCCGGTTATTACCTTTTGAAAACTCCATAAGTCTACCTTAGCGAGTCGTGCATACATTACACATGACAGGGTCAGTCGAGTCGAGTCGTGCATCATTGGGGTTTTAACACACACAAGTCTCGAGTCCCGGGGATTGGTGAACGGGTGTGAACGTGTTTGTTTTCATGAATTATGTGTTTATAATCTTTATGTGACTTGTCGGTATGTGTATACGTGTTTACATATGTTAAAACGGTGATTACACGCGATTGCATGACATTATAGGTGATTACACAGCATAGGGGGCGATTAGGAACACATTACATGCGATTGGCAGGCTAATCGCCTATAGCTATAGGCGATTAGGAGCCCTAATCGCCTGTAGCTGCTGCGTAATCGCCTATACTGTATGTGACGACTAGAAACGCCTATAAATACCACCCTTGACCTCTAAAACACCATTTGTGCAACCCTAGCCGTCCCATAACCTATCCCAACTCACAAACACCCTCTGGAACTCGTTTTTACATCAAAACACACATTTCCAAGCTTTACACATCATTTTCTCCTAAATCTAAGGTGTGTTCTTCAAACCCAAACCTTTGTATGATTATGTTTTGTTCCCTAAAGGTCCAGACCTGATTTCTAAACTATTGTGTCTTTGAAAATCTATTAAAAACCGTTTTTAAACAAACCCAAACCTTTATGCATGTTATATGTGTTGTATATGAATAAAGGTAGGATTTTTATGATTGAAACATGGTTATTCTTGTGTTATGAATGTGTTTCTGACTTAAATGGATTATGATAATGATAACCTAGGAGTTTGGAGGTTCATGGTTGTGTATTGTTGATGTTAGGCATTTTGACCCATTTGAATAGTTTGTATGATTAAGGATGATATGATGTGTTTTGTTGACTATATGATGTTAGGGTTTGCTTTAGGATGATGCTAGAACAGTAGGATATTATCGGACAACGTTGTTACGTGGTGAAATCTGGATATTTGCTATTTAGGGCAAGTTTTTGCATGTTGATGTGATGTTTACATGATAAGTATGCTATTTTGGGAAAACGCTCGCATTCGGGACTGTTAGAATGATGATAACTTAGGGGTTTTGCTTGGAATATGTTTGATAATGTTTGGTGATTGATATTTGGTGTTTCCACACGTTCCGGATCTGATTTGGAGGGTTAAACACGTGAAAAACCGGAACAGACCTGCAGGGGGCGATTAGGGATCCTAATCGCCTATGCTGAAGGCGATTAGGAGCCCAATCGCCTATGCTGAAGGCGATTAGGAGCCCAATCGCCTATGCTGAAGGCGATTAGGAGCCCAATCGCCTATATGCATGTCTTATAGCCCCTAATCACTAGTTAAACTCTGAATTGCATGTCTTATAGCTCCTAATCACTAGTTAAACTCTGAATTGCATGTCTTATAGCTCTTAATCACTAGTTAAACTCTAAATTGCATGTCTTATAGCTCCTAATCACTAGTTGACTTTTCCTAATCACTAGTTGACTTTTCCTAATCACTAGTTGACTTTTCCTAATCACATGTACTGCTGTTGTAAGTGTATTTTGGCATTCCGAGACCCAATTAAACACCTAGGAACATGCTAGAAACCCCGTAACATGCCTAGTAACATAGTAACACGTGCCCGGACTTATTTGTACGTTATTTGAACTATATGTTAGACTTGTTGAACTTTAACACGTGTTAAGTATTGGTTGCATGAATTGTATGTTTTAGTGTATGAGATGAACACGTGGGATGACGGGTCACCAATGGGATGTCGAGTCTTGTCTCGTGTAGTCTGGTTGCCAGTCAAATGCATTCTTCAAACATATAATGGTCATGGACTGGACATTAGGGACTAATGAACCCAACGGGTTATTAGCCTAACTTTACACACATCTTATGATAGGTCGCCACTAGTTGGGGCTATCATATCACATAACGGTTTACTCATTAACGGAAGACGCAACCTAAGGTGAGTTCACGGCCCCACATTTTAGAGTTTTTGTTTTCGGGGGAGAAACATGCTTAAACTCTTTTATTACACATTTTCATGTTATACTATGGCTAACATCTTATTACTATACGGTTCATCTAAGTCCCTTAGAAACCACTAACATGGGGATATGGCGGGGAAATGTGGATAGCCCTATTGGGAACTGACAAGCCCCACTCGACGGCTGGAGGCCGGGCGGGTGCATATTGTCTCTAAACACACAAGGCCTACCGGCGATGACGGTAGTCCGTAAATAAGGGTTACACAGTTACATAGTAACAACACAGTCAGCAATGGTTTCACCCGTAGTAGTAATATTACCCGACGCCTAGCTAGCGTTCTCATAAGCATAGTAGTAACAGCAACGGTAACGGTTTTCAAGGATTGTTTAAAACGTTTAAATAAAACCTGTGAACTCACCAGCATTATATGTTAACTCTTTTAGCATGTTTTCTCAGGTCGCTAAGGTAGCAGCTGTCAGCTAGGCGCACGGAGTCGCACTGGAGTCGTACTCGTGTCTAGGGTCATTTATGCATGTCTTTTGTTGTTAAACTTTGGAACTCATGTCTTTATTTACTCATGACTTGTAAACTTTGAATGCTTCCGCACTTTCAGATGACGGTTTTAAATCTTATGCATGGTTTTATTTACGTATGTTTTTACATTTAGACATCGTTTATTGTGACCGCTGACTTGGATCCTGGTGTGTCACACGCCTCGCGGTAGAACTCCGCTTGTGGAAATTTGAGGGTGTGACAGATTGGTATCAGAGCCAATGGTTATAGTGAACTAGGACTGCATGTAGAGTCTAGGCTATAGCCGAGTCTCACACACTAGACGGTCGCATACATTTGAGTCGTGTCTTTTGGTAAACATACTAACCTTGTCGGGGTGTCGGTATCCTTACCACACAGTGTCATATTATCTATCTCATTCTTGGTTATTCCTAGTTTCATTTTATCCTCTCCTTCGGGTTTGCAGCCGAAGGAACTTGTTTGTTGATCTTCTGTGTTGGCTGCCTCTTTCTAAGATGTGGGTACCGGGTGACTTGAGGTTCGAGCTCGGGGCACGCCTAGAGGACCATGTAGAGCAATTTATTATTTCGGGTGCACACGAAATCATAAGTTGAAATGCATGGAAGACCTGGTGGATCTCGGGTTGGGATTAATGGTCACATTTGGACCCGATCCTAGACTCTTCATATTCTCTTGGTTTAGCGTTGGTGATGGGTCTGAGTGTTTGTTTCTTGTTTTCTCAGAAGTTGTCTGGACGCACTGGAAGACGTACTGGGGGACGACGTGGAGGCCGCACTGGCGGGGGTAGAGGTGGTGGTAACATCACCCTGACGTATGATGAACTTAGTGAGATGATGCAGCAACAGCTGGGCGTTGCACTGGCTGCCTTCCAGGCTGCCCAGCAGACCTTTATGGGTGCTACCGCTCCTCCGGTACATGTGGGAGTTGCCTATAAGCGGTTTAAGGATTGTCAGCCCCTCAACTTCCAAGGTACGGAGGGAGCTGTGGAGTTACTTAGGTGGTTGGAGAAGACTGAGTCGGTGTTTGCTTTATGTGAGACTCCAGCAGCGGATTGGGTAAAGTTTGCTTCGGGGACTTTTGTAAGACCCGCCCTGACGTGGTGGAATTGCGTCACTCAGACACTTGGTCTCGGGGAGGCCAACGCCATGCCTTGGGCAGATTTCGTGCGTAGGTTGAAGGCTGAGTACTGTCCGCGAGAGGAGATCAAGAGGTTGGAACAGGAATACGTGAATCTCAAGATGGTGGGTTCTGAGATTGAGGAGTACACGATCAGACACAACGAGTTAGTGGTGATGTGTCCAGGGTTATCGACACCAGAGTATCGAAGGATAGAGCAGTATCTTGCAGGTTTGGTGCCAGAGATTGCGGGGTTGGTGGCTGCGAGGGATCCTACTACCATGTCTGAGGCTGTGCGATCGGCTACCAAGATGACCAACTTGAAGATTACTGCCGGCGTCTTGCCTCCTAGAGGCTCTTCTGTGAAGGCGCCGGCGGATAACAAGAGGAAGTGGGAGAGTGTGGAGAAGAGTTCAGCTGTGGTTCAGCGACAGCCGGCAGCAAAGAAGGCTGAAGCTTCTGGGTCAGCGTCAGATCAGAAACAGGGAGGCTATGCTGGAAAGAGCCCCAAGTGTGGACTGTGTGGGTTTCATCATTATGGTACTTGTGATAGGTTTTGTTGTGAGCGTTGTCAGCGGACGGGGCATCTTGCGAAGGATTGTAGGGTCAACCTTTTGTCCAGACCGACTCAGACTGCTGCTACTACTACCCCTACTCCACAGGGGACACAGGGTTGCTATCATTGTGGAGAAGCAGGGCATTTCAAGCGAAACTGCCCAAAGTTGAACCAAGGGGGCACAGGGACTGCAGGGAAGGATGGAGACAACGAAGGCGGTGGTCGGGCTACTCGTGCTCATGCTTATGTTATCGGTGCTAGAGAGAACCCAGAGGACCCAGACCCTGTTACCCGTACGTATTCTCTCTCATCTCTCGTTACACTTTGGTTTTACTTTTATCCACATCGTTGTGCATTCGTATCTTCGGGTGTTTTCTTTTCTTTGGTTTTGGTCACTATTTCTCATTCTTTGGGTCGATGGGGGTCCTTTGGAGATGCTACTTGGACGGTACCGGCGGGTTAGTTATACCGATCATAGTAGTCTCCAGTAGGCCTTCGATCGGGGGGTCTCTTGTCTTGTATTCACATTTGGGTAAGTGGTTTCCCGGATGTTAGTATCACGTTTTGGTTCACGACCTTCATTTCGTTGCATCTTGGGAAAACGTTACTTGGGTACACACAGAGGTCGACACTCATTACTGTTGAAGCCGAATGAATCTCGGGACGAGATTCCTTTCAACAGGAGGATGATGTGACGACCCGGAAAATTTTTCTTCTTATTTGTTTCTTTCTCTTCGACTTCGGGAAATTTTTGGGACGAAAATTCTTTCAACAGGGGGATGATGTGACACACGGAAAACTCTGGTTATTAACTTTTGAAAACTCAGTAAGTCTACCTTAGCGAGTCGTGCATACATTACACATGACAGGGTCAGTCGAGTCGAGTCGTGCATCATTGGGGTTTTAACACACACAAGTCTCGAGTCCCGGGGATTGGTGAACGGGTGTGAACGTGTTTGTTTTCATGAATTATGTGTTTATAATCTTTATGTGACTTGTCGGTATGTGTATACGTGTTTACATATGTTAAAACGGTGATTACACGCGATTGCATGACATTATAGGTGATTACACAGCATAGGGGGCGATTAGGAACACATTACATGCGATTGGCAGGCTAATCGCCTATAGCTATAGGCGATTAGGCCTAATCGTGTGTCACTAAGGGCGATTGGGCCCTAATCGCCTATAGCTATAGGCGATTAGGAGCCCTAATCGCCTGTAGCTGCTGCGTAATCGCCTATACTGTATGTGACGACTAGAAACGCCTATAAATACCACCCTTGACCTCTAAAACACCATTTGTGCAACCCTAGCCGTCCCATAACCTATCCCAACTCACAAACACCCTCTGGAACTCGTTTTTACATCAAAACACACATTTCCAAGCTTTACACATCATTTTCTCCTAAATCTAAGGTGTGTTCTTCAAACCCAAACCTTTGTATGATTATGTTTTGTTCCCTAAAGGTCCAGACCTGATTTCTAAACTATTGTGTCTTTGAAAATCTATTAAAAACCGTTTTTAAACAAACCCAAACCTTTATGCATGTTATATGTGTTGTATATGAATAAAGGTAGGATTTTTATGATTGAAACATGGTTATTCTTGTGTTATGAATGTGTTTCTGACTTAAATGGATTATGATAATGATAACCTAGGAGTTTGGAGGTTCATGGTTGTGTATTGTTGATGTTAGGCATTTTGACCCATTTGAATAGTTTGTATGATTAAGGATGATATGATGTGTTTTGTTGACTATATGATGTTAGGGTTTGCTTTAGGATGATGCTAGAACAGTAGGATATTATCGGACAACGTTGTTACGTGGTGAAATCTGGATATTTGCTATTTAGGGCAAGTTTTTGCATGTTGATGTGATGTTTACATGATAAGTATGCTATTTTGGGAAAACGCTCGCATTCGGGACTGTTAGAATGATGATAACTTAGGGGTTTTGCTTGGAATATGTTTGATAATGTTTGGTGATTGATATTTGGTGTTTCCACACGTTCCGGATCTGATTTGGAGGGTTAAACGCGTGAAAAACCGGAACAGACCTGCAGGGGGCGATTAGGGATCCTAATCGCCTATGCTGAAGGCGATTAGGAGCCCAATCGCCTATGCTGAAGGCGATTAGGAGCCCAGTCGCCTATGCTAAAGGCGATTAGGAGCCCAATCGCCTATATGCATGTCTTATAGCCCCTAATCACTAGTTAAACTTTGAATTGCATGTCTTATAGCTCCTAATCACTAGTTAAACTCTGAATTGCATGTCTTATAGCTCCTAATCACTAGTTGACTTTTCCTAATCACTAGTTGACTTTTCCTAATCACTAGTCGACTTTTCCTAATCACATGTACTGTTGTTGTAAGTGTATTTTGGCATTCCGAGACCCGATTTAACACCTAGGAACATGCTAGAAACCCCGTAACATGCCTAGTAACATAGTAACACGTGCCCGGACTTATTTGTACGTTATTTGAACTATATGTTAGACTTGTTGAACTTTAACTCGCGTCTAGGGTCATTTATGCATGTCTTTTGTTGTTAAACTTTGGAACTCATGTCTTTATTTACTCATGACTTGTAAACTTTGAATGCTTCCGCACTTTCAGATGATGGTTTTAAATCTTATGCATGGTTTTATTTACGTATGTTTTTACATTTAGACGTCGTTTATTGTGACCGTTGACTTGGATCCTGGTGTGTCACACGCCTCGCGGTAGAACTCCGCTTGTGGAAATTTGAGGGTGTGACACTAACGGAGGTCTAACCTGGTTAGTCTTCAGGGCCAAAATGTAAAAACCAAAACTTTGGGACATTTTTGAAACTTATTATTATTATTATTATTATTATTATTATTATTATTATTTTAAAGTTTATAAATCCATCCCCCCCACCCCCTTCCTTCCTCTTCTACTGGCAGACCCACCCCACCACCACCACCACCCTTCAACATCCACCACCACCCTTCATCATCCACCACCTCCCTTCACCGTCCACCGCCACCCTTCACCGTCCACCACCACCCTTCACCGTCCACCACCACCATCACCTTCCACCACCAATAAAACCCATCCAAACTGGCGGATGACCCTTTTATTTTCAGTAAACCCTAAAAACAAACAATATTTCCATCTAAACCCTAGAAACTAATGGGGGTAGCAATCGAAGAAACAGCCACCGAAAAACGAGCGCCGATTGGGGGTCGATTGGGGGTTATTGAGGTCGATGGTGGTGTTTGCAGGTCGATTAGGGGTTATTGAGATCGATGGTGGTGGTAGGTGGTCGATTGGGGGGTTATTGAGGTCGATGATGGTGGTTGCAGGTCGGTGGTGGTAGTTGCAGGTCAGTTGCAGGTATCGGGTGGTGGTTGAGGTCAGTTGCAGGTCGATGGTGGTGGTTGAGGTCGATGGTGGAAGGGGTGGTGGTGGTGGTTGAGGTCGGTTGCAGGTCGATGGTGGTGGTTGCAGGTCGGTGGTGGTGGTTGCAGGTCGGCGGTGGTGGTTGCAGGTCAGTTGCAGGTATCGGATGGTGGTTGAGGTCGGTTGCAGGTCGATGCTGGTGGTTGAGGTCGATGGTGGAAGGGATGGTGGTGGTGGTGGTTTACAGGGGGGGGGGTCTGTCAACAAAAAGGAGGGGAGGGGGTCTGTCAACAGAAAGGGGGGGGGGTTTATAAAATTTAAAAAAAAATAATTTTTTAATAATTTTTTTAATACATTATTATAATAATAGTTTTTTAATAATAATATTAATAAGTTATTTTTTAATAATAATTAATAAAATGTTTCAAAAATGTCCCAAAGTTATGGTTTTCACATTTTGGCCACGAAGACTAACCAAGTTAGACCTCCGTTAGTTTGGGGGTGATGGAACAAACTAATTTGAAAGTTGGGAGTGATATCCGCCAACAGACGATAGTTGGGAGTATTTAAATCCATTTTCCCTAGTTTTTTTGGGGATAATTGCCAAAATAAACAGTTAACCAAGCGTATTTGCCAAAATAAACATCTGATGCGTCTAAACATTAGGGATGGGTCACTCTTTTGCGTCTACCAATCAGATGATTACACGTATAAAGTCTTCAGACGCTCTAAATTTTAAGGTCTCTGCGTCTAAACTTTAGACACGAAGCTGTTATTTAGACGCAAAGGGGAGCACCTATTCTTGCGTCTAAATAACAGCCTCGCATCTAAATTTAGACGCATGGACCTTAAAAATTGAAACGTCTGAAGACTTTATACGTGTAATCATCTGATTGTTAGACGCAAAAGAGTGGCTCGTCCTTAATGTTTAGACGCATCAGGTGTTTATTTTGGCAAATATGTTTGGTCAACTGTTTATTTTGGCAATTATCCCTTTTTTTAACAGCTAAATCTTTTTGCCACCCATTGAATTTTAACCCCTCATCATTTGAAAAGACATAGTCTTATGCAACACATTAATACTACTAGGTCAAAGGGCCATTAGTTTAAATAGAGTGTTTAGTTAGTTGAGGTGGCAAAAAAAAATTGCAAGAATTTTGTTCTCGCAATTGGGGATGGTCTTGTTGGTAAATTTGCTATCGTAATGGCTATAAGCATTGACGCAGAGTAACTCTTATAAGTATAACTTACGGTGATTGAGGCTATTTATTGAGGCCCATTAGTATATGTACATATAGTCAGATTGGATAGGATATGGATGGATAATCATCCTTGAAGTGCCATTTAAACCTCCCAGGATTTAGAATGGTTACTCAATTTAGATTCTAGTCCCTTTTGGATCATGAGGTTGTAGGTCATGTTTTTCAGTAACGTTGGCAACAAATAAAGATTCTATATAACATTGGAGTAAAATAAAACAAATAATGTTTACAAAAACAAGCAGGCGCTTACGCCTCCGGTTAAAGCTTTTGTGTTAAAGCGAACATACCCAGTGTAGGGCCGTTTCGGATGATCCGGATATCATAGGTATGACGCGTCACGAGTGCGGAATCCCCGGGACGCAGTTTGGATAACAATATTAATAACACACGCAAAGACGAGTTGCCAAAAAGACAAACAAGATGGTTTCAAAATCGAATTTTTATTAAAACAGAGCGCGAGTGCAATAATAACAGATACAGACCCGAAAACCTAGACAATATTGCAGAGAATGTGTGATGTGACAGCTGAATGATTAGGGCAATGATTGGGGGTATTTGTAGGTCCACATAGTCAGTCCAAGGCCCATGGGGCGACTATGGAATATGTCAAGCGACTATGAATCATAGTCGCCTAAAAGACACATGAGTATTCCCATACTCGTCCTAAAACTACACGATTAGCAAAGCTAGTCGTGTGAATCATTCATACTCGTGTCTTTGCCTACAAACATGCCCATTATCACACAAACGCATACAAACATAAACAAAACAACTATTAAACACCTATACTAGGCTAGGGACATCTAGACAACATGTACTAACAGACCCCCCTTTGACCAAGCTAGTATGTCTTCAAAAGGTCTTCAAAAACTTGAACAATCTTCAACAACACATCTTCACTTGGTCTTTTGTTGTTGAGCAAATCCGAATTCTGCTGATCATCGTCCAGTCACATCCAACATGAATCTTGAAAGCAAAACAAAAATGGATTACTCGCTGAAACATTAACGCTTGATCTGTATCAGCCACATAGGATCCCAGACACCGAAACTTTCTGCAAATTTTTGGTGCATTACCAAGAACAATCACTACTTTGGTCGTTAGTGTTTTTGTCAAAAATTAACTAGTAAAAATTAACTTTGTTTTCCAAATTAGAAATGTGAGGTAGTGTGTTAAAAACGTTTGTTATGCTTAAAATCAGTTATATCTTAAAGATGTTATATTTATGATGCAAAAAGATTAAGTTTTGACATCTACGTTCAGGATATCAAAGATAACAATGAAAAACAGGCAGTTATATCCTCAGGATGAAACTGTCTAGGATGAAACGAAATACTTAAACAGAGATGAAATAAACCAACACAAGAACACTCGATATACAAGGAAAACCCATGATCAATGATGATCGCTGGCACAAAACCTCAGGAGGAGTTTAAACCCCTGCCTTCGTTGTTTATATTAATAAAAAATGAAAAGTACAACTTCGGAAATGAAATGGACGATTAGCTAGAGTTACAATGAAGGTTGTGAGTGTGTGTGAACTTAAAAAAAGAAGAACAGCAGATAGCAAGTGTCCTACAATCGTCCATAACACCCCTTTTTATATAAAGAAGTTACAACTACCATCCTGAGATATCCGGGATTGCAACTACCAAGTCCATTAGCCGTTTAAAGCTATCCCACGATCACATGAGCTTCAACGTTCATTAACTAAGTCCTCTGAGAATCTAGCAAGACTCAGTCAAGAGCTATTGTCGTCCAAGTTTACATGCATTCGAATAATTTCAAGATAGTCTGTTAGTCCATCCTCAGGATGTACACAGGATAATACTCAGTTATATCTTGAACCCGGCATGGCCTTTAGTATCCTGAAGATGTCAAATAAAGAACGCAAATAAATAATATCCTAAGAATTTCACCACCAACAATTGTCCCCAAAAATGTTACCGTTAATATCTCAACGGTAAGATTTTTTCATACATATCTCCTGATTTGACGTCTGTCAGGACTGATCAGTTCTATATCCTAGCCAATAATTGTGGGATGACCGTTACACTTATCTCTTCATCGCCTATATTTATAGAAACCATCCTGCCTTTAAAACCACACAAAGCCTCTTTCAAAGGGTACATCTCCTTCTTCTTCTCTGTTTTCCAAACCTCTGAATTATTATTTTTTTTAAATCAAATCATGGGCAAGAAAACCACCTGGGGATAGTGGTAGTGTTGGAGTCCCTAGTGACTTCTTCAAACAAAACCTGCTCAAAGAACCCACGAATGAAATCTGGACATTTATGGATAGAGACATCCTTGCTTTGCAAAAATCAGGGGCCTTCCCTGAGACTGCAGTGTTCCGGCCTTATGACCGGAATGCTAAGTCTAATTTTGCATCCAAGGTCTGGGTGTGTTTCCTGTACCTCCCTTTCCATCTTGGCCTGAGGTATCCCTTCCCTGATTTCATCAAAGAGTTCTTTGATCGAACAGGGATGGCATATACCCAAGCCATGCCTAAGGTCTGGAAAATCTTGATGATTTGCAAGAAGATAATTAAGAATCATGGTATTCCCTTGCAAATAGGGGACCTGTCCTATGTCTACAAGCTCAAAACACATGGTTCCAACTGTTTTGTGCTTCAATTGATAAAAAAAAACCCCCTTTTTTTTTACATAATGTCATCAAATCTGAAAGATCTTGGAAATCAATTTTTTCTTTGTTAGAAGGGATTCCATCCCAGATGGATATAAAATCCCTATCTCTTGGTTAAAAAGTGGTAAAATCCTTAAAAAATAATTTTTTATAGGTATATCCTGAGGATGTAGCTAATATTTAAAAATTTCTTTGTCTTATAAGTGCTTCTTTAACAAAACTTGCTCCTCCTCTTGACGACTCATTTATCAGGGTGAAACAAGTCAGTGACTTACCTCAACCAGCCAGAACCTTTGAGCTTGAAGAAAGTGTGTCTACCAGCCAAGCCACGGAGATGTCATGTAAGTTACCTTTTGCATCCTGAGGATATTACATTCATACAACAATTACTAACATTACTCTTTGTTACTTCAGCCAAGAAAGCAGCCTTCTTTGACCTAGACGACATCGACAACCAGGATATCTCCAAGATAGCAAAGGTTGCCTCTCCTTCAAACTCCAGAATGACTAGTCCTCCACCTAATCCCAAGGCTCAATCCTTCAAAAAGAGGAAGACTGTTGGAGCCACCTCAAGTCCTGATGCATCCCCATTTGAGGGTCTCACCCCTTAGGATGTTTTGGCCAAGATCTCTCACTACACTCTGCAGGTACAGTTTCATCGTGAAGATGACAATAGTAATTTTACCAAAATAGAGAATAAAGAACTTACCTACTTTTGTCTTCTTATTTTTTTCAGGGACATGAATACATGCTCAAACCCTGGATGACACAGTTGCCCAACTTCAAGAGACCACTACAGCCTTGGAGGATACTAGAAGGATTTCCCTAGCAAAAGGGAAACATCTTGAAGAGAAGCTGGCAAAAGTGGAGGCTAACTTGAAGAAGGCACTTGCTAAGAAGATCAAGGCTGCTGACGAGCATGAGAAGGAGCTTGGGGAGTATAGGCAAGGTTTAATCAATTCTGCTACTGTCTCTATCTTCCAAGCCAGGGTGAAAATAGCCCTCCACGTCAAAGATCCCAACTTCAATCAGGATGAATGGATGTTAAATCCTGACAGGAAAATATTATTAGCTTCGGTGGAAAAGAGGTGGTCTATGTTCCTGCTCCTCTTCAGATTGAAGCTCCTGAGGATGCAATAGTGGAGCCTAAGGTGGACGTCCTGAAGGTGGCCAAGGAGGCTGAAGTAATAGTGGGCAATGAGGGTAATGATGCCTAGGCCTGAGCCCACTTTTTTAAGATCTTTGTGGTGGTAGCTTTTTGTGGTTGTTAGTCTATGAACAATTTCAAACATTTTATTTTGGTATGTAACTCTTAAAAAATTAAATGGTTGGGGTGGAGGGATCCTGTGTTTTCAGGACGAAGCCCCAATCTTTCTGACCTGGCCCTTTGATGTTGACTCCTGGTGGATGGGTCCTGGTTTAGGATGAAGCCAGGGGTTAACATGTTTTATAAATAATAAAATGGTAAACTTTTGGTTTTACATCCTGTGCATTTTCCTTTATTAATGGCAACATTCATGATGAACACATATACAATAGGATAAAAAATACGAGTCATAGAAGTATACCTTTAATTCCTGATGAATTAGCAAACAATTTCCAAAGTGTCCTAATAAATAATCTAGAAATACCTTAGCCTTGGATTAAAATAGACCATCCTAAGGGTGTCCCCAGTGCCAAATCTTTGTTTCATCCTTAATATATACTCCATCTTTTCCAAGATACTCATATCTTCTCATCATCTTTAAGATGCGCCTCACCATCTTCAGGATGTCCCCAGTGTTAAATCCTTGTTCCATTCTCAGGATATACTTGAGATACCTTAGACTTTGACAGTTTCAAGAACAATTCAAAACAGCTTATCAATGATACTTAGGAATAGTTTTAACCTGTAGAAATCAAACAAATAAAGATGATATTCTGGCGACAAGGCCTAAATTAGTACTGGGGTCAAACCCATTATGGCGTTACAGCCTATAGATAATTGGCGACAAGGCCTAAGGATGACTGGCGTTATAGCATAAAGATGACTGGCGACAAGGCCTACTGGCGACTGGGCCAAATACTTAAGAGACATTGAAAAAAGTCTAAACCTTGAGGATTCAATGTATATCCCAAGGATGATGAAAATTTCAGCCACTAAAGCGTGTACTGGTCCCACCATCATGAAGATATACATGAATAACGTGCGCTACAGGCGGGGTGTATAAACCCAATTCGTGTAAAAGGTGAAAACCTTTAAACCTTAGGAAGGTATTAGGTACCTTAACGTAGGAGAGGATAGCCAACCCCCTAGTCTTCAATGATCCATCTTCAGGATAATTCTGAAAAATTCTCAGGATGGACTATTTTCTAGACTAAGTTTAATTGAAATACAATCATAATAGTGAAATTAGATAAGATAAAATTAAACAATTTTATACCTCACATATGATAATACTTCAAATGAATTGCATTTCAAGATATTTTGAGGATTTCTCCTTCCTTTTCCAGCTTCAGAATAAATTAGGTATGGACCTTCCCACTTGGGAGCTAGCTTACCATCACTTGGATTGGTTGTAAAGCTTTTCTTAGAACCAAATCTCCTACTTGAAATATTGAAATCCTTATATTTTTGTTATATGCTTTGGCTATCCTTTGTTGGTAAGTTGTCATCCTTAGCTTAGCAGCATCTCTAATCTCATCTACTGCTTCAAGATCCTGTAACAAAGCTTCTAAATTTGTAGTTTCATCCTGAAGATGTTTCCTTGCAGTGGGCATAACCATTTATGTTGGAATCATGGCTTCTATACCAAATACCAAGGAAAATGGTGTTTGGCCAGTTGCATTCTTAGAAGTGGTTCTATCATCCCATAACACAAATGGAAGTTCTTCTGCCCATTTCCCTTTCTTTTGTCCTAACTTCTTCTTCAAATTGTTAAAGATAGTTTTGTTGGAGGATTCTGCTTGTCCATTGGCTTGAGGATAGACAGGTATTGAAGTTATCATCTTGATCCCCCAGCTTTCACAAAAATTAGTTGTCCTCTTACTGATGAATTGAGATCTATTATCACAAATGATCTCGGCTGGAACACCAAATCTTGTTAGGATGTTTCTCTTGATGAAGGATACTATTTCCTTATCCCTAACTTGTACGAATGCTTCAGCTTCTATCCATTTGGAAAAATAGTCGGTCATGGCTAGCATGAAAACCTTTCCACCATGAGCTCTAGGCAATTTCCCCACTATGTCCATCCCCCATTTCATAAAAGGCCATGGAGAGACAATATGATACAATGGCTCAGCTGGCTGGTGTAAGATGTTGTTGTGCCTTTGGCATGCATCACACTCTTGGGAATGTAGCATCGCATCCTTCTTCATTGTTGGCCAATAGTATCCTATCCTAAGGGTCTTTGAATATAAAGCTCTTCCACCTGTGTGGTTTCCACAATCTCCCTCATGGATATCCTAAAGTACTTATTGTTTTGGTCAAAAATTACTTAATAAAAATAATCTTGTTTTCCAAATCAGAAAATGTGAGGTAGAGTGCTATAAGTGTCTAATATGTTTGTAGTCTAGTTTATTCTGAAAATGGAGTGTTTAGATGTTAAAGAAGTAAATATATGACAACTATGCTCAACATGGCAAAGGTAAATTTGAGGATGGACAGTTATATCCTGAGGATGTAACTGTAAGGCAGAATTTAGAAACAAGTAAAATGAGTATGAATACACAAAGAACAACACACGATGTACGAGGAAAGCCCTTGATCAGTTGTAGATCCCCGGCCTAAAACCTCGGGAGGAGACTAGGCCCCTTCCTTGTTTGTTAATATTAATAATGTAAAAAATGGTACAACTTTGGATGAATGAGTGACGAGTGTGCTAAGATTACAAAGATTGTGCTAAGTGTGTGAGTATTCTATGAGCAGCAGAGTGTATGTGTAGTTCAAGTGATTCTAAGGTGCCCTATACTCGTCAATCATCCCCATATATATAGTTACATGAAATTAAATGATGAATCCCGTGTAATTCGTTGCTTAGTTAAGTTCTTTGAAGACTTCAGGTGACCGTTGTGGCTGTTACATCTCAACTAGCCGTTGCAGCAGCTGTTTCCTAGTTCTTCGCCGATATTTAATGCATATCGGTTACAAGGTTGATTTCTTCCTTTAGCTTGGACTTGGCTTGCAAGCATAACATCATCATCCTTAAATACTTTTACTGAATGTTGTAATATAGACGTTGGAGAGGAGTTATGTATCTATATTATACCTTAGTTGTACCTGCAATTCTGTCATATAAAGATAATTCGTTAGTCCATCCTCAGGATGTGCACATGCTGAAACATAGTTACATCCTGAAGTCTATTGAGTCCTTCAGCATCCTGAGGATACAATACAGGAAAATAAAGGTAAAATCATCCTGAGGATTTTCACCACCAACAATTGTCCCCAAAAAATATGTTACCGTTAATATCTTATAAGGTAATAATATTTTTTCACCACAAATCTTATCTGATGATCTGATTGGACGTCTTGTCAGGATAGGTAACGGCTACTTTTTCGGCGTTGATCAAGTGATGACCGTTACACATGGTCATCTTCTGCCCTCTATATCTAGAGTTCTCCTTCTCCTTTATAATCACATTTAATCTTCTAAAGAAGGTAATCTTTCTCTCTTATCTTTCTTATTTTCTTTCAGACCTGTAAACGTATTCATACAATCCTGAAGATGGTAAAGAGGGCAACCAGAGCTTCTGGAACTGTAGGAGTCCCCAATGACTTCATACACCAGAACCTGTTGAGCCATCCTGGCGATGAGATTTGTTCATTCGATGATAGGGATATTCAAAGCGTCCTAATAAAGGACTCAAAAGCTTTCCCGAGTTCTGCCGAGTTTCGTCCCTATGACCCTGATGTAAAATCTGATTTTACATCGTCCACATGGGTCTGCTTCCTATACTTACCTTTTTCTCTTGGTTTTAGATATCCCTTTCCTTCGTTCATCAAAGAATTCTTTGATGTAACCGGAATGGCTTATGCTCAGGCCATGCCTGAAATCTGGAGAATCTTAATGGTTTGTAATAGGATCATCGAAAACCATGGCATCCATCTTCAAGTGGGAGACTTGTCTCACGTATATAAGCTGAGAACACATGGTTCACATCGCTATGTTCTTCAACTTATAGAGAAGGATCCTCCTTTTTTGTTTAATGCCGTAAAGTCTGAGAAAGATTGGAAATCAAAGTTTTTCTTTGTAAAGAGGAGTTCTATTCCTTATGTGAATGAGATTCCTCTTACTTGGTTAAAAAGTGGTAAAGTTTTTTCAAGATGTTTTATAAAAAAATTTTAGTTACATCCTGAGGATGTTATTGACATTCTAAAATTTTTGTTCAACAGGTGCTTCGTTTGCAAAGCTTGCTTCCCCTTTGAACAACGCTTATTTAAGGTGCAAGGTAGTATTTGACTTACCTGTTTCTGCAAGAACTTTTGAGGTAGAAGAAAGTCATACCGTCAGTCAAGCTTCCGAGATGTCTGGTAAATATCTTTTATTACATCCTGAGGATGTCTTATATATTAATTATTGTTTAACCCTGTTTTTGCCATTTTTCAGCAAAAAAGCCTGCTTCTTTTGATTTGGATGACATTGACAGTTTGGATGTCAAGGCAACCAAGGTCACCTCACCATCTCCATCTAGTTCCAAGATGGCCAGTCCTCCTTCCAATCCTCCTAAGTCCAGGGTTACATCTTCTTTAAAGAAGAGAAAGGCCACTGCTGCTTCTACCATTGCTCAGGAAGTCACCCCTTTTGAAGGACTTAACTTTGATGACGTTTTGAACAAGATCTCCCAGTTCACACTCCAGGTATAGTGCTATCCTGAGGATGGCATTTGAAATATTAGTTAAAATTTCTATGGTGAGATACTTACCTTTTCTCCTTTATTTGTCAGGGTCATGAATACTTGCTGAAATCTTTGGATGTTGTTGCCAAAGAGCTTCATGATGCCATGACCAAACTTGATGATGTTCAGAAGATTGCTCGTGACAAGAGCAAATATCTTGAGAACAAGTTGGTAAAGGCAGAGACTGAACTGAAGCGGGTGAAGTTTGAGCATGCCCAGGAGATGCTGGATCAGGAGAAGGAAGCACATGAGTACAGGGATGGACTTCTGAAATCTGCCACCATTTCTGTTTTACAGGCTAGGGTGAAAATGGCTCTCCAAGCTAGGGATCCTGGTTTTAAGCAGGATGAATGGGATGTTGATGCTTGGAAGGAAAAAATCAAGAGCCTTGGTGGAAAAGATGTGGTCTATGAGCTTGTCCCTACTGCTCATCCTGAGGATGCACCTAAGGATCCTGAAGACGCTGAGGTGAAGGAGGCAGAGGCTAAGGTGGCTGAGGTGGTGAAGGATCTTCCTGTGGATGATGAAGGATATAATGACTAGGCTGGAGCCCACTTTTTTAAATCTTTTATGGTTGTGGTTATGGTAGTAATCTTGTGGTTGAACAATTTCAAACAATTTTATTTTGGCATGTAATAGCTTAAGACAATATAAGGTTTGGGGTGGAGGGATCTTGGTTTCAAGATAAAGCCCCAAATCTTCTTCTGACCTGGACTATAGATGTTGACCCCTGGTAGATGGGTCCTGGTTTTGGATGAAGCCACGGGTTGACATCAATTATGATTATGATATATAAATAATATGGTAACCACTTTTGACGCTACATCCTTGTGTTCTCTTTGTTCTTTTGTTATCCTGCAAATATCAATAGATGTTAAAAAGAATGAGACAGATAATACCTTTTATTTCCTTTCATAGATGAGAGCTTGGTTTAAAAAAGCGCGAGGCGCTCCGAGGCGTTTTCGGTCCAAAATCCGAAGCGCGGGGCTTAAAGCGCGAGGCGAGAGCTTCACGTATAGTATTAAAAATATTATAAAAAAATATTTATATATGTCAATATGACATTTTCTACATGTTAATCAATCATAAGCACAAAAACATGATTATAAAACACCCTTGAACACTTAAAAAGCATATTCAAAACATAAAAACGCTGAGGCACTACCGTAGCGGGCCAAATAAAGCAGTTTAAAAGGGTTTTTGGGCTGAGGCGCTACTGTAGCGCGCGAGGCGGCGCCTCATGTAGTTTAGCGCTTTTTGGGAAAAAAAGCGTTTTTCTTGGAGCCTCGCGCCTCAAACGCTTAAAGCGCGCCCCAGGCGCTCTTTTTTAAACCAAGGATGAGAGTTGATCCTTAGTTCTTCTTTGTCATCTTCAGGATGGTCTTCACTATCCTGAGGATGTCCCCAGTGTAGTATCTTCAAGATAGACTTTAAGCCTATATTCCTTTTCAAGAAAGGATTAATAAACTTCAACCTGTATAAAGGCAAACATTGTTATTGTTCTGGCGACTAGGCCTTTAAATAAACTGGGGTCAAGCCCATTTAGAATAACTTGGTGATAAGACCAAAAATATAGCATCTTGAGGATAACTGGCGTCAAGGCCTATTGTAATATCTTAGGGATGACTGGCGACAAGGCCACTGGCGACTAGGCCGAATACGTAAGAGACATTGAAAAATGTCTAAACCTTAAGAGTTCAATGTATATCTCAAAAATGTTGAAATTGTCAACCACTTTTACATGAACTGGTCCCACCATCCTGAAAATATACATGAATGACGTGCCCTCCAGGTGGGGTTGCTAACCCAATGAGAAAGGTGAAAACCTTTAAACCTTAGGAAGGTGTCGGACACCTTAACGTAGGAGAGGGTGGCCAGCTCTCTAGTCTTCAAAGCGTTCCATCTTTAGGATGGTACTGCAAAATTCTCAGGATGGACTATTTCTAGACCATGTTTAGTAAAAATATAAACGATTAAAATAGGTTAAGGATAAGTACCTACATATGGAGATGATTCATCTCTATCAGCCTTCACCTTCATCTTACCAGTAATCCAAACCATGGTTTCTCTTTCAGAGAGATCAGTCACATGCATCCTTACACATGGTAGTATTTCAAATGGATTGCATTCCAAGCTCTCTGTAGAATCTCTCCTTCCATCGTTGATAGCCAGTATGCTCCTTTGCCAGCTTCAGAATCTATTAAGTATGGTCCTTCCCATTTAGGAGCTAGCTTGCCATCACTTGGTTTGGTGGTATTTCGGAAGGCTTTCCTTAGTACCAAATCTCCTTCTTGAAATCTTCTTACCCTTATGTTTTTGTTATAGGCTTTAGCAACCCTTTGTTGATAGGCTGCCATCCTTAACTTAGCAGCATCCCTGAGTTTATCCACAGTCTCCAAATCTTGCAATAGTGCTTCCAAGTTGGTAGTTACATCCTAAAGATGTTTCCTAGCTGTAGGCATGACCATCTCTGTTGGCAGCATTGCTTCCGTTCCAAAGACCAAGGAGAAAGGTGTCTGACCGGTTGCATTCTTGGAGGTAGTCCTATCAGCCCAAAGTACAAATGGAAGTTCTTCTGCCCATTTCCCTTTCTTATCCCCAAGCTTCTTCTTTAAGTTGTTGACAATGATTATGTTTGAGGATTCTGCTTGTCCATTAGCTTGAGGATGGACGGGTGTTGAAGTTACCATCTTGATCCCCCAGCTCTCACAAAAGTTAGTTGTCCTTTTGCTAATGAATTGAGAACCGTTGTCACAAATGATTTCAGCTGGTACTCCGAATCTTGTTAGGATGTTCCTCTTGATGAATGACGCCACTTCTTTATCTCTGACTTGTACGAATGCTTCGGCTTCGATCCACTTCGAGAAATAATCGGTCATTACTAACATGAACACCTTTCCACCAAGAGCTTTGGGTAGTTTCCCTACTATATCCATTCCCCATTTCATGAAGGTCCATGGTGAAATAATAGGATGTAATGGTTCAGCAGGCTGGTGAAGGATGTTGTTATGTCTTTGACATGGATCACACTTTTGAGAATACAACATGGCATCCTTCTTCATGGTTGGCCAATAGTATCATGTCCTTAGAGTCTTCGAATAAAGAGATCTTCCTCCTGTGTGGTTGCCACAATCTCCTTCATGGATATCATTGAGAACTTCGTTTGCTTCTTCCTTGTTGAGACACCTCAAATATGGACCTACAAGAGATTTTCTATACAAGATATTGTCTATAATAGTAAATTTCGATACCTTCATCCTGAAAGATCTTGCGTTTTCTCCATCAGGGATGACATCTTCTTGTAAATACTTTATTATAGGAATCATCCATGACGAATCATTTTGAACCTAAGTGGTTAGAACAGTGTTATCCTCAGAATGCACCTTCTTATCCTCAGGTTGTTCAGTGCTATCCTCAGGATGTGCTTTGTTATCCTCAGGATGGCACTCTTCAATTGCTGGCTTTAGGATGTGGATAATGGAAATCTTGGATCCTTCAGGTAAATTCAAAGAGGATCCCAGATTTGCTAAGGCATCAGCTTCAGCATTTTCTTCCCTAGGTACCTGTGTTAGTGAAAATTCTACAAAAGAAGTTACTAATTTTTTAACTATTTCAAGATAAATAGCTAACTTTTGACCTTTTATTGCATAAGATCCATTAAAATGGTTAGTAATCAACAAGGAATCAACAAATACTTCTAGATTTATAACATGCATGTCTCTAGCAAGTTGTAAACCAGCAATGAGAGCTTCATATTCTGCCTCATTATTGGTTGTTTGAAATTCACATCTAATAGCATGGGGTATTATGTCCCCTTGTGGTGATTTTAGTAGTATTCCTAACCATGTACCTCTTGCATTTGAAGCACCATCAGTGTATAGAGTCCATTTTTCTAAATTTTCATTTAATTGTTGAACCTCAGACTCTACTTCACTCAGGATGTCACTACTGAAATCAGCCACAAAATCTGCTAGAGCCTGTGATTTGATTGCATTTCTAGGTTCATATACCAAGTCAAAAGCACTTAATTTTACTGTCCATTTTGCCATTCTTCCTGACATTTCTGGTTTTCTAAGCACATTTTAATAGGGTAATTAGTTTGAACATGTATCCTATGTGTTTCAAAATAGCGTCTTAACTTGGTAGATGCCGTTATCAAAGCTAAAATAAGTTTTTCAAGATGTGAATACCTGGTTTCAGAATCTAGTAGAGTTTTACTTACATAATAGATAGGATGTTGTTGCCCTTCAAAGTCTTTTACCAAGACTGCACTTATTGCATTTCCAGAAACTGCAAGATATAGCTTGAGAGGTTCCCCATCCTCAGGTTTCATCAGGAGTGGAGCTGCTGCAAGATACTCTTTTAGCTTCTTCAATGCATCCTCATGCTTCTGTCCCCAGTTAAATTTGTTGTTCTTCTTCAGGATGTCATAGAACTCTTTGCATTTTTCTGAGGAATTCAAGATGAATCTGTTCAGAGCTGCTATCCTGCCGGTTAATCTTTGTACATCCTTGACATTCCTTGGGGATTTGAGGTCAAGGATGGCCTTTATTTGTTCAGGACTGGCTTCTATCCCTTTTTTAGTTACTAAATATCCAAGAAACTTCCCAGCACCAACTCCAAAATGACATTTAGTTGGGTTTAGCTTCATATTGTAGGCATCAAGGATGTCAAAGGCTTCTTTGAGATCCTGAAAATGGTTCTCTGCCTTCTTGGATTTTACCACCATGTCGTCGATGTAAACTTCCATTGTGTCCCCAATCTTTTCCTTGAACATCATATTCACTAGCCTTTGGTACGTTGCACCTGCATTTTTTAGTCAAAATGGCATAGCTATATAACAATAAGTACCTGATGGGTCATGAATGCAGTATCCTCTTGGTCATCTGGTTCCATTTGGATTTGTTGAAATCCTGAGGATGCATCCATTAATGTCAACATCTCGTGGCCTGCTGTGGCATCCACCATCAAATCTATGTGTGGTAATGGAAATGGGTCTTTAGGACAGGCTTTGTTGAGGTCTGTGTAGTCTACACACACTCTCCATTTCCCATTTTTCTTCTATACCGCTACCACGTTTGCCAGCCATCTAGGGAATTTTACTTCCCTTATCATCTTGGACTTCAGTAACCTGTCCACCTCTTCTTGAATGATGGTATTCCTTTCTGGTGCAAACTTCCTTCGTTTTTGCTGAGTAGGCTTGAAGATTTTGTCAATCCTAAGCTTATGGGTGATGATATCTTTGGAAATGCCATTCATATCTTCATAATTCCATGCAAACGTCGACATCCTGCATTTTAAAAATGAAATTAGAGATTGTTCAATGTCATGAGGAATGTTCTTACCAATCTGCAAAGTGATATCCTTGTTGTTGTCGTCAAGGCAAACAGCCTTTACATCCTGGTCAGGATGTGCCTTGACATCCTAAGGATGGCACTGTGCATCCTTCTGTAATTGCTATGCTTGTCTTGACGAAGCCTTCATTGATGTTGTATAGCAATCCTTGGCTTCTTGTTGATCGTTGTTTACTTTGACAACTCCCCATGGCGTTGGTAGCTTTACACATTGGTGATATGTTGAAGAGACTGCCTTCATGTCATGTATCCAAGGTCTCCCCAGGATGACATTGTAGCAGGATAGAGAATCTATCACACAGAATCTTTGGATAGAATTCACCCCCTCTACATGTACCGGTAGCTTGATAACACCCACAGTGCTTTTGGTCTCTCCACTGAAGCCAACCAGGACTGACGATCTAGAAACTATTTCAGTTTCCAGGATGTTCATTCTCTTAAGGGCTTCTAGCTGGATTATATTGACTGAACTTCCACCATCTACAAGGATCATGCGAACAGAATGATTAGCAATATATAAAGTTATAACTAAACCATCATGTTAAGGGTCAAGGATATTCTCTCGATCTTCTTCTTCAAAGCTTATCACTTTCGAAGTTGTCAGGATGGTAGTCTTTGTGGGTCTTTCTCCTTTTTCTGATTTTGTCTCTCTTGCATGTCTTTTAGCAGCTGAGTATGATGTTCCACAAATGTCTGAACCACCCAAAATAAAGTTGATTATGCCAGCATCCTTTGGTGGTGATGCTGCCCTTTCTGGGATGTTGGTGCCATCCTGAATCCTTGGCTTCTTTTTGCCTAGGAGATCCTTAAGATGACCTTTGCTTAGAATATATGCTATCTCCTTTCTCAAGGCGATACAATCTTCAGTGATGTGGCCAAAATCTTCGTGGAAGGCACACCATTTTGATTTGTCCTTCCATCCTGTCTTGCCATCCCTCTTTGGCCATCTTGCTTTGTCTCCGAGATCCTTCATGGCGTACATTAATCCTGTTACATCCACAGAAAAACAGTAATCTAATAATTTAGGACATTCATCCTCATCGTCATCCTCAACCACATTGACCTTTTTATTATCAGGTCTAGCATATGGTTTATGCTTGTATTGTTCATATGTGGGAGTGGATTTCCGATTAGGATGGCTATATCTTGAGGATGCTTCGATCCTCTCTTGTATCTTTTTATCATCCTCAAGCCGGATGAACCTTAGAGCCCTGTTCCTGACTTCATCCAAGTTCCTACAAGGATTCATCACCAATTCTTGGTAGAATGGTGAATCTCTTTGTAGTCCCATTTTGAATGCTTGTACTGCCGTTGTGACATCCAAGTTCGGGATGTCAAGTGCTTCCTTTCCGAACCTAGTGATGTATTCTCTTTGTGATTCCCCCTGTGGCTGAGTTACCCTGTACAAATCACTTGTCAAACGTTCAAACGTTCGACTGCAAGAAAACTGATTGTTAAACATATTAACCAAATGTGCAAAAGAAGTAATAGAATAGAGAGGAACACTTAGGAGCCATTTTAAGGCTGGACCGGTGAGGGTGGAGCCAAATCCTTTGCATAAGTATGCTTCTTTGAGATTGGCAAGGATTGGATTTATCTCCATTCTTTCCTTGTACTGAGCCACATGTTCTTCAGGATCCATAGATCCATCATATAGTTTCATGCTTGGAGTTTGAAACCGCTTTGGGATCTCTGCATCACATATGGGAGATGCAAAACGAGACACCCTATGACTTGCTGAGGATACTTCGGGGATAGGTTGTATTATCCCTGGTACACTTGATACCATATCCTTAATCTTTTGTAGCTCCCTTGCTAGTTGTGGACTGATACCGGTATCCTGCAAAGAAGCAACATCATTAGCAGTAAAAGTACTTGAACTTAAATTGTTACCGTTATTGTTGTATCCTTGGGATGGCCCAGGTGTGTATCCTGGATCCCTAATTGTTGTCATCCTGGGTGTCGTAGTTGTTTCAGGAGCAGAGAATCCAGTGCTCATGGGGATGAATCTCCTTGATGAACGCCCCCAGAGATGCCAGAGTTGAAGTCTAGCACTCTAGGTTGTAATGGTGTCCCTATATCCTCAGTTGGTCTCTTTGAGGATGTTTTAAGAGATTGTATTTCTCTCAACATCATTGGGTTAGTTTCCTGTTGTTGCTGCATTTGATCCTTTACCATTGCAAACATGGAGAGGAGTTCATCATTCGATACGAAAACAGGAGGAGCGGATCCAGATGTCCCCATTGCTGGTCTAGGTGGAATCTGGGAGGTAGAACTCCTTGAGAATGCGGGTGGGGGTGGAAGTGTTGCATTTCTGGTAGAGGTTGAAGATGGCATAGATGAGGAAACAGTTTTCTGGGAAGAAGACATAGTTGTCAAGTTTTGTAAAATGAGTTAATTGAGAAAAAGTTTTAACAAAGTTTTTTTTTTGTTAAAATAGCACCACTTGCCCCACGGTGGGCGCCAAATTGTTTTGGTCAAAAATTACTTAATAAAAATAATCTTGTTTTCCAAATCAGAAAATGTGAGGTAGAGTGCTATAAGTGTCTAATATGTTTGTAGTCTAGTTTTATTCTGAAAATGGAGTGTTTAGATGTTAAAGAAGTAAATATATGACAACTATGCTCAGGATGGCAAAGGTAAATTTGAGGATGGACAGTTATATCCTGAGGACGAACTGTAAGGCAGAATTGAGAAACAAGTAAAATGAGTACGAATACACAAAGAACAACACATGATGTACGAGGAAAGCCCTTGATCAGTTGTAGATCGCCGGCATAAAACCTCGGGAGGAGACTAGGCCCCTGCCTTTTTTGTTAATATTAATAATGTAAAAAATGGTAGAACTTTGGATGAATGAGTGACGAGTGTGCTAAAATTACAAAGATTGTGCTAAGTGTGTGAGTATTCTATGAGCAGCAGAGTGTATGTGTAGTTCAAGTGATTCTAAGGTGTCCTATACTCATCATTCATCCCCATATATATAGTTACATGAAAGTAAATGATGAATCCCGTGTAATTCGCTGCTTAGTTAAGTTCTTTGAAGACTTCAGGTGACCGTTGTGGCTGTTACATCTCAACTAGTTGTTGCAGCAGCTGTTTCCTAGTTCTTTGCTGATATGTAATGCATATCGGTTACAAGGTTGACTTCTTCCTTTAGCTTGGACTTGGCTTGCAAGCATAACATCATCATCCTTGAATACTTTGACTGAATGTTGTAATGTAGACGTTGGAGAGGAGTTATGTATCTATATTATAGCTTAGTTGTACCTGCAATTATGTCATATAAAGATAATTCGTTAGTCCATCCTCAGGATGTGCGCATGCTGAAACATAGTTACATCCTGAAGTCTGTTGAGTCCTTCAGCATCCTGAGGATGCAATACAGGAAAATAAAGGTAAAATCATCCTGAGGATTTTCACCACCAACACTTATGTGGCTTCTTCCTTGTTGAGACATCTCATATATGGACCTGCAAGAGATTTCCTGTACAACATATCGTTTAAGATAATAAAGTTTGATACCTTTGTCCTGAAAGCCCTAGCATTTTCTCCATCAGGGATGTCACCATCCTTAAAATACTTCACTATTGGGGCAATCCAAGATGAATCATCTTGATCATGAGTACTAAGGACAGTGCTATCCTCATGATGAAACTCTTCAGTTGTCAGTTTCAAGATGTGGATAATTGGAATCTTGGATCCTTCTGGAAAATTCAGAGAGGATCCTAGGTTTGCAAAAGCATCAACCTCAGCATTCTCTTCTCTAGGTACCTGTGTGAGTGTAAAATTATCAAAAGAAGAAGCTAGCTTTATTACTATTTCAAGATACATAGCTAACTTCTCACCCTTAACTACATAGGAGCCATTAAAATGGTTAGTCATCAACAAGGAATCAACATACACTTGTAAATTCTTAATATGCATATCCTTGGCAAGATGTAAACCAGCAATGAGAACTTCATATTCAGCCTCATTATTGGTTGTTTGAAATTCACACCTAATTGCCTGGGGTATTATGTCCCCTTGTGGCGATTTCAGTAGTATCCCTAACCCAGTACCACTTACATTCGAAGCACCATCTATGTATAAAATCTATTTTTGCATATTTTCATTTAACTATTGGACCTCTAAGTCTACTTCACTCAGGATATCACTACTGAAGTCAGCCACAAATTCAGCTAAAGCTTGTGATTTGATTGCATTTCTAGGCTCATAGACCAAGTCGTAGGCACTT
The DNA here is from genome assembly GCA_032199755.1 of Ambrosia artemisiifolia. Taxonomy (NCBI): domain Eukaryota; kingdom Viridiplantae; phylum Streptophyta; class Magnoliopsida; order Asterales; family Asteraceae; genus Ambrosia; species Ambrosia artemisiifolia. Next base: position 25,393,929 of record CM063513.1, on the reverse strand, counting down.
AAGTTTACAGACCACTTGGCCATCCTACAAGACATGTCCGATTTTCTAAGTACATTTTTAATAGGATAATTAGTTTTAACATGAATTCTATGTGTTTCAAAATAGTGCCTTAACTTGGTTGAAGCCATGATTAAAGCTAAAATGAGTTTCTCAAGATGTGAGTACCTTGTTTCAACATCCAATAGAGTTTTACTTACATAATATACAAGACGCTACTAACCTTCGAAGTCCTTTACCAAAACTGCACTGATGGCATTTCCAAAAACAACAAGATATAACGATGGTGGTTCACCATCCTCAGGTTTCATCAAGAGTGGAGCTACTTCTAAGTACTCTTCCAACTTCTGTAATGCCTCCTCGTGCACTTGTCCCCACTCGAATCTTTTATTCTTCCTTAGGATGTCATAGAATTCCTTGCATTTTTCTAATGACTTCGAGATGAACCTGTTTAGGGATGCTATCCTGCCAGACAGTCTTTGCACATCCTTGATATTCGTTGGGGATTTGAGATCTATTATGGCTTTGATCTATTCACGGTTGGCTTCGATGCCCCTCTTAGTCACTATGTATCTAAGGAACGTACCAACACAAACCCCAAAGTGACATTTAGCTGGATTCAGCTTCATGTTGTATGCAACCAGGATGTCAAATGCCGCTTTGAGATCATGAAGATGATATTCCCAAATGATCTTGTTTAAGCCTTGAATTGATATAAATATAGAGACGGGTGATGTTGAGCCAAGAACAAACAACTAATATAAGAAAAATAGATAGATATTGGATTGAACAAAGAGAACTTTCATTGAATGTAATAAACAAATAACAAGATAATCATCCACCCCGGGTGAGCTCCCCCGGGGTGGTGGCTCCAAAATGCACACCATTCTATGGTGTCTAGTGTCCTATTTATAGATCTTGAGCCTTGTCCTCCAAGCAAGCCGCCACTTGCTTGGAAAACTACTAAAATGTGTGAGTACTTAGCTGAGTACTTGACTAAGTGCTCAGTGTGAGTACTTGGCTGAGTACTTGCCTAAGTACTCAGTGTGAGTACTTGGCTGAGTACTTGACTAAGTTCTCAGTGTGAGTACTTAGCTGAGTACTTGCCTAAGTACTCAGTTTGAGTACTTGGCTGAGTACTTAACTAAGTGCTCAGTGTGAGTACTTGGCTGAGTACTTGCCTAAGTGCTCAGTGTGAGTACTTGGCTGAGTACTTGACTAAGTGCTCAGCCCACTGTGTGAGCACTTGGAAAACTTGCTTGTAATTGATAACATCATTCTCTAATTTGACCCAACAATATTCCCCCGAGAATGATGCTATCAATTCTTCATATGATCCTCAAAAGTATATCTGACACTGTCTTCGAATCTTCACAAATCGGCTAAACACCCAAAATCTTTCATTGTTGTTTTCCCCCGCAAATATAGACCCTCCTAATTAATTCGAGACTAAAACTCAATCAGCAACTTCCACTCCGTGTAAGCTTTACGCTCGATTGATCATCTCTACTATAATTGGCATGAGATAAAGGTTCAAACCTCCGAATGATTGAAGTAGTGTAAACAGCTTCATAGTCTAAGTGCTCAGCCCACTGTGTGAGCACTTGGCTGAGTACTTGCCTAAGTGCTCAGCCCACTGTGTGAGCACTTGGCTGAGTACTTGACTAAGTGCTCAGCCCACTGTGTGAGCACTTGGCTGAGTACTTGACTAAGTGCTCACCCCACTATGTGAGCACTTGGCTGAGTACTTGACTAAGTGCTCAGGGATGACACACACAAGTATGCAGCATCCGTACAGCTCTGCTAGAATAAGACAATCATGCACAACTCCCAAAAATAATAATCATTATCCAATCATTGTAAACCCTAGGAGTCACAAATGCTCATCAGCCGCCATCTTATTTCTTCATATAAGTGCTCAAAATTTATCCACGAACAAGTACTCAACATTCAAGATATGAAACAAGTACTCAAGATATGAGACAAGTACTCAAGATATGAGACAAGTACTCAAGATATGAAACAAGTACTCAAGATATGAAACAAGTACTCAAGATATGAAACAAGTACTCAACATTCAAGCATAAGTGCGCAGAATTCATCCACATATGAACTGAAAATTCATTTAAACACCATATTCAGCAACTGTTTTACGTCTCCGGCGGGTTTCGGTTGAAGATCCAATCAAAACAAGCCTCAAACGAGCCAACCGTGGCTCTGATACCAATTGATATTCCCAAATGATCTTGTTTAAGCCTTGAATTGATATAAATATAGAGACGGGTGATGTTGAGCCAAGAACAAACAACTAATATAAGAAAAATAGATAGATATTGGATTGAACAAAGAGAACTTTCATTGAATGTAATAAACAAATAACAAGATAATCATCCACCCCGGGTGAGCTCCCCCGGGGTGGTGGCTCCAAAATGCACACCATTCTATGGTATCTAGTGTCCTATTTATAGATCCTGAGCCTTGTCCTCCAAGCAAGCCGCCACTTGCTTGGAAAACTACTAAAATGTGTGAGTACTTAGCTGAGTACTTGACTAAGTGCTCAGTGTGAGTACTTGGCTGAGTACTTGCCTAAGTACTCAGTGTGAGTACTTGGCTGAGTACTTGCCTAAGTACTCAGTGTGAGTACTTGGCTGAGTACTTGACTAAGTTCTCAGTGTGAGTACTTAGCTGAGTACTTGCCTAAGTACTCAGTGTGAGTACTTGGCTGAGTACTTGACTAAGTTCTCAGTGTGAGTACTTAGCTGAGTACTTGCCTAAGTACTCAGTTTGAGTACTTGGCTGAGTACTTAACTAAGTGCTCAGTGTGAGTACTTGGCTGAGTACTTGCCTAAGTGCTCAGTGTGAGTACTTGGCTGAGTACTTGACTAAGTGCTCAGCCCACTGTGTGAGCACTTGGAAAACTTGCTTGTAATTGATAACATCATTCTCTAATTTGACCCAACAGAAGATGATCTTCTATTCTTCTAGACTTGACCACCATATCGTCAATGTACACTTCCATAGTGTCTCCAATCTTGTCTTTAAACATCATGTTCACCAATCTTTGGTATTTTGCACCTGCATTTTTCAGACCAAATGGCATTGCAATATAACAATAAATACCTGAAGGAGTCATGAACGCAGTATTCTCCTGGTCATCTGGTTCCATCTGGATTTGTTGAAATCCTGAGGATGCATCCATGAATGTCAACATTTCATTTCCTGCTGTGGCATCCACCATCGAATCAATGTGGGGAAGAGGGAATGGATCCTTAAGGCAAGCTTTGTTGAGGTCTATGTAATTTACACATACTCTCCATTTTCCATTCTTCTTTTGTACCACAACTACGTTGGCCAACCATCTTGGGAATTTTACTTCCCTTATCATCCTGGATTTCAGCAGTCTATCTACCTCTTCTTGAATGATAGTGTTCCTTTTAGGTGCAAACTTCCTTCACTTTTGTTGTACAGGCTTCAAACTTTTGTCAATTCCATGATTATGTGTAATGCTATCCTTAGAAATACCTGTCATATCCTCATGTTTCCATGCGAATGTTGACATCCTGCACTTCAAAAACGAGATTAGCTGTTGTTCTATATATTTAGGAATGTTTGTACCAATTTGCACTGTGATATCCTGATTGTCTTCGTCGATGCACACAACCTTTACATCCTGATCGGTACACCCTTTGTCATCTTTCAGGATATCATGTGCATCCTGCTGTAATTGTATGCTTTTCTGGATTGGGATGAAGCCTTCATTGATGAAGTGTAGCATTCTTTGGCTTCCTGCTGGTCACTGTTTACCTTGACAACTGCCCAAGGAGTAGGGAACTTGATGCATTGATGGTATGTTGAAGGGACTGCTTTAATGTCATGTATCCATGGCCTACCTAGGATGACATTATAACAGGATAAAGAATCTATAACACAAAATCGTTGTATAGAGTTTACCCCTTTGACATATATAGACAGCTTGATTTCTACAATAGTACTCTTGGTTTCCCCAGTTAAGCCAACCAGGGTGGATGACTTGGAAAATATCTCAGTTTCAGGAATGTTCATCCCTTTTAGTGCTTCCAGTTGGATTATGTTCACCGAGCTTCCTCCATCCACTAATATCTTGCGAACAAAGTGGTTAGCAATATATAAAGTAATTACCAAACCATCATGGCGTGGATCTAGGATGTTTTCTCGATCATCCTCCTCAAAACTGATCACCCTTGCGTTTGTAAGCATGGTGGTCTTTGTGGGTTTCTCTCCCTTCTCGGATTTGGTCTCCCTAGCATGCCTCTTAGCTGCTGAATAGGATGTGCCACATATATCCGAACCCCCAGAGATGAAGTTAATGATGCCAGCATCCGTAGGAGGAGAAGCTGCTTATTTTGGGATGGTAGTGTCATCCTGAGTTTTAGCCTTTTTCTTGCCTAGAAGATCCTTAAGATGGCCCTTGCTAAGAAGATATGCAATTTCCTTTCTCAAGACGATGCAATCTTCAGTCACATGGCCAAAGTCTTCATGGAAAGCACACCACTTGGATTTGTCTTTCCATCCTGCATTATCGTTCTTCCTAGGCTATTTACCTTTTCTTCGAGATCCTTCATGGCATACATAAGACCTGTTACATCCATAGAAAAACAATCATCTGATAACTTAGGGCAATCCTCATCATCATCATCCTCAACCACATGAACCTTTTTATTATCATTTTTAGTATAAGGTTTAGGTTTATATGTTTCATATGCGGGTGTGGACTTCCGATTAGGATTGTTATATCTTGAGGATGCTTCTATCCTCTCCTGAATCTTTTTGTCATCCTCAAGACGGATGAATCTCAATGCCCTATTTCTTACTTCATCGATAGGGGTGTTCAGAAAAACCGAAAACCAAATAAAAACCGTAAACCGAACCATAACCGAAAAAACCGATCCAAACAATGAATTTGGTGTTTGGTTTGGTTTTAACCGAAACCGAATTGCTAATTCGGTGTTTGGTTTGGTTTTTGGTTCTACAATTTTTTTAATTTGGTTTATTTGGATAACCAATTAAACCTGTAAACTAATTAATTATTAAATAAAAATAATAATATTTAATAAGCCATATATATATATATATATATATATATATATAAGCCCATATATTAAAGGTTAGCCTAGCCCAAAATAAAGCTCACTTATTTCTATGATGTTTGTGTTTGTGTGTAAGACTATTTTCTAGATTTGTTTGTTTTATTTTGCTTTTAAACTTTCTTTTACAATGTATTGCGAGGTTTGATTTTTTGGTTTATGTTAATTGCTAACTTTCTATTCGGATTTTGGAAAACAAAGATATATAAGTTACAGAAAAAAGAACTTCGGTTCAATTCGGTTCATTTCGGTTGAAATCGGTTTGTTTGGTTTTAAACCGAAACCAAACCGAATTCAATTTGGTTGAATTTGGTTCGGTTTACATAATTCTAATTTGGTTTGTTTAGTGTTTGGTTTGGGGTACAAAATTTTGAAGACCGAATTAACCAAACCAAATAAACCAAGTAAACCGTAAACCGAACCAATGAACACCCCTATTCATCGAGATTCCTACAGGGATTCATCACCAACTCTTGATAGAATGGTGAATCCTTCTGTAGTCCCATCTTGACGACTTGGACTACAGTCGTGACATCCAGGTTTGGGATGTAAAGTGATTCCTTCCCAAACTTGGTAATATACTCCCTGAGTGATTCTCCTTGTGTCTGTGTTACCCTTTATAGATAACTTTTTAAACGTTCAAAGGTATGACTACATGAGAATTGATTATTGAACATGTTAGTTAAATGAGCAAATGAAGTAATAGAATAAGGAGGAACACTTAGCTGCCATTTTAAGGTTGGACCAGTGAGGGTGGACCTGAAACCTTTACATAAACATGCCTCTTTAAGGTGAGCAGGAATGGGGTTTATTTCCATCCTCTCCCTATAATGAGCCACATGTTCTTCAGGATCAATTGATCCGTCATACAGCTTCATACTTGGGGTCTGAAATCTCTTAGGGATTTCAGCATCGCATATTGGAGGTGCAAATTGAGATATCCTGTGACATGCTGAGGATACTTCAGAGGTAGGCTGTACTATCCTAGGTACAATGGACACCATGTCTTTGATCTTCTGAAGTTCCTTAGCCAGCTGAGGGCTTATACATGTATCCTGCATAGAATCAATGTGATTAATAGCATAAGTATTAGTATTCATATTGTTATTAGAGTTATATCCTCGAGATGGTTCTGTTGTATTTCTTGGCTCTCTAGTTGTTTTCATCCTGACCGTTGGGGTTGTTTCAGGGACGGTAGATCCAGAGTACATGGGGATAAAATCTCCATGATGGTTGCCCCTAGAGACAACATAATTGAAGTCTAGTGCTCTAGGATGCAAAGGTGTCACCACATCCTCAGTCGGCCTCTTTGATGATGTCTTGAGATATTGGATCTCCCTCATCAACATCTGGTTAGTTTCTAGTTGTTTCTTCATTTGGTCCTTAACCATTATAAACATGGACAAGACTTCTTCATTTGAGACCAAAATAGGAGGAGTAGAGCCAGATGCACCAACTCCAGGTCTGGGATTGGATTGAGGAGTGGTTCGAGTCATAGAGTCAGAACTCCTTGAGAATGCACGAGGGGGTGGTAAAGACATATTTTGAGCAGAGGTTGAGGATGGCATGGATGAGGATACAGATTTTGGGTTTGATGCCATAGTTGTCAAAAAATTTTAAATGAGATGATTGAGAATAAATTTTAACAAAGTTTTGTTAAAAATAACACCACTTGCCCCACTGTGGATGCCAAATTGTTTAGGGCAAAAATTAACTAGTAAAAATTAAATTTGTTATCCAAATTAGAAATGTGAGGTAGCGTGCTAAAAACGTTTGTTATACTTGAAATCAGTTATATCTTAACGATGTTATATTTAGGATGCAAAAAGATTAAGTTTTGACAACTATGCTCAGGATATCAAAGATAACAATGAAAACAGACAGTTATATTCTTAAGATGGAACTGTCGAGGATGAAATGAAATACTTAAACAGAAATGAAATAAACAAACACAAGAACACTCGATATACGAGGAAAACCCATGATCAATGATGATCGCCGACACAAAACCTCAGGAGGAGTCTAAACTCCTGCCTTCGTTTTTTATATTAATGAAAAATGAAAAGAACAACTTCAGAAATGAAATGGACGATTAGCTAGAGTTACAATGAGTGTTGTGAGTGTGTGTGAGCTTAAAGAGAAAAAAGAATAGCAGATAGCAAGTGTCCTAAAATCGTCCATAACACCCCTGTTTATAGAAAGAAGTTACAACTACCATCCCGAGATATCCGGGATTGCAACTACCAAGTCCATTAGCTGTTTGAAGCTATCCCACGATCACATGAGCTTCAACATTTAGTAACTAAGTCCTCCGAGAATCAAGCAAGACTCAGTCAAGAGCTATTGTCGTCCAAGTTTACCTGCATTCGAGTAATTTCAAGATAGTCTGTTAGTCCATCCTCAGGATGTACACAGGATAATGCTCAGTTATATCCTGAACCCAGCATGGCCTTTAGTATCCTGAAGATGTCAAATAAAGAACACAAGTAAATAATATCCTAAGAATTTCACAACAACAGTTACCATACACTACTACATAAGTTTCTACCACATATATTAACTACTACAACAACACATTCATGCTAACCTACCCCCCATAACTCACGCAAACACCCTCTTGCATGCATACTTTCACAAAACAACAAACACTTTATTCATTCTTGATTCTTGCCACCTTTGATCTCCCTCCCCTTCATATCCAAGGATATTTGGACTCTTTAATCACTTACTTAGTTTGGTACCCAAATCTTTTAATGAGCTTCCTCAACTCTTCCACCATATTTAGAGCTTGATCCCTTTGTGTCTTCATCCGGTAATAATTTGTGACCAACTCCAAATACTCCCTACGGGTCACAAAATCATGTTATTATAGGGTGACATTAGTATGATTAAAAATTGTAGCTTCAAGATAAGGGTCAATAATAGGAGTCGGAGCCGTGGGGTAGGCCGAAGGGTACGGGTTTACATAGCTAGATTCTTCACATGATAAAGTACTAGAAGAGCTAAGGTAATCCTTAATGGTAGGTTCGGGAAACTAGTGGGATGGTCATATAAAGGGTGGTTCGGAGTAAGAATGGATCAGCTCGGATGGGGTGTATACGGGTTCGGGTGGAGGCCCGATTATTCCTATACTTCCCAAGTTTAATTCCAACTCGTCATTATTCCATTCTAACCCCGGAATTTCCTTCATTAATTCTTGGATGGTTCGGTCCTCTTGTGCATCGTTTTCGGTCACAACTCCTTTGCTTTGAATATCCCCTTCTTCGATTTCTATGGGAGCATCTCCTTGTTCCCTGTTATCTTTGGCCGATTCCTTCTGGCACAAAGTCCACCCATCAACATTTTCTTTCTCCATTTCTATTACACAACAACATAACAATACAATTCTTTAAGTTAGTTACTAAATTCCCACTACTCCCGAACCCGTGTTCTGATACCAACCTGTAACGACCCGGTTTTCATGAGTCATTACCGATTGGTATGTCGAGAACACGATCATGCATACATAAAACTTCCATATTATATTATTTAGAACCGTTTTTACACATCATTCATAACATAACTTCTTCCCAAAAGTAACAACGTAACATTGACAAAACTTAACAAAACACACTTTATTTATAAACACCATTTCTTAATCGATTAAGATACTCGAACATACATGATTCCCTGGTTCCATACTTTCACTTAGATCCTGAAATACATGTTAAAATACGTTATTTATAAAACTATTGAGTGATGCCGAGACACGTATTATGACCGATTATTACCATGTTAACCAAGAACATCATGATGACCGATCGAAATATATATCATAGGGTAATACTTTGTCAATGTTAGATAATGGGTCTTAATCCCTTTACGAATCAAGATAATTATTTAGATGAAAGACCAAGTGGATCCACTCTAGTAATTTCTATGTCAATCGGTTCTATTATAAATCGAAGATTTAACGACAACATGCAAGTTTACACATACAACATGCATTCACCCCAAAAGTGATTTAGATGAAAAATGGGGGACATGCACTCACATTCGAAGGCTCAGTTGGAGTTCTAGTAATCGCCGAGGGTTCTAGCGGAGGGCCGATAACATGTTACAACATTATAATATCGATTATATACCTATATATACGTATATATAGCCGACCTTTACAGCTTAGGTGTATAATACTAATCTAAAAGCTGGCCATTACAGCTTACGGCGGCGATGTACGACGGCGCAATGGTGACCGGCGCTACTTTTTTTTTTAAGAGTAACGGCTCTATAGTCATTGAAGATGGCCCACAAAAAAATCAACCACCAATAAAATTGCTCCGTCCTCTCCGTCTGATTTTGGACGAAAAAGATGCCAAGGCCCGTCGGGGGCGGTGTTGACCGTGCTAAATTGCCTTAAAAGATCTGAAAAGGTAAAGATTGGTGAGACTAAATTGCCTTAAAAGATCCGAAAAGGGAAAGATTGGTGAGGCTAAATTGCCTCGACGCGCTGGCTGTGCCAATGCCGACCCCCACACCTATTAGTCTAAATTGCCTTAAAAGATCTGAAAAGGGAAAGATTTGTGAGACTAGCTAGCATCTAAAGTATCTACATGATTGAACTATAAACATTTTTTCTAGCACATCTTGAGATATTTGATAGCGTTTGTAAAACTCACATCTGTAGTACATGTTTGGTAATGATCGTAGTGAACACCCAATTTTTGGCTTTGATATTCGTGAAGCTGAACCTTCATCACTTCGAATAGATTAAATAACACGCGAGGTTGATTTAAGTTTTGAGGCATGAAAAATGAGGCAATAATATATCGCTGATAACTTCTAGTTCTTAAGAAACCCTTGTAACATCGAGCAGATTAAAATAGCACCTCATATTAGACCAAGAAATATAGTATACAGACTAGATTTGTAATCTGGTGTTTCTATAAACATCTCTTATGTAACCATAATTATATTAATTATTATCACAATCTAATACGAATTCCTCGGTCCATATCTTCATGTAACAATTAATGAAATATAAAAATTCATAACCTTTGTTATCATTATCAATTTCTATACTATCGTTGCCTATTGTTAAACCTAGTTTTTTGATTTACCAAAAGCTTCCTTGTCGAGCAACTCATCAACACATAATGTGTTAGTTTTCCCAATCAATTAAAAGGTTTAGTTCGCTATATCAAGTGTAATATCATTAAAAATTTACCACGTACCAACACAACATACAAAAGTCGTTGATTTTCTTTATTTTTTATTTTGAAGATCGTGATAATAGAATTACAAAACAAATACGGAACAAAAAAAAGTTTTATACAAATCTCGTAAACAACATGAAAAGAAAAGGTTTTGTGTTGATAATGCTTGTAACTTATAACACCTAGCAAGCCCACCAAGATAACATAAGCCCCATATATTAAACCACCTAGCAAGCCCACTAAGATAACATAAGCCCCATATATTAAACCACAATGCTTTTAATACTCACCAAACCCACATTATCAAACTTTAGTATTGGTCCATTATAGTTGTCCTCAGCATTGCTGAATATTTTAAGCCCACATATTAAACGACAATGCTTTATTGCTTGTGATAGTATCAGCACGCCCAACTAGCAAACTAGGCATTTTAGCCCACATACTATTTAGGTCCTAGAATACGTGTTTTTGAGTGTTAGGGTTAAAACGGTAAAGAGTGTTGACAACACTTTTTACCGTTTAATTGCATAGGCAAACAAACGCATTATGTTTTAATTTTTTGGTATTATATCCAATCTTGAAACACATTTTACCCAGCAAGCCCACCAAGATAACATAAGCCCACATGATGGATCTCTGTTGGTTATGATCGGTGGATCTACCTTCCCCGGCGAACCGCTAAAGGATGTGTTTGTGCTGAAAACTCTATGTTTGTTACGGTTGTGCAAAAAACTTTTGACTCATTGGTCCTTTGAAATTTTCTAATTTATTATAAGCCGAGCTCTTCTGGCTCGTTTATAGTAAAATATCCGAGCATGAGTCAAGGTAAGCTTGCTCGTTTGACTCATTTAAAATAAGCCCTCAAATTTTAATGTTACTAATTTGTAAATAATATTATTGTTTATTTAAAATGCAAATATGAATATTAAATTTTAATTTAAAGTATAAAATTATTTGGCTCATATAGTTTACACCTACACTTTATGGTGTTTTGTAATGTTTTTCAAACTTTTAAAATCCTCAAATAAATACACAATCCACAACAAGGATTCGGCCAGAATTGAAGGAAATAAGTCGTCCACCACACCAAGACTGTCGTAGTCTTCCAACCCCAAAATAACTAAAAAAAGTACACCATATATTGTACTTATAGTATCTCAAATATTGTAATTAAGCCTTTTGAATATTTACTATATATTTAAAAACCAACTCTATGAATAGTAACCAAAGAAATCGTGTCCGTTCATTTCTTGATTTACGGTCATAATAACTATGGCAATTACGTAATTTTTGCTTTTGTTTGAGGGTATATTCGTCATTTTGTGTGTGAACGCATGACACTTTTGTAGTTGTGTTTTTTATCGAGGGTATATTCGTCATTTTGTGTGTGAACATATGGCAATTACGTAATTTTTGCTTTTGTTCAAGGGTATATTCGTCATTTTGTGTGTGAACGCATGACACTTTTGTAGCTGTGCTTTTTATCGAGGGTATATTCGTCGTTTTGTGTGTGAACATATGGCAATTACGTAACTTTTGCTTTTTTATCGTGTCGTTATTAGTTTCTTTTACTGTTTTAACGTACCCGCTGCAACGCGCGGAATCTCTTGCTCGTAAGGAATAATTAAGTAAAACTTATGTGTTGTTTTTTCCATATTTTTTTATTTTATCATTTGTCCTGTTACTAATGTGAATGATTAACATTCTATAAATTCTAAACTTTTGATAAAATAGTGTATCAACCTATACATTATATCTTTCGTAATTAAATCTTTATTTATTAATCGAAAACTTATTATTAAAACTAAATGTTAAGTTAACTATTCTTAGTGTAAAATATAAAGATATAACTTGGTTCTCACCCATAAACTTCACGAGCTAGAAAAAAATAAATTACGTTAATCATAAGTCTATAAATAAAACAAATAAATACAAACAAAGTAGCATATTAAATAAATTTTAGATATGAAGCAAATACAATTAAAATACATATAGGTTAAACATATTTTTATTTTTATCATTGATTATATCAAGGATTAAAGATATGCACATTTCTTGTATATTTTTATACAAATTTTTAATTATATTACTAATTAAAGCTTGTGAGGAAAACCAACACGTTTTTATACCATTGGCCTTTGATACCTTTGGCTCATTGGCACCGGAGGCTACCCGTTTCCTGACCAGGGTCCAGCGGATTATTCATAGTAGTGTCTCGGCTCCGGGTGGGCAGGATTACGTTTTTAGTATATTAGGATTTGCTATTCAGAAAGGGGTGGCGACGCAGCTTGTTGCCCGCCTGCCCGCTATCTTGATGTAATTTTCTTAGTCTTCAAATGAAATGATCGAGATTTATGATCAAATTACTAATCAAAATTCTTTAAATATAAATAGTTTAAATGATGAAAACATTTAGCTGTACAAATACGATAGCGTGTTTTAAATTAACAAGCATAATTAAAAAAAAAACATAAAAGCTGCTAATTATAAACAAAAATATATTGAAAATTTACTTTTAAAATTTGATTATTATTATACAAAGTTTATTATCATACAAAGTTACCTCAAGGGTAAACTATAAATGAAAGATATAATTCAAGGGGAAGTAAATTTAGTAACAAGCATAATTAAAAAAACATTAAAGTTGCTAACTATAAACAAACAACAGTAAGATTACCAGTAAATTATAAAACTTAAAAAAAAAGTGATTTGAAGTATTATATTTTTCAAATAAATCACACTATCACAGTGTATTAAACTATTGATGTTCATTTTCTTTCACCCAAGAAAATAATTTCTGTTGAGAATTTTTTTTCTTCAACCAGCTGTTACAAAATTTGTAATTTAAATCAGTAACACGAGTTCCTTAACAATCACTATATAAACTATTTATTCATACTAATTCAAACTAAAATGCTAAGTAATTATTCATACTAATTCAAACTATATAAAAAAGAGGGTAACAAAGCACAAAACAGAGCATTATGCTTCATCAATCATAACCCGAAAACAGAGCATCCAAAATCTCAGTAAAAACCTCAAAGATTACTCCATGATATTCACCCGAATTCAACGAAATAAAACACTCAAACAAATTAGTAAGACCCTCTGCTCCAAATATCTTCTTCTCCACAATCATCTCCACCATTGACGATCTAAAATCTTCATACGGATTATTCGAGTTCTTCGCTACCGCAATACTATCCTTTAAATTATCAAATTTAAGCCCACATTGCCTATCTTTTCGTTTTGATTTGTTTTTAGACTTCTTATATGCTCTCTTTTTTCGAAAAGAACCTGACGATTCAGACCGGAACGAACGGGACGAAAACAGAGTATTTTCATCATCTGTATCAAATTCATCGTCACTACTGCGCCAATCATGGTAATAATCATCTGTTGTTGATGAGAAACATTTAATCATTGTGGGTTTTCGGTGACGGAGTTTCTTTTTGGTTGGTTTATGTGTTTTTGCTGAAACAGGGGATGTTTTGTTGGAGGTTTTTGCATGTGGTTTGGGTGAAAACAGAGCAATGAGTTGCTGGTGATGGTTGTTTTCAGGGAAGAAAAAAGGGTCGCTAGAGACGTCGGAGATGTGTTTTGATTGGCATGTTTGGAAGAGTTTAGATAGTTTTACTTTTAGCTTCAAACGAGTCTCCATTAAGAGAGGGAGAGAGGGGTTGGAGGAGAGGTGAAGTGGAAATGTATATGAACTGTGAAGTGATTTAAAAAACATATATAAGTATGTGGTTAAATGTGAAATTGTTAGCTGATTAAAAATTATCAAAAGGGAAAAAACCCTTGCATGAAAATCATAAAAAAAAAAAAAATTTGTCTGAATAAAAATTATACATATATAAATTAAAAATAACGTAAATAAAAAAAACAAGTACGTAAATAAAAAAAAAACAATATTATTTAAGAAAAGTAAATAAATAAACCTAAAGAAACTAGATAATTAAACCTAAACAAACTACTTAGACCATGTATAGTGGGGTGAAAAATGATTGGGTGATGTTTGTGATGTCCGGCGTTAAAACGATAACGCCTTGGCTCCTTTTTAGCACAAGCACCCCTGTAGTGGTGTTGGGGGCGCTATGTTAGTATTCACGCCCAAAATAGCACTCCATTACATAGGGTCTTAAGGTTTTCGTGTCCAAAAAGTGCTTAAAGATATACCTTCAACTCAATGTCTTCTTGCCATTTTTTTTAGTGTTTGTATTAAATTAGGAGTTGAAAAGTGCAAATGTAGGTTAGAAAACGATTTAAATTCATGGACGCTGAAAAAAATAGTGGTTTAAAAGGAGTCGTTAGAATAACATCCATAGCATTTCCAATAGTGATATAATCCATCATCATAAAGTTAATCATGGTTTTAACACAACTTTATCCAAAGTATCACAATTTGTCAAAATTGGTCAAATTCGTTAAGAACTCATATAACCAATCTCTTGATTAATTTATATGTTCATAACTAAACTTAACAACTTCTAAATATCACAACACCATAGCGCCTTTGCCATAATGGTATCAAAATGTTGATTAAGACTTTATCTTTTTAATCGGTGAGGGCTTTAAATCTATTGGATGACAAAAAATTTAACCATTAAAAAAAACTTCTAAATATCACAAATGATGTTCCTAAGTTATTGGATACCAAGTACATTTTCAACACTTCGGAAATAAACAAATGTGCTTCAAACCCCTTTAAAACCTTCTACAACCGGAAAGGAGATAGAAGGGAGCTCACCATGTCATCGGTATCCACTTTCATTTAGAATTTCCAATACTAAGCACGAACATTGACTCTAACCTTCAATCATAAAAAATATATATCCTTCTTTTTTTTTTCACAATTGTTGTTCAGCGTTATTAATATCACGCCATTACATTTTTTGGAAGCATAACGCCCCCTGTAATGGTTTGGGGGGGCGCTATGTTATGCTATCACGCCCAAAATGCGCTCCACTACACCCGGTCTAAAAAGCATACACATCATGAGGTGAACTTTTTGTTTCTTGCCAAGTCATGCCTCACCCTTATCCATAGTTTGGACTTATACATCAGAGTTGGAAGCTTACAAATCAACCATGATTTCGACATTTATTGACATTTTAGCCGAGTATTTACAACGATTAAATCAAACTTTAACCAGTAGATTATTAATGATGCATATGAAAATTTGAGATGTTACAATGAAACCCCATCTTACCCCTAACATAATCTCTACGTACCTTGCATTGTCTATCTACACATCAAATTCTCTCATCTCTGCCCATCTCCTCGTGTACCCAATGTATATAGAAGAATAAAGTCATCATAGTCCTCACACTATAATTTTCATAACATTACATGATAATATAACCCTCTATATATATATATACACTAGACTATGTTCATATATACTTGGTACAACCAACGTTCTATTTGGTTCAAGGAGCTGAATGATGTCATTCCTTTGAGTATAATTTTATCTTAGACTTGGGTGTTAAAGTGAGTTCCTTATGCTTTTTCATAGGCCCCTTAAATGTTCTCTTTCTTTGTCTCTACAAAACTACCATGGATCACTCGTTCAAGACCAAGAATCCAACCATATTGGGAAATGGTGTCCCAAGCCGAAATGTGGCCAGTTAGTATCATATGATTATATTTTCAAACTGAAAATAAACATACAAGACTAAATTAAACAATCAAGGTAATTGGTAACTTATTCATCATATTATATTCATATTCTTGATTTGGTGTTTTTTTTTCACATAAAATTAGTTATGATACTACTTACTTTTATAAACACTAGCGGGAATGCCCGCGCGTTGCGGCGGGTGTCCCATCTGATTATCTGATCCAATTGTGATGTCCATTACATACAATCACCCATTTCCTGTTTCTAACGAAAACAAAATGAGAATATGCATTAGGATGAATATAGGCTATAACTGTATGAAATCTTTTTCCTTTAGTGTATTTTAATCAACAAACCAATGCTGTTCTTCTATTGTTGTCGGACACATTAGCATCAAGACCTTGTTCTAACAATATCGGCAGTAAAAGATCATCTCCCCTAATTGTGGTAAAGCACAAACTCAAGGGAAAGTCCTTCCTACCGTGTGCCAACATATGCTCTGTTTTCATTAAAACTCCTTCCATAACTCGATCATTTCTTTTGCTGTTCCATTAACAACAAAAAGTAAGCATTCTCTTTTATATTTATGTTGATTATTTAATTATAAAAGATGTATACAAATTAGAAACCTTGAAGAGATTGTTCATGATAATGGTGCCATCACCAACATTGGCTTGAATTATGTTAAAAAATGTAGTGCGGTTCAACCATAGTAACTGGCTTAGCCATTTAGTTGTGATCTGCAACAAAGAACCCCAATCTCACCACAAAGTTCACGTTTATTAGCTTCCTCAACAGTAAGTTCAACTTCATTTGTCATGTGTAAAAGTTCCTGATCAAATAACTATCAAAGACCCTTTAATAAATACAATATTTTTAGGCCAATAGAAATATAATATGGAAATTCAAAACTCAGTACCACTCCTGAGACAAGAATATAGAAATCGGTGGGGGCTTCATTCTGCAAGACGTGTGTGGGGAAAAATGTAATTTACCTGCGATTTGCTAAGTTCGAAGGATATTTTGACGCCTTTTCCACCAACATGTTAAGAAACTCATAATGAACTAATCCTAAGACAACTTTTTTATCATTACACTGAGTACTATCATATTTTACTGACTACAAAGATCTGCAAAAACTGTAACCAAGTTTGTACCTTTGGATTCTCTCTTAGCGGCCATCACAATTGCTCCTGAAAGTCAACAAAAAAAGTCAACCATAAATAGAACTTAGTCAAACAAGCTTCTATTTACAATATGTAGAGAGAATCAATACTACAAACCTGAAGAAGACCTTGGCTGCTGCATTGAGCATATGATGGTGGAATAATAATCCCTCCAGGGACAACTTTTTGGTACAAAGACCTCACCCTAGCCAAGAAATAATCAATACTTGAAACCAAAAGAGTGAGCTCATTCTTCATCATCCTCATCTGCATCACCACCAGTTGCCTTCTTAGCTACAGCTTTCTGGTTCTTTCGCTTCACTCTTCTAGGTCGGCCACCGCCAAACGAACTTGTAAGTGAAAAGTCGATGTGCTTCTGTGAGTCGACTCTAACCATGAATGATGGCACATTCACCACCTGCCTTCCAACCCTATAAACATTCAACCAAGTAAAACTTGAGTAAGCCGTATTTTCACGTCTCTGCCTTACTATTTTGGTTCAGGGAAAGTGCATACATACCTAATATCACCACCATGCATCAAATGAACTGAGACAACCTTCTTACAATTTTGTATCTCTTTTAAAACACTTTGATTTTTGAAGGCTGGTCAGTGGGAATTCAACGTCCACTTCCACTTTATTACGCTAAATCATCGAATAATAAACTCGTATTTGATCAGACATAAAACATAATAAAAC
The DNA here is from genome assembly GCA_032199755.1 of Ambrosia artemisiifolia. Lineage (NCBI taxonomy): Eukaryota > Viridiplantae > Streptophyta > Magnoliopsida > Asterales > Asteraceae > Ambrosia > Ambrosia artemisiifolia. The sequence goes on along the minus strand of CM063513.1, from coordinate 25,376,128 downwards.
TTTCATTTAGCTAGATATCTTGTTCCCAGCAAAAAAAAATAGGGCTATCAAGGCCTTTACCTCGACATATCGCCAATAGTCAAGGTATGAACGATGAACAAACTGTTGGGTTCCTTTACGAGCATGGCGATATCAGACCATCCTGTATTTAACAAGAAATACAAAATTTAAGGACAAATTAGTAGTGTAACGAGAGATGTTTCTTACCAAAGAAGTCAGAAACTAAAATCAAAAAATAATTGAAGCTCACACCATTATCTCAAATGGAAATAACTATGACAATAGCACACACCGTGATGCTCACGCTCACACAACGTGATGCTGGTGCGCGCGCCTGACGCACACGACTTGATGCTGGCGCACGCGCCTGACTCATTCACACACGACTTGAATTCGTAGCGAAAGCATCCACTATGAAGACAAATTGATTGCTGTTCTTTTAACACTTTTACAAATATCTCCAATGCTAGTGGTATGACTGATTGACTGAGAACATTGAAAAAAAAAAAGAACAGAGAAATAACTAATGTAGTTTCCATAGAAATAAATTACTAAGTGCTTAAACTCAACATTTTCCATGTAAGATCTTCTGACATCAGTCATGAATTTAGAATTTTACTAACGGGTCATGTGGGTCATTTTTGGATTTTAAAAAAAAATTGGAGCAGGTTCCTTTGATGTGTTTCTTTAAATAAGTTTTTCTAGGTATTATTGAATAGACTTCAACTATATTAAGTTGCTGCCAATATAATATTCATAAAGTGGAGTTGAAACGTTGAATTATGTTGCCAAAATCACTATGCTATTAATCACAATATCACACTATCACATACTTTAAGTGCCCATGAATTTGTAAAACTCTAGAAGCGTTAAGTAAGGGTGCTTGATAGTTGATAGCGTTTTAAGACAAAAGTATATCAGAAAAAGTAGTTATTATATGTTAACCGAAACAAACCTTTGAGGTAACCCCGAACCTGCTTTGCTTTATGTTTTCTCAACCTGTAATAGCAAAAAAAAAAAAAAACAGTGATTAGTGTAGAAATGGAATCAGTTAATTACTAAGAAAATAAAAAATAGAGTAGTCTACCTTTTTAGTGAATTGTTTCAACTTAGTAGGCATGAGATGAGATTTGCCCTTTTCGCATCTTCTTGAATAAATATCGATTCGCAGCACATTGCCACACCGCCCTTGCTTCGGCTGCAGCCATTGGTCATAACACTGTATCAATACAAATACAACCATCAAAATTTATAAGCATAAAACTGGTTAAACCCGAACCAAACCAGTAAAAAAATGGTCAAAACTGCTCAAAACCGGCCAAAAAGTCGGTTAACAAACCAACAAAAGCAGAACCAGTTTGCAACTCAGCCTGGTATTGACTTTTCGTTGACCAGCCCGAACCAGTTTAGGAGCAACTGAATATTATTAATCCAACAAACCCTACCCATAATTCCCCCTTTCAAATCAGTAAAAACCCACAAATTTTTCAATAAAAGCACGAAATTAAGAGTGTTTCTTATTGAAATCATGGAATTAGAAAATCGATTAACCCCGACCTCTAATTCTGTTTTTCAACTTGACAATTCACAATATCTCACCTTGAAAATTCGAAAAGACAACAACCGGTAGAAACAAACTCCACGCTAACCGCGTTGTTACTGTTGGCAAGCAGGAGGCCACGACCCCATCTCTTTGCCTCTCATCTCATCTCTCTCTCTCTCTCATTCATTTTAATCTCATCTCTAGAATGCGTGAGGTGAAAAAAACAAAAGGCATAAATGAGTATTAGCCATTGTGTTGTTTTTATCAGGGGTTGGATGGAAATGGAGTGGAAACTGAAAAGACGTATTAAAGGAGAAGAAATGAAGTTAATCAATTCATCATTGATTTCACAAACCTTTGGGTAGAACAACCTGTATGCAGCTTTGAATTGAAGACGGTTAAATGGGTAATCATCATTGTGGGGGTAGGGAGGGAAATTAAGGGTAGTAATGTAAATTTGTTATGATATTACAAAGGATGAGGTGAGTGAAATGTCTACATTACCCCCATTAGTGTCTTAATTGTCCCAAATATGCCTATAATACCCTTAAATTTATTGCTTAAGTATGTTGTACATGGTGCTTCTTAAGTTGTATGGGAATGGAAATGACTATGTTAGCCATCACTCCTCCTTAATAAGATAATATAGATAATTATTAACATTATCATCATGATCATCTTACTATTATTATTGGAAGCAAACTAAAGTTAAACCATGAAAAATATCGCGGACACAATCCCTTCTTCGTTGACACCCTCTTCTCCAAGAAACCCATAAAATTACCACTAGATCATCTCTTCCTTTTTCCTCCTATCCTATCCTTCACCAATGTCATCTACCTAGACCTTATTTTTTAACTACCATAGGAACCCTTAGACAAGTTTCTTATAGGGAACCTATGAACCAAGTTCAGTTGTTTTAGACATTGACAATTATAGCCTATAGGTTAACGAATTGAGGTTTACACAAGCACAATCACCCAATATTTATGTTCTCCTCATGTGATTCAAACGCGCACATTATCTAAAACAAAACTTCGATGATTCGATGTTACAAAAAACACACATTGCATATCCACATCCAAGACCATAAAGTGACCACATGCACATACACAACTAAATTTCTCACATGCAAAAGAAGTAACAGTGGAGAAGGATGAGGTTTCAAAACTGAATATTAATCGACACATAGACAACATTTTTTCTATATGTCCATGGATTAATTTTAACGTTTTCCATAAATGTGAAACACCTTTATTCTAGTTAGTAAGTGTGCCTCGTATATGGAGTTAAAAAGGGAGGTCGTAGGGGAATCAGAGGATGAGGTTGAGGAGACAATGGTAGTCGAGGTAGAAGAGAATCAAGAGATAAATTAGCATAGTAATTACGCTAAGTAATACAAAAGAAAAGCAAAAATAAAATAAAAATCTGTTTAATCTAACAAAGACTAGTTTAATCAAAATAAAATATAACATGTTTGACATTTTGAATACGTACCAGATGATGTCTGATTATTTTATATTAAGTTTTACAAAAGTTTGTCATCTTTTCCATGTTCTATTCTAGTGAAATTAGTATTTGTTCTCTTCAAAATCATTAGACTGATTATAATAAATGTTACTTCTGTAAATGAATTCAATCCGTGATCTTTAAAATACAATAATTTACACCAGAAAACAATTTTTTTATTCAAATGCTCACTTGCTATATCCCCACAAACCACATGTCATAGAAGTGTAGAACCAATTATTTGGATTGACCTTTCTCTCTCAGTCGCTCACACAAAAAAACAAACAAATAAAGAAAGTAGGATACACCTTATTTTTTTAGAATGTTATTAACTTGTTATTGTTATAACATGTCATATTAATTTATCACTATCTTCCCCAAGAATTCAAAATCCTTTGGCGAATAATATGTATATGTATGTTCTTTCTTTTTTTTTTTTTTAAACGGTATATGTATGTTCTTTCTAATAATCGATTCATCTTAATTAGAAGACGTTATCACAAATTAAATAATCATCATCATCATCATACAATCTCTAGGCATCATTATGTCAAATATGGTCTCTTGAATGAATAAAAAGGTAATCTTGCAAGTCTTGGAAGCTTCCAACAACATAAAAACAAATCGGAAACCCTACCAAATGGCTACAAGACAATTTGGTTGAAGATGGGTTGGCTTTCCGATTTCAAATGACCACAAATCCAAACACATAACAACACAACCATACCCATTGACATTGAATTTTTTAAACCTCCACTCTATCCCATGCTTTTTAATTAGGGTTTAGAGTTATTGATTTCTTAAATTGTTGTATATGATTTCCTGAATGTACGACAAACTTCGTGTCTTATATGGTTTGAATAAATATAATCTATTCGTATAGATACAGTCGTCAAAATATATCTTAAAATATGAAGTTTGATGTACTATCTACTTATTGTAACATTTTACTTTGTTATTTTACTTATTATTAGGTTTCTAATATGTGTATTACACATTTTGCTTTTTATACTTATTACTAGATTATACCCCGGGAACGTCCCGGGGTTGACAAATCTAATATGACACATATAAATTACATATGAAATAAACTGATACACTTCACATTTATATGCAAAAAAGCTTCGGGCAACACGTAACTTAAAACAACTAACAATGTATAACTCCAATGTTAACACCTAATCTAAAATAGTGTATAAATCCATTGTTAATACTTAACCTTAAACAATGTATAATTTTAAGGTTAACATCTAACTTAAAACAATGTATAACTCTAATATTGATACCTAACCTAAAACAGTATACAACTCCAATGCTACAACTAACCTAAAACAATGTATAACTCTAATGTAACTCTAATATTAACACCTATGCTCAAGGCTATTAAAATGTAAAACTCTAACATAGTAATATTGATACCTAACCTAAAACAATATATAACTCTAATATTAACACCTATCATAAAGGTTAAAAAATACATAACTCTAAATATTGACAAATTCCATTAAATTAGCGCGCCAAACTGTATATATTATAACATGAAATTCTTTAGATTTAGAAGTTAGAACGTATATAAATATATATTTGAATGTGAAGTTTGTTCGTGTGGTAATTGTTGCATATGTTTAGATCTTCGATCAGAGTTTGCTTGTCGAAGCTTTTATATGTAATGAAATCTATGACAATAATCTATATTAAAGTTGTTATGAATGACGAATTCAAGAAATTGAAGAGAAGAGAAGAGAAGAGAAGGGTAGGGTAGGGTAGGGTTTGGTTTGGTTTGGTTTGGTTTAGGGTATGCTTAAATAATGTGAGTTTTAAATTATTAAAAAAATAATGACACATGGGATGCCACATGGCACACTCAAAGGGGAGAATGCCTCCTTTAATGCCATGTCATCAAAATGGCTTTCTTTTATTATATATATAGATTGGGTTTCTAACGGGCGTGTTAAATGGGCGTACATTGGGGTAGTACAACTAATACAAAGATTGAATTTTCAGAGGTGAATTAATTGGGGTACTACAAGTAGGTTGTAGGGCAACTCTAATATGAAAATTGTGGGTTTGGTCAGTGGCGGATCCACGAATTTTTTTCACTTGGTTTCTTTTTTAGGTGTTTCAATTTCATATGACCAAACATAAAATTCCGGGTCGGTTTAAGGGTTGGGTCGGTTTGCCGGTTCGGGTCAGATAAGGTTCATCTAATAAAAATACAAAATAATAATGAAAAAACATTGGCATTAGAAATTTAAAGCAAATAATATAAATACGATTGTCTTTAAAGATAAAAACATGCCTATAGTTGTTCTCTACAAGTTTTCATCTTTTGAAAACGTCACATTACATTCTCCACTGAAACTTGTTGTAGTAACTCACTTTCAATGTAACAAATGCAAGTGCCGTTCATGTATCCATCACCCATCTTATTACGCAACTCCGTCTTCACATACTTCATTGAAGAAAATCATCTTTCAACATTATAGCCGTTGCAACCGGTAAAACTAGTGACAACTTTATTAAACGATAGACCAACTGCTAATCAATATGTTTTCTTGTTTCCACCATCATTTTGGCAAGATCACTTACTCCATCCAGGTTGTCAAACCGACTATCTTCTTTCACATTCACATTAGTAATGTAGTGGCTAAGTTTTTACATAAGCTTGACTTTTTCATCAAAGGTAAAACCAAACATATACATCTCCGCCAACTTTAGCAAGTTTAGTTTATTAAATGCACTAAAATTATGACACGGGCTCAAAGAACTCATACACGTAAGCAATTCAGTGGTTACCTCGTTAAAAATACACAATAACCACAATAATATTTGTACCAAAGTAACAATTACCACAATAATATTTATACTAATAGATTAACTAAATCAACAATAAATCAATAAACAAGATTAACTATCAAGGTTTAAATCTCAAAATGATGAAACTAAAGCAAGAATGATATTCAAGATTCACCTAGCTTGCATCTGAATATTGAATAGAAGAGCATATATATAATTAGATGATTAAGCATTGTCTAGTTATGCAAGTAGTCAAATACACAATATGGTTTTTGGTGTCCAATGCGGCATTTGGATGTGCTAATAAAACAGATTATATAATTATTGAAACTTGAAGTCATAATATATAATGTTTGAATGAAATGATTGTTGATTTAGCATTACCTTTAAGGAATTGAGGATTTGATTTGACTATTGTATGTTCGATTGTTTGGGGCTGCTGCATTTTTGTTACTAAGGGGTGACAGTTTGGTTTGAATAAAACCCTACGTTTGAATTTAAAAAATGAGAAACCAAAATAAAACGCATGAACCAGGAATCAAACCCGGAACCTTGTGAATGTAAAGGCGTGCTTCAACCCCTAGAGACCACCTCTAACCTGTTGTAGTGTGTTCCTAAATTATTTTCTTATGGGGTCCTTTTTAATTTTCTATATACATTAACACCAAAAATTACAAACCGAGTGGGTTCCCAGGAACCCACCCGAAGACCCTAGATTCACTCCTGTGTTTGGTTTAGTATATATTGGTTCGGGTTAGTTTGAGGTTGAAAAACCAATAGTCCCTAGCGTTTTAGTTTTTATACACATCTATATTTTAGTTGTAAACCTATGGGTTAGTATTAATATGGGAAAAGACTAAATTCTAAATAAGATATGTTTGGATCGTGTTAACCTTTAAACATGTGTTCCCTCTTTAGCTTCAAATATTGACATGACTTGCATTATGTGATATGTTCAGGTTCTCGTGTAGTATTCAACTCCACGCTAGATTCAACCCACTAGCACTTAAACACGACGCAACCTAAATAATTTAGGTGTCTTGATGTGCGTGGTTTTATTAAATTATAAAGATGTCATTTCCCCGGTGCCAAAAGCTTTGTGCTTTAATTCCAAAACTGGGGTAAACGATTAATTTTTACTAAACCGGTTTTTACCAAGTTTTAAATTTATAAAGTAAACAATATTTACTTTCGAAACTAAAACCAACACATAGGCAGAGAACCTGACGTGCATAGTATAGTCTCTAGGGTATGTATTGAGTATCGTATCCCAAGGTTCACACTTTTCCCTACTCAACCTTTCATCAATTAACTGATCGGGTTTTAACAAGAAAAAACACGGAAGGGTTCTTTAATAAAAATAGTTTTTGAAAAAGGTTTTGGTTTTTATAAAAGAAAAGATAACAATAGTAGAGAGATCAAATATGCACATCTCGGGACCCTCCGAATAAATAGTTAAGTTTATTATTACAACTAATAATTAAGTTTAATTATTTGTGAGGAAGAGAAGAGTGATCTTGAAGTGTTGACTCTTTGATAGAGAAGCGGAGGCTACTGCTGCGTAAAATGCTAAACCTCTCCGGCGTGCGTCCACCTGGGGTCTCCGCCAGGGCCTCGCGTATAGCGAGCTCCTCAAACCGCGGTCAAGTCTCTGGTCTTCGAACTCATCTTCTTCTTAAAATGGAGGCTTCACTTCCGACCTGGAACACCGTACACCTCGCCTTAGCTCTCGCGTTTCGTACCGAAGGATCTCGCCTTAGGGTCATTCCCGAGTGGACCAACAATGAATCCCCTAAGAAGGTTAACGATACTAAGACCGAAGGATCTCTCTTACAGTTGACTCAAGAGACCGTATCCCCATTGGTTAACGGCGTTGTACTAACGAGAACTAGATATAGAATCTTTATTTTATTTATCTTTAGTGACACTTTAATATTTACAGGCCTGATAAATATAAAGTTGGTTTGATGATTGATGACTTAATTAACCCAACCCATAACCTCCCGAGCTGAATGAAATCCTTAACAAAGGTGGAACATAATCCTAAAGGCGTATAATACAAGAGATCACTGGTGCGCCCATAGGGAATCCTCCCTTTGCCAAGAAAGTCATTCAGTCATCTGGTATGTACCAGAAATGTGTCACTCAGATCTGGTCCACTTCAGAAGCCATTGTTTAGAATCCGGTTCGGATATCAGAAGCCCGAAGGATCTGTCTCACTACCGGTTTCCTCACCTTGGATCTAGCTCGGGACTACCAGAAGCTGATTAAACCTCTAGTTAGTTTATTAAGTTAGAGTTGATTTTAAGTTTATTAAGTTAATCATCATTGGAAACCTGTCACAAAGATAAACAAATAAAGATTAGAAGAAGATAACACAACAAATAACTAAAAATAAACTACTAATAATAAATATAAAAGTTTACATATCGAAATGGGTTCATAATAATAGAAAGATACAACCATATCAAATGATCAATCCAAGAACATGGCTGCTCATAGACAAGCTCTCCATCTTCAAGTGCTATGCATCTAACTACCTCATGACCCTCGATGTTTTATTGCATATGAACTACTCTACGATCCTCTTCTTGGCCAAACCGATCAAGGTAGGACGAGCCCTAACCATTGAGAGATGTTAGGAGGGCCAGAAGGCCTCCCACAAGACCCCAAGACCTCTGGAAGAAGCTTGGAGTTCGGACCCAAGAGAGCACAAGAAATGATGAACAAATGGTGGGGGTTAGCTTGATATTTATAGGCAAACCAGCTGAGCAGGGGCGTGCCATATAGGCAAGCACGAGCATGCTTGCCTTGTTCCCCAAGTTTCGTCGTTTTCCAGGTTAGCTGCATTGTCTTCTAGCGTGCAGGGCCTTCGTGCAAGTGAGCGTGGGCGTGCTTGGTCACTCCCGGATTGATTTTAACGTTGTTTAAGTCCCGGGATTGTCTTCAAAACATATAGGGAACAGGCTTCAAGTCTCGTATCTTCAGGAATCTCCAGATTTTGCTCGTTTTTGCCCGGAAATCCTTTGTTTCCGTCTTGGAGCTCCAATTTCCTGTGAAATACAAATAGGAACGAATTAAGCACGCAATATCAATCATATAAGCCTAATTGTAACCTATTTTGGGACTGTTTATGCCTGTTTTATATGTTAATTCTGTGAGTCATCGCGTCTCAATTGTGTCGGATTGACGGGTTGATATTAACCTAAACATGACTCAAATTTTTATTCACATCAAATTAATCAACCCTAACCTTCCACTGTGCTGGGCGGGGTAGGCGACAACTTTGGGCCCAAATTTCTAGGGGGAAATATTTTAAAAAATATTGTGTATATATTTACCCAAATGTCTATTTTAAAAAACCCAGTATAATTATAACCACATTAAGAAACATACATTACTAATAGTTAATGGGGCAGGGGGTGCTAAAAAACAACGTTATAAGGGCCTCACGGTTCGTTTAAATAAGCAAGTTTGATCAATTTGCTACACTATTTTTGTTATGTTTAGTATTTAACAATTATCCTTGTGTTATGGATTTTTTTTTATATATGGTTTGATGAGTTTATATTATGGAGAGAAGACCCAATTTTTTGTCTCGCCTGAGACCCAAAAGTTTTTTATCAATCTCGGGGACGGTCCTACCAACACACTTAAAAACAAGTCATATTTGACCATTTATCTATTCATATAAAACTGATTAACGAGTATTAATTAAGTTGTAAAACTTATTAGCACAATCCATTTCTATGCCTCCTAAAAATCTGATAATTTTCATGTTATGTTTCGGGTGCTTTGAAAATTGCCACCCCTGTTATAAGCAACAAAACAAAAGAAGGAGGACTAGACTTGTGGTTTGAGTATAGAGTTGTAGGGACCAAAGGCTGTCCTAGTTACTTCCCATTTCTGGACTACCACATGTTTGTCCTGCAACCAAGGACACCATATCTCTGTTAAGTGTATCTTTACGGTTTGTTGTGTGGAATTTATTCAAATCATCATTGACTTACAAAGGATGAAGATTTGAACTGGGTTTTGTTAGATTCTTTTTTATAATATATTTTTTGAATCCTGCTTAACAAGGTTTTGACTGATATTTAAGTTGAGTATCTAACTCATTAGTGTTTTAGAAACCCGTCTTAATTTTGGATATAATGAGACACCTAATCATAATATCGTTTATTATTTTGCTAGATACTAATTTTTTTTGTATGTGTCGCTTTTTTTAAAGACTGTGTTTTAGCTGTAAACCCTTGGCTAGAAAGCCACATCTGCCCAGGATCGAATCCTTCCCTACACGGGTTTCTTCTTTCAAACCCAATGGTTATTTTTTTGGTGGAAGGCAGAATCAAACCTGAGACTCCGGGCAGGAATCCCACAAATGTGGTAAACCTTCTCACCTCAGCTGCAATCACTGGGCTACAACATCATTTGCGTGTATGTGTCGTGTTTTGTTTTCATAATCTTAAATTCTTCGATCTTTTAATCGTCAAATTAAGAAAATATGTATAATCTGAACCAAGATATCCAAAAAAAAAGTATACACTAAATATTTAAGTTACTCATGATAAGTACAATATTTAACTGCTAGTAAATATCTAATGTATGTAATTAAAACATGATCGAAATTGCATTTATTTCTTTTTGTATGAATCATTTGAGCTAACATGCGAAAAAAGGAACAAAATTAACAACATATAATATCATTTTTGTAGCACAAATGAAAATTATTCTATCAAACTAACTCAAAGTCAATCAAATGTATCATAGGCAAGATCACAAATAGGGTATGTTCTCATGTATGATCAAGATGCAATCTCTTGAAGATGTAATAAGATGTTGAATAGATTAACATATATTACAAACTACATTGACCAAATGACTATAAATTTTTTAATTTTTATAATAGAACAAGGTTTGAAATTTTTTGGAAGTGATTTAAGCCTCCATGATGATACCCTTCAAGTACCAACCAAATATGGATGATACCCTTCAAGTACCAACCAAATATGGGTGCTAATCATGAAGATCTTGAATCCATCAACCCAAATATGGATGATACCTTTCAAGTACCAACCAAATATGGGTGCTAATCATGAAGATCTTGAATCCATCAACTCTGTTGGACTCCTTCATATCCAAAACACTATTGTGATGTATTAAGAGTACGGTTAATGAATATGAGTTGTTATATTTTTGCATGAATTCAAGGGTTCATGGCCATTAAGCATCCCATGGTGGTCCCTTGTGTCATCGATTAAATTATATATAATTTATTTATTTATCATCATTTTTTTAATAGCTATTATGTGACCCCGTCAATTTTTCAAGTCAAACTTGTACACTAACTAGACGGGTCTTTATGATCACATGCTAATTTATTCAATGCATATATCTTTGTTTAGGTTATACTTGGAAAATAACGTGATAATATGTTTGTAATACACATGTATGTACATATGTAATTAGTTAACAAATACATACATACATATATAGAACTCCATCCTAGAATACATACATGCGTGTATGTATGTATAGATATGTGTTTACTAGTCAAGAGAATCTAGCATCTAGATTAACATAATCGCATGCATGCATGCATCCATCCTTAGTCAAATCAAGGGGATAACTTTATTCGATAATATGAAAACTAACTTTATAACTCGCTAATCCATAATGTTTCATTAACCACAATTAGAACCCTCCAAACCTTCCTAGATTTCGGCCCTAGACCCCACGAGGTTAATCCCTTTTAATGACAAATCACATCTATGCTTAAAGTAGAGAATTGGACATAAAGGGATGACTTAACACTAAACTAGAAAGATTCTTTTGATCACAAAGTCTAATACAAGATTTCCTACCCTAAATAACATATCTCTAACTCTTTTTCTTCTTTCTTTTTTCGGCCACTACACCGCACTATTTTTCTAACCCCACTTCATTAGGAAACATATGTAATGTCAAGTCAAGTGCTATGTCCTATGTAATCAAATTGACTAATCATTTATTCTATGTCACTAATCAAAAGCATGAAGTTACACAAAATTAGTAAACTACTTTAAGCATCATACTAATCTATAGTAGTTGACTAACCGCGAATAAATCCCTTCCCCTCTTGTCATTTTTGGCCCATAAACCCAAGTAAAGCAACCATCAAGTCAATCCCCAAAAGCTTGATCTTACACTAAAATGGTTAGCCACTTTAATCACACAAGGTTCTAGACTAGTTGACCTTCTCTAAATAACACCACCGCCCAAAAGTAAATCCAACTTTGAGAATCCTAAATCCCAATCAAATCACTAGTAAAAATCAACTTTGGTCTTATGTTTAGTCATGTACAAGTCATGTCATGGAATCCCTAAATCTAGATGTGATTAATAACTAAAACGGAAAGATTTCTTTAATCCCTTTGATCCATAAGAGATTACTACCCAAATTAACGCAAGATTTGTCTCCCTTGGCCTCTACAACCGCCCCCCCCCCCCTTGTGTTTCTTTTTGTGACTTCCAAAACACACTAAGATATCATGCATTGTCACTCACCTTTGATAGGGACATGATGAAGGGTCACATTTGATTAGTTAAGCATCTAATCTAAGGGCACAAGGGGTGGTTGTAGAATAAAAGTTTCCTTTCACTGATTTTAACCAATCCTGCTTTGCCACATCACTTCACTGAAACACCTTTTTGTAGGCAGCACTCCACTTATTCTTTTTATTCATTTTCATTTTAATATCCAAACTTTTTTTTTACATTTTTACATGGTTTAACAATTAATATTACTATTTCAACCGTCCCACCAAACGGTTAACCAAATTTAATTGATTATCTTGGAAACCGTCGAGTTAATTGAATTTTGCTCACCAAACGGTCAGTAAATTAATTATACTTTTCTAATCGTGCCACCGTCGTTGTATATAAAGTGATCAAACGGTGGGTGATATACGTTAATTTATACATATAAAAGCCCCAGTTTAACTCCCCTTTATATACGTTTTTTGGCCGTATACACGATGAATTGGTACTTATTTGGGCATCTTTATGATTACAGGTCTTAAACGGTATCCAGGAAGCAAAGCGGATCAAAAACGAAGGTTTCTGCGCGAAAACGGAACGTTTGTCAATCCGACCGGCCGCGCGAATGAACCGACCGGCCACGCGCAGCATCCTGATATTTCTGGGGACCTTCTAGAAGGCCTACGTCAGCATTCGAGAAGCATTTTTGACCCAAGTAAAGCGACCGGCCGGTCGGATCATCCGCGCGGCCGGTCGGATCGTCTGTTCTGTTTTTAAATAGCCCATTTCAGCCATTGATCAAGTATTGGGTCTTGGAGAGGCGATTTTGGGCGATTTTCGGACGAATTAAGCTGCTGGAAAGCCGTGGAACAAGCTCGGGAATCCATCCGATCCATCCTTCATCATCCAATCCACCTCTTTAGCAATCTTATGGTTTGATCCTTTAAGCTTTCTTAGATCCAAATCTGATTTTGTTTGCTATTTTGATGTTATTTTAGTTAATCGTACGCCTACGGGCAAGAACATTAGTATTAGTTAGTAGTTAAAACAATCGTTAGTATGTAATCATGTTTTGTATAAATTTGGCGTTTTTCATGTTTGAATCTTGATGATCATAGCACAACCTTGTTTCATTGTTGTTAGATTTGTAGTTGTGTTTGGATGACTTTGATGATTGTCGAATGTGTTAGGCGGATTACTTGTTGAAGAAACCGTCCGTTTAATCGTCCGATAGTAGACTAGTTAACTTGTTAATAAAGTTTACACCATGAAACTGTAACCGGGTATTGGTTTGGTTAAAGTCACTTGAATAACGATTATAGATGTTTACCGGCACGTAAAAGAGTTTTAAAAGCTTAATGTTGTTGTTACCAATCTTTGACATGGTTAATGATCTTTGTTAGTTATTTTGGTGAAAATGGCGATCTTAGTAGATTTGTGTTCAAAGTTGGTAAAATGGAATAGGTTGTGAAATGCTCTACTTTATGCTAGTCTAGGTGGTCGTATTGTGTATTCGATATTGCTTTCCTTAACTAGTGCGGTTGAGGACTCCCGAAAGGTGATACTAACCTATCTTTAAAGATTCTCATGAGATCATATCAGCTGCGCACTAATGAACAACTTGAAGTGGTTAACGTGTGTATTCGTGTTAGCTTTCTGTATAGTTGTCATGTTAGGATGCTCGAGAGGGAACTAACTGTCGGAAAATGGGAATGTTGATCACGCCTTTATTTCTTATTATATGTAGATGACATGCTAGGGTTGGCGTATTATAGTTTATATAGTTATATTTTCTATTTGGAGTCATAGTTAAGTTATTTACATATGTTAGAATTAATCTAGTTATAAACAAACTCAACTTATCTTTTCCTAGTGGTAAATCGGGGATAGAGTTTTAGTACCATTGCTCCGCGCGCGTCCATGGATCGATACTTGGTTCTTATCTGTACTTACTACATATATGACAGGGTACACTTGCCCTATTGTGTGTGTTTTAATATTAAGGTCGAAACCATTTTTATAAATATTAAAGCAAAACGTGTGTTAAAATCCATTGAAAATTATGCGTACTAGCGCACACGTCAAGTTTTTGGCGCCGTTGCCGGGGACGCGACGAGCTTTAGGAACGAACCGAGTCAACTTTTTACCAGTGTACATGCTTGTGAATACTTGTTTATACTTTGTTGATTCTTTATTTCATTCATTTATTTGCATATATGATTATTTGATTGTTTATTTGATTTATCTGTCTGTTAATATATTGGATTAATTTTAGATTGGTTCATAGGTTTGCACATATATTCGTTCATTTATCTGCTTATAGGATTGTTTGATTGATTATTCATTCATTAGGGTGTTGATAGATTGATTGATTATTGGATTTATTGGTTTATCTATGACTTTGATTTATTCTTTAGTTGATTGATTAGATTTATTTGTTCGTATTTGAACTAATTATTAATTTCATGCTTTAGATAGTTTTATGCTTTGTCTGTTTGTTTCTGTTCATTTTATTGGTTCTATTGGTTTTTATTTGATTTTTATGTATATATAGTTTTTAGTTTTACTTAAATACATAATGGAAGTTTTGTTATGTTACGTTTAAATTTGATGGTTCGGATGCTTTTATAAAAGGTTTGGGTTAAGAAAAATTGGGAAATTTATTTAATATAGAAGTGGTTTTAATAAAAATAATTTTCTGTGAAAAATGCTTCCTTGCGATTCGCAAAGAAGCTGGGCTTATGGTTCCGCTTTAAGCGACTTCCTAATTACCCCTGATTTTATCTTTTATTGTTCGCGATACGCGAACAGGATCACCAGAGTCCTTCGTGTGACGTGAATAACCGCTATCTTCCGTTTTTAACTCAATACATTGGCATCCATCATCGTTTCTATTCATCAACTTCCGTTATATTATTTTCGGTGAAAAGGGTTGTTTTCGCGCAAAGCAAAGAGACGGTCTTTATCTTGTTGCGACGCGCGAGCACCTTGAGTCATTGTATCTACTTGTGCCACGCGAGAAGCGGTCTATACTTCTTCGCGATGCGCGAGTGATTATGATTCCATTGAAATTTTTTGTATATTTTCATAATGTATATCTTTATATTTTTAAGTTAGTGTATAGTTTTTAGTATGTTTATCTGTGTATATTCCTTCCGCTTTTCTTAGATCGAGTCTTTAATTATTTTGTCTGTAATTATTTCGTACATTGCGTCAGTTTAAGTGTGGGGATGGCCGATTTCTGTTCATTGCTAGATCGATCTTCTCGCCCGTACTTAATCTCGATTCGGGCGAAATCGATCTTAAGGAAAATATTTTATGAAAACAGTCATTCCAAGAAAGTCAAAGTCCAAGTTGGACTTAGTCGAAAGTCAACGGGCAACGATTAAATCTTAAAACTCAGGCCCGTTTGACCCGGATGTGGAAATACTTGAATTCCACGACCGCGCGCCTAAACGCACGTGGAAAAGCGAGTCCAGCTATCGACTCACTCACTCGAGCAAAATGTAGCGATGTGCAAGGGCAGAAATGTCCTATAACTTCATAAAGTTTTTAGCCAAGATTGATTCGCGCCAGATGATTGTGTGGAAAGTCGCTTCAAAACCGTGTTATTTTACTAAGAAGCGTAGCAAAACAGGTAAGTTGGTTGTTTGTGTCGAAACAGAGCGAGCACTTGCAACTTCCACTCAAGAACACACACACAAACACCTTTCAATTCCACATCAATTCTTCAAATCAAGGTATGGGTCTTCCTCTTTCTTGTTATTTTTCTTGTTCTAGTGTAGATTAGTTTAAATTTTTGCAATCTTTTCATGATTTTAGGGTCCCTTCATAATGTTTAACAAACCCTAGTGTTCTTGAATGGATTGTATGCTTTGATAGTTTAGATTAAAGGTTATTGTTGTACAAATCTTTGAGTTTTTGAGGTTTTCTTCATAATGTTTAAACTAAATCCGAAAAATTTTTAAAGATTTGTGCGATTTTGTAACCTTATGTTTAGTGTAGTTTAGTATAAATGTAGATTAATTTCATAATAGGGTTGTATGTTAGTGTAGATATTAGTGTAATTTAGGTTTGTTTTTGGAATTTTGGGGATTCTTCATAAATGTTTAAACATCCCCAAATTCCTCATGTTTTAGGTTATAATTTGTTGTTCATGATCTTGATTTCTTGGGGTTTCCTTCATAAATGTTTAACAAAACCCCAAAACTTTAAGATTGTTAGTGTTTTGAATGTAGTTTAGATAGTTTTGTTTGGTTTGTTTGAATAAATGTGATGAATGGATAGCTTTGATGTGTTTATGCTTTTGTCAATAATGGTGGTAGTGCAGGAACAGACGAGCACCAGTATGGATGCTCAATGCAGTCACCATGCTTTTCGGGATATCACCACCAGGGGAGTATTATTCTCCCTTTTCACACAATAGTTAGCTAATTCATAAACGCTTTCTATTTTTCACATTGGGGACAATGTGACGTTTAAGTGTGGGGAGGGATTATATAATGTTCTAGTTTGTCCTCTTGTGTTTATACTTATATATATATATATATACAAAAAAAACCCTTTTATAAGTACATATATGTATATATTTATAATAAACATCAAGCCTAACAAATTTTTGATAAAAATAACTTGAGGCGCGACAAACGGACGTGAAACTAGCATACTAAATCTGTACATTTGCACCCATTTCCTTCCGGTTACGTGAGCATTTGAGCCTATTAGTATAGATTTCATTTCTTTGACATGCTTATCGAGTGAGCCGAATGTTTTGTGCCATTTAGAACTTGTCATTAGCATGCTTGTTTAGACCAGATTCGTGTGAGATTGTATGAAAATGATTGAGGCATTTAGGATACCCTTTTGATTTAGCCTTTTCTTTTCGTTCTATCTGTTTCCCGCACCTAAAAAAATTATCCCCTAGTTAACCATGTTGAGCCTAATCCCATGTTTTTCTTATTCACCACACCATTTCACCACTAAACCAAATTTGGCCTTTTTCTTTTAAACCTTTTGTGTTAAAACTCGGTTTAGGTTAATGTTTGACTCGTTTTTGCGTTGTAAATAGTTCGTGTTCGGGTTTGTATATTTAGAGCCCGTATGTTGATTATATTCGTGTTTTAATATCAGCTATATCATAGATATATATGTTGAAAAAAAAAAGAAGGAAAAAAAAAGAAAAAAAGAAAAAAAATCCAGAAAATTCCAGAAAAATAGAACACCCTAAAATAGGGTGAATTAGCAGTGTTCAAGCAGTTTTCGGGGCAATAAAGTTAGAAGTTATATGTTTAGCTCGATTTAAATAAAATTCGGGTATATTTGCGTGTGTTTTGTATAGTAGTATTTATTTCAGTTTAGTTAGACTTAACCGCCGAGTTTTAGCCATTTCGTCACTGTTTATATATCCATTCCACACCCTTACCCTTGCCTGACATTACAACCCTTATAAGACCTCTTGATTTATACTTTTTCACACGTTAGTTGGTGAAGACTAGATCTTTTGACAAGCTTATGATATTGCACGATTCATTGTCATGGCAATGGAGCGATTTACACATACATATTACACGTATGTATCATAAATAAAACCGAGTGTGTGTGAACATTGTGAGTCGTGTACGGGTTAACGTGCTTTGTGGATCGGAAGTGAGTCGTTGCTTTTCAGTTATCTTATCACCTGTTTATATCTTCTGTGGGCTTGATTATTATCATCTGTACAGGTTATATTTTGTCTTTGTTGCCACTTGGCGAGTTTTTCGTTTATTTCTGTTTTGTTGTTTGCTTGAGGACAAGCAAAGTTCAAGTGTGGGGATGTTTGATATACGTTAATTTATACATATAAAAGCCCCAGTTTAACTCCCCTTTATATACGTTTTTTGGCCGTATACACGATGAATTGGTACTTATTTGGGCATCTTTATGATTACAGGTCTTAAACGGTATCCAGGAAGCAAACCGGATCAAAAACGAAGGTTTCTGCGTGAAAACGGAACGTTTGTCAATCCGACCGGCCGCGCGAATGAACCGACCGGCCACGCGCAGCATCCTGATATTTCTGGGGACCTTCTAGAAGGCCTACGTCAGCATTCGAGAAGCATTTTTGACCCAAGTAAAGCGACCGGCCGGTCGGATCATCCGCGCGGCCGGTCGGATCGTCTGTTCTGTTTTTAAATAGCCCATTTCAGCCATTGATCAAGTATTGGGTCTTGGAGAGGCGATTTTGGGCGATTTTCGGACGAATTAAGCTGCTGGAAAGCCGTGGAACAAGCTCGGGAATCCATCCGATCCATCCTTCATCATCCAATCCACCTCTTTAGCAATCTTATGGTTTGATCCTTTAAGCTTTCTTAGATCCAAATCTGATTTTGTTTGCTATTTTGATGTTATTTTAGTTAATCGTACGCCTACGGGCAAGAACATTAGTATTAGTTAGTAGTTAAAACAATCGTTAGTATGTAATCATGTTTTGTATAAATTTGGCGTTTTTCATGTTTGAATCTTGATGATCATAGCACAACCTTGTTTCATTGTTGTTAGATTTGTAGTTGTGTTTGGATGACTTTGATGATTGTCGAATGTGTTAGGCGGATTACTTGTTGAAGAAACCGTCCGTTTAATCGTCCGATAGTAGACTAGTTAACTTGTTAATAAAGTTTACACCATGAAACTGTAACCGGGTATTGGTTTGGTTAAAGTCACTTGAATAACGATTATAGATGTTTACCGGCACGTAAAAGAGTTTTAAAAGCTTAATGTTATTGTTACCAATCTTTGACATGGTTAATGATCTTTGTTAGTTATTTTGGTGAAAATGGCGATCTTAGTAGATTTGTGTTCAAAGTTGGTAAAATGGAATAGGTTGTGAAATGCTCTACTTTATGCTAGTCTAGGTGGTCGTATTGTGTATTCGATATTGCTTTCCTTAACTAGTGCGGTTGAGGACTCCCGAAAGGTGATACTAACCTATCTTTAAAGATTCTCATGAGATCATATCAGCTGCGCACTAATGAACAACTTGAAGTGGTTAACGTGTGTATTCGTGTTAGCTTTCTGTATAGTTGTCATGTTAGGATGCTCGAGAGGGAACTAACTGTCGGAAAATGGGAATGTTGATCACGCCTTTATTTCTTATTATATGTAGATGACATGCTAGGGTTGGCGTATTATAGTTTATATAGTTATATTTTCTATTTGGAGTCATAGTTAAGTTATTTACATATGTTAGAATTAATCTAGTTATAAACAAACTCAACTTATCTTTTCCTAGTGGTAAATCGGGGATAGAGTTTTAGTACCATTGCTCCGCGCGCGTCCATGGATCGATACTTGGTTCTTATCTGTACTTACTACATATATGACAGGGTACACTTGCCCTATTGTGTGTGTTTTAATATTAAGGTCGAAACCATTTTTATAAATATTAAAGCAAAACGTGTGTTAAAATCCATTGAAAATTATGCGTACTAGCGCACACGTCAGTGGGGGTTAAAAGTCACAACTTACCACGGTGTAAAAAACCAAACACACCAAAAATGAACCCGTGGACCGACGAGGAAGAGATGGCCCTTGTGGTTAGCCACAAGGATGCGTCGAACGACCTGGAGATTCAAAAACTCCCTCGGGAGGAAGGGTCCAACTACCCCCCGGAGGGATTTTGGGATCGGGTTTATAGCGACTTCATCGAGCAAGTTGGCGGCAACACCATCAAGACCGTCCAAGACCTCTAGCTCAAGTGGGCCGACCTCAACATCAAGTGTGAGAGGTGGACCACCCTATACGAGCAAACGGTGAGGGAGGATCCGGAGCTTGATGAGGAGTTGGCTATCGGCTTCACTAACTATGAGTATGAGGCGCGATACGGCAACGATTTCGACCATGTCGAAGCATGGCGATTGTTGCGCCAACTTTAAGTTTTTTATCTATGTTTTAATGTATTTTTATTTTATGTTTAATATTATTTATGTTTAATTTTTATGTTTTAATGAAATGTTTTTTATTTATGTTTTTATTTCTTTAAACAGTAAACATAAAACAAATCGGTTAAAAAAACACTAAAACATACGGGGTAAAATGAAAACTTGGCATTTATAAAAAAACCACAAAACAGCCGGTACCAGCACGGTAAACAGCGCCAGCAAACCGGTCCACAGGACCACTACCAGCGTGTATGGCGGCGGTGATACCGTGCTGGTACTTGGTACCCGTGGCTAATTCGGGTGACGCCCCGTTCCCCCTAAGACTAAACATGATTATGGAAGGATTCTTTTGATCACAAAGATTTATAATAGTTGACTTACCCAAACTAAATCAACTTACACTCTACTCTCTCTCCCTCTCTCGTGGCCTATATAAGGAGTCCATCTCCTTGGACTTCATTCACCAACCAAACCACAACTCCCTTGATCTTTCAAGCCACTTGGAACCCCTCCCATCTTTTCTTTTCAATCGGCCCATACACAAACCCCATACGACCATCCATTTTCGATCCAAACTCACCCATTCAAGACCACCCCACTCGATCCCAAGTAGATCCACGACATCCAAAGGCGTGCATTCGGAATGAAGCATCGAGCTCCCACCGTTCATTTCCTTTCGGTTACTTTACGCTAGAGAGGACACGAGTAGTTCGGATATTACTTTCACTGATTTTGCTACGTGCATCGCATCTAGGGTGAGCTTCGTGGCCCTTTTTTACTATTTTCATATTTTGGGGGAAAAACATGCTTGCTTACAAAATTCATTACGAACTTGCTTAAAACTTATTTTACGAACTTACTTGTAGACTTGCCAAAAAACTTGATTACATACTTGACTACATATCTGTTTAAATACTTGAAATCTTGTTGCACTGTTTTATATGCACATTGACAACATGACAACATAGTTTGATACATATGTTCGGGACCTAGATTTTGTGTTACATAAGTTAGACAACATTATCACAACAAAGTCCCCGGACAACCATAACCATTAACTTAACAATAAGCCGTGGATCATAGGAATAGTAGTATTTGGGTTGACACCCCCTCTCATGGTTAGTCGTGCTAATCACGACCGTCGTGTTAAGTGATTGCATACTATCCATGTTTTCCAATGTTCTATAATAAGGCATTGGTTGGGGCGTACATGGAAGTCGGGATTTGGTTATGGGGCTCATGGTAACTACAACAATATTATTAAACATGTGTTGACAACATATTTTTTGCTTGCATTCATAGATAATAAGACGTTTACTTGCATTAATAGACAACAAAATATATTTGTCGGTAGGCGTTTAGTTGTCTGGAGTTGGTCTTTTGGCAGAAGTTGTTGTGTTATCTGAAATATAGTCAAACAAATGTTAGTAGTATTTTGTAGTAAGATTATGGAAGCAGAAATTATTGTTTACATGTTGTCTCAAAGAGTGCACGATTAGTGGAGGTTTCTCTCTGGTTTATTACTTGGTCCAATGATCTAGTGCCAGAAAAGGAAGCCGCCTACTTCCACGAATCCTAACATGCCTAGCAGGTACTTCTACTGTTCATCAGCTCCATCAGTTCCTATGAAAACTTGAAGATGACTCAGAGTAAATAAGAGGAGTTAGCACCGGTTACTAAATCAAAATAGATCAAAAGAAACAGTAAAACTTTGATGAACATTGACTTATATTTTGTTTGCATTATCTCCCACCACTGAAGTCGTGTGCGAAATGATAGAACAAACAATTTAGAATCAAAATTAAGCAAATTTAATAGAACTTAAACTCATTTTAAATAACAAACATCCCAAAGGTAAGTGATTTCAAAAACAATAAGAAGAGACATTTTAAAAAACTCATGCCGTTGGCGCAGAAGCTAGGATTTGCATATGAAAGAAATCAATGGACCATCCTCAGCCTCCTCCTACACAATTTGATATATATTTACACATGGGTAAAAGTTCGTAATTTCATAACCCATTGGAGAGGGGAATGCGTATATTCCTGCAAACATTCCCTCCATACTCGTGAATGCCAGACCAACTTTATAATCAAGGAAATAAAATTGATGTTCCGAACTAATATAAACTTTAATACATGTAATTTCAGCTCAAATCATAAAAACGCTGAATAATCTCCTATACCAACCTTTATAATCAAGGAAATAAAATTGATGTTGCGAACTAATTTAAACTTTAATACATGCAGTTTCATCTCAAATCATAAAAACACTCAATAATCCCCTGTATCCAGACCAACAATATTTTAGTGGCTCTTGGGATTCAACATTACCCCACCAACAGTCTACACAGAAGGGTAACATATGCAATAACACAACAATTTTTATTCAGATGAATGACCTTAGGGGGCATTGCTCATGTGATAGCTGACAGTTTGGCACATAGTTAAGGTAGAAAAGTTAAGTAAAATGAGTCAATATCAACTCTAGTATTTGTTTTGGAATCGTAAGAAATTGGATTTGCGGCAAATAAATATATTAAAAATGATGACCCATAACCTTAAACTTCGGTCCAAGGCATCTGCACGGTGATGACAAAACTGCTTAACCTAAACCTTAAACATAAGCACAAAACTTGATGAGAACATGAAAAGTTGCATAACAAGAAGAAAGACTACATGATACATCCAAGTTTTTCCACACCCAAATCTTGGTTCACTGAGTAAAAAGAGCATGTTCTGTCGTTTTATAAAACATACTAAATTTGGATCAAAAGGCATATAAATTGTATAATATGAATGATAAACTTACTGAACCTATGGAGTTACTTTTAGGGCAGTTCGATGTCGTGTGGATTAAGTCACTTAAACTTCTTTTTCTTAAATTGACAATTTCCCGGTGGAAATGTCAAGACTTAATGAAAAAGGTAATTAAGATGAGACTTTAAATTAAAACACTTGGTCAAGTTTTAAATTTATAAAAATAAAACGATAATTGCTAATTGTTCTAAACCCACACAATAGGCAAGTGTACCTATCGAGTGTGGTATAGACTCAAGCAAGTATCGAGTATCGAATCCTAAGACACGACTTCCCCTACTCAGCCTTAAGTTGCTCTTTAATAAAAGTAAAGATAGAAAAGAGAAAGAGCGAGAATAACCGACGTAGAAATCAATATCCAAAAAGAAGTGATCCGACTAACTTTGGGATGGATTAATAGTAATTACTTATTTGAGTGGTGTATTCAAGTTGCGCGCTTGTGCTTAACTTTAAGTTGCGCAAGGTCACATTCTCTAGAGGTGACTGTTATCGCATAACTAGTTTATGTTCTTGTTTTAATTGAAGGTCTCCCAAACCGGTAAGCTCACCTCTCAACAATGAGGACGGACTACTCAAGACTGTGTATACCCAACCACGAAGAATCCACCTCCGAGTCTTGCAATAAAGACATCAAACTAATTTAAACTTTTATGAATAACTTGCCGGCGGCCGGAGCATGGCCGAACAAGCTACCACTTGATATCATAAAGGAGTCGTGACTAACCAGAACACGTGCATCCCCTACTTGAATTAATCAAACTTTCAAAAAGTGACTGGCCTACTACTAACTATACGGCAGTAAAGTAATGGAAGAGGATAAAGACCGTCCGCTTCCAACACGGGTTCACCAATCCTTGGTCTGCGCCAAAGTTAACACATAGACAATGAAGCTAAGTCGCATAGCCATGTCTTGGCTTATCACTAGGACCAAGTATAAAGACCGTACCGACCCTAAGTGAGATTTTGATAGCCGACGATCAAGCCACAAAGTGTGATTGTTCCTAAACACAAATGGGCCAATCTCTACACGTGGAGTTAAGGTTAGCTTACAAGTGCATGGGTTGTTACACACCATGGGTACACTCATAAGTCCCTCCACTTTATATCAAAACACCCACAAAAACCAAATACTAAGTGTTAGTTTTAATTAGTTCATCAAAAAAAGTTTTAAAGTAGAAAGAATTAGACAAAAACATAAAATACTACTCAAGAAAGAAAAACGATGTAATCCATTACCAAAGAAGTCTTCACCCTAGCAACACTCAAGAATCCTAGTCAATGATTGGCATTACAACATGCACTCTAAGTTGGTTGTTCAAAGAACACACAGTAGTGGTTGTTTGAAGGATCAAAGAGTGTTTTTGGGATGATTTGTAGTGATCTATCTCAAGCTCTCACTCTAGTAGTGTTTATAGAGTGATCCCAAGCTCCAAAGGTCACTTACAAGACAGACCCTAAAAATGGCAGAAGTTTGAGAGAAATTCGGGTGGAATGGGATGCCCAAAATGTGCAGTGGAGGTCAGTTTGGCCGGTTCGAAGCCTTGGGGGACACACTTTAAATGGCACGTTCGTGCCAAAGTATGGGGCACGCCCGTGCAGCTCTGCAAGGTTGACTTTTGCCTTCTGTTGACTTGAAAATGTTGACTTGTTGACCCGGGATAGGTGCACGGCCATGCTGCATTTGAATCAGCTCCAAAAGTCTACGATTCCTTATCTTTTGTGCCGGTTTTCACTTCTTTTTCACTTTTCACATTCAAGACCTGCAATTATCAATAAAGGAAGATAAACCGTGATAGCACCAAGATAAAAGCATGATTTTGAGTGATAAATAGGTGAAAATACGTGTGTAAAACCTGCTAATTTTGAGACGCATCACATCACCTTACACTTAGATGTTTGCTTGTCCCCAAGCAAACCAAACCCAGGCAAATAAAGTAGAGTAAAAATAGGGGGTGTAGAGTGACAAGTCACAACGACCCACCTCCTAAGAGTCCCACCTACTCAACACATCCTTGGTAGATGTTCCAGATAGGCTTGGCGCGCCTAATCAAACGTCCCTCAAGTGTCTACTTCATACATTCCTCACTATTTCAATTGTTTCACTCGGGTGTTATTTTGGGGGTGATCGCTTAAATTCGACCCTAGGCACGCGCAAATCATAGGCTTGTATGCAAATCAAATCTCCACCGCTGTATATGGGCGAGAAACTGTGAATCACAAGGTGTCTACTCTCATGTCTGGCTCGGGCAGCGGCTGAGGCATAATGGGCGAATGTCAAACTCTGGACAATGGGCTTTATGAAACTCCTCCCCCGAAGACTCATTGCTCTGACATCCCTACTGTAACAACCTGGCACAGACCCCCAAAATTTTTCGCGTTTTATTATTATCATATAATAAATAGTTAAATAAAATAAATAATAACCGAGTCGGTTATGTGTGAAACTAAAAACCGAACTAATTAATATAAATGATGTTATCATAATATAGTTTCGATACCGAGCTGATACGTGAAACGAAACAAACCCGAAATCGCACCCGATCGAAACCGGGTGAGTCACCAAAGAGGAGGACACTTGTCCTCCCCTCTTGATGACACCCATTCCCTTTTCTTTTATAAAAACTCACCCACACACCCACACACACACATAAGTAACACATACACACACATCTCAGAATAAGAGAGAGGGAGTAGGAGGAGGGAGGACCTCCAGCCACCGCCCACAGCAGAGCTCCGGTGACCGATTCCCGCAAACAACACCACAACCATAACCCTTCACTAGTTATTATTCAAGAGAGAAAGCGAAAGGCGGTCGATAGGGAGAGAGAGAGACACTGATCCGAGAGGAGGAGAGAGAAGCAGATCAAGAGAGAACCAAGAACGAAGAGGAAGGGTCGAGTGGTGGCTCCGGCGGCGGCGCCACCCCTGTAACCTGGTCCTCATCAAACAAAGGTAACCTAAAAACCCCTTTCCTCCATAATATCAACTGATGGTGATGATTATTGCTAAAATGGTAGGAAGTAGTGGTTGTTGTAGGGGTTTCCCAGATGGTTGTTTCGGTGGTCGATGGCAGCTGGTTATGGTCATGGGGTGTCTATGGTGGTGATTATTGTTGACGTGGTGGAGGACTACAGGGGTACGGTGGGAGGCTGTGGTTGTCTCGATGGTCACAGGTGGCGGTGGCAGTGGCGAGGTGATGATGGTTTAAGGTGGCTGTGGTAGTGATAAGGTGGTCAGGAGTTCGGGTCAGGGTCTAGAGTCGGGTCAAGGAGGGGTCAACAAAAGTCAAAGTGTCAACTGGGTCAACCCAGTCAACGTGGCAGTCAACTCGGGTCAACTTGGTCAACACAAGCTGTAGGTGTAACCGACTCCTGTGACTCGACGGTCTTAGATAATTATAATTACTTATAGTATATTTATATCGCGTGTGGGACTTGACGAGTATTATAAATAAACCGATAAAAAAACGAATATATATATATATATGAACATACAAACAAGTATTGGTACGATTGTGTTAAACACTTGATAACTTGAGGACTAGTCATATGAGGATGTTATAACTTGAACACATGGATTGGACAATCGGACAATTGAGACTAGGATGTGAATATGGTTAACCAATATATATATATATATATGTATATATTGAAAACATATAAACATATGAGTTAAGATTAAATAGTAAGACTTGGATGAATTCTTGGGCATTAGTTTATGGACAATTAAACTTGGACGTTTAGACTATTAACTCGGACAATTAAAAAGAACAATAGACCATTCGAAACATTAAGAGTGTATAACTTAGACATAATAACAATAAAACAACGACTTGGATGTTTGGTTTGAATACTTGAACACTTAGAGCCTTGTAAACATTACCTCGCACACTTAGATAATAAGATATCGGGCGAGTATACCTAAGCTTTGGACTCGACATTTGGACATAAGTATACGACGAACACCTAACTATATACCTCTATATAAACTCGCCAAAATATACCTTATGAACATATATGTTGAAATGAACCATGGAGGCGATGTTGGACTTAGGATTCAAAACGCTGGACTATGATACTTATTAGATTATATACTCGACGACTAAGATTCAGACATAGACATCAGACGAATGTAATGAAAGGAAACATAGATAATATAAGCGATGTTAAGCTTTAAACATATAATGGATAAGTATATTAATACCTACATACCAAAGTCTGAAACAACAAAAGAACATGGAACTCTAATAGAAATCAGACGCTCGAGCTCGTCCATACGCGTAACCATGATCAATAAAACTGAACACTAATAATAATGTGTGTGTCGACATAGGGCCCAACCAGGAGAATGTCAGTATACGATACTGACTACCGATTTTTATAATTGAGCTATGCAACAGGTGAGTTTCGTGAACTCCCTTTTTTTTTCCTTTTAAACTGTTTTGGAGTGATGCATGCTTCCAGTTATTTTGTGTATCATGGGTGTTAGTTATTCAGAGCATGATTACCTGCTTGCTTGTGATGCATACTGAACCAGACACTCATTAACTCTAGGTGAGCCGACTTAATATACGGTTAGTACTACTTGGGGAATCCCCCACGCATAGTGGTCCAGCCTGACCCGGAAACACCCACTGAGACCGACGGGTCATTGCGGCATATATTTTGCCATTGGGGAACCTATGTGGCAGGACATAGGTTGAGAACTATAACAATAACGGGTATAGATTCTGTTGTTACATATAGGCATGGTTAGGCATGACGCTAGGTGCTAAGGGTTGAGTGGCAAGCTTGTATAATTGTAACACCATAACCAGGAAATTGTGTTGGAAAACTATTAAACTGTTTGAATACTAAAACTATTTGATAAACTGATTTTCGGGCGCCTATGTAACTAAACACACGAACTCACCAACATTATTGTTGACAAAACCATTCTAAGCATGTGTTCAGGTACCGGCTCTGGAGATATGAAAAGCGTATGATTGCAACTTGGAGTCACAACCGGTGGACGAACCAGAAGATGAACGAGAAACCATAGAAACCACCTGAACCAGTATGTTTAGAGACTATATACATCTTAGTTGAAATGTAATATGTAAACAAAATGTATAAATTATATTAATAAATATAGTTATTTTTATACCGCTTTCGCTATTGCTTGCATTTGCGTAAATGTTGTATCAATCTGTGATTTCGTCCAGGCCCCCTCGGGTCGGGTTGTGACACCTACTATGCGAATTGTTCGGTCTTCACACCTAATAATCCCCGCTAGGAATGTCCAAGAAATAAATCTTCAAATAGAATTGTTTTCTTTCGGGTCATTTATTGTCGAGCTTTTTGACTTATTTCTCAACTTTTTTTTAGAAATGCTGCTTGTGATGAAGCTTATTCTTGGTATGGTATCTCTACATGGCTATCTTTCTTCTTTTGCCAAACTTTTCTTGGTGAAATCATGATGTCTGGTCTGTTCTCTTCCATTCAAGACTGCCCGAGAGTGTCCCAATAGCCTGCAACACGCCTTCTTTGCCAAAACCATGACAGAGGATAAATGTGATGGGAGAAAAGAAAAAGGCTAAGCCTCAAGTTGGGTGACTAAGTGAGGGGTATTTTTATGGAAGGCCAATGAAAACGGAATGAGTGTATCTTAGGTGCCTAGTGTCGAGAGGGCATACCTAGTGGTTAGAAAATAAAAGTGAACAATGATCTGTACTTAATAGATGATCTTAACATAGCTGCTATCAAACATAATAAAAGGTAGAAGGAAATGTCTGAAGCTGAGCAGGAGTTGGAATATCAAAATTATTTCAAAGACGGTTTGAAAAATCAGATCAAATATCACACAGACCCTACCACTGATAGACTAAGGGAAATGATCGCCCAAAGTAATCAATCAGACTCAAGATCAGATAAGGGAGAGCCTGATAAGGACAGTTTGCAACACAACAAAGACTGTTGAAAAATAAAGTCTGTTGAAAACTTAGCAGTTGTAGTCCCCAATAGATGACGAACACTGACGATTAATATAACACTAGTTTGAATATCATCTATTATATTTGTGATGATACTGAGTAGCATCTATTATATTTATAATGATATTGAATAACATCTGTTATAGCTATGATGATATTATATAGCACCTGTTATATTTGATAGTTATCAATTATGGTACAACAGATGTTGGATAATAGATACTTCATATTAATAGATATTACCTAACAGATGATCTGTACTTAATACTCAACATTTTAAGAAACAATTGATACTTGTATAGTGATAACTAATGCTTTCTAGATAGTATCCAACATAAGCTTGATATTGTTCAATTCAAACTGATATACAGCCGACTCTTGTTCAATAATTCAAAAAAAATAATTGTTTTCTACTAAATTGACATAACACAACACATGTTACTCGAAAAGCTAATAACTTTTGGGCTTAGATCGCTTCTTCCGGGGTTCTTTGCCTGTAGAGGATAGCTCACCAACATTTAGTATATCAACATCTTCAACACTTCTTTTTCCATTGGGAGTTATAGTAGAATCTAGTACAGCATCGACAGCAGAAGAATCAGTCGTAACAGAGACAACATCCTTCAAACAAATCACAAAAAAAATTAATGAACTGTTAAATAAGAACACCAACTCCACAAACACCTTAATCCACTATCACAAAAACATACTCACCTTTAACATCACATGAATACCCCCTTGCTCAGACTTTGAGGTTAACAAATTTGAATTCACAATCTGCCTGAATGACCTAAGGAGTGCTCATACAAAACAAAAATACAAAACTTAACTGTTGAGGAAAGTTTGAAAGTCAACAGACACTCATCAATTCTTACAAATGACTTAATATTTAATACCTCATCCACATTATAATCTCCATTACCATTAACTGCAATCATCTCAGAAATTATGACTGGATCATCACATATTTTCATGACTGTGTAAACATGGTTGTCGTTTGTAAGATTGTATTCAGAAACATCAATTTTAAAAACCAGCATCTTATCAACCAAACGAAACAATTCTTATGGCAAACTTTCACTATTACTCACCTCAACTGCCTTTCTCTTATACAACTCGCAGATGATCCGACAATTCTCATAACATCTCTGTCAAACATCACAAATGATACACTACCAGTCTCATCCTGAACCCTAACATGCACCTTGAACCTAAAACAGATACACGGAAAACTTATCTGAAAACATATATACTAATCATTGCAAAGAATCATGTTATATAAACAACAAAGTGTACATATTCATCTCTACTTACTTTGTAGTACCGGATGTACATCGACACTCACACTTGCAACAAAAGAAAGCAGTAGGAAGCAATTTCAAAATTTCTTCAGTCACGTTTTCATGAAACTGTAAGTATTCAGATTTAGTTACCACCTTCCCGAAACATCTGCAACACGCATCATAAAACCACCCATAGCTTTCCTGAACAATTTTTATTGTCGCAACAACAACACAAGACATTGGCTTAAATATATAAAACCTCTATTAGTTAAGAAAAAAACGTGTAATAATATCAACAAATAGTAGCGATAGCTATCAAATATTAAAACCCTATCAATCTCGAAGCTCGCCAACACCTTTCTTTTCAGATCCAACAATAAATTCTTGATGCATTGGGTAAACAGAGTGGTTGGAAAGTAGTATTTGAGAAGTAGAACCAGCTTCTTGTCCTTGCTTCAACATAAGACTAAAAAATGAAACAAATTAATAAAAGAAAGAAAAAAATTCAAATATAAGTACATGATACATTGACATTGTACCTCCTTCTTAACTGTTTGACCTCATCTATTTCTACATTAAGAAACACCCGAGTTCCAAACTTGTCACTTTCAACTAGGAGTGCAAACGAGCCAAGCCGCTCGTGAACTACTCGAGCTCGGCTCAGTAAAAAGCTCAAAACGAGCCGAGCCATATCAAGCTCGAGCCGAGCTTGAGCCTAAAACAAAGCTTGTTTATTTATCGAGCCCGAGCTCGAGCCTAATATGTGAAGTTTGTTAGGCTCATTGAGCCTTATCGAGCTTAATGTAATATTATTTTTTTTAAATATTTAATAGTATTTACCACTCATTTAAAGTTTAGTAAACGAGCCCGAGCTCGAGATTCACTTATCGAGCTCACGAGCCTAAACGAACTATTATTTATATTATTTTTATTTAATATATTAATTTACAGATAATAAAACGAGCCGAGCCCGAGCCGAGCTCGAGCTTGAGAAATTACCAACGAGCCGAGCTCGAGTTTTGAAAACAAAGCTCGAATCGAGCCGAGCTCGAGCTCTTATAAGTTAATCGAGCTCGAGCTCGGGCTCGACTCGGCTTGTTTGCACCCCTACTTTCAACTATAAATTGATCTAATTCTAACAATCTTGATTATGCATATAATGAACTCAAATCAACTGAAAAACTATTAATAACAGAAATATTAATAACAGGAATATAAGAGAAATTATCTTTCGACTCCTTAACCTTACCATGTTGTGTAACCATCACATGCTCATTACTAGTATTCTGACACATAAATTTCTTAAACTGTTGTGCATAACCATTCCACATAGTACATCGCAAAGTTGTACCACTACATAAAAACAATATAATTTTGGAGGTAAATATATATACAAAAATGCTAAACTCAATAATGATTTGGTTGATTTATTACATCACTAAATGACGCACACAAATAAATGAAACTAACAACAATACTTTACAAACAAAAAACAGTAAAACGCTTACTCCAAGTCTTGAATATCAAAATTCATCCTTTTAGTTTATATTGGAGGTCGTCCAAACACATCGAGAGCTCCACACCAAATGACAATACCAGCAACATCTATACAATGTGCCTGTAATTATAAACATGAATCCTAAAGTCAAAATAAACTACATATTAAAGGTAAAGTAACAGACAAACCAACAGTCAAAAGTTCATTTGCTTCGCCTTTAAGAATATCTTTAAAAGGCATGAACTTAAAACCATACACAACATCTTGCAACCAACAATAGGGCTAACGGTGGTACAACGATAAAAGTTGATCTTATAATCATGTGCTACAACTTTGTATGGGTCCTTGTTTTCACCGACCCCAAACTTAGATAGAATAACAACATCATCCTCTTCAAGTTGATCGTAAAAACGTGCATCAAATGACTCTTTATGAAGGCCTGAATCTTATTACCCTTAAAATAAACATTAACAAAATATCAAGATCAACGACAACAACTTGAATAACATAAAGTAAACGAAAAACATATATTACCTGCTCATCAATCAATATCATTTCCATTTTAAAACTTTCTTTCCACTTTCGTATGATCCAGACCTTCAAAAACCATATATCTTTGGATGGGTTCAGATCACAAACAAAACTATAAATTTTGTTATCAACGTCCATTGAGATGATTTTAACAAAGAATTTGAAAGCTAATTTTATGAATTAATTTCGAGGAGAAAATGGTTGTGTATAAGTAAAGCATCTTCGGTAATGACTATATATCTGCAAAAATCACACTTTTCTATGTTAATTTAAAACTTCCCTCTTAAAATTCAAAGTTAATGGCTGAAAAAGTACTCAATAAATGTTCATAGCACTTTTATAGAAAACAAATGCTTAAAAGAGGTCAATTATTGGTCTGAACAGTTGTTCGTTAATCGAGACTAGCAAACAGCTGTTTTTAAGCTCAACAGTGGTAATTTCAAGTGGCCCACATGTTTTAGTAAATATTTTAAGCTAATTAATGACATCATTTTTTCGCATCACACATGCATTGTTGACATATCTCTAAACTTTACAACTCAGTTCTCTTATGTTACTCACGACTCTCCTATTATAGTAAGAATAGATAGATACTTTAATTTATTTTTTTGTATTATACACACACAAACTTCATGTAAAATAAAACAATTTAAATAAAAAAGTTAAAACGCTTTTTAAAGTAGTTTTGAAAAAGGACTAGATGGTGATTTATTAATTACAGATATAGCGTAAACTTGAATTTTTTTTAAAAGGTTGTCTATTTAAAATGACCCGATTAGAAAGCTAACAACATTAATCTATTTCTATATCTATATCTATATCTATATATATAATAAAAGAAAGCCATTTTGATGACATGGCATTCAAGGAGGCATTCTCCCTCTTGAATATGCCATGTGTCATCTCATGGCAATTGGTATTTAAGTTTAAAAAAAAAACAAAACATCGTAGAACTATTGGCTTCTTCTCCTTCAAACCCTAACCTCCCAACCCAAACCCTAAAATCCTAAATCAATCATTCCACCTCAAACCCTAAAAAAATACCCCCTCCAATCAAGAATCTCTGCCACCCAATCTCTCACACATCTTTAACTCTATTCCAATCTCCACGATTACAGTGACAAGGCTGCTGAGGCTACCGATACGTCACAGGGTCAGGCGCAACAGAGAAAGGAAGAGGCTTCTGGCATCCTCCAACAGGTTCATGGTTAACCACCCCTTAGTTCTCATTCTTAGATTATTATTTTCTTGTGATAATTAACGCGTGAGATATTGTTTTTCGTTAGCCATGATTGATTGCAGACCGGGGAGCAGGTGGTTAACATGGCTCAGGGTGCATATGAAGGTGTCAAGAACACGCTTGGAGTCGGTGAGAACCAGCAGCAGGAAAGCCATTTTGATGACATGGCATTCAAGGAGGCATTCTCCCTCTTGAATATGCCATGTGTCATCCCATGGCAATTGGTATTTAAGTTTAAAAAAAAAACAAAACATCGTAGAACTATTGGCTTCTTCTCCTTCAAACCCTAACCTCCCAACCCAAACCCTAAAATCCTAAATCGATCATTCCACCTCAAACCCTAAAAAAATACCCCCTCCAATCAAGAATCTCTGCCACCCAATCTCTCACACATCTTTAACTCTATTCCAATCTCCACGATTACAGTGACAAGGCTGCTGAGGCTACCGATACGTCACAGGGTCAGGCGCAACAGAGAAAGGAAGAGGCTTCTGGCATCCTCCAACAGGTTCATGGTTAACCACCCCTTAGTTCTCATTCTTAGATTATTATTTTCTTGTGATAATTAACGCGTGAGATATTGTTTTTCGTTAGCCATGATTGATTGCAGACCGGGGAGCAGGTGGTTAACATGGCTCAGGGTGCATATGAAGGTGTCAAGAACACGCTTGGAGTCGGTGAGAACCAGCAGCAGAAGAAGTGAGGGATCAATGGGTTCGGGTCAGGGTCCGGGTGGACCTCTTATATGTTTGTAATAAAGTGTATGGTATGATTCAAGTGCATTTGTTATCTTTTTAATCAAATGTATAAATTCACACAATAAATTCGATATAAATAAAATATAACTAATGAAATTGACATTTGAATTGAATTGTGTCTAAGCCATCATCTTACTCTTGGAAATCAAGAAATCTTGAAGGTATGTGGTTTTATATTCACTTCTAATTAGTTTATTAGTGTCTTTGGATGATTAAGTAACTTGATCAAATTAGCTGTTGTATTACAAGGAAAAAAAGAATTACTGAGAAACAGAGGTCTTAAGACACATGAGTTGAGTTTCACTGTTTATTGGTTTATTTACTTGCATTCATATAGAATCAGTCAACACTAACAAGAAAATGGGGATTTAAAAGCTGTTACTATTGGAGCCATTAAAGGAGGCTAAAAATATGTAGGTATGACTCTCTATCTTTTTTTATTACTATGTTTGAAGCTACTAAAAATCATGGAAAGTAACACGATCAGATTAAGCTTGAGACCTTTTTTTCGGTTGTTTTTCGTTTTCTTTGTATTTAATGTTTTGCTAAAATTTTGAACCTCAATAGGCCACAAAGTTATAGAATTATGATGTAACTATAAATATAAAGAAAAAAATATACAGACAATACCAAAGTTGTATATCTTGAGCCCTATTTTCAAAGAGAGGTGATGTCAAAAATCTTGAAACTTTATAGGTGTTTTCAAGAATTGGTCTTTTTGATCAAAATTTGTGTTGTATTGATTAGGTAGATGATCTGGCTAGGCTAAATCATGAAAATGTAGGGAAATTGTTGGGGTATTGTATTGAAGGTGTCCCATTTACAAGGATGTTAGTCTTTGAATATGCATCTAATGGGACATTATCTGAGCACCTCCATTGTAAGTCTCTGTATTTATAAGTTGTGGCAATATTGCGTGATTGTAAGTCTCAAGTGATCGGCTAATGGGTCATTTTTTAAACAGGTCAAAGAAGTTCAACCTGAACACTTTTCGTCCAAAATCACTGACACAAATATGATTGCATAATTATATTATTTAAAGTTTTATAAGTAAGGTGATTAGGGGGTTTTATGTATTAAAACTACACCTGGTCCCGTTGGACCATTTAACTGTTTCGTTCATCTTCTACATTTGACCCGTTAAACACAATCTGAGTCGGTCTAGGTTTAGGGTCTAGGATTTATTGTTTGTTGTAGAGAAATGTGATCAAATGCTTTTGCTTTAATGCAGGTGAAGAAGGGTGTCAACTAAGTTGGACACGAAGAATGAGGATTTTTTTAGGAATAGCTAAAGGTCTAAAGTATCTTCACACAGAAATTTAACCTCCTTTTACTATATCTGAGTTGAACTCTAGCGCGGAATATCTCACAAAAGATTTCTCACCAAAGGTCCATCTTTAAACCTTTTTTTAAATAGAATTTGCATATCTATAGTTAGATAAGTTTTACATTTTCATTTTCTTGATTCATGTAGTTAGTTGATTTTGAAAGTTGGAAACTATTCTTACAAGATCAGAGAACAACTCTAGCTCTATTAGCAATGTAGATGGCACGTGTGTTCAACCCCTATTTTTATCTGTTGTGTTTGTGTCTTTAGAGTTTAATTATAATACTCAATTTAAACTGATATAATTGATGGCATATTTGATTTCGTTGATACAAACCTGGATAGAAGGAATGCTGTGACTGACGTTTGTGAGATAGTGATTAGCTACTAATTAGTGGTTAGGTTGAGAGAGTGATTCGCAAGTTGGTGGCTTGGTGGGGAGTAACAGAAGAGGGTGGGGGGGGGCACTTTCGTCAAATTCAGCAAATGGTGGGTCAAACTTTTCATGGGTCAAAGGGCTTAAATTGTAGCTATTTTCTTTAAAGGCTTTGAGTATGTCAATGGAGGAAGAGTCACTCAATGGGGAGAATGGATGCCACAAGATAATGTTACATTTACAAAGCTATATTCATCCTCATTTGATCAATTTGATCGACAAAATGCAACTAACAAATTAAATTAATGTCATTTTCTTTTAAATTTACTCATTATTAAGTATTACAGCCCGGGACGCTCCCGGGTAAAAAACTAGTAGAATTAATATATTTTAGGAATATATGGTATATTATTTAGAATAGATATCTCCTCATTAATAGGAGATTGATCCTTGTATTGTATATATATATGTTATGTTTATGAGGAGAAGGCAACAGAAAATATTCTTTCATGATATCATACACCAAAAATCGATCCTAACCTCCTCTCCATCTTTTCCGCAGACTACCCCTTCTGCAGCCTCCTCCTTTTGTAGCCGATAACATTCTGCAGTCATTCTGCAGCCTCCAGACCCCTTCTCACCTTCTGCCTCGTCTTCTCCTCCATTCTTTTCCTAACCCTCATGGATTCTAAGCTTCATCCGGCGTTATTGGTTATCAATATCAAGTCCCATGTCCCTCTGGTACTTGAAACAGACTCGGCCCACTATAATACGTGGTCGACTCTATCCAAAGTTCATTGCCAGTCTTCGAAGTGCTCGATCACTTGTCCCCGAAGCCTGCTGTACCAGAATCCTCTTCGGATACAACTAAAGCAGCTGCCATCGCTGCTGTAGAAAAACTTTGGCAGCGCCTAGACGCCCTTGTCCTACAATGGATATACACGACCATCTCCAACCCTCTTCTGCACATTATCTTGTCCCCGGGTCAGACCGCTTACGAAGCCTGGTGCGCTATTTAAAACGAGTTCAATGATAACAAAAATACTCGGGCTATTTATCTTGGTCAGGAATTTGCGAGTCTCTGTCTTGATAACTTCTCATCAATGGCTGAATATTGTCAAAAGGCGAAGCACTTATCCGATCAGCTTGCAAGTGTTGGTGATCCAATTGATAACCATATGTTGGTCCTCAAGATTCTAACGGGTCTTCCAGAACAGTACGATAGCATCTCTGCTGTCTTGCAGAACCGGGAACCACTACCGGACTTCAAAGAGGTTCGGTCACGTCTGGCTATGGAAGAAGATAAAAAGAAACGCCAAACCGCTAGGGTCGCTCAACAATCCACCACCGCCCTTGCAGCCACAGTTGCATCCTCCAACCAATCCCACTCGGTCAACCCCACCTATCAGCCTTCTGCTGATCGCAGCTGGGGCCGCTCTCGCGATCGCGGTTCGTATTCTCGTGGACACAGCACCAATAACCAACCCAACACAACCAACCACCCCTACATCGTTTTTCCCAATAATTGGACCGCCAAACAATGGGCCAACATCCTGAACTCGACCACATCTTCTTGGCAAACCCTAACCACAGCCGCAAATAACCCACCATGCCCCTACCCCTCTAGGCCGAATACCACAGCCCAAACGGGTCAGGGTATTCTCGGTCCTAGACCCGACCAACCCAACACAAACACTTATACCCCAACCGACATTGAGCAGACTCTATACACCATGGCGTTAAACCAACCGGAACATGGATTCAAGGATACCGGTGCGTCCTCACACTCGGCAAACGAACAAGGTATATACTCTTCGTCTAATTTTAATAAATGTACTAATAAAAATATTATTGTTGGTAATGGCATGACAATACCCGTTTTGGCTCAAGGCAACCAAACTTTACCACCGCCCTTCCCACCCCTTAAACTAAATAATGTCCTTTTTGCCCCAAAACTCATCAAAAACCTTATTTCGGTACGCCGCCTTACCACCGATAATCTTGTATCCATCGAGTTTGACCCTTTTGGTTTTCTTGTGAAGGATCTCAAAACTCGGGCGCCTATCCTTAGATGCAATAGCACCGGCGATCTCTACCCGCTGACTCAACCTCTTTCCACCATCACTCAACCCTCCGCCTTCATTGCTGTTTCTCAAGATCGCTGGCATCAACGCTTGGGTCACCCTGGCGCTACTTTATTGCATTCTTTGAAAACTTCTTCTTGCATTAATATTGGCAAAACTTATAATAAATTGTGTGAACCTTGCGTGTTTGGAAAGAGTATTAAATTACCGTTTTATGATTCTGTTAATTGCACTCGTTTACCTTTTGATATTGTTCACAGTGATTTATGGACCTCCCCCGTCCTAAGCACGGGAGGCCATCGTTGTTATGTGTTGTTTCTTGATGATTACACAAATGTTTTGTGGACTTTTCCACTTGCCACAAAGTCCCAAGTTTTTGCCACCTTCACAAAATTTTACAACCATATAACCACCCAGTTTGAGAGAAAAATAAAACAGTTTCATTGTGATAATGGAAGAGAATATGCTAATAATAATTTTTTAGCATTTTGCAACGCTAACGGTATGTACTTCCGTTTCTCTTGTCCCTACACTTCCTCACAGAATGGCAAGGCGGAGCGCAAAATTCACACAATAAACAACATGCTCCGCACCCTTCTTGCCCAAGCCAACCTACCCCCAAACTTTTGGCACCATGCCCTTGAAACCGCCACCTACCTATTAAACATCTTACCAAGTAAAACACTTGATTTCAAATCACCCACATCTATGCTATATCAAAGCACACCCGAATACGAGCATCTACGAGTGTTCAGGTGCCTTTGCTATCCCATCCTACCTCACACTACCATACAGAAACTCGCAAATCGCTCTCGCCCTTGTGTTTTTCTTGGCTACCCACCCAATCATCGTGGCTACAAGTGTCTCGATTTACAATCTAATCAAATATTCACTTCCCGCCACGTCCTCTTTGAGGAAACGATTTTTCCCAACCAAATCCGATCACCCGAAAGGCCACAGTCATATGACTTCCTGCACTTTCCTACTCACCCATCATTGTGGACAATTCCAGCCGACACCTTGACTCAACCACCCCCCTCGGCTCAACCAACTTCAGCCCAAACCTCCTCAGCCCACACACCTACTCCCCCGACCCAAACAACTGCTCCCTCGGCCCACTCTTCCACACCAGCTAACACCAGCCCACAAACCGCCCCTCCTTCCTTCTCGGCTTCATCCCAGACCAGCCCACAAACCTCGGCCCAAACCACTACCCCAGCCCACACCCACATCGACCTAACCAATCTGACCTCACCCTCACTTTCAACCGGCCCAACCAACTCGACCGACACACTACCCTCTGTCTCAGCCTCCTAGGCTACCACACCATCACCATCGACCGAAAGCCCACCCCTACAACCTCCACAATGCACCACTCAAACCCGAGCAATGAGCGGAATTGTAAAACCCAAACAACTCTTCAATCTTACCTCTACTACCATTGCTTCTATACCCCGATCTCCACAGGTTGCCTTGACCATTCCCGAGTGGAACCGTGCCACGACTGACGAGTTCAGTGCACTTCTTAAAAACAAGACCTGGGAATTAGTACCTCG
The DNA here is from genome assembly GCA_032199755.1 of Ambrosia artemisiifolia. Classification (NCBI taxonomy): domain Eukaryota; kingdom Viridiplantae; phylum Streptophyta; class Magnoliopsida; order Asterales; family Asteraceae; genus Ambrosia; species Ambrosia artemisiifolia. The sequence continues at coordinate 25,336,402 of CM063513.1, read as the reverse complement.
TCACCTAAACATGAATATTATTCGTAGCATGTGGCTTTTCAAACATAAATTCAGGTCGGATGGCACTTTGGAACGATATAAGGCCCGCCTTGTGTGCAGAAATCCTTATACGGTCTCAAGCAAGCCCCTAGAGCTTGGTACCAACGGTTCACTGACTTTGTTGTTTTGCAGGGTTTTCGACAAAGCAAGTCAGACAATTCGTTGTGTGTCTACAGACAGGGCCATGACAATGTATATTTGTTGATTTATGTTGATGATATTATTCTCACCACATCTTCTACAGCCCTTCGTCAGCGCATTATGCACACTCTTGCAGGAGAATTTGCTGTGAAAGACTTGGGTTCTTTATCTTATTTCTTGGGCATTCAGGTTACACGTACTGGCAATAACATGTTTTTATCACAGTCTGCATATGCTACAGATATTATCTATCGTGCGTCCATGGACTCTTGTAAGCCTGTTGCCACACCAGTGGATACTCATTCCAAACTTAGCGCTGATTCTGGTCCGCTTCATGATGACCCCACAACTTATCGCAGCCTCGCAGGTGCTCTTCAGTACCTCACCTTTACTCGACCAGACATCTCGTATGCAGTTCAGCAGGTTTGCATGCATATGCATGCTCCACGGGTTGCTCATTGGAATGCCTTGAAGCGTATTATAAGGTATATTCAGGGTACTAAAGACCTTGGTCTGCATCTTAGTCCGACTGATACATCCTCTTTACGTGCATATACTGATGCCGATTGGGCGGGCTTTCCAGATACGCGACGGTCTACTTCAGGTTACTGTGTTTACCTTGGTGACAACTTGATTTCTTGGTCTTCCAAACGCCAGTCCACTATTTCTCGTTCCAGTGCTGAAGCAGAGTATCGCGGCGGCGCTAATGTTGTTGCTGAAATATGTTGGTTGCGCAACCTTCTCTTAGAGTTGTCTCATCCGTTGTCTCGCGCAACGCTGATCTATTGTGACAATGTCAGTGCTATTTATCTCTCAGGGAATCCAGTTCATCATCAACGTACCAAGCACATCTAACTTGACATCCACTTCGTCCACGAACAGGTTCAGAAAGGGAATGTTCGCGTGTTGCATGTTTCTTCTCGTCATCAGGTCGCGGATATTTTCACAAAAGGGTTGCCACGCGTCCGGTTCGATGATTTCAGATCCAGTCTAAGCATTCAGCCACCCTTTGCTTCGACTACGGGGGTGTAATAGAATTAATATATTTTAGGAATATATTGTATATTATTTAGAATAGATATCTCCTTATTAATAGGAGATTGATCCATGTATTGTATATATACATGTTATGTTTATGAGGAGAAGGCAATAGAAAATATTCTTTCAAACATGAAGTAAAAGAAAGTTTATATGTTTATATACATACAAAAATTTATTGGGTACATTTTCTTATAAATAATGATTTTTGGACGATTTAAGATCTAATAAAATAAATTGCATATGGAATAAAATGATAATTTGTTAAATACTTCCTCCGTCTCGATTTAGATGTCATGGACCAACAAACCAATCATATATTGAATATCGTGAATGACATATTGTATTCATACTTATGGCTTTAAATATGACAAAGTTACGTAACCATTTTCGTTTTCATTCTCTCTCACTACTAATAATTATGTTTTATGCATTACGTACAAGTGTATTATGTAGTTCCGTACAAGTGCATTGTGTAATTCTAGTTAATCTTAACATATTTTAGGTTCCGAAACGATACATGACTATACGTTTAATCAGTTAGCCCAAACTCAATAGTAAAAGTGTCTCCTCAAAAAACTATTATATACAACTAGGCTAGGAATCCATATACTAAAAAAAAGTAGCTTTATAACCAAGTATTATATTAGCATTAGAAAGTCACCTGGATAACCATATCCATCACCTCTTATTTCCCTATGTTAAAAAGGGGGGTAGGATAGTCACACAAGATGTAATTTACCAAATGTAGAGAAGATAGCAACTCAAAGGGATATTCACAAGACGATAACACAAAGCAAAGGAGAGGTCGGAGCCAATTATATATATAACATTTCTCATCGACTGAAAGCGACGTTCGCTACAGTAAAAAGTCGCTTTCATGTTAAGATAGCAATTTGGTGAATATCAGCAAAGAAAGTGGCAAAGCTGCAAACCCAATACATGTTGCTGCCTTTTTTTCCCTTCATGCAATCATGGCAGTTCGGTAAATATCGGAAAGGTCAGTGGCAAAGCTGTAAACCCAATTCACTTGTGGTTGGTCCACTCTTTTCCCTTTTTTTTCTTTTAATTCCACCATTTTTTCCCTTTTAACATCTAAGGCAATAGCTTGCACCACGAGTGCCTACCTTTAACCAGATGGTCGTGGGTTCGAGTCTCGTGGATGACATTTTTCCCAGCCATATTTATTCGTATCGGGTGGTGCGCGTACCGACGGAACAACACGACTCTCTACATTGTGTTATCCGATTACCAGAACCTGGCAATACCGCTGGTGTAACTCCGCTGTTCGTCGGAAAATTTTGTAGGTTATCACGACTCGGCGCCGGTTATGTTTCTACGCCGCGCTTAGCGCGGCGCGTAATTTACTAGTTAAATAATAAAAAAAAATCAAAATAAATATAATACAATATTACATAGCATTTACAACAAAAATCCTTGAAACTTTTTTAAGATTGCTGAGAATGCAAATTTATATACCCTAAAATAATAAAATCTTTGAATATTCACATTATACAGTATCTATGTTTATTTGTGATCAATTAGCTTAAATTAGAAGGATCAACAAACTGGAATGCATCTGATGCAGCTTGTGTAATAAAATTAACTGTAGTCCCGAAAAAGAGTTCCCAGAACCACAGATCCAATGCAAGAACCGATGAAAAGATGAGCAGTGCTAGAGTTTGATACCGGTTTAATGGCCAGCCTGAAACTTCTGCTAGTTTTTTCAAGAAAGGTAGAGACTGACTTGTGAGATTCCGGTTCTTGATTGACCAAGCGGTTACCCACTGAACCTGAGAAGGGATGAGGTCAAATTCGTCTTTTAACCTCCTTCCCAAGTCCGGCATGTGGCCCCCACCATATAGTATGGCAATCTTGTTATGGCCATAGTGGATTGCTCTTTCGAGTGCTTCTGTTGCAGCCCGGTTTCTCTCACCTATAATCACGGATTTCTCCTCTACATCTGCCGTTGCCACCTGTGTGAAACTGAACAATAAAATCACATCCGAATCAATAGGATGATATGAACCAAATGGATAACAGAACACGGATGAACCGAAAATAGAAGTAACTTGCTTCCCAAGGATAATTTATTCCGAATAAAACTCTACTTCATCTTTATTATAAACTCTACTTTATCATACTAGTCGCCACTCGCCAGTCTATCCTAAATCCACCAGCTATTGTGATCATTTTCTCTGCCTATGCACAATTACGCTAGATCTCTGGTTTTGGCCCGTGAAAACAATGTGCCGCTTATCGTTTTGTTACACTCCCGAGGTTCTTATGATTATCCCAGCCCCAATCAACCCATATATATGTACCGGCCCATTTCCACTTTAAAATTTTAAAGATAGAACCAATGTTTTAAAACAAGATCTCGGAGGCCGAGTACTCTAGGCCTAGGCCGAGTACTCCCCGGGTACTCTCCGACTAGGCCGAGAACTCCCCGAGTACTCCCGACTCCGACTAGGGAGCGCCTAGCGACTTTTGCAACATTGGTACAACTGTCTATGTTGATGGTAATATTTGGATCATCAAGATTCTTTATTTTGTCTCTAGAGAAAGTATTTAAGTTTGTAGGTGGTAATCAACACTAACGCTACTAGAAAGCTAAACATTGGATTCAAGAAACATCAAACAACAAGGAATCAAAAACTTACTCGGATGTTAATCTTTTTGCCAAAAACACCTTCATTGCAGCACCAAAATCAAGCCTCGATAACGCCTCTAGTTCTGGATAATCCGGTGGCTCGTCACCCACATCAGCACAAAGACTGCTGATGAAAAAAAGCCCAACAAGTGGCATAGGTAGCACACGTGAGGCCCATAATAGTTTAGATCTCCATGGACCTAGTTCTTCAGGGATTGAAGTGCTTTGTACCAACGCTTTTGTTGATCTTAACGTCATGTCTCTTGCAAACGTATAAAAACTCTCACCTTTTTCCATCTATAAAATATTTTCAAGAATTAAGGATTTCAATCTTGATTCATTGTAACAAAATATTTATAAACAAGATCAAACCTGAAGTTGCTTGAAGGTTTCAAGGTCGAGATCAGCATGATACCAATTATCAGGCCCGTAATTAAGACAATCTAATTGGAAATCAAGCATGAGAAGTCTAGCCATCTGGCGTTGAATAAACCCTATGATATTAAAACCTTGAGACCGCGACTTTGTGAGTTTTCTAACTGCTGAAGAGTTTCTTCGATTTTCTAAACTTTCCCTGCTAGTAACCATTTCATAGAGCACGCAATCATACGACTCAAGTTCTTTCTGCAAAGTTGCAAAATACCTGTTTTCCATGATATGTCATCACATTAACCATTCGTTTCTAACAATTAACAAGTGCCTAGCTATAAAGCTTCTTTTTCCACTGAATTTGACATCAACTACAATTTCAAGTTTTGTTGCAAATCTTGGTTTAAAAAAGTGTGCCTAGGTGCAAGTCGACCTTAGTCGCAACCTCCTTACTTCAGCCTACATAAGGCTCATGTTTTACAGGCGCGTTCTTTTGGCAAAACTGTGACCATGAGGTAAGATGTTGTACAACATGCTTTTCAGGTTGTAAAAGTAGATAATTTATATATACTAAAACATATATAAAGCATATTTATGTCTAAATATTGAGGAAAATCCAAAAAATTATATAATAATATTCTGCGCCTCGTGGACGAAAAGCAGTGCTCCTTTGCGCTTGGCACTTCGCGCCCCTTTCGCATTAATCTTAATCAGTTTAATTTCACACATGAATTAGCGAGGGAAACACAAAAAATCTGGAGAAATAAATAAATCAATTTAAAGCAACAACAGAAAAAAAAATAACATCTTTAAGCAGCATAACTAATGAAACTAAAGTATAGAGTAAAATAATTCAACATCATATCCATAAGTAATATACTCACTCTTTATCTGCAATGTGTATAGTAGAAACCAAATCAACCTACAAATCCAAATCCAAAACAAAACAAAACCCATCATCAAAACAATGAAACTAAACGAAATCCATAACCAATCAACATCAAACGAACCTGAAGAAAGGGTTGGAGAACAGACCAAGGAAACTTTTTCCGGTAACTAACAACAGCAGTCTGTAACTCACCAGAATCTCCTTTCTTAAACCTCATGTAATCTGAGACAGAGTTGTTTTCAAGGAAGCGGTCAGGGGGTCCAGCGTCTTGTTCGATGGATAAAGAAGATTGGGTTATTATGTTTAACGGACGGGGTTTGAGGAGGAGATGAGTGGGTGAAAGTCTTGGGTGTTTGTGTCTGAAGTGGTGAAAGAGTGGGGTGTCGAAGGAAGAAGAAGAGGGTGAAGAAGATAGCATTGATAGAGAAGGAGCTGAGACCATGGTGGTTGTTGATTGATTGTGCAATGGTTCTCCACCTCTGGTTGTATGGAGGTATGGTGATGATGATTAGAGACGATATTTTGGGTTGTTTGTGTGATTTTTTTTTTCGCACAAAATAGGCCGGGCATGTTTGGCTCTATATCTCCTTTTCTCGTTTTCTACCTTATTTTCTCCTTAATCTCAAAAGTCACAAATTATAATTTTTGATTTATTCAAAACTTAAAAAATCTTTTTTAAACCATCACCCAAACACTTTTTTTAACTTATAATTTTTTGGAAAAGTCATAAGGAGGTGAAAAAATGGAGAGCCAAACATGCTTGCAATTTCATTCCATAAAAGTAAAAATTAAATCAAGATAGCAGGCAGACGGGTAATAAGTTTCGCCGCCACCCCTTTCTGTATGGTGAATCCTAGTCTACTGAAAACAACCCCCTCCTGCCGGAGTTGAAACATTACTATGTATAACCCGAGACATTAAAAAAATGAAAATGTAGACGCATTAGTAATAAGGAAATTCGGTCGGGTATGTGTTTAGGTTTATTACGGTACTAGATTATATCTCGGGAGTATCTTGGGATGGAAATTCCAATATGACTTAATAAAATCTTCAGTATATGATTTGCACAAGGATTATTAAAACAAAATAAAATCAAATAAAAATCATTTTTAGCAACTAAGCACACATCACAAATTCTCATTGAAACTTTCATGGATGAAAGTGAAGTATTTATGGAGGCTTGCCACCAATGGCTTGTGTTTTTGTATGCCCTATGGAGAGAAGCACCCATCTTCCCCCTACAATGTAACGCCCCAAAATCATCATTTTCGCCTAACTACGCCATTAGGCGTGATTAACAAAATAATAAAACGAGACCAAGGCAATGAGAATGAGGGTTATGTTCTAATATGGAAATAACCTAATTAGTGTTACTAATTATACAAATGAGCAGGATTTGGTTCAAATGAGAACCTTTCCCCAAATTGAGAACTGAGAGAACCATTCTGGGCCACACATTTCTCTAAGGCAAAAAAAAATTTTTTTTTTTTTTTTTTTTTTTTTTTTGCCAAAAATCGCTGCTTTATATGTAAGAAAAAAAAAATTTATTTTTTTTGTATTTTTTTTTCAGTATACACATGTGTATAATTGCATTATACACATATGTATAATGCAATATACACATATGTATAACTGAAATATACACATATGTATAGCTGAAAAATGCTATATACACATATGTATAATTGCTATATACACATATGTATAATTGACATATACACATATGTATAAATGAAAAAAAAAATCAAAAAAAAAAAAAAAAAAAAATTTTCCTTGCATAAAAATGTGCGATTAAAGTAAAAAAAAAAAAAAAAAAAAATTTTTTTTTTGCCTTTATATGAAATGTGTGGCCCAGAATGGTTCTCTCAGTTCTCAAATAGGGGTTGGTTCTCTTAGGATCCAAATAACATAAGAAAACTAGCTTGACTAGTTAGTTTTATAAGGAAGTCACATTGGGGTTAGTTAAGGGACTATAGTTACCAATGTGATGAACTTGATTTTTATTAATAAAAATTAATAAAACAATAACATACACACAAGTGTGTGTTACGAAAACTCATCAGGAGAACACATCTCCTTCAACAAGCAAACCCTAGACACAAGAACATGGTTGCATCCAAGCCAAATCAAGGGGTTTTTCAGTGCATTGGCTAAAATTCGGATCATCCAAGTCTAACACACATCAAGGTACCTTTTATTTGGTGAATTTAATGTTATGTTTGTTTTTTACTTTGATCAAAATAAAGGGTTTTGACAAAACGTGAAATTATAAGTTGTTGGAGATTTCTCTAGCTTTAGGGAGCCTCGATTATGTATAATTCGGTTATGAATCACATTTTAGATGTGTAATTGATTATGTTCATACTTAACATAAAGTGGGTTTTGACTCAATTAGGTTAAGTTCATGAAATTGATGAATTATGTGTAATATTTTATCATCCCTAATGACATATGAATGAGTTAAATTGTTAGAAACTTGATTGTGTGCAAAGATGATGATTTTGGTTTTGATTAGTAGCTTTGATGTTACTAAAATATAGGGATGGTAAAAAAAAACCCGAACCCGACGGGTAAACCCGAAATATTAGGTTCGGGTTCGGGTTTGGTTTTAAAAAATAAAAAAAATTAGGGTTCGGGTTCGAATATGGTATATAGAAATATCCGCCCCGATTACCCGATAAGTACATACCCGATTACCCACATAATATACCCGATTACCACCCACATAAATCTATTTATAAGTTTTGATTTTTGAATCTCTGCAACTTGTATCAACCTACCAAGGCACAACCCTGGTGAAAGACTAAAATATTTAATTCAATTGATTACAAAGAAATGTACATCCCAATATATACCGGAGTATATCCTAGAAAGATGGAGAAAAACTCTCTTGACTAACAAGAGATCGTAACTACTATTTGACCGAATACAATTTCAACAATATTCAAATTCAAACTTAATTATTTAGCGCTTATTACCAGGTTTATTTTTCTTTTCTTTCTTTCCTTTTGTTTTTGAAGAAACTATTGTGATTGTCACAACGGGGTTACATGTTTTGATAAAACTAGAATGGCGAATTGCCGCGCGTTGCGGCGGCGGCAAACACTATTGTCATTATCTTTTGCTGAAGAAAGTGAGACATTGTGTAAATAAGTTGTTATGCTTCATAATAACCTAGGTTATATATTTACATAATCCTATTTACGAATTGGCTTAATGGATGCAGCAAGAGTAAGCCTTCTAAAGTTTCATAATAACCTAAGTTACATATTTGCATGTCAACTTCATGGATGCAGCAAAAAGGAAGCTTCTAAAGTTGTTGACCTTATCACAAAAGGTGGTTGTGTGCCAGGCTGTCTACTCCAGCTCCTTCAGTTTCTTGTGGTGTTCTGTACATCATAAAGTATGTTAGTGAACTTTTGTTAAAAAAGATTAGTAAGAATTATAACAAAATAGTGACAATTGGTGTACCAGATGTTTGGGGCATGTTTTGTTTGGAAGATGGGTGTTTAGGATTTGGTGTTGTTGGCTGCATTTTAGTTGGGTCTTGAACTTTATTAACTGCTAGGCTTCCGCCTTTCTTGACAGCAATGTGTAGTAGCATGGGCTTCTCTTTCTTGGAGCAGATTTCAGTTGTAAAGTCTTAGGGTCTTTGTTTCCTAGTAAGAGAACAATGTCTCTACAGCTTGTCCCCAGAATGTCGTTGAGGGCGTTCTGTTGCTTTCCTTCATTCAATTAAGATGCATATGCATGATTTGGAGCCTAGGCGCAAGGCGCAAAACACGGCAGGCAGACATCATCCATATTTCTAATAAATAAGCAAACAAACATTACAACCAAATGTTTCCAAATAAAGGTTACGACCATAGTTTTTATTGTTTTTTTGATGCAACAATTACGACCCAACAATGCTAAACCCTACTGATATTGTAACTATCTACACACGCAATGCAGCCCAAAAAAACACAATTAAGAAGCACACGCGTCGCTTATAGCCTAGGCGCAGGGCGCAAAACACTCCACGAACAATCGCCGTTTTTTGACTGTTTCCAAAACCTATAACACTTAAAAAATATACATTATTGAACCTGAACATTGCATCAAACGACTTTTAATCTGATAAAATTTTTTTCGACATCAGTAACTTTCCATCACAACTCATGAATATACCATAGGTTTTGTTGTTTTATTGCTGCAACAATTACGACCCAACAATGCTAAACCCTACTGATATTGTCACTATCTACACACGTTGAGGCGACATAGAACTCTAGTATATGTACGTAAAGACGACATCGAGCACAAAATTACATTGAAAGTCTAGTATTCAGAAACTTACATTAAGCACAAAGAAGTATGACGTAGCCAACCCTTATATCATCGTAAGTTCCTACAAATGAAATGGCATAACAAACGTCAAGCTTCGTAACCAGGTTAAAACAAATGAAGCAGTACAAACATAACACATAAAAAAGTAGTAAAGTTTGATGCCGCATTATGCAGTCTATTCAGATTTGTATTACATTTAATTGTTTCTGTTTCATATATACATAAACCCTCCGCTGTGTGTTAACTGTTAATAACCAATTTATGCAAACAAAAAAACAAAAGATAACGCAAACAAAAAAACAAAAGATAAATTACATAATAGTCATTTATACTATAGGTGCTAATCTCTGTGTTATTGATCTTGTAATTGTAATTCACTGGTGGGTCAAACTAATTAAACTACCTAATATTAAAAGTACTATCAAACTAATTAAACTACCTAATTAAAAGTACTCGGGCTTGTCAGGAAAGAAGATGGTGATTTTCCAAGGTATCATCATTATAGCTCGTTGGTGCATTTGGGGGGTGAGGAACAAGCGGGTTTTTGAAGATAAGCCAGTGCGAGTCGAAGAAATTATAGGAGAGATCAAGTCTTTGGGTTACCTTTGGGCTAAAATTAGAGCGAACCTTGGTTCGCTCTCTTGGGCCGAGTGGTGTAATTTTGTAAATTTATGATGTAGTCCCCTTTTCGTTTGGCGTTATTTAATGAAGTTTGCCTTAAAAAAACAACGCCGCATTTGAGGAACAAGTGGGCCCAAGTAATTAATATCTTTTTTTTCTTTTTATATTTACACTGTTTGCATTTTTCACCTCTATACAATGTGAAGGTGCATGAATCATTTAGACATTACATGTATTTTTAATTTTAAATCATTTTTAAAAAAATATTTAATACTTTAATTTATATAGTTAAAAAAAATATACAAAGACACCGCCCCCAAAAAGCCAAAGAAAACGAATGCCCTTTATTGTCGAATCGCACGAAGTATGGGGGAAGATTTTTGCTTGACCCCACGCCAGAAAGCCGTCATGGAATGCTTACAAAGGCCCCACGCCCAAGATTTCCTAACAGTTATCCCTATCAAAGGACTGGGCCAACGAATGTCAGCGGTGGAATATAGAGCAATCCTTAAATACCGTTTGATGATTCCCATTTTTCCAGATGACGAAACATGTCCGGTTTGCCGTAAAGCGTGTTTAGATAAATATGAGGAGGTTGCCCTCCATTGTAGAGAGTTACCGAGGTTTAAGTACATGCATGATTTCGTTCAGGACGTGTTAATGGATATTCTTAGACGAGCAGGGATCTCGGCATAGAAAGAGGCCCCGATTAACTTTCTTACAAACCCGGCAGAAGAGAGGTTCACATTACGTCCGGCTGACCTGCTAGTGTTTGGTTGGGAAGGTGAGAAACACGCATGCGTGGACCTTACGGGTGTGTCACCTTTAGCGGGATTCAGGGAGAGTGGGTTCGTGGCGGGGCAAGCGGTCCTTAGAGCAGAGTCGAACAAGGTGGCAAAGCACGCTAAAGTGTGCGAGGATGTTAGGATCTGAGTTTTGTTTGTTTTGATTGTTTAGATAAGTATGAAATGAATGAAGTGAAATATAAATGGAAAGTGCAGCGGAATAAACTATAAATCAAAACATGGAGAATAATTGTTTTTAATTGAATGCTTTCATTAAACTGAAAGATTACAATCGTACAAGTAAAACTCCCCCTCAGCCTGATCACTCAGAGAATGTTTATCTAAAGAGAATGACGAGTGATGAATAGAACAGTACATTCACTGTTCTATTTATAGACTAAACTAAAACTCTGATGATCACCTGCTGACGTCACCTAAGACAGCGACCTCTAACTGACTAACAACTTCTAACATCTGCTAACTATAACTACTGTTACATTGAAAACTCTGATAATACAAAACACTGTAAAGTAAAGCTCTTATGGTCTTTATCATCTGTTGAACCAAAGTGCTGTTGGTTCAACAGACCTTTGTTCTTCAGTACTTGTTCAGCAGTTGTTTCTTCATCAGACCTTTATTCATCAGACGTTTGTTCAGCAGATCTTTCAGCAGCAGCAGTTGTCTTTATCAGTTGTTTGAAGCAGCAGTTGTTAGGGTCAACAGTCTTTTGGGGAAAGCTTCTTTATAACAACTGTTTTTATTCAAGGATCAAAAGATAGAATATTTTGGCTTTTCAATCATCTGTTCTTCTCCAGGTCAGCAGACCCAACAGAGGATAACCAACACGCTTTTGTCCCTTTGGCTTTTGACACTTTTGGCTCATTGGCACCGGAAGCGATCAAATTTCTGACGAGAGTCCAGCGAGTGGTCCACAGCAACTTCTCGACTCCCCAAGGGCGGGGATTTGTTTTCTCTAGATTAGGGTTCTCTATTCAGAAGGGGGTAGCGGCGCAGCTTGTTGCCCGCCTGCCTGCTATTCTTGTGTAATTTGCTATATATAATAATTAACTAGTTTTATACCCGCCGCGCGTTGCCGCGGCGGGGTAAACGGGTGCGTATATGATCAACTGACTTTAGTAAATAACGTGCGCGGGTACGTTGTGAACATTGGACATATTAGTTGCGAGGTGCAACAGGCCCACTGTATAAATTGAATGGATTAGTCCAAGAGTTGGATCATGCGCTAACCATAAGGAAATCCATGCCTCAGCGTGAGAAAATCAAACCTATAACGATACGTATTATAAAGTGAAGCTAGTCAAAGTGTTTTTTTGTAATGACATGTGCAGTGTAATAAGTATGTTGTTCTGTATACGTGTACCCACCACCTTTCAAAATCAAAGCACCTACTCCCACTAATACTCCATCACAATTTCTTTATTATTAAATAAGTACGATGCAAACTTTTTTTCTAGAAACCATTTGCGGTTAGTTGTTTTACTTTAGTCTTCTTTAAAAGTCAGAAACCACCTCACATACCCATTTTATAGGCCACACACATATGGAGAGAGAGATAGAGAATCGGAGAAAGATGTTACAATCCATGAAGATATAGTGCTAACAGAGTCACCCACCATTTAACACACATGAATCAAAGATAGATGGTTTTCCGACCACCGCAGCTGGCGGAGCTCGTGGTTGAGCAACGGCGGCGCAGCCAGACGCCGGCGCGTGAAGCTTCTTATCACCCATGTCAACTGCGTACGTCATGTCCTCTGCCTAACCGTCGCCACCTTCGTTTTAATGAAACGTCAACCGTCATCACCGTCCTAGGTTACCCGATCACCACATGACCTCCGGTGAACATGGCGAAGGAGCTGTCGGTGGCGGTGTACGATGGAGGTTCCGGCGACTTTACGATGGAGATTCCGACGACAATGAAATCAACGTTTTGCATGTCCTTGTCTGTCTACGACTCTACGTTACCTCTTGTGTTTAGAAAGAAAAGGAGGGTGGCAGTAACGACTTGTACGTGACGTCGGCTGACATCATCGATGACGAAAGTGCGCTTAAAACTGTTGTATTGAGCGAAACAGTTTTCCCCTCACATCAGAAGTTATAATTTGTTAAAAAAATGTTTTCTAGATTTATTAACAAGGTGTTTTTTATTGTACTAATGTAATTAAACTAAGTGATTAGAAAATATACAACTATTAACGTAACTTAAAATAAAGTTTATTTTTAAGATTTATATATATTTAACATCTAGAATAAACAATATATCTTTAAAATTTGATTATTGAAAATAAATATAGGGTTGAAAAGAAAATGAGTGCTTTTGAAGAATTTATGAAAATACGATGTGGCAGCTGACTCTGACTGGAACGCTTATGAATGCATTTAGCTCCTTGCATTGGAGACGATATTATAGGGTAGGTTTTTAAAAACGGCTATTTTTTATTTTCTCATAAAAAGTTAAAATAGCAAATTAAGAAATAGAATACGAAGGGATGAAATAAGAGATCTAGCCTCTAGGAAAAAGAATCTAAGCTCATAAAAGTGTAATACATGGAGCAACAATAATTAAAAAACAAACAGGAGTAGAGTAGGATGTGTTAATACTCAACAGGTTAGTTAACTTGTTGTCAACAAATGATGTCAAAACCTAAGCATCAGACAATTTCGGAAGTTGAAGCAAGAAGCCACCATCCTCATGGGGACCATAAGATGAGGTTCTTGTAACGTGTGATCATCACAATCAAAATCTTCGATCTTTTAGAGTGAAAGGAGTGGTGGCGTGGGCTGAGTGTGGGTTGCTCACCCACGCCATGAACACCACCCCACCCTTAGCGTGGGTGAGCGTTGCCCCTTAGGCGTTGGATTTGGACAAGGCGTACGGCGGAGGTTGGAGATGAGGTGGAGCATTTTTATACACAAACTTTTGTCACCACTAATCAAGAATCAACCTACAACATGGCTAATTATTTTCAAACTAAATATTTTTGTTATAACCTGCACATATAGCTTTTTGAGACTGGTCATAATAATACGAAAGGTTAGTTTCATAAAGATAGATCTAGTGAATAAGAAAATGACGGTTTCAAGGCATACAAAAGGCCCGACATTTTTGGGAATCTGGTTTGGTTATATATGCCCATAAGGCCATAACTACTTTATAAATTTTTAATTGGGCCTAGGCAGGCCTCTGCATCCCATCCGTGGGCTCGTGTGTGTCTCTTGGATAGTTGGATTCACCGGTTGAGTTGCGTTTAAAGATTTAAATAAGACTGTCTTGAAAGTTTTAAGATTTTTTTTTTTTTTGAAAATTTACTTTCATTCAAAACCGAGCAAAACCTTAAAAACAAGGCCGCTCACAAACCACTAATTACAACATATACAACGGAAAAGAGACCCAATCCTTCCACTCAATCCTAGAACCTTTCGATCTATATCTCAACCAAATAAAGGACAAGGACTTGACCGAAGCGACAACCTCCACAACCTTAGGAACTTGTTTATTAAACACCACGTTATTTCGTTCTTTCCAAATAGCCCAGCACGCGACCATAATGATACCGCGAATAATACATTTCCTTCTGCCTGGACCTGAGATACCATCTTGCGAAGAAAACATGTCTTCTAGAAAACCATACCTGCTAGGCTTCAACCTGCACCAGCGCCAAACCTTAGACCAGACTTCGTTGGAGAATTTACATGTAACGAAGACATGATTAACCGTCTCTTCTTCACTACTGCATAGCGGGCAGGTCACGGAAGGGAGCACAATCTTTCTTTTAACCAACTCCGAGCAAGTAGGAACTCTTTCTTGATCGAACCTCCAGCTAAGTATGTTGACCTTTAACGGCACCCAGCTGACCCATCTCATTCGCATACCTGGCTGACCAACCGGAGGCTGTCTGAGGGCCTTCTTAACAGCAGCTACAGAGAATCCCGTCGAAGGTTTATCGTCCCAGATCCAAGAATCTATGTTGTCCTTGAACTGAATACTAGCGAGCATGTGAAATAAATCCTGAATTTCCGAGATACCTTCCACAGTGTCAGCTCCCAAGCACCAATCAGCAGCTAAGCGAAGCTGACCACCATCCAAAATAAAACGGGTACTAACAGCTGCATTCTTATTCTTTTCAAATGAGAAGAGAGTCGGCCAACGTTTCCACAGGGGAGTAGTGCCATACCAAACATCCTTCCAAAAATTAATAGACTTCCCATCCCCTAGCTAACACGAAATGAGCTTATCAATGGTCCTTCCTTCAAACCTGATGCTGCCCATAACATTTACTATCGATTTCCAAACTCCAGGAAGGGCTTTATTAACCGGTAAAAAGTCCCATTTATTTCTTCCACCGTGGATACTTATAATAGTTCTCCTCCACAGCCCCTTATAATCAGTTTTGTACCTCCAAACCCATTTAGAAAGAAGTGCCGAATTAACATCCGTGAGCTTTGTGATACCCAACCCCCCAAACCGTTTGGGTCTCGTTATGTTTTCCCACGCCACCCAATGAACACCTTTGCCTTCCTTATTT
This sequence comes from Ambrosia artemisiifolia, assembly GCA_032199755.1. Taxonomy (NCBI): domain Eukaryota; kingdom Viridiplantae; phylum Streptophyta; class Magnoliopsida; order Asterales; family Asteraceae; genus Ambrosia; species Ambrosia artemisiifolia. The sequence continues at coordinate 25,320,991 of CM063513.1, read as the reverse complement.
CCCAGCCATAGAAACTTACGCATAATTCTTTCTATATTTTCGATCACCTGAGAAGGCGCTTTGAATATAGAAAGGTAATACACAGGTAGACTAGCCAGAACTGACTTAATCAATGTTAGCCGCCCTCCGATAGACAAAACTTTGGCCTTCCAAGATAATAATCTGTTACGGATAGTCTCTAAGACCGGTTCCCAATGGGCCACCCGGTTCATATTCGCGCCGACCTTAATACCCAAGTATTGAAATGGAAGTTCACCCTCTTTACACCCCAACATAGCTGCCATACTGCTGACTTCCGAAGAGGGAATACCCAGACCGAATAAAGATGACTTTTGAACGTTTATTTTCATACCCGAGCAAACCTTGAAAATACGAAGCAATCTAGTAACCATAACGATGTTCCTTTCAGACCAAGATCCCATCAACAGAGCGTCGTCAGCGTAAAGCATATGCGTTAACGTAACCCCTTGACTCGGCAAAGAAAGCCCCTCAATATCACCGAGGTTGCCAGCTTTGGAAATCAACACGGCAAAAGCTTCCATCACGAATAAAAATAGAAACGGCGACAAAGGATCACCTTGTCTGAGCCCTTTTTGGCATTCGAACTCAAACGTAGGCGACCCGTTAACTAGGACCGCTGACCTCGCAGACCGGAGAATACCTCTAATCCAAAGACACCACTTATCCGGGAATCCCATTTGTTTCATAACGTCAATAAGAAATTCCCAGTTTACATTGTCGTAAGCTTTCTCGAAGTCGATCTTGAATAAGAAAGCTTTCTTCCCACCTTTTTTGGCCCACCCGATAACCTCATCTAGAACCAGAGGCCCATCCAAAATAAGCCTATCAGATAAAAACGCCGACTGCGACTCCGAAATCATATCTCCCATAACTGACTTCGCTCTCGCAGCAATAACTTTCGAAATGGTTTTGCTTATCACACCTACCAGATTGATAGGGCGATAGTCTTTTAACCCCAAAGGGGTTTTAGACTTCGCCACTAACGTGATGTAAGACAAGCTAAATTCTTTCCGAATGGAACCCGAGTCATAAAAGGTTTCGAATAGCTTGACAAAATCGTCCGCCAGCAAATCCCAAAAATGCTTTATGAAACGAAAATTGAAGCCATCCGGGCCAGGGGCTTTTTCGGACCCACAATCGAAAACTGCATCCTTTATTTCTTCCTTCGAGAAAGGAACTATTAAGGCTGCAATTTTGTCCGTCGAAACTTGTTTAAAACCATCAGACCTGAGAACTGGCCGATTACCACATTGCTCACGAAAAAGATCACGATAATACCGAAGGACTTCTCTTTTGACCAAAGGAGGATGCGCAATCCAATCACCATTTATCAACACCCCCGGAATACTATTTACCGCTTTTCTCCCATTGATACAACGATGAAAGTAGGCGGTATTGCCGTCCCCCAAAGAAGCCCATTTGACCCGCGATTTCTGTTTCAAGTCTTTATTTTTCATCAAGAGAATCCTGTCCATCTCCTTTTTACTCTCCTCCCAAATCCATTCTTCCTCTTCTTCTAAGTCGCCTTCTTCAATTTTAGCTTGTAACCTTGATAACTCGCGTTTAACACCTTCCAGTTCCATCTCTTTAGAAGCGGACTTATTCTTCCACCAAGAGATTAAAGCCCTCTTAACAGCCCCCAATTTTTTATGTAAAGAAAATTCATTAGAACCATCAATCGCTTCTTGTAGTAAAACACTTTTAACCACTTCTTCACAATCATCCCTTTCTAACCATGAATCAAAGATAACAAGAGAGGACTATGGTCAGACAATTAGCTAAAGATAACAAGAGAGGACTATGGTCAGACAATTCCTTCGTCAGGGCCCTGAAACACGCCCCTGGCCACCTGTTGAAAAATTCAAAACAAACCAACATTCGGTCAATTTTACTCATCTTAGCCGAGTTTCCCGTACCAGTCAAGAACGTGAATTTATTTCCCTGCATATAATACTCTTGAAGGTTAGCTTCATCAATGAAACTGTTGAACTCTAACGCGGCCCTTTTATTAAACTTTGAATTCCTTCTTTCTTCGACCCACCTAACGGAATTAAAATCGCCTAAAAACAACCACATGCCCGAATTACCCTGCATCAACCCTATCAACCGGTTTCATAAACGTCTTTTTTCACCAACCTTCTGAGGGGCGTAAACGTTGACGACATTGACCACACTACCATCTTCCACTAAATAACCCGAAACCATAAGAAAATTGTCATCCTTCACCGAATATTTTTTAACGAATTTTCTAGGATTCCACATACTAATCGGACCGCCCGATTTCCCCTTAGCACCAACCACCTCAGAATCAAAACCACCTCTACCCCAAATACCCGTAAGATCAAATAGAACTCCCTCCCCCAACATCGACTCTTGAATACCCAAGAAATCTATCTTGTGTTTTGAAACCAACCCTTTAACCCAAGATGATTTACCCACCACCCCTATACCTCTGACATTCAAGGATAAGTAATTCATCGCAAACCTGTTTGTAGCCTTTCACCTTCGATGGAGTGTGATACCAATCTCTCGAAACCTTGAAGCTGGACTCCCAACCTATTGCCAAACTCTAGAGTAGCTTCCAGCTCGTCACCTTTAGAATTTGTCGATTGAACCACAGGGGTGAAAGGGGAACCAGCTTCACCCCCTGTAGATTTATTAGGCTCCAAGTTTTCATTAAGATCCTCTGTGTCTCCCAATAAAGCACTAAAGGAGTTATACGTATTGACAGAATCGCCCCCTCTTGATTTTTGTACGTTATTATCCAGACCCCTTATAATGGGCTCTAATTCAAACGGGTCATCATCCAAAACCAACTTGGGCCCTTTGTTGGGCCGGTCGTTACTGCTGAAATTTGCCCCACCTGAAGTTTGGCCCAGGTCCACAATTTTGGTTTTCTCTTTCTTACGTTTAACAGTCTTGCCTTCCATCTGGGTAGTAGAATTTGGTATGTAATTAATATTATCAATCATACCTTCCTTGATTTCCTCCTCAATATTCTCCTCCTTTCCATTCGTAACATCCCTGTCATTAATGATCTCCGTCTTTTTCTCCGTATCGTCCGCTTTTTCCCGAAATACTTTTTCCGGTGGTCCCTCCGGCGTATCCTCCGACACGACAGTGTCACCGGCTTCTCTATCATCAGACATATGGCTCCTAACAGACTGGTCTTCAGCATCGTCAATGAACTCCGTTAACCATTCTCTATCCTCTTCCTCGATCCAAATCTTATAAGTTTTACCTCTCCATTTCAGAAAGATAACGTCTTGAATTCTAGAACCTTGTTCCACAACAACGCCAATGTACTGAAACGATGAATCCAATTCCAGTATATCACTTTCCGGTTTTTTAACAACCCTACCAAAGTGGCTACCAATGTTACTGATCACCTGGTCTTCCAGTAAACTAAGAGGGATCCCAAAAACTTTAAACCATGCAACACGTTGGAAAGGAAGGTCTTGACCATCCCAAATAGTCGCCATACTGAACATGTCGTTTCTTCCAAGAAGTTCATCCAAAGCCATCCTTGCATGCTCACTGTTTTTGAAGGTGATCAACACAAGTAAACCACCTAAACACTTAATCACTCCCTCCCCTAACCCCATCTCAATTAAAACAGTCTTAATAGTTCTCAAGACATCCAAGGATACTACTCCCACCACCACAGATCTTCCCTGTAATCCTTTGAATGCTTCAACATTATCATCAACAATAATACTCTTTCCTTTTGCAACCCCTGAAAAAGCCTCCTTGAATGACATGGAATTAGAGGAGTATACATTCCTGGTCCCGCGCTGCGTATTACCTGCCTCCGGTGGAATCTGAGTTGGTAAACCTTGTTCCTTAGGTTTAAACTCCGGCTTTCGGGCATCTACTTCTCCTTCCTCTAGCATTTAATAATGTAGTGTAAATGTGTAATAAATGACAAACAATAATGTAGTGTTATTACATCTAGCATTTATATTTATAATGCAATACTATTTTATGCAAGCTTGTAAAAAACTTATTAACTTATACTACAAAATAATACATAAAAATTTAACTAACATATTCAAAATCAAATAAAAGAAATAGGCATCGTCCTAATCGTGACTGATCATGTCATTAGGAAAACCAAAATTATTGTCAAACAATAATACATGATGACTTTTAGTTTAAAAGTACAACAATTAAATAACTTATTAACTTATACTAAAAATAATAGATAAAAATTTGACTAACATATTCAAATTTATATAAAAGAGATAGGCATCGTCCCATTCGTGACTGATTCGGTCATTAGCAAAACCAAAATAATTGTCAAACAAGAATACATGATGACTTTTAGTTTCAAAGTTATTATATATGTAATAAAAGTTTACGGTTAAAAATTACAATCAGACAAATGTTGTGTTAATCAAAAGCAACGACATGGTTATTGTGTTAATCAAGAGAAATGTCATGGTTTCTATGATCCGCGCATACAACACAAACTTCTCATTCACATCTATAGGTGTCTCATTAGACGAAACAATCGCCAACATGAGAAATGGCGTATATACGTCGGAGCATATTAGGGAATATACCACAAAATCAACCAGTTAGTACCACGGGACGACAAACCCATACCACACGCCATTCTTTATTTTTTATGGCTTCATTTAGAGTATTTAACTACTTTTTTTTACCATAGACTGAAATCCTATCTCCTGCTTTAAGTTTTCACTATTTTCCTGCATCACTTTATGTTTTCATGCATGCTTTCAATATCAAAGGACTTCCACCAAAATAATTGTCAAACAAGAATACATGATGACTTTTAGTTTAAAAGTTATTGTATATGTAATAAAAGTTTACGGTTAAAAATTACAATCAATAAAAAACAACGTCATGGTTATTGTGCTAATCAATAGCAACCTCATTGTTTTTTTTGATCAAATGTCATGGTTTCTTTGATCCGCGCATAAAACAAAAACTTCTCCTTCACACCTATGGGTGTCTCATTAGACGAAACAATCGCCAACATGAGAAATGGTGTATATCATTCGGAGCATATTCGGGAATATACCACAAAATCGACCAGTTAGTACCATGGGATGACAAACTCATCCCACACGCCATTCTTTATTTTTTATGGCTTCAATTAGAATATCTAGCTACTATTTTTACCAGATACTGAAATCTTGTCTTCTGCTTCAAGTTTTCAGTATACTCTTGCTTCACTTTATATTTTCATATGTGCTTTCAATATCAAAGGACTTCCACCAAAATAATTGTCAAACAAGAATACATGATAACTTTTAGTTTAAAAGTTATTGTATATGCAACAAAAGTTTACGGTTAAAAATTACAATTAGACAGATGTTTTGTTAATCAAAAGCAACGTCATGGCTATTGTGTTAATCAAGAGCAACCTCATGGTTTCTTTGATCAAATGTCATGGTTTATTTGATCCGCGCATACAACACAAACTTCTCCTTCGCACCTATGGGTGTCTCATTAGACGAAACAATCGCCAACATTAGAAATGGCATATATACGTTCAGAGCATATTCGGGAATATACCACAAAATCGACCAGTTAGTACCACTGGATGGCAAACTCATCCCATACACCATTCTTTATTTTTTTTTTTTTTTTCATTTAGAGTATTTAGCTAACTTTTTTTTCTAGAGACTGAAATCTTGTCTTCTGATTTAAGTTTTCAGTATTCTCCCAAATCAATTTTTATTTTTTATTCATGCTTTTAATAACAAAGAACTTCCACCAAAATAATTGTCACACAAGAATACATGATGACTTTTAGTTTAAAATATTATATATGTAATAAAAGTTTATGGTTAAAAATTACAATCACACAAATGTTGTGTTAATCAAAAGCAACGTCATGGTTATTGTATTAATCAAGAGCAATATCATGGTTTTTTTGATCAAATGTAGTGGTTTCTTTGATCCGCGCATACAACACAAACTTCTCATTCACATCTATGGGTGTCTTATTAGACGAAACAACCAGTTAGTACCACGGGATGGCAAACTCATCCCACATGCCATTCTTTATCTTTTATGGCTTCATTATAGTATTTAGCTACTTCTTTTTACCAGAGATTGAAATATTGTCTTCTTCTTCTTCTTCTTCAAGTTTTCAGTATTCTCCTGCATCGCTTTATATTTTCATACGTGCTTTCAATATCAAAGGACTTCTCTTACATATATTATGTAAGAGAAGGATTTTATACGAAAACAGGATTAATTGATCATACAAGTCACAAAACCAGGTGCGGAAACCCTAGTTCTGAACAAACAGATAAAACTCTAATCAAAACACAATCAAAGTCATTTTCAAAGCTTTTTCATAGATTAACCTTTTCAAATATTCAATTACAATGACATACACGTTAATCTAGAACACTTAAACACTTTCACAATTTCACCTACAACCTGACTCAAACACACACACTTTCTGAAACTCTCTATAACTCACAAATACACAAAATCTATATATAGTGTCTGCACGTTCGCCCAGTTGATGTGGTCGAATGTGGAATTCTTCCACATTCGCCCACTATATGGTACGAACGTACATCTTCTGATCAGGTCCATTCTTCATTCGCCCCTTTAGCTCTACCTTCGCCCCTTTCTGTTCCACATTCGACCACTATTCCACCTTCTACCCATCAGCAAAACTTTTAACATATGTTAACTTTGTAGATCCAATCACTAGTCGCTTTTCGTGCATCTACATATTATGTTCTGGAGTATTGATTTTAATCATTATCTTTCACTTATGTTTTTTGTATTTAGAAAGCTCTATTGTGTCATCTATTGTTTCAAACTGTGGGTTAATTTTGCACCGCATGATATTTATTACAAACTTACAGTGTTATTCTACTACAACATCTACACCTACGTTCTACTAAAATTGTATGCCCTCGGATCATATATTACACATTATCAGTATGTTTTTATAATGTACAACACCAATAACCTGATTGAAAGTTTTAAGATTTTATTTTAGCAATTTATTTTTATAACGGCCATATTGCATAAAAAAGTAAACATAATTTGGAGATAGTGTCGTATTCTCTTTTGAAACAAGATCTTGTAATAAAGTTAATAACTTGGTTGGTTTTACTAAGATGCCACTACATGTAAAAAAAAAAGTCAACACGTTCAAAGTTACATACGTTATCGTTTTGGTTGGGAAACACATCAAAATCCTCTAAATTTTCAAAATTTGATCTATTCTATCAAAATATTTTGGAATTTGAATCCTTATTAGTGAGAATATTATATACTCTCTTATTTAGACCCACTGACAATGCCGTGACACATTTTTATGTCATTATCTATATATTAATTGTACGACAGTTCAATAGTGACTCTAAGCTAAAATACGCCTACTACCCCGCATCAAAGAATCTTTTTTGTTTACTATCCTCCAAGTTTTTCGTGTACCTATGTATAAATGTTTTCCATATTGCAGTATATATAACTTTAATTAAATATTTAAACTTTTAACAGTAAAAACAGTGCATGCCAACAAACAATTTAGAAAAAAAATGCTACACAACTTTTTCACTCAACTTTGGTCAATAACTTTCTTACTAACTTATGTACTTTATTTTATTACAATTTGACCACCGAACTTTGACCGCCAAACTTTTAGCTTTTATGATTTCTAACTTTGACCACCAAACTTTTAACTTTTAGTATTTCAAACTTTAGCCACTAACTTTATTACTAACTTATGTACTTTCTTTTATTCCAATTTAAGCACCAAACTTTTAGCTTTTATCCGCGAATATTTTTTCGAACGAGAATAACAGTCACTTAATATTATCTTTTATGTCAACGAAACCCTCCACGCAACAGGAGCTCCGACAGCGACGCTCGATCTTTAACGTCCGCCAAACACTCAACACAACAGGAGCTCCCGCGGCGTTTCGTACAACAGCCGCACCCGCGGCGAAGCGCGGGCAACTAATACCTAGTTTCTAATCATATTTAACATACTAGTTATTCCATTAAACTATAACAAGAACAATAAAGAGTGTTTGTGGATCGCCCATTTTGTCCTACTCAACCGCCCATTTTGTCCCAACTCAGAGACGATTGCTAGAACTTTGGTCCCACAAATGCAGTTGTAAATGGAAGTGGTAAATCAATTAATTACTCATAAAATATAAAATATAAAATATAAAATATAAAAAAGTAATAACTACTCAATTCATTTTTCTTTCAACTTTTGTTTTATAACTTCAAATGTAGCATATTAAAGTTTCAAACTCCATATAACTTTACGCGGCATGGAAGAACATTATGCTCCAAAAGCAAATAAAAATAAAAACTGAATAGAAACCTGTTCTTTATTGTTAAATATATAACTTTATGGTGCATGGAAGAACTTTGTGGCACATTGTTGAACAAACAAATGGGGGTTGAAGTCCATGCTAATTGTTTTATGCATTGATGTAAATATTTTGACATAAAATAGCACAAAGTGTTGGCGTTGTGCATGATGGGTTGCTTATGTATCTTCTTCGGCGGATTTAGGTGTTAAGGACTTGTCTCACATGACACAGGTTAAAAAAATTATCTGTTATATATATGTATCTAACTTAACATTGCGGCTCATGATAATGTGCTTTCATTACCCACGACATTCAGTCGATCATGGGAATATAGTGGTTAGGAACTTCCGAACTTCTACAATCAATTGCTTATGATTGCATTCTAACAAAATATATCATTATTATTTATAAGTTTAATAGGATAAGTGAAAAAAAATATAGCCAAAGCGTGTCAACCGGAGCAATCAAGGTTTGACCGAATCCTCGGTCAATAATTGATCACACCAGTATAATATTATTCCACAACAAAATCCCATGTGCACCTATTCTTTTTTAACAAAGAAAGAAGGATATAAGATAGAGGCTTAACGTGACACTTAAGTTTTCCACAAAAAAGAAAAAAAAATTCTATAGTCAGAAGATATCAATTGTATTAGAGATTTAGAGTAGTCAAATGGCAATAATAAGTAACAAGACAATATATGCAAGTGAACTACTATTTAGAAATATAATACATTGGTATGTCTAAAAGTTAATATAAGATACAAAAAAGCATATTGTGTTTGTCATCTTCATCATAGTTGTTGGAATTAATCTTGATTGATAAAGTGGATTAGATTGATGAACCAAGAAGTCAAGGGGCTAAACAGTTTATATGGGAAAGTTGGAAAAATAAAAGTAAGAGATAAAGATAATTCTTAGTGAATTAAAGATAATTGTATAGTAATGTATTTGAGTATTACTAGGAGTTAGAGTTTGATTAGGAAAGCTTGTTTAGGTTTAGTATAAATAGATTGGTAGGGTTAATATTTTATGTGTAGTTTTGATTAATAAAAAGACTTTGTGTCTAATACTCTTGTTCTTGAACGTGTTTGTGTAAGTGATTGATCCAATTGGTTCCAACAATAGTATGTTTAAGACCCCACCTGAATTGAAGATCGTTATTGGGTAACAATGATCTTCTTAACATATCCGTCATCCTCCATCCTCGACATCGCAAATCATCATCTTCGATCAACATCTCGCCACCAACGAATCTTTATTATCTTCTTACTATTTTCTGGTCAAACGAAACTTCATCATTTTGTTTGACCTATAGTTTTTTTTTTAAATTAAATAATTAATGAACCATACAGACAAAACAAGTTACATTTAGATGGTGGGTAATGAACCTATAGTTGGATTTAACAAACATCAATTATAACAACGTATCTTTATTATCTTCTTCATACTAGTGATAGAATCTAAAGTAGAACACAAAATGTAATATCAACGTTGTTTTAAGTTAGTTGTCGAGATCTAATTAAACATGTACAAGCAATGCTTTCTTCCCTAACAAACAGAAGCTTTTTATATTTAAATGCTACAGTTGAAATTGTAATTATCTTCAAAAGGCTATATGGACCAAATAAAATCGAAAAGCCTATGTTCATGTCTCATATAGACAAATGTGTATTCATATAGAAGTAGGATTATAGAGGGTGTAAGTTAGCTATGGAAAAAAGCACATAATATAGCTCATTGAACTAACATGGTGTTTGAGATTGAGATGGAAAATTGCTTAGCCTTATTGGCCTTTTGAAAAAGCCAATAAGTCAATTTTCAAAAGCTAGGATTTGTAGTTTTTTCAAACGACTTATTAACTTACTACTTATTTCAAAAGAATAATACGTCAATAAGCTATTTTCCAACTCAATCCCAAATAAAGTATAAGTCAATCAATCAAAGAAAAAAAGATAAAATAACCCAGTCCAGTAAAAATATCGAAAAAAAAAATCATAATTTAACCACATTATCCTACCAATTCTATCTTAAATTCATTTTTTCTATTTGTTTAAAAAAAATATATATATATATATATATATATAAATACACATATATAGAGAGGGGGATGGGTGTGCACTTATACGTGTGTAATTAAATAATATTTTGAAAAGACATACATACACATTGGGTATCTTTAAAGAATTGTACATTGCTATACAACTCATAATGATTTTTTTATGGTAAATGTTGAAGTTGTCACTTTGGTAGAAATGGATGTTTAGGAAGATTGTCACCGTCTTGATGGTCTCCTTTTATAATCATACACATGTTTGCCTTTCACTTAGAGCAACAACCAATTACAACCTGTATTTTGACTTGATTTAATTAAAAGGATTGTAGAATGGTATTAATTTCAATATTACTTGTCAAAGTTGTTATTGTTATTATTTTATGTGTTGTGGATACCCAACGGCATCTTCGTTAGATAACCAGTACTCTTTGTTCCGTCTTCAGACAAAACCATCAGATCATTCATCAAGCTATCGTAGATCACTGCTACATCACCAGTACAACACATTACAAAATGTAAAATATATACAATAACGCGAATTATGAAATAAATAACCTAAAATTGTAAGTTTTAATTGTAATACAAACACGATTACGGAGTTTAATATAAGAGAGAATCGCATGGTTGGTCCCTGTGGTTTCAAAATATTGCACTCTTGCTCCCAGTGGTTTACTAATTACACTATTGGTGTCTAGGTTTAACAAAAGTGCACTCGCCTGATCCCTTTGACTAACGTCAGTTAAATTAGATGGTTAAGTCCCCTCACGTGATTCTCACGTGGGGGTATTATAGTCTTTTAAGTCTGATTTGATTGCAACTTTTGATATGCACAGTCTAGTCCCCCTATATGTCAGGTAATTTATAGCGCCAAATTCCCCCCCATTTTCACAAACCATCTGATAATCTCTCTCTCGTAATCTCTCTCTGATAATCACACACACAAATCGTTCGAAGTTGATCGACATAATGGGTTGGAGTATATGACCTGATTATGAGCCTTTCGACCCCAATGTTGAATACGGTAAGCTATTTTAGGGTTTTTTTAGTTGATAACTAATACGTACTGATTATAATGATTACTGACCCAACGTTATGTTTTATTAATTGTTTCAGCTGGAAAGGAGACTATGTTTACAGCCCAACTTCACTATGATGGTATCTTTAAGAACTTGCCTCAAAGAAGGTATGTCCATGGTAAACATGTCTTTGTAGATGATCTAGACATAGATGAGTTTTCAGCCCATGAACTTATCTCTTTTTTTTATTACTTGTTAGTTTATTGATTCATCATGTAACTGTTTGTAATATGCTTCGAAGGCTAAGGCAAAAATACAAGATGCATGCTTCTATGTTGGCCAAACATTTGGATCTGCAAAGAAAGCTAAGGTAGCAATAAGAAGGCATGCAATTCAAACAAGAAGGGAGCTTTCATTTTTGAAGAATGATAAAACCAGGATCAGGGTGGTATGTGAAGGAAATGTTTCAGTTTTTAGTGATCAAGAGATAGCCTACATTTTACAGCAAACTTCATGGGTGAAGACCAGACTGTTCTTAATATGGTTGAAGCAACACCAGATATTTCTATCAAAACTATTCAAAAAGAGCTAGCAAGAAAGTATGAACTAAAGGTTACCAAGATGAAAGCTTTTAGGGCAAAGTTGAAGGCTACAAAAAAAATTCAAGGTGATTACAAGGAGCAATACTCAAGATTAAGGGATTACTGCATGGAGCTGATGAATGCAAACCCAGATACAACTGTTAAAATTGAAGTTGAGTCTGAACCTAATCCATCTTCCCCAACCAGAGTGTTCAAAAGGATTTATATCTGCCTGGGACCTTTAAAAAAGGGATTTAAAGCTTGTAGAAGGGATTTGATTGGATTAGATGGGGCTTTTTTGAAGGGAACATTCCAGGGTCAAGTGTTAGTTGCTGTTGGGCAGGATCCAAACAATGGAATATATCCAGTTGCTTGGGCAATTGCAGAGGCTGAGAATAAAGAATCATGGACTTGGTTTCTACAATGCCTGCAAGATGACCTGGATCTAGACACAAACTCTCATTTTACTTTCATCTCTGATAGACAGAAGGTTAAGTTATTTAAGTTGAGATATTTAAGCTATTTAATTGGTTTTTAACTTGTTAATTGTTTAATTTGACCAGGGTCTCATTCCAGCTCTTGCACAAGTCTTCCCTATTGCAGAACATAGGTTCTGCCTTAGACACATACACCAGAATATGAAGCTGCAGTGGAGAGGCCAGGGATTCAAAGACTGCTTATGGGAATGTGCAGCAGCTAACACAGGTATTGTTATTATCTATTTGCGATAAAGTTAGTCCTTTATAACATCTTTGATAATTGTTTGTAATGTTGCCATAGTGCCTGAGTTTACTGAGAAAATGAATGAGTTAAAGAAGTTTAATTTGGAAGCTTACAAGTGGTTGGCAGCCATACCACCACAACATTGGACAAGGTCTCATTTCACAGGTAATTTATTGAATTGTGTAGTTTATAGTTCCATAGGTACTTTATTGAATTATGTCTTGTTTTCATATATACAGGTAGATCCAAATATGATCTCCTAATCAATAACACATGTGAATGCTTCAACTCAAAGACTGTTGAGGGAAGAAAGAAACCTATAATCTCATGCTTGGAGTATATCAGGGAATACTGTATGAAGAGGATTGTCATTGTCATGTTGGCACAACAAAACTGGAAGGGGCCATTGACACCAAAGTGCACAGAGATATTTGATCTTATTAAGAAGGCAGCACCTCAATGCACTGTCAAGTGGTGTGGTGATACAAGGTGGCAAGTAACTGGGACTAGGGGTCAATATGTTGTTGATGTTGGGAATATGGAGTGTAGTTGCAGAAGGTGGGAGTTGAGTGGAATTCCCTTTAAGCATGCTGTTGCTGTCATCTGGGACATGGCTGCTCACAAACAAAAGGTTGGATCTCCTGAGTCATGGGCCCACCCCTATTATTTTACTACAACTTGGAAGGAAGTGTACACCCACAATATTGGTCCTATAAATGGTTCTACCATGTGGCCGAAATGTCAAGTGCCAACTACATTGATACCACCATTTCATCGTAAACAAATAGGCAGGCCAAAGAAGAGTAGGAGAAAGGACCAGGTGGAACTTCAGGATATTGCAGAAGCTAAAGGAAAGTTGACCAGGAAAGGTGGGACTGTAACTTGTAGTAATTGCAAAGCTAAAGGTCACAATGTCAGGGGATGCAAGAAGCCTAAGAAGAATAAGGATGGAGAGGCTGCTGGTGGGGCTGGAGAGACTACTGGTGGGGCTGGAGAGGGTACTTGTGGGACTTCTGGGTCTGTTAACTGATCTTAGCATGTTTTGTTTAGGTTTTAAACCTTATGTGTGTTTTGTGGTAAACTTTAACTCTCTTTAGGTGTTTTGTGGTAAACTTTAACTATCTTTGGGTGTTTAGATGGTTGGAACATCTTTTATGGCTTGTAATAGCCTTGAATATTGTGGCTTAAGTTGTTTGCCACCATTTTGAACTTTAAGTATGTTTATGTTCAGTATGTTATGTTTATGTTTAATGTGTTTTGTTTGTGTCATTTGATGTTTATAGGTAGGTTTGAATGAATGAATTTGGGTAGAAATGGATATGTGTCATTTAATGTGTACAACTGACCCAAATTGCCCCAATAATGTGTACAGGTTGGAATTAAAGTGTACTGCTGAAATGGGTTATGATCAATCAATGCAAACCTACCTTTTTGAAATTAATCCAAATTGACCCATATTGACCCATTACTCAATTGACATTCAACCAAATTGACCCATTCACATTCAACCAAATTAACCATTACTGAATTCCATTCACATTCAACAAAATCAGCCTACCATTGACATTCATCCAAATTGACCAATTACTCAAATTGGTCTCAGAAAGTTTAAACATTCCATTACATTCAAAATTGACCATAGTCATTACATTTGTTGAATTCATACTACCCTAATACCATTCATACATACCATAAGACCTACCATAATACCTACCATCATTCACTTCATAGTTCATACATACCATCCTACCTATCATCCTTAGTTAACCATGGACCTTACTAACTGGAACCCTAATAATATGACAAGAAACACAATAACTCTATTCTTCCATTTGATTTTAGCTTCCAACTCTGCCATTCGTTCATCACCCCTATTTCTTGCTCTGATTAGTCCAGGGATAATGATAGTAGCACGTGGGCACATTGGAGGATCAACCCACCCCAGAAATCTTGGACATGTTACCTCCTGTCCAAAAACAGACCAAAATTAGGTTTTACCTATTGTAAAAAACAGAGCAAAAATTCGTTTAAACAAACTGACACTTACCGGATCAGGACAGCAGAGGAAACATCGACCAGGGTTATTATCAGTCCATGATGTTCGAACCACTGCAATTTTTCCACATCTGCAAGCCATCTCCATAATCGTTCTTCGGGGATCGTTCTTGAGGAAGAAGATGAAGCAGCTGTTATTTTTTTTGAGGGAAACAACGATTTAGGGTTTTATATTGCTTTTATTTTGGCCTGACACTTAAAAAGACTATAATACCCCCACGTGAGAATCACGTGGGTGGACTTAACCATCTAATTTAACTGACGTTAGTCAAAGGGATCAGGCGAGTGCACTTTTGTTAAACCTAGACACCAATAGTGTAATTAGTAAACCACTGGGAGCAAGAGTGCAATATTTTGAAACCACAGGGACCAACCATGCGATTCTCTCTTAATATAATTAAGTAGGTAAGAGTATAATGTATTACACCAGTTGAGTAGTAAAAACTGTTTAATTGATTACCTAGTACAATAAGACAAGTAGATGTTCCTGATAATCAGCTCACAAGTTTGCAGGCTTTTACTCATTATATTACTATATTAATAAGCAACTTGATTTGAATAGTGTTATTATTATTATTTTATTCATTTTGTTATCTTAAATACATATGGTTCAAAATCCTTAAAATCCTTTATCCTTAAACTATTACTCCCTATGTCCCAATTTAAATGTCCTAGTTAAAAAACACACATTTTAAGAAATTTTTTGTTTGTTTGTGGTAAAATGACAATAATATCCTCAAAAGTGGTAATTGTGTTTTGTCTTTTATGGGCAAAATTGAAAATTACATTTCTATTTTTAGAAAGGGACATTTAATTTGGAACAAAAAAAAAACAAAGTAGGACATTTAAATTGGGACGGAGGGAGTATTTATATTTATCCACTCTACAATTCTTTCAAAATCCTTTTAAAGTTTTAAACTCTTTCATGGAGCTTATACTTGGTCTACCTAATGATTTTGGGTTAGAGTGTCTAATCCGTCTTCCCCATACCCACTTCTCCTCTGCCGCGTCCGTCTGCCGGAGCTGGAAGTCTGAGATCGAACACCCCTCGTTTCGTAACCACCGTAAGTCCGCCGGACTCAGCTGTCGTATTGTCGTCATGGTCCAGTCAAAGGTTGATTCCAACCGGTGATGAGTGGTGCAGTGAGATGTAGGGGAATCAATTAGGGTTCAAGCATCAGAGATAATTTCAATTGTGCTCTTGTTTCTGCTTTCTCGATCAAATCCAGGGTTTCAATGAGGTTTTTAATTGGGATTTGGATTTGCAATATATGATACAGTGTTTGATTGAATGAGTTTTTCTTTCGAGCTTTCATGAATTGTGAGCCACAACGTTTGAGTTAGGTAGAGTTAACCATGGTTTACACGTCTCAATCTGTGATGGCTTCCTACACTTCTCACGTTAAGAATACTTTGTATCTTATACTTTCTCATCATTTAAATATATCTTCTTATTAAATAACGTTTTACTGATAACTGCCTTGATAAACTTTTATAATCATAAAAAAAATCCAATTGCAAATTATTTAATCTTTGAATTATTTTCCACCAAGTAGTAGAACTTATAATTAAAAATTAGGTTAGGCACCAACATCAAAATTCTCAGTATATCAATTATAATAAGCCTCCTTTTTTATATGGTGAGTACATTTGATATTTGGTTTGAAAAAAAAAAAGGAAGATATATGGTGAGTACATGCCCATTTATGAGTTGCTGTATAGTGTATACAAATGTAGAATGATTAGTAATTTAGTATCATTTGATATTTGGCAAGTCATCCGGAAATTGTCAGCAAAGGTCTATTGTGTATGTTTTTTTAATTGACCGGCACATACATTTATTATTATATCGAATGCTATTATAGAATGAAAAAAAAATTATAAAAAAGCCTAAGACAGAAAACCAACATGCCACACGATATGTATGTCCATTTATGTACTTAAGTACATAACCATCATGTATCAGTATATTGGGTACATAAATCATGTAAGTGTAATCAAAATCTTTTACATTACACCCTACCATAAAATGGGTTAGACATACATCCACAACATGTAAATTATATATACACTAGTAGGATGGCCCGCACGTTGCGGCGGGAGACGTCAACATGTAGAGAACCAATAAAATGTGGAATGTATAGTATATTGAGACGGCTTTCACCACAGAAGCATAAGTGCGCATACTCCTACATAATATTCCCGACTTTCTAATAAAAAAAACTAATGATAATAAGTATAATGGAACAGTTACAATATATAAAAACATGATAATATATTATTTAATAACATGTCACTATATCAGTTGCTTATATTTTTAATGTTTATAACTAAATCATAACAAATACCGTACTTGTACTGGAATTATATTTGCAAGGCTTCAAGCATTAAATTTACACTTACATATTCATGCCTAGACTGTCAAACATATGGGTCAAATGACAAAGGCATTGTATCGAATATGAGCCATACATAATCTCCATTTCTCCTTTTTAACTCACTATATTCAAATCAAAGATTAAAGTTCTCGATTTTGTGTTATATCATAATAAAACTAATAATGACATTACATTAAAGTTATTTGAGTTTAAAAGTATGGCTTGGACTATTTTTCAAGCAAGTCAATAAGAGAGAATTCCTTCTTTTACCCTCAATTCATTATTTACTTTCAATGTATTATGGAGTTATCACCGCAATAGATTGCTTCCTAAACAAAAGAAAAACCGACTTTTTTTTTAAATTCACCTTTATTCATAACGTCTCGGAAGGGTCCTCAAAACGAGGACGTCCGGACCAAACACTACAACATATACAGTGGAGATTTAACCCATTCTTCTCAAACCAAATCCTTAAACTTCGATATATTTTGTAATAAAAAAATGACAAACTTTTAATATTAAGAACAATGGCTCTTCCGGGCGTAGTTTTGGCATTAAATATCTTCTCGTTCCTCATCAACCAAATGCACCAAATGGATATGATAAAAATCCCATAAACAATCTTTTTATTCCACCTTCCCCCACCTGCCTATTTATGCAACTGCAACACATCCTTAAAATTAAAAACAATGACATTCCCCAAACGGCCAAACCACACCAAGAACCGATAGCCGGAAGCACCTCCTGGACCACTTCACAACCCGTGAATAAATGAAGCACCGTTTCGTCTACACAACCGCATAGCACGCACCTGAGACTACTCACAGAAATGTTTCTCTTGGCTCTGACATCCCCAGAACTCGACCCAATTCCGCCCGCCAAGCTAAAACCAAACACTTCAAAGGCACTCAAGATAACCACCAAAAAGCTGTACAATTCGGAGACTCCCTTCTATTTTGTAAAAGAGCCTTGACTGTGTAAACATTAAAGTCTTTAAATGGGCCTTTAGCCCATCTCCATCTATCCTTCTCGCCTCTTCCAACCATAGTCGAAACTAATGATTGCATCTCTAAGAATTCCCTGTTACTCGCCTCCGTGAAAGGCTCTTCGAAACCATGTCTAATAATATTCCAGTTATGCCTAGAAAAATCCAGCTGCTTTGAAACAAGAGCAAATTTCTTACTCTCCATACTGAAAAGATTTGGCCACTTCACAAACAAGGGGACCTCTAACAGCCAACTATCCATCCAGAACCTCACTATCATACCATTTCCCACAGTAGCTATGAACTTGAAATATAAAGGGTTGTCTTTTACTATTATATTATCAAGACATTTCACAATAGTTTTCCAATTACCTCCTAAGCAAGAGTTAACCGGAAGCGAAAATAACCGCGATCTCGACTTATGACATGCACTAACAACTCGTTTCCATAAGCAAGATTGGTCCATATGAAAGTGTGCCTTCCATTTCAAAATCATAGCCTCGTTAACTTCACTCAGCTTTGGGATCCCTAGGCCTCCTGCCTTTTTGTTTAAAGTCACCGGGTCCCACGAAACCCAATGTACCTTTTGAACCTCGTTGTTGCCCAATTAAAGAAATCTCCTCATAAGTTTTTCTAAGGCACTAATAATAGTTGTAGGAGCTTTATAGAGCGAAAAATAATAAAGAGAAAGGCTAACCTATGAGTGTATAAGGTTTTAGGTTTTAATAGGTAAATTAAAAAAAGTTATTTAAAAAAAATTGACTGTTAAACAATGATAAAATAACTAATTGGGAGACGTGGCATCACGGGGAGAAGGGGGGATTTCCCCATCGCAACCAATTAGGGCCGGACCTGGAAGGGGGCGAGGAGGACCTCCGACCAGGGCCCGTTCTTTTTCAGGGCACATTTTCAGCTGGCGAGATTTCCTTTAATCAGAATACCATACGCAAAGGTTTACTTCTAGTTTTAACCTTCTATATTTTCTCTATATTTAAGATTAGGTGGGAAGAATGTTGTTTTCTGAAAGTTTTCCAACAGACGATGCCAACTTGTGGCTCTGCAACTGTGAAAGATGCAGACAAGAAGAAGAGAAATAACTTGACGATAGGTGATGATGTTTTTTTTTATAAATATTTTTAGTATTATCTTATTGTTTTCTCTTTTCACAAGTGTTATGAGATATTGAAAGTTACATTCATCAATTCATACATTGATTAGGAATTGAATAATCAATGTACTAAACGAATTTGTACAATTTTGTTCGGACCCTCCAATTCAAAATCCTAATTTCGCTACTTATATTTTTGTATAAAATTTCCTATATGCATAACCCTTAAACCCATTCAAAACTTAAAACTTATAAGCTAAGAGGCACGTATTTTTGGCTTTGGCCAGGGTACCTGAATCCTGAGGAAGACCCTGCAGCCAATCCCCGACATAGGGGTCGATGTTCCCTGTGGGGGGCGAAGGCCACGTAGGCTCCCCGACCCTACACCGGACCGAAGCGATACCTCACATCCTTAGCAAGACATGCAAGGTTAAAAGAATGGTGTATCATGCGATGTAAAAGTGGCACATTGTATGTTATGGAGTGGAGTACTTCACAATTGAAGTAATTTAACTTCACATAAATGATTGAAGAGTGAACGTTCACATTTGAATCCAAGAATTTCACAAAGGTGTTTGTAATTCTGACTTACAAATTTACAATAAACAAAGATTAATGAGCCTCATATGAAGTATGGGATATTTCTATTCTTCACTGTGTAAATGATGGTGAAGAAATTGTATCTAAACTTTGCATAATAATCATCTTGTGTTTATATGCACTTTTGTGTAAGGTGTGGAGAACACTTAACTAGTGTACATCCATTAATTAACGGGTTTATAAGAATTATGTTGCTAACAACTTGCACCCGGCCATGTTTTGAAACTAAACTTTGTATGTCGTAAAATGTTTTAAAGATGCTTCAACATGTATGTAAACTTTTTTAGCCAATTCACATAAAGTTAAACAGTAGACTTATAAGGGTATTAAATGAGAATTTAACACCGTAATTAACTTTTTCTTTAATATAGCAAATGCCTGAATACCCGAGATCACACTACACGCAAATGGATCACTCGTAATCTATATTACATTATAAAGGATGACGCATGGGCAAATATATTTAAATTGTCCAAAGTTAAGATGACATATGAAGAGTTTCTTGCTTCACACCTAAGATGTCATAAAAATTATTCCAATACTACCTCTATTTGCAAAAACAACTTGTACATTTTTTGTGATATTGAATGAAATGGTTGAATGCACCTTGCTATGAATGTGGAAAAGCTCTAAAGATTGGATCTAAAAAAAATATAGTTTCTTTTCAAAGTTTAAACAATGAAGAGAAATGGATTAATTTCATATACATCGTTTTGCATTTAAAGACAATTTCATATACATCGTTTTGCATTCAAAGACAATAGAAGGAATACAATATATTTTTACACTTTTCCTACAACTTGGTGGGCTAACACGGCTACGCTTGTGCATTGTTCAAAAAAATATATTTATTTTAATCGTCTCGCAGCAGCGCGCGAGTTTCCCACTAGTTTACTCTCTTAAGTACAAACATAAAAAAATTATTGTACTATATTTTACTTTTTATTTCATGTAAGAAATAGAGGTGTTCACAGATTGTACGGCTGGTATATTGTGTCAGACACGACATGTTAAGACACGATCACAAATCAGGTAAATAAGAACCTGTTTATAACATGTTAACATGATAAAAGACAAACTTGTTTATAAACATTAACCATGAAATCGTATCTACAAATCTGTGAGTAAGAGACTAAGAGGCGTCATCATTGAGAATGAGGTCGGGTAACGGCTAATGAGTGATGGTTGATGGTGAATGCGCACGGTGGACGGGTGACAGCGACGGTGGAGTTAGGTATGAGGAGAGAGGACTGAGCGGTGTATATGTCTGTGCTCGGTGATTTGAAATTTGAGAATTAGTATTCCTTCATCTTTAGTCTGGATATGTATAAGGTATACCCTCACCCCATATATAACTTTTCTAATAAAAATTATTAACATGTTAGCAGGTACTTAACATGTTTAGACACGATACATGTTAAGGTCTTATTGTATTAACATGTTTAATACACGAAACCTGTTAGGGTCGTGTAGGTTCGTGTCTGAAATTGTCAGCTTTAACAGTTTGGTTTCAAATTGTAAAATCACCTAAAACCGGTCATCGGTTTGGTTAAGGATCGGAATTTTTACCTAGCTTTTGACGGTCGGTTTCAATATAAAACCAAAACCAACCATATAAAACCCAGACTGGGCTGCAAGAATTCGTAATTTTAACTTTGTTAATAATATTTCGTATTACACACACACGTGTGTGTATATATATTGTTAGACATAATTTATCTATATATTAAGGCACAAAGTTTATAAACAGTGTCGTGCATTTTTGTTAATTCTGTTTTTTAGGGCATTTCTGTCATTTGCCTGTGTGAGGCTATTTAATCCTCTTCTCCCCCCCCCCCTTTCTCAGTGGACCTCAAACTGCCATCGCCATCCCACCTCCTCCCAGCTTCATCGTGCCATCCCACCTGTTCAACACTATACTCCTCCTTGTCATCCTTCTGCCACCCCTCTGTCGCCCGTGGATTAGTGTGTTTTATAGGTTAGCCTTCATCCTCATCCCTCTGTTAGATGGCTATGACGGTGTCTGATTTGTGTATCATTGATGCCTACACCACCTCTTCACTATGCTTGCAATACTATTTTTGGGGGGTTCGCTCCTTTTTTATGTTGTCGATTATGTGGATCGGTATGAGGTGACGTGGTTGTCCGTTGTGGTGATGGTTATATCGGGTTTCAACATGCAGATACGAATCAAATATAAAGTATGTGGTTTTCTTTTCTTAAGTTTTGTTATGTTGAAAACTTGAAGTAATGTTTAATGTTTGTATGTGGGTTTTGGGTTGTGGAGCGATGGTGGGTTTTGTCACACCCTAACCGATGGCGGAATACATCGAGGCGCGACTTGTGATAGATTGTTCAAAACTTCGTGACATTAGATTTGCAACAACATAAGTTAAATGGTTCCATTTCATAACATAAAGGCAAAGAAGTACATATTGTTCGAATAGAAAATACAACATTCGTAAAAATCAAAATTTAATATGTGAATATCTAAGTCCAACCCTAGTGAGTTTCTTGAATCAACGCATCAAATATTTCCTGCAACATGTATAAAATATCTTGTCAACACATAAAGCATTGGTGAGCATACTAGTTTTTGAATACATACATAATAATAAAATGTTTTACTCAAATCATCATTCTATAGTTTGCACATACAAATCATACAAAAGGCATAATCAATCCCTTGTTACCACTGCATATCCTAACACTATCGTGTTAGGCCGTTAAAACTTAACAATGACCCCAAGAGGGCGGTGTGCTACTCCTATAACGCTATACATGTTAAGGCGGGTTATATAAGGCTCTTGTATCTTAGAATTTGATTTCTAGCATGTAAATAGCATATAGGCATGTTTGATAGATTGAGCATGTGTATATGAAAGCATTTAGTGTATTTGCATATGATACATGTTGAGCCCCAAAAGTGATAAAGAGAAAAAGGGGACGAGTATGAACTCACCTTAGGGTGCATTTAGTTAGATTCCCGTTAAGAGTCTTGAGAGGAAAAGATTTAGCTCCGATTATTCTAGAGTTGAAAAGGAATAGATTTTAGATTCGGAGGAATGATTCATATGTTCAAGAAGGTCACACATTGCCTTTAAGGCGAACCAAAACACAAACCACCATGAAGGTGATTCGGATGGTCAATAGTTAGAGTTAGTAACCAAGCACAAAACCACCATGAAGGTGATTCGGATGGTGACAGTTAAGTTAGGAATGTGAATCTGTCTTAAAGAGTTTCATGTCATGACCACTTTGCTTATGGATCAAGCATGGGTCTTAGACAAGGGATTTTCCCATTCTTGTATGGAATAAATCCGAATTACAAGAAGGGTCAAGAGTTTGATAAGGTATGGATGTATCTACAAACCTTCCAAGTTATTAGATTATTAGTTGTAGGATGAAGGTTTTGAAAGTATATGTTAGTATTACATAGTATAACTAGGAAATTAAAGTAGAGTATGGTGACTTAGTTTGGATGAGCATTGGCTTTCCTCTGTCAACCATTAACCATAACACAAGTCCATTCAACATTAATTTGTTGGTGAACTCGGTTGGTATCACTACAACTAACATCCTAGTGCATAAAAAAAATAATAGAAGATAACCCACCTTTGAGGTCTCAAATTGGTGTCCCACTCATGTTTCTTTGCCTTAGCAAACAAGAGCAAGGTCCTAGAGGTTTCCCCAAGGGGTTAGAAAAAGATGAGACGTGAAGGAAGTGGAAGAAAAGTGAAGATTAAGGATTTAGAACTCACTAATTTTGAGCAGAAAATTTGCTTTTTATTCTTGAAGATTAGAGAGATTTGGGAGTGATTAAGAGAGTGTGGGAAATGTTTAGGAGGTGGTGGAGGTTGGTATTTATAAGGAGGATGGGTGTTGGGGTAATAAAGAAGGTGGTTGGGAGTTAATATAATTAGTATTTTCAATTTAACCCCTAGGGTTGGATCTACTTATTATTTTATGTTAAAAACTTATAATTATGAGTAAGTGTATGCAAGTATGTATAATGATTAAAATGTATGATCATATTCCGAAGCGATTATAGACTTAAAGTATGGTTCAGTGTGGTATAAAAACGCGTATTTGTGGTTGATTATATATTGTGTAAGTTTGATAAAAATACGATTTCCACCATGATCAAAGTCTTAGATTTATAATGATTGAATTTGAAATATGAATTACAATATAACAAAATACAATGAAAATACGGAACGTTACATGTTTGGCTGGATGGCAGAGTGGTAGGTGCTGATTTAGGTGTTGTTTACTTTTGAAAAGGTAAAAGGTTTGCAGTCTGCGGACCACATTTGCAGACATCTGCAGGAAAAGAGGTGGACCAAAGGTCTACAGTCTGCCATAAGATGACTGTTTGTTTTTTAACTTCTACATATCAACAAATATGATGCGCACATGGTTTTAGTGAAGAGAGTGATTTCATTCTTAACCTACACGTGTCTAGTTTTATGCGCTAATTATCTATTCCCCAAGCTTTTTTACCTCCTAGACCTATAACTTACAGTTGTACACATCACATATAATTTAGATAATGAATACAACATTAAAGTTGATACTGGATAACAATGAAATTCCTTGAAGCTTTGCAATATGATAGCATAACATCACATCTTCTTCACCAACCTTGCAGTAAAATATAGACGTACACTTTTCTTCCATTTCAAACCAACCTAACACGTCGTTGATCTTGTCTTGTACCTGAAACCGGAGCACCGAACCCCGTATAGACCGATACCTGAAATGTAGTTGTAGGGTCGGTCCACGGTGGATCGGAGGGGAGGGAGGGGGAGGGGAGGCGGCAACGAAGGGAGGGAGGAGGGCGACGACGACGACGCACGGAGGGAGGAGAGGCGACAACGGCACAAGGAGGGAGGAGGCGACGCGGGGGAGGAGGAGGGTGGCTGTGGGCGGTGGCGGGTTGGGGAGTAGGTGGCAGCAGTTGCAGGTGGGTGAGGAGGGAGGAGGAGAAGCTAGGGTTTTGGAAGGGTTGGAAGAAAGGAGAGAACTTGTGAGGGAGATGAATGAGAGAAATAAGAGAAGAGCTTGGAAGAGGTTTGGAAATGTCTGCCCCAAGAAGAGGACGGTCAGACATATTTTTGGGGTAGGACTTCTAAAAAACAAACGGTCTGCAGAACCTTAATGTTTGCGCGTGTCTGTGCGGCACAAACAAATACGATCAGGAAGTACTTCTTTCAAAAAAAAAAAAAAAACAACCCCTTATATTAGGGTTTCTGTTTTCTGGTTTAGGTGGATTGTGGTTGTGGGTAGGGACGATGGTGGTTTGGGGGGGGGGACGGTGGTAGTGGGAACACGGTGAAAGTGGTGGTGAGGCTGGTAGCAGAGGTTAGTGGTGACCGTTGGGGTTAGGGTTTCTTGTCTGGGGTGATAAAGTGGGTGGTTGTAGGTTGGCGGTGGCGGTGAGGATTGGAGGGTTGTGGTGACGGTGAACGCTAATGTTCAGGGTGGAGGGTGATGATAGGTGTTAGTGGTGGCTGGTGGTGGTGGAGACTGGTAGTGGTGGGTGGTGTAGGTTGATAGTGGTATGTGGATTATGGTAGTGTTGGGTAAAACAAATATTTAAGATGTTTGTTATTGGATATTAAATAGGATCACATTGGGTAATGGCCGATACACGAACTAGCCACGGCTGCCACCATGACTAACCACTATTGTTACCTCAATCGTTGCCCATTATTGCTAATGCCCCAGAGAATTATCACATGATGGTTTGTTGTTAGTTACAATGTTTGTGGCCGGTTGTGGTCAAAGTTAGACGATGACGAGCGTGGCCAACATGTGTATAGTTGTTCACGCCGCCTCTTTTTGTTGATGTGGTTACGGTGTTGGTGATTATAAAGGTAATTGGTGCAGATTGATTGAACGCTAAAATCTTAAAATGTATGTGTTTATTGTGTGTCGATTTATTTATATAGTTTTGTTTATATGGTTGTTGATGCGGGGTAGTTGGTATATTTTAGATTTGATAATCACCTGAGTTATTCATGATTGGATGTGTAAAGATGTTAATGTTGATATCGATACTCTTTGGCGAGGACGTCTTGCTCATCCGGGAGAAGAGTGTCGTGACATTTTTGTTAATTCTGTTTTTCTGAGGGCATTTATGTCATTTGCTTGTGTGAGGGTATTTAACCCTGTCATCTGAGAGACGTGATATGTTGCTGTTGGTTTGGCTAGATTTCTTTTTGTCATTTGGCAGAAGGCAATGATGATTACCTTCTACTGGCGTGGCAGTTGTCGTTTTGAAATAAGAAACAAATAGATATAGTGCAACCATGGATTTGAAGCTTTTTTGGGTCATTGAATTTTGGAACCCTTTTTATGTACGTATGTGTTTAAGATTGTGCATTATACTCGATGCATATGACTTGGTGCTCATCCGAGAGACGTGCCAGTTTAGCTTTGTGGGTTATACTCAATGACGATGACCTGTTGCTCATCTGAGAGATACAATGGTGTTTTGGTGTCGTTTTATTATTTGTCTTTGATACGTGAGGCTATGACCATGACTTACCATTGGTGTGGCAAACATGGTGCCTTGGCAAAAGCAAGCGGATCAAGTGCAGCCATGGTTATGAACCTCTTAGAGCAGCCATATTTGAATCTTATTGTGGACATCCTGTATAAAGGCCGAAGAGATCAAATAGGGAAACCCAATTAGACCTTAGATCCAAACCATTACTAGTCTAGAGCATAAACGCCCCTGGTAATTAAGAAAAAAAAAAACAGAAATATCTTATTTTAACTTTATTTGAGGAGAATAAATAAGTAGGATATAGATCCGTGGTCCCTCCGTGTTGGACCCATCTCCACACGGAATAAATCATTACCAAAATCCATTTTCCAATTGTCCTACTCATTCCAATTCCAACCTTTTTCCCGGAGTAATTCTCGCCGGAATACAACTCCATTCTTCCATACTAACCTTTTGACTCACCTCCCTATTTCCTTATTCATTATGTCTTCTCCACCACCACCACCCACCAACTCCACTTCCCCACCACCCACCAACACCACTTCCCCACCACCTCCTACCACCGCCCCACCTCCTTCCACCTCTCCCCCACCACCTTCCACCACCACTCCGCCACCATCTCCTTCCACCTCTTCTCCACCACCACCAGACACTACCCCTCCCCCCACTTCCTCTCCATCACCACCCACCCCCACCACCGCACCACCCTCCACACCCACCCCCACTCCACCATCTACTACCCCACCACCACCATCCACTCCTAGGACCACTCCACCAGCCCAAACTACACCATCTCCACCAGGACAAGTTACGCCGTCGCCTCCCAGGAGTGGCTCTTCTGGGCCGCCGGCACCGCCGTCGTCTAATGATTCTTCTGGGATTTCAACTGGGACGGTGGTTGGGATTGCCATCGGTGGTGTTTTTATTATTGCTGTTTTGTGTATTTTGTTTATTTGTTGTAAACGGAAGAAAAGAAGAACTCATAGTCCTCAAGGCTATTATGTTCCTCCCCCACCTCCTCCTCCTAAAGGTTACAATTGTCCATTAATATATATTTTTTTGGAATTTTTATTTTCATGATTTAATGTTTTAAGAAATGGGTTGGATAAATTAAATGTACCATGTTGAGTAACGTAGAATAAAAGTGAATAGAATTGAGTTTGAACCGATTCGAATTCATTCAAATTAATTTAGAAGTCAGATTGATTCGAATTCACCTGAATTATGCTTAAATAAAATAATAATAATAATAAATTTATGTATTTTTATAAAATAAACATTCAAAATTATGTATTTAGCTGCATAATACAGTTTTTAACTAGAATTGTTTGTTGGTACAGTTGATCCTTATGGAGGCGCGCCTCAGCAGTGGCAACATAACGCCCCGCCACCTGGCGATCACGTTGTCACAATGCCACCGTTGAAACCCCCACCAATGGGAACAAGACCGCCGCATTCTCCAGCTAGATCACCGTCGCCGCAGCCGCCACCACGTCCGCCATTCATAAGCAGCAGTGGTGGTTCTGGATCGAATTACTCAGGTGGGTCGAATGCGCTTCCACCACCATCCCCGGGTTTGTCACTGGGGTTCTCTAAGAGTACGTTTACGTATGAAGAACTAGCGTTGGCTACGAATGGGTTTTCGGAAGCGAATCTTTTGGGTCAAGGTGGGTTTGGTTATGTGCATAAAGGGGTTCTTCCGAATGGGAAAGAGGTGGCGGTTAAGCAGTTGAAAGTTGGTAGTGGTCAGGGTGAGCGGGAGTTTCAGGCGGAGGTTGAGATTATTAGTCGAGTTCATCACAAGCATCTTGTTTCGCTTGTTGGGTATTGTATTAGTGGGACTCAAAGAATGCTTGTTTATGAGTTTGTTCCTAACAACACCATGGAGTTCCATTTACATGGTATGTTAATTTCATCAAGTTACATCAATTATTGAGGTTTATTATTTTCTTACTTAACAAAATTATTTAGAACCGTTTTTTTGTTAAAATGTTTAAATTATGTTTTAGGTAAGAATAGGCCTGTGATGGAGTTTGCAACACGACTGCGTATTGCTCTTGGATCGGCTAAAGGACTAGCTTATCTTCATGAGGATTGTAAGTTCATTTTTTTATTGGTTATTGACTTAGGGGTGTCAGTCATGTCAGGTTGAATAGTTGAACCAAACACGACCCGTTTAACAATGGAAACCTAAAACCTGATTGATTTTGTGTCTTGTTTTGTGTCTTGTTTTGTGTCGTGTTAGGATTTGCCTAATTATTAGTGTTATATGTTGAAGAACATGAGATTATTAGTGTTTAACATTCTCCCGTGTC
Source organism: Ambrosia artemisiifolia (assembly GCA_032199755.1). Classification (NCBI taxonomy): domain Eukaryota; kingdom Viridiplantae; phylum Streptophyta; class Magnoliopsida; order Asterales; family Asteraceae; genus Ambrosia; species Ambrosia artemisiifolia. The sequence goes on along the minus strand of CM063513.1, from coordinate 25,292,306 downwards.
TTTGCAGGCCATCCCAAGATCATTCATCGCGATATCAAGGCAGCTAACATTCTTCTTGATTACAACTTTGAAGCAAAGGTAAAGATCTTTTTTTGCCTCGGCTTTTCAATGTCCATGAATTTGTGTTCATTGAATTTATATGATTATTTAGGTTGCTGATTTTGGGCTTGCAAAGATTACTTCTGATGTTGCTACTCATGTCTCAACCCGAGTGATGGGAACATTTGGGTATGCTCGTTTTACCCATTTCTCGATTTTCAAGTTGAGAGCATATTCAATTTGTTGAAGCATTTGTCATATTTTTGTTATGGATTTGAATTTTGTAGTTACCTAGCACCCGAATACGCGGCTTCAGGCAAACTCACAGAGAAATCTGATGTTTTCTCATACGGTGTCATGCTCTTAGAGTTGATCACGGGTCGTAGACCGGTCGATTCAGCTAACACTTTTATGGATGATAGTTTAGTCGATTGGGTAAGTACAAAAATAATTCGCGTTTCATTAGTGTTTGGATTTGCAATGTGAAACTGATCAAGTGATTATCATATTATAGGCAAGGCCATTGCTAACCCGAGCCTTAGAAGATGGAAACTTTGATTCCATTGTTGATTCACGTTTACAACGAGACTACAACCATGATGAGATGGCTAGGATGGTGTCATGTGCAGCTGTATGTGTCCGTCACTCAGCCCGCCGCAGGCCAAAGATGAGCCAGGTGGTTCGAGCCTTAGAAGGCGACGTGTCACTATCTGATCTCGATGATGGGGTCAAGCCAGGACATAGCTCGGTCTACAATGGAAGCTCAGACTATGATACGGCCCAGTACAACGAAGACATGATCAAGTTCAGAAAAATGGCTTTAGGCACACAAGAGTATGCCAGCAGCGAGTACAGCCGACCCACGAGTGAATATGGGTTGAACCCGTCTGGGTCAAGTAGCGAAGGTGGTGCATATACACGCGAAATGGAGTTGGGTAGGTTGCGAAAAGACAATCGCGGCTCGAGTGACGGGTTCTGATTATAATTGTACAAAAAATATGCTAATTTTTTTTGTTTATTTTTTTAATTAAATTTGTATTTATATTTGACATAATGAGTTGGTATACGATTATTGAAGATGAACTATTCAAAGGTTTTTGGTTAAATTGGTGAGATTTATGGTCTTTTGACAGTTGGTTTTAAGGTTATTTTAAGGGTTTGACCAAATAATGTTAGCTGTCATTTGCAATGTTTTATGCTGTCATCGCCACCACGTTTTCTGGCTTCTAGATGATATGTAGAATATTATGCCACAAATGATAATTTATACGAATGTGTTTACACTTAACACAATGGTATTAATGATTCTTATTTATTGTAATTGACTATATTTTCATATAAAGTATATGAAAAAATATCTTTGGTATACTAGGCTAAAGTTTTGAAGTATGATTAAAGGTGATGATTGGTTTGACAAATGGATGACATAAAAATTCAAAGTTGATTTTTTTTTTTAATAAAAACATATAATTATATTAAAACAAAATGCGAAACTTACATCACAATAGAAGGTAAACAGGCAACAAGCTGCGCCGCTACCCCCTTTTTGAAATTGAACAATAAACAATTTTATAATATTAAAATAGTCTTATAAAAATGATAATTTTATAGAATTAAAATGTAACAAGAAATTTGTTCATAGTATATAAATACAATCAATCAACCGTAAAGTTGTTTTATTAAAAACAAAGGATCGTACACCAACTGGAAAAACCGTGTTGACCAAGCATTTTGTGTCTGCCTCCTTTCTTCTTTTTGGGACGCGATGGTCCGAGCAACGCCAGTTTAAGTTATTATCAATAAATTAAGGTGGTTTTGTTGAGGAAAAAAAATTATGTTTCCTCAAGGTAACTCTCTGCATCTTCTTTTGCATTATAGTAGTGTGATAAAGAAGGCATAGGGTTTCATCAGAGAGAAAAGTGGTCGGTGAAAGAGTATGAGGATGATGATAGATGTGGGCCAGCGTTTGAAAGAGATGAAGGGGTAAAGACTACTGTAAGGCTATATGGTGTGCACTCGGGGAGGAGACCCGGGGAGATGAGGTGGCGTCGGGGAGGTGGGGGAACACACCCCCCCCCCCCCCTAGTTTTTTCGGTGAGTTGGGGGAATTTTCCCCTTTCTCCCCGTGCTTCCTGATTGACCCATTTTTTTTCTTTTTTTTTAATCAAACTTTATCCAATAAAAAAAGGAAGGGGGAATTGGGGAATTGGGGGAAAGCATTTCCAAACTTTGGGGGAAAAAATGAAGGAAATGATGTGGCGCTGATGTAGCACTTGGGGGAGTTGGGGGAAAGGGAGGCACACCATATAGCCTAAAGTTCAGAGAGAGAGAGAAAGAGGAGGATTTTAAGGGGAACCAAATACCAAGAAAGTTGCGAAAAGAAACAAAAATTACGAAAATGCCATGTTTCGGATCCAATAACTGGAGGACACGTGGAGGCGCATGTTAGATGAGGACACTGGTTCTAAGACTCTATTCTAAATGTAAGTATAGAATAATGTGTTAAACTAGGTTTTTTACCCGGCCGCGCGTTGCGGCGGCGTCAATCATATTTGGAAAATAAGTAACGACATACCTTGCGTTGTTTGACATACCTTGCATCGTTTGAGATCTCAAACCGATTTTCACATGAAGGTTATGTAGAGATAATGTAATGAATGTTAGGTACGTCATATTTATGATGCGGCGAATTAACTAAGATCACATATCATACAACAATGTCGGTTGAATGCTACTCACATTTCAAAAAAACAACAAAATCTTGATCTAATGATGCATAGTGCTACAGGGCATCATTTCCATCAAGTCATATGAATATACACCAATTTGGCAATTTGAGCTAATTGTTTAACAGGTATAAGCAAAAAACTAAAAGAAAACGGTCCTAACAATTGACCAAAACATTGATTGTTAGACTAACCGTCATATTGTTTTTTTAAGCCCAACTAATAAAAAAGCTCCACCTCACCTTTAACCTACGTGCCACATAATTCCAACGCCACGGGGATGAGGTTTAGGATCTTTCACGGGTCTATAAGGCACGGCCCCACCAAATAAAAGAAACCACCCTGTCCAATATTCGGTCCAGATTGTGGGCTTGTTATTAGCATTTGGCTTGTACCCATCATAGAACCCATTGCAAGTGTCTATCTGTATTCATAATAATTAAAGAAAAGATATGTTAATCCATGTTAACGGGTCAAAAGATTAACTTAACTTTAACTCAGGTCTTCGTACAATTTGATCAGGTGCATCTTTTTGCTGACACATCAACCATGGTACTCCAATTTTCAAATATGTAGCCATACTTGCTGCCCAGTTAATATAAGATTTTGCAGCAGAACCATAGCCGCTGTCAACATTACTGTATTCATTCTCAATCTGTTGTCATCAAAGAGCCACAAATATCATTTCATATATCATTTTCACAATCATGATTAACAGTTAGTTATTACATTGACAAAATACTAAAGAGATAGTTTTCTAGTCAATGCTTCCATTCAAACAATAGTTACTTTTTTTTACCCAACCCAAGTTTACAAGTAAAATGGGTCCTTTTAAGTTTTTAGTGACCAGTCACAATATTTCGCTTTATTTTTTAGCTTCACCAATTGACTAATGATACGGAAAAATGACTTTCTCGGTCATGGACAACCTAACAAAATCATATTCTTAAGAAATGCCTTGATAAGGGTATTTCTCATTATTTCATTCATATAATCCAAATTATAATAATAACAATTTGTTTCTGAAGAAAAAAACAACAGATAATAACCAAACTTTCGATAATAATACCAGTTTGTTCGTGGAAATACAATGCTCAAGTAATAACTACGCTTAATACATTTTGTTTTCCTGGATTCCGGAACATAGAAATTGTAACATAACAGTCAAAGGCGCACAAAGCGCTTGCTCCCTGGCACCCAAGCTCAGCCCAACATAGCCATTCCGCTTTGCATCCATCAAGGCGCTTCGGCCAAATTCCGGTCTGAACAACTAAAGCTGTACTGAAACATCAAAAGATTGGACTGGAAACCATCTAAACCATGTCTAAAATGCTTAAGAATGGTTTGTTTATACAACACGTCTTGCTTAAAAAAGCAATTGTTCTTAAGCGCCTAAGCTTAAGGCTCACCCCTTGCGCCAGGCACCCTTGACCACCAAAATAAGCTTGTATAAAAATAAAGAAACTCGTAAACTCTTTTACCTTGGCCTGGTGGCTTACTCATGCCATCATCCCTTATGAAGTACCCTACCATTTATCTAGTAACATCATACACTACACCTGCAAATATAACAACCAAATAACATCGGTTAAAAAGCCACAAGGTAAAATTTGAGGAATTATCAGCCAAAAAAAGTATAAAAGACTACCAAAATCCAAAACTACCCAAAGAAAGTATGACCCCTTAATAGTATCATACCATGATTATGTACCTGATCAATGAAAACTGCAAATTCCACAAGTGCGAGATCACCGTGCTTCTCTCTAACAGATGCTGCCTTGTATGTAGGGCCTACTGGTGACAATCCGCTTGATAATACAGCATGAAATTGAGTTTCTCCTACATCTGCTCAAAAAATATCAAGAAATTTTCACAACCATGGAACCAACCTTTTAATGCAAACAAATACATATAAAACTACAAAAGGGAGATGCACAGTACTTTAGAAATTGATTCGAATCAATTAGCAACTTAAATAAAAAAAATAAAAAGAAGGTACAAGATCAACAGAGAAAAAGAAAAATGGGATACAATAACCATATGATAAAATAGCAAAAATACTGATAAATTTATATCCACATGAGAAGATTCTAATGATACCAGGAGGTTTATTCCTGTCTACTGCAAATACCAAGGCTACAGCAGCAGAAATATGTTCTTCCATTACATCAGTATGTCAAGTATGTTGGAATTGACAACCACTGCACCAACAATGGCAGTTTCAGGTGACATGGCATAATCTACAGCAGTGAAGAAAATTACATAAAATTCAAACCCAGTGCTTGAGCTGATACTCTGACCTTTGCAAAGCACTATCATTTAGCCATTTACCACTTTGAGTGTATATATTTCTTGATTTTGTGATTAAACTACCCAAAAAAATTTTCCTGAATTTTCTTTTTGTTCATGTCAGCTTTCAACACACCTGGATAATTACAACATAATGTTTTAAATCCTTCACTCGTGTTTGTTTATGACTCGTTTGGGTTTAAATTGAGTTATTGAGTCCCAACTTGAAAAGCGAACCCAGGCCCAAATTGTTTAACCATCGTTTGGGTTTTAAATTGAGTTATTGAGTCCCAACTTGCAGTAGACATTCTACCCAAATCCATAGAATAATAAGATAACCCAAGCCATATTTAAAATGGTCACAAATGAACGAAAATTAATTTATACCTGCCACTCAAACTTGACTTTTGATCTAGTAATGGGTGTGAGAAACAATTGCTCTCTAACGGGTTCAGTTTGAAGAGCGGATTTATCCAAACCAGAACTATCGGCCAGGAAAGCACACCATAAAAAAACCACTTGCCTGAGTAACCCGGCGACCTCCACAAAGAACAAAAAAATTACACACTTTTAAATGAATAAGCATAATATATTAGGAAGCGAAAATACCCTTGACCACAATAAAGAAATGACAACAATACCCATTTATTGTTCAAATCGTATAATATAAGAATAATAGGTACATTCGACGTCACACGTTGCGCGAGTACAAAAGTAACCCGTGCTTCAGGGCTGGGCCATTAAACATACATTCCATCATCTTCCAAGTCAAATATAGATCTCTCTGCAACAAAAAAAAAGCATTATTTAATTCAACAATTTTTTTACAAACTAAGACTTCATAAAATATCTTGAATGAAAGATTCCAAAGGCGTATTTCCGCTCATTTGCGTAGTACGTATCTTTAAAAATTCAAATGACCCAACAACTTAATCATCAAAGTACTGATTGATATTTTGTTCACACACAGAGATCTTTATGTCATTAAGATACAATATCTAAAACAAATGCACAAAAGTTAGCAACAAAAAACAACTATAATATCCAAACAAAACCCTTGTAGAGATTTTGACCCTCTTTGATCATTCCACAAGCGAACAAATTCGTCCTATTATAAATCAAACATGTAAACTTTCAAAGGCATAAAGCAAATATATATTGTTGGTGTTCACGTTCTCTCATCTTTTAATAAGTTTATATCATCTATATGTGTATGTCCTTAATAATTTAGCTACCAATGTTAACATATGTGAATTTTAATGAAATGGGTAAATATGAAACATCAATTAAACTACAAGTATTCAAAACGATTCCATTACTACCAGCCATCAAGAAAACAAACTTATTTTATTATGATTTAGATGAGCAATAAGAACCCTAAAAGACCGAACTGTGTAACTGAACCTGAGATCTGAATGGCCGAAACCCCTTTGTCGTCAAAATATTAGATGCGCCGTTCTTCCCCTCTGTTTAGACGGAAGTTCCAAGTCGTGTTTCTTTGTTACTTTTGTGCAAATCGTCACGAAGGTGAGTGCTTTGTAGAGAGAGAATGGAGAGAGTAAAAAGGTTAGAGAGAGGGATGAAGGATATAGAAGAAGATGAAAGTGGGCGGTGGTAGACACATGGGTTCAGGATGAGATGACAGGTAGAGGGATACGTGGCTGTTACAACCAAAAAAAATCTAAAACAGGTAATAAAAGCCGTTGCCAAGCCTCGAACCCCGGTTACAGAGGATGAGCATAGGAACGGCATAACCAACTGATCTAGAAGAATTTTTATTATCATTTTCATAACCTACTATATAAATACCATTATATAAAATAAAAAATTAATAAAATCACTGTTCAAAGTGGAAGGTTTATTATTATAGTTTAATTATCTATTGAAGATTATATAAATAACATATTTTATAATGAAAGTTGTGGTTCAAAGAATCTTTCATCGGAAGATGTTTTCTAACATGTTTTAAGAGCCTTGAAACCATTATAAGTTTATTATAGGGAAAATGACCAAAATAGCCCGTTGACCGGGCGTTTTGCACAAATAGCCCTCTCCACCCTCTTTGGAGAGAGGGGTCACGGTTTCCAACATGCCTGAACCGTCTTCCAAGGGGCTTCCCATTTCAGCCAACCGTCTCACGCCACGTGTCGTTGTTGATCCCGAGACAGACCTTTCTCTCTCCTCCTGAACCCTCTTTTCTTTCTCTCTCCTCCTGAACCCTCTTTTCTTTCTCTCTCACCCCTCTTTCTCTCCTCCTCACTCTCTCTCTCTCCCTTTCTCTCTCTCTCTCTCTCTCTCATCAGATCTATCCCAAAATAATACCGTAATTGAGAAGATCTGAAGGTTAAAGATTTTTCATATTTTTAAAAACCGATGTTTTCCCGCGCAAACATCTTCATCATTCCAACACTCCACTAACCCATTCAACAACCCTAGCATTCGTTCCAGATCCATCCAATTATCATCACCACCTGTAGCATCATCTCAACCAAAACCCACAGATGACGTCACCAACGGCCGGAGAAGACAACTCCAACACCAAAACCGACGAAGTAACAACGGCCTTCCATAAGAAACGATCTCGACGCGTGAGCTTTGCAGAGAACACCTTCGTTCGCATATTTAACCGTGATGATGATGACCTGGAAACCTCCAAGGTTTCTGATCCCCCTTCTTCACCACCACCTGAAGAAGAAGAAGATGATGATGATGATGAGTTCCGACCGATTATTCGGGTTGTTGCGTCTCCTTCTTCCGCTGGAAGCACCATTTCTGCTACCTCTAATGATGGCAAGGGAGAGAGAGAGAGAGAAAGGGAGAGAGAGAGAGTGAGGAGGAGAGAAAGAGGGGTGAGAGAGAAAGAAAAGAGGGTTCAGGAGGAGAGAGAAAGAAAAGGGGGTTCAGGAGAGAGAAATGTCTGTCTCGGGATCAACAACGACACGTGGCGGGAGACGGTTGGCTGAAATGGGAAGCCCCTTGGGAGACGGTTCAGGCATGTTGGGAACCGTGACCCCTCTCTCCAAAGAGGGTAGAGAGGGCTATTTGTGCAAAACGCCCGGTCAACGGGCTATTTTGGTCATTTTCCCTTTATTATAACGTATTGATACAACACTTAATCAAATGGTTTTCGCCACAAGTTTTACTGTTGTACAATATATTAGAGTTTTTTCCACTTAGGTGGTGATACAAAAAATATTTATCTATTTGGCTACTTTGAATAATATTGACCTAAGTGGGTACTTTATTTATCCCTTTTATTTTTAGCCAATATATACTTTCCCTTTATGTTTTCAATAAAAATTAAAATTAGAACAAACAAAATCGTCAAAAATATTGTTTAATTAATTTTTGTAAAAGTTCAAAAATTCTATAAAAATGTGCAAAAAAACCTACAAAAATTCTGCAATAATTCAACTAAATTCTGGAAAAAATAAAATTCTCCATGATGATACAACTACTGGAGAGATGATATACATGATAAACAACATGATAAATATTATAATTCAAGGATTTGTATTAATACATTTGACCTGCTACAAGTTAATATATTATTTAAAAAATACTGGACTTTACTTTCTAAAGAGGTGGTGAACATTGAGAGTCCGTTTGGTTTTATGAGTTTATTGAAGGTTTTGTAAAGGAGTTGGAATTTGAACGGAATCCTTTAAAAATAACAAGTTATTTGGTTAGCAAATTTATTTGTGAATTTAATTGTTAAAAGTTTAAAAAGACGAACTTGCCCTATATTAAAATAAATTAAAAGGAGAATGGAAATGGGCTTTTTGGTAAACTTTCAACGTTCCATTGGAACAAACAAAAAGCCGGCCAATATATACTTTCCCTTTTAAAAGGAATATTTTCCAATTCAATTTCCAATTGCAATGAATTCTATGAACCAAACGACTCCTAAGATGTAAATACCGGTCAGTGTTCAACACTTGTAGCCCAGTTGGTTGAGGGCCTAAAGTTTTCTATGGGAGGCTTGGGTTCAATTGCCACTAGCTACATTTGGAGGGCATTGGTGGAGAGGAAATGAGGGATGACCCGGCCATTGGTTTGGGTTCGAGTCCTGATCCCGACCGGTTTTACCGATTATTTCACTGTCGTGCCTTCGGGCGGGTGAGTGGTCGGGTTTTCCCGGGAATTGGTGGCAATTGGTGGCCCGGGTACTCTCGAGTACCTGATTCGCCAAAAGGGTGCCCGAGAGTGCTCGGAATTTGATTCGTTGGCCGTTCAAAAAAAAAATACCGGTCAGTCAAATGGTATGCTTTCTTTCAGAAAGAAATTGCCTCATTCAATAATCTGCCTTCATCAGTATAAATGTGAAGATTCTTTCATTATAGGACAGATTATCAATGGACGGAGTAAGCACACCCTAGATTCAGTGGGCTTATGGCAAAGCTCAAGTTGCATTAGTTAGTGATATAATGTTTGAATGAAATCACCATCCTCTTTTATAAGTAAACAGGTGAGAGTCCTACGCCCGCGGTGCAGCGGGAATTCCGTTTATGTTGGTATCGGCGCGGTTCATTGCGACATTGGTACATGTACTCGGTATAGTTTACAATACCGAATTTTGAATACAACTCCAACCAAAAGAGCATAAAATATAAAGTCAATTTTATACCGGAATGGTAATAATAACAAATCATATGCAGTTAACAAATTTAGTGAAGCATACAACATTTGATGTTCAAATTTCAGCTATATATGGGATGTAACTGCACATGAAAGGTTTCAAAAGGTCTTGGCAGGCATTTTACCGCGGTACAGATTGCTGTTTCCTTTTGTATGATGTTAATGCTCATTTTGATATTTTACACTTCCATTTCATATGTTGTGACACATGAATTGAATATGTTACCATGTTATAATGGCAATTTTTTCCACGAGTCAAAACGGGTCGGGTCAGGTCAGGTCAACACATTTTTTATTATGTTGAATTGTAAAATTAACTGTTTTTGTTAAATGATTGAAAAAGTTATGCTGTTACAATGGTAATATAAATTTTACAACCAAACGATCTAGGAGGTTGTATGCATTGTCAATACGGGTATACACTTTCGGAGACTTTTGACGTGCTGACATATAAAACATCTTCATTTAACTGACCTTTTAAGTTGATCTGTTTATCACACATATGTTTTAATTAGATTTGGATTTAAATGATTTCTGTTTACATACTTATTTTGCATACATGTTTACATTTTGACTTAAACACCAGCCTTAATTTCCATACAATTATTAGTCAAATTTCAATGTGGCATACATAGATCATTCAAGGTACATAAGTTTTGAGAGCAAACACAAACATTAATCTAAGAAAGGTATAATGTTAAAACAAAATCTTTCTTGTTCTAGCAGTTAGGAACCGGTTAATGTCGGGCTGTTGGGCTTCGTAATCCATAAGCTTCAAGCCTCTCAATATATGACATCTTTGCTTTTGCCAAGATTTTAACATGCTTAATCTTTAAGTTAGGACTACAGTTCCCATTTTCCTCCATAAGTTCTTGATCCATCCCCCACCCCTTGGTATCGGACAACACAGGCGTTCCTCTAGGACTGTGAACAGGAGTACTTCGATCAATTAGTTGGCCAAGTGTGCGTATGGATAGCGGCGATGCTGGCATGGAATCCAGTGATTGGTTCTTCTTGATCATCCCCAATGATGGATTTTGTGCTAGTTCATCAGCCTTGAGTACATCATCTATTAGCCTCAATACTGTGTTTGCCAAACTCTCCAACACTCTTGAAAAGCTTTCTAGTATAGACTGACCTACATCCTACAGATTTCACATAATATAGAGTTACCATCATTTAGCAACATGGGTGTAAACTAGACAATTATTTGTGATAGTACTTGTTATACAGCACAATATGTATATATGACAAAAAATTATATATATGATTAAGATAAAAATAACTAAATAATATATATTATGCTTATATATGTAAAGTCATAATTGTAAGTATATAATAAAAAAATAGTTAATTATGATTAATATTAAAATAGTTAAATAATTAATAAATAATAAACGAGTGGAGCCCAAGATTGAAATATCTTTCACGAGCCGAGCTTGGGCTTTGGATATAGAACTTTAAATGAATTGAGCTTAAGCTTGAGCTTTGGTAAGCTAAACAGGCTTGAGCTCAGCTTGGCTCGTTTATATATTTAATAACAACGAAAAAAGGGATTTTTCGTGATCATACTTTATTATGCTCGATTTTGCTAACGTCGAGTGCAGATTGAGCAAGTGCTGGGAATTTCTGCTTAATGAGTAGTAAAATGGTTTCTGCTCTTTCTTCAAACACTTCTCTTTTCTCAGAGCTTATAATTGAACTCCAAGAAGACTTCAATTCCTTATAATTCATTTTTCTTTTCCATATGACAATGGAAGCTTCCACCTTGTTCTTGAGATCCATTACATTCTGCTCTGATGACAGGTCCATTGTCGATAAAAACTGGCCCGGATCAAAGAACTCATCTGTAATGCTCTTGTAGATCGAATCTCCCAAGCTAGTTTTACCATTCTGTTTATCATTGTAGAATAAAGATATTAATAATGTATTGTATACAACTTGTTCTTGAGGTACAAATTATTAAAATTGTCAAGATTACCTTTGGCAGGGAATCAATGTATGTATCTGGGATCTCCATTTCTGAAAGAACTTGCGCGTTTATGGACATGGAAGCCTTAAGAACTTGGTTGCAGGTATCCTTTTGATGTTGAATCCATTTTCTTGATTCATCTGAAAGCCCTCCTGGAGGAAGTTTAACCCGAGGGATCCACCATCTTTCTATCGATTCGTCTGCATCTTCAGGTACATACCAGAATTCTTTTTGATCTCTGAAGTTGTCTAAACAATCCTGAAACATGTGTTTATGTCATCACACAATAGATTTTGACTTTAGTTATCAAGAAAGTTTATATATGAAGTTATTACAATTAGCATGGCGTCGAGTTTCCTTAGAGCAGGGATGTTCATGAGTAGATCTCTTCGTTGTTGCGTCACCATAATCTGCAAAAATCAGAATCAGAAACCATAATCTGAGAGATGTAAATATATAATCATTGGAGGTGATAAACAATAAACAAATAATATTTTAAAAAGGAAACAAGTCAAACGGGTCGAACTTTTTGGAAGTTGTTAAAACTGTGATTTAATCAGGGTGGCAATTCATGTCGCGATGTAAACTATTTAGGTATTGGTTTGTCATTCCTAACATGTTTAATGAATAAGTTGTGTTTTGGTTGACCTTTAAACATGTTGACCCGTCAACACGTTTAAAATTAGAATAGAACTAAAAAAAATTAACAACTCCAACCATTTACGACCCGTTTAACTCATTTATCACAACCCGTTTGACATGTTTAGATAATTGGGTTATAAGGGTTGTCTCTAGGTTTGTGGTATTTAAGTGGGTCCGGGTTAGAGTTGATGCCTTTAATGCAAATAAATATGTCCTGGACATCATTTCAACCTTAATGGTGAAAAAAAACACATATCACATACCAACTATTTATAAGAAATTTCAGCTGTTAAAAAAAGCTTTTATGATGAAATTCTATTTTTATTTTTTTTGTACAAAAACTATTATGGTTAACCTTTAATAGATTACTTGTTTTGACATGTTACCCAACGAGTCTGACCCACCCATTTTTCCACCACTGATCATATAAAACACATACGAAAACACCCTAAAAAGCACATAAATGACCTCCATAATCGATCCGTCTATGCCTATCTGTTGAGACGGAACGAACTCAACGATGTAATCAGTCACTGACAGGAGCCAGTCAATTTCTTTTCTCCATTTTCTTTTTCTATCTTCTGGAACTGGAACAAGTTTATTCTGTTTTCCAAACACAGAAGCTGCAAATTGCCCAAAAATCTGAAGATAAATGAATCAAAAACCTCCCTGTTGTTCAAATAAACTAAAATAAAAAAAAAGAAAATATTACCAGCAAGATTTGTAATCGCGTTTGATAAAGCTAAAGCTGACGAAACCCCTTGTCCACGACCCGTCATATCTTCTCCTAGAAGCAGCCTCACAAATCTTTCCTTCATCTGTTCCATTTCTACAAAATAATAAAAAATAATGCATAAAAGAAAACCTGTATAGGCTTGGTTTAAAAAGGCGCGCCTCATGTAGTTAAATAAATATTAAAAAAAATCCCAAGGGACGAATAAATTATGGAACGTTTGGTTGTACATAGACATGCGTCTCATACTTAAAACAAATAAGAGATGTGTAGTTCTTCTAGTAGTAATACAACTTAATTATTTGGTTGTACATAGACGCGCGCCTCGCATGTGTTTTTTCCAAAAACTGATGAGGTGAAGAACATAAAACTATAAAAGCATAAAAACAAACTAACCTGAATGAGGCCGTTTAAGCGCCTCAGGACCCGGAGCTCTATTGGTTCCGGGTTCATGTGACATGCTTATGGTTTCGGAATGATTCGATGATGATGATGTTTGTTGAGGTTTATTTGTTTGTTGTATGAAAAGTTAAGAATGTGTGTAGCATGATTTGAGTATTTTTGGAAATACATATGCAAATGAAAGTTATGTATTGGGGAGAATATGAACGTGGGTGCATGTTTATGTATATAAAAGATAATAAACAAGGCTTAGTTCATGGCTAGCAGAAAGGGCGGGAATGGCTTTTAAAGGTCAACTAACTTATTTCTGTTGTAATCTTATTTCAAAATATTTTTTGTTTTACTTTTCTTGTTCATCTTGTATAAATAATTAATTAATGGATGTCTTGAGATTTAATATCTATACTATATTATAAAGCATGAGGCAAGGACGCCGGTAAAAGTTAAGTAATTACAAGTTTTCATGCTTAGAGTACAATACTAAATGAGGTTAATGTGGGGGTAAATTTGTCTTTTTAGAACCAATAAATTTAAACTTAATACAAAATTGATATCTAAAACCTTTCATATCCTAAACAACCAACAGATAATAAACTCTAATAAACCTCCATCCATTTATCTTGTATGTTTAGCGCTTCATCTTCCCCTACTACAACGATCCTTCAACTGAATGGGATTGAATGCCACATTCAATCACCCTACCGTGCAATTGAATCGTTTGCCTTTTCCTGTCCCTTCTTTCGCTCCTTAAAACCCACCCACAAATCCATTTCTTCCATGGCCCATCTACCTCCGTCACCCTCATCCCCAGATACCAAAACCCTAAAAGGGGAAAATTTTCTGATCTCCATCCCGGTGTGAAGCAACCTTTCGTTGCGACTAGGTGTATCAAAATCCAGTGCAGGCATTAATTCCTTTGTATGTATTCATTGTTCACTTTTCAATTGAATTTTGTTTCAATTTTGTCGTTGTTTTGATTTTCCAATCGGAGATTCTAGGTCAAAAGTTGTAGAACATATTTGTAGACCGTAGTGTGTTGAAAAATTACAACTTTTACTTTTTTTTAATTGGTGTGTATTTTGATGCGATTATCACATAAAAGAAGATAACAAGGGTTATCTTGCTACTGTTTCACATAAGTGACTAATTCACATTAGAATATATGATATTTGTATTTAATTGTTTATAGTTCATCATTGATTTGATTTTAATTTATCAAATGTATTGGCTTTAAATGAATTTTTTACATGACTTATATAGGACTTTTTCAGGTGTTAATGGGATGGATGCTTTTAGTTTAATACTTTAATGTGTCTTTAGAGATATCGTATGTGAGTCGTGAATAGATCGATGTTATTAAGTAGGCAAAACTGCTAGAAATCATATCACACTACTTGTCATAAATTCTACAATAAGCTTTATAGAGGAGAACAATGCTGGTAATGCAGCAGCAGCTCTCATGGCACACCTGGCACCCAAGGCGAAGGTATTAATATTTTGTTGGAGTTTGTAAACTTTTGTGATTGACTGTAATATGTTCGACATATTAGATTGACAAAATAAGCAAATGAAATATTAGGTGCTTCGCGATGGAAAATGGAATGAGGAAGACGCATCAGTTCTTGTTCCAGGTGATATAATCAGTATTAAACTCGGGGATATCAATCCCAGCAGATGCTCGACTTCTCGAGGGTGATCCGTTAAAGATAGACCAGGTCTTTTTTTTTTCTTTTTATTATTATGCCAGTTATAGTCACTGTATACTAATAATTTGGTTCTTTCTTTTCTTATACATTTCATCTTTTAATGATTCTAATTGGTTGAACTGCAGTCTGCTCTGACAGGTGAATCCCTTCCTGTAACAAAGCTCCCTGGGGATGGAGTTTATTCAGGCTCTACATGTAAACAAGGGGAGATTGAAGCAGTGGTCATTGCCACAGGTGTGCATACCTTCTTTAGAAAGGTTGCACATCTTGTAGATTCTACAAACCAAGTAGGCCATTTTCAGAAGGTATGAAAGTACATGTACATCTACTTGTTCAATTAATAAACACTAGGCATCTTTGAAACAAATTCTAGCTTTTATTAAGTTTGAAAAATTATGGCTGTTTCTTGGAACAAATGTATGTAATTTTACTAATTGGTACAATAAATTTTTCATTAGCCATGTGATTGATCTTGATTCTTTATCTTAGCAGTGGCAAATTGGCTATTTCTTGAATCACCATGAGCAGTTGGTTTTTCATATTCTAATACTCCATGATCAGTTTTGTAGAACAAGTGCCACATGATCTCTGCAAAAAGTTTCTCTTTTTGGAGTTGCCCATAAATATTTTATTGTGTTCACACTTTTCAAATGCAATTGTTTCCTAACTGAAAATGAAGTGGTTGTGTATTTTTTTTCCAGATGAAGGCACATAGGCGTGTAATTGATAACACACTAACAAAACATTTATCTGAACGCTCTTGGTATGGTACTCTTCAAATATGCAAAAGAAATTTTCCAAAAGTGGCAAACTGAAATTGCATGATTTTTTCCCAAAGAAATTTGAAGTAGTTTTAAAAAATCTCATTTGGGATTTGATGCGACTCATTACAACCCATACAACACCTTAACTATTTTTATCATTAAACCATTGTTCAAATTTTGTCGGCCCCGCCGCAACGCGCGGGTTCCCCACTAGTATTCAATGGCTAATGTAGTAATGCATAATAACAGTGTTATATGCTTAGATTGAAGGTGGTTATGGGGGGTATTGTTTCGGATACTCAATCCGCTTTCTTGAATGGTAGATGCATTCTAGATGGTCCGCTTTTGACAAACGAGGTGCTTTCGTGGACGAGAAAAGGTAGTAAGGAGATGTTTTTGTTCAAAATAAATTTCGAAAAAGCCTATGACAATGTGCACTGGGACTTTCTCTTATCTATTTTTATTCAGATGGGTTTCCCGATTGTTTGGTGTAAATGGATTCGGGCTGTACTTCGATCGGTTGGGTCCTCTGTGTTGTTTAACGAGTCCCCGACTTTTGAATTTGAGTGTATGAAAGGCATAAGGCAAGTGGATCCTATGTCACCTTTTCTATTTCTTTTTATTAAGGAGGCGTTTTCGTGCTTGATAAAGAAAGCTTGTTTGATTGGGACTTTTGACGGGGTTCGCTTACCGAATGAGGAGCTTATTCTTTCTCACCTTCTCTATGCTGATGATGCGACGCTCATTGGTATGTGGTCTGATTTCAACATTACCGATATGAAAAGAATCCTTCGTATTTTTTACTTGTGTTTCGGGTTAAATATTAACCTTAATAAGTCTGTGTTGTTTGGAGTGGGAGTGGCAAATGAGGAAGTTAAGTTGAAGGCAGAGTTGTTGGGTTGTAGACCGGGTGAGATTCCTTTTGTTTATTTGGGCATTAAGGTGGGGGCTAATATGAACAGGATAGCTAATTGGGAGCCTATATATGGAGACCTTTCGGAATCGTTTGACGAAGTGGAAAGCTAATACACTATCTATAGGGGGTAGACTTATGATTATAAAAGCGGTCCTTGAAAGGCTACCTACATACTATTTTTCTTTGTTCAAAGCACCGGTTGGTGTGATTAGAAAATTGGAATCCTTAATTCAAAACTTTTTGTGGGGCGGTTCAATAGAGATGAGGAAAACTGGGTGTCATGGGATAGGGTGGCATGCTCTAAACAAGAATGCGGTTTGGGATTGTCAAAATTAGACATGTCTAATAAAGCGCTCCTATTAAAGTGGATGTGGAGATATAAGACCGAACTGAAGGCGGTATGGAGGAAAACAATTGATGCTATTCATGGGTCGGGTCGCAGGTGGGACACGGTTCCGTTTAATTATGGTATGACGAGGGTGTGAAAAAATCTTAGCTCCTTTGGATCTAAGATTAAAGTAAATGGGAATGGCATAGATAATATGATCATTGGTAATGCGGGTAATGGGTTAGATATTCGGTTTTGGATAGATACTTGGATCTATAACGAACCGTTAAAACAAAAGTTTCCAAATTTATTCAAAATTGAGAAGGATAAACTTTGTAGTATTGCGAATCGTTGTGTGGTTATTGAAGACCTGAGTTCGATTGTGTGGAACTGGAGTAAGCTTCCAGCGACTGAAGTGGAAATTCAAGAAAGGGCTGAATGTGAGTGTCTCCTGGCAGGATTTAGAGTCAGAGAATCGGTTGATTTGTGGAAGTGGAACTCGCCTGAGGATGCCTTGTTTTCGGTAGCTTCGGCCAAGAGATGGTTAGCTGAAAAAGTTGATGTTAGTAGCAGGTATATATTCAGGTGGTGTAAATGGGTTCCAAATAAATGTAACATTTTTATGTGGCGAGCCCAACTTGACCGGCTTCCGACAAAAGTGGCTTTACAAAGGAGGAATATTCTAGGAGACGGGTGGAATATTCTAGGAGACGGGTGTTCATGTAGTTTGTGTGAGGATGGGGAAGAAACGTCGGAACATTTATTCACGGCTTGCGGTTTTTCAGCCGGGGTGTGGCATTGTATCTCAAGTTGGTCCGGTATACCAAGCATTTATGCTTTCTCAGTAAAAGATTTGCTAGAGCTTCATAACAACATTGTAGGAACAACATTGAAGAAGGCGGTTTTTCAAGGGATAGTTATCATTATGTGTTGGAGAATTTTGTAGTGGAAGAACAAGGTCATTTTTCAAAAAATGATATGTAAGGTTATAGATATCATGACCGATGTCAAAGCATTGGGTTTTTTGTAGTGCAGGTATAGATTTAAAAAAGATACGGTAGGATGGGAAAATGGTGTAAGTTTGAATTGATGTAAGTGGTTGTTTTATTTTGGGCTCTATCTCCGTCTAGGATATAGTTGTCCCAATTTTTAATGAAAGTCAAATATATACATATATATAGGCTATGTATCTAGTGAAAACCCATGTGAGTTGTGGAAACCTTGAAAACCCATCCCATGACCCTCCTTTGTCCACGTACACCATCTCATTCAAAGCAACCAAGGGCAAGATCGTCCATCATTTTCCCATGTCTTTCTTTGAGGTGACCAACATACCTTTGACATTTCTTCTTTCCTGACAGCCATACTTATGCAGACATCCATTCCAATAAAGGAGATCTTCATTGTACTATGTCTCGATTCCACATCCACCTCCATTCCAATAAGTAACACCTTCTTTCCATATTTTCAACAACCCCCTCTCCATTATTCTCCCCTCCTTCCCTCCACATTAATGGAGCTTCATTAATGGCTTATTCAAAGAAAAGTGTTTCCAATCTCCCAACACAACCTGAATTTATGGATGATGACAGTGATTTCGGCTCTCCCACCCGCCTCTTCCCACACAACTTGGACCATTGTTTTGAAATTAATGAAGATCCAATTTCTGTTGTTCTTCATCTGTCAGGTATTTAATATTCGTCACCCTGTTTTACATTTCTTTTTAGTTTCTTTCTTTTTTTTACACATAATGATACTGAACATGTTCCTTTTTTGTTCAGGTTTTAATGTTTTTTTTTTCATTTTTCAGGCAGCAGCCCCCCATACTTACCAGATCTGTGTCTCATGTTCATGATGGTTTCGTTGCTGAAGACGGTCCAGTTTTTTTTTTTCATATTTTTTTTGTTTATTCTTGTAATACATCTTCATTTGGTGTTTGTTTTTCTATGCTCCTTTTTTATTGTTAGTCTATCAAATGTAGTTATATTGTAGTTACATACTGTATGTATGTATATATGTATGTATGTTATACTTTAGTTACATGGCTTAGTTATATTTCTTATACCCATGGCCTAGGTATATGTTGTATGAGGTTCTCTTTGTGATGTTTTATGCATTTTTCTACTATGTCTACATTAAAAATACTTTTTGTACAATTTTTCTAAATCTCCACTAATAGCATGTAAAAATACTTTACCAATGTTATATTTTTTTTATTATGTTGTTTGCATTTCCAGAACCCATAATTGCAGATTTGGTATAGGTTATTTATTTGTATAGATTTTATTTGTAATTTTATAGTACCCTATGTTTACAATGTTTGTTAGATAATCTATAGTTCATTTTTCTTTTGTTTTCTTAAAGGTTACCTTACCCATGTTACCTTTGTTTTTTAATTATATAAAGTCCTATTTAGATTATTTGTAGTTGTTTTGTCACTTTGAAGCATTTGTTTACTTTTATTGTTTTTGTTATGGAACCTAGCTACACCTAAAACAGGATAATGTAATGCTTTGTTTTTGTCAAATGTTACTTTGTTACTGTCACATAATACCTCCATTTCTTTTCATTTTTTCCCTAACCTTTTTAAAATTGTTACTTATGTTTTAATCAAGTCTTCTAATGAAAACCTTGTTAAGGGTTATGTATATGAAAACCCTAAATCATTTCATAAACAATACTATCATGAACAAACCCTAGATCTAACACAAAAACCCCCAAAATGGGCAAAACATCATCAATTACCAATTGTAACCTATAATAATCCTAAACCATCATTCAGAACATTAATAAATCATCATAATATCACCTATTCATCATTCAAACATCACAAAATACATAAAAGTTCATAACACATCATTAACACATGTATTTTTGCATAAAAACTCATTATTAATGGAGGGTTTTGTTTAGAAAGATGTTAGAAAGGTTTTTATCCATGAAAACATGTTTGAATCATATTTAGACTCTTGGGTAGCGTTTGGTATGATGGAATGAAAGAGGGAATGGAATGAACCATTACGAGGTAATGAAAAATTGGCTGTTTGGTTGTTTAAAGGAATGGAATCACCCATTCTACAAGGCATTTCATTCCATCCACACCCCATGTTTTTTTTCATTCCATCCCTTATTCACCTTTTACTAACAATACCATAACCCACCAATCACCACCACCACCAACACCCACCACCGCTGTCACCACCCACCACCGTCGCCCATAACCCACCACCGCCGCCGCCACCACCCACCACCGCTGCCACCAACCACCACCGTCGTCGCCGCCACCAACCATTGCCACCCACTACCTTCACCCCCGCCACCACCCATCACTGTCACCAACCCACCGCCGCCGCCACCCAACACCGTCCAACGCCGCCTACCACCGTCGAGCACAACCTACCACCGTCGCCCACCACCATTACCGTCGTCGCCACCCACCACTGTCGTCACTGCCACCAACCATCGCCACCCACCACCACCGCCACCCACCACCACCACCGCCACCCATCATCATCGCCATCCACCTCCACTCATCGCCATCTTCGCCGCCAACCACCACTGCCACTACTCATCATCGTCGCCCACCCACCATCACGGCCATCCACCTCCACTTCCACCATCGCCACCACTGTTGCCGCCACCCACCACCGCCGCTACCGCCACATATCACCACCCACCATCACCATCACCAGCACTGACCACCACCCATCATCACAGGCACTGACCACCACCCATCATCACCGCCACTGACCACTACCCACTATTGCCACTCACCACCGATTTTATTCCTTCGTCTTTTCCCACCTATCCAACACAAAGTAATGTTTTGTTTCATTCCCACATGGCAACCAAACAAGACATGGAATGGTAATGATCCATTCCATTACCTTGTCCATTCCATTACCTCGTCCATTCCATTCCCTCATCCATTCCATTACCCCATACCAAACAGACCCTTGGGGTTTAAGAAAAACGAATGAAAATTGATTAAAAAGGTTTTAGATCAAGAACACACCTTGAATCTTCTCTTGTTTATGATGTATATGTTATCTCTAGGTTAGGATCTGAAAAACAAGGTCAAAAACTCCTCCCTACAGGTTTAAAGTTGAGAGAGAGCACTTGGGGGCGTTTAAGGTTTGTGAAATGATGAAAAAGTTGCAAAGTATGGTATCTATACCTCCAGTTCATTCGCACCCTGCAGGGGTCGAATGAGGAACTTGGAGGGTCGAGTGAATGACCTTGATATTGGTTCGCACCCCCTAAGGGTCGAACCAAAATCCTGAAACATATTATGGTTTTGTCGTTTTAAGCGCGTTTTAACACATCCTAACACATGAACATGCAATCCTAACATATGTTAAGCAAGTATAATCATATAAACACGTATTTGCACATTACACATCATATATGGATTAATTCACGTTTATTACTTAATTCAAGTCATGTAATTCACCAACAACGGGACTCAAGACTCGTGTGTGCGTGTGATAAGCCCAAGGATCCTCCGAATCATTGAACCCTGGACAATACGTAATGTAAACCGACTCAACTGACCTGTCAAGTACGTTTGATAAATGTTTTTCGCTAAGGTAGACTTATATGCTTGTAAAATGTTAACCTGAATATGCCGGGTGTCACAGTTAAGTGCCGAACCATTAAGTATTGTTTTGTTGGACCTCTAAATGGTTAGTCTTCTTGTCCCACATTGGTAGGGGAAGTAAAAATAGATTCGTTCAGTGCTTAATAGTTGAGTAACATCCTAAGTCTTAATGGTTCAGCCTTAACCATTTCATTCAGATGCTGAAACAAACATGCTAAATGAGCTGAATGCTGAATCATTCAGCACAGAATGATTCAGAGGCTCCTTAAGAACCTTACCAAACAACCCCTTAGTTAAAAAGTTTAAGTTTTCCAAAACTCATTACCCTAAGGACCCATTGGTGACCGTGACGGTTTTTAGACCTCGTAAATATATATCACGTCATAATACGCCAACCTTAAGGTCTTAACTATATGATCACACACATACGAGTATCCTAAGTCATGTATAACATATTGACTTAGTAAAACCTATCACTTGGTCATAGTCAAGGATCATCAAGTAACACACAATACTTCACATTTCGACATATTTCCATACACTATATCTTAGTGTGACATCCTAGACTTGTTTTTTCATAAAAGAAGTCTTTTTTCATTAAGACGCGACAATTCTCATAAAAGCTCATTTTTATCTTTAAAATGTATGCATTTTTGTCAGATTTTGTAACAAAGAACAAAAACTTCTGAACTTTATTATTGAAACAAAACACTTCACTATAAAACAATCAAAAACATAAAACTAATCTCTGACTCTACTCACAAATACAAACTACTAAACAGATCATAACCTACAACCTGACAATATCATCTAAACAAACAATCAGACTCAAGACTATGAATCTATGATTATATATGAAACCCTAGTTTTTGTGTGAGAGAAAACAAGAAACACAATAGAGAAGATGAAAAGAATATATCTGGACAAAACGAATCAGTCGACAGCCTCTGTGTTGATATATGTGATGTATTAGATCTTTGGAATGAAGTTCTCAGCTCTCTTGAAGAACCCTAATCACCTTCTTATTCTTTTGTGAGTGAGATGTGGAATTATATATGAAGAAAAAAATCCAGAAGCATCAAACATCTTTGATATAGACTCCTTGAGTCAGTGGTCATAAGATGAATGGCCATAACCCATGACCAACAAGTAGCCTATAGATGTTAATCTTCAGAGTCCAAATCAAATACTTCAATTTAGCCTAATCTATGCATCCAACACAGCCCATCAGCAAGCCCATTAACTCCTGCTTCTACCAGCTCGCCACCGAGCCCAATAACTTGCAACATATTATAGAGACATTCACGTATAAAGTTATGTTAACACACTTTTGGACTATTAAACTAATGGATCATACTATACTTTCCACAATTTTATAGAAATCACATAAGTTATAATTTCACAAAATATCAACCTTTGCTATAACATTCCTCAACTGCAGGCGACAACAATATCCAATCTGAAACCGCAACAAAATAACCTAAAAGTTTTGGAACTAAATCCATCATCCATCATTTAACTAAAGTACATGGGCACCTTTTGTAATTATAAGACTATCTTTAATGCTACGTGAGCCCTTAGGCGCCCTTAGCTGCCACGTCATCTGCCACATAATATCCTTACAAATCCTTAAAAACCTCAATTTTATCTCCAACCTTACAAATATCCTTACCCTTATTAATTTCCACATCATCACATATTCATTACACACAATATTTAAATAAAACATTTCTTTTTTTTACATTGGGCCCACCTCATTGCAAGAACCTAGGCAAACCCATGCCCTTGGGTAAGGACTTCCATGCTAAGGGCTTCAAAGGACACCATTGCTCCAATGGTAAGGGCTAGTAAGGGCATGTAGGTTAAGGATGCATTGGAGATAGTCTAAAAAACCGAACATAAGAGCTGTCATCATATAATTAGACACAGCTCATAAACAACCGACCCCTGATACAACACAATACAACCAACCCATTATATAATATCATGCCTAAATTACACAATCTATATAAATTTAACGTTTAAATAATTATTAATAACCATTTTCAACCAAACCCTTGATCCTATCACCCACAAAAAAAGACTCCAACTTCCATTGGATTCACAGATAAAGTTTGGATCTTTTTAAAATCTTGTGTGTATATGAGCTAATTTCAAGTTACAGGTTCTGTGATTTGAAGCAAAGTTCTAGAGAGAGAAAGTAGTGAGAGAAAGAGTAATGGGGGATGAAAAATTGCCCATTAGCAGAGAGAAAGATAGGGAGCTGCTTATACCAGTTGCTAATGGTGATGTGGGTTCTTCCAAACCCTCTTGTTCTTTGAGTGTGTCTTCTCATCCTGCTGGCCGTGAGGTTTTTATTATTATTATTTTTTATTTTTATTTATTTTTTGTATTTGGGTTGATTTTATTTATTGATTTGAAGGATTGGTATGATTGTTTGATAAAAATGTTGATATGATGATGTCTTGTCTGTATAGTTGATGGATTGAATTGAGTGTTTTTACACTGATTCTTGTACTTAATAAGTGTAACTTAAGGTGTTTGTAAACTGTTCAGGCCGGCCTGCTTTCGCTGTGGGTTTGTTAAATGTTTTTTGGTTGGTCGGTTTAGGAAATTTGATACTTTATTAAACGGTTTGGTTTACGGTTTGTATTTGGAATCTGTTGAAGAAATATAACTGGACTATAGGATTTTGGGCTATGTAACTTTTTATATTTTAGTCGGGTCTTTAATTATTTAAGTTAGAGTATATATTGACTTATGCATTTTTATTATAAAGACGCGATAAGTCTAAGCCGTTAAACTGAACCTAAGTAACAGTTTGGTTCTGGTGCACAATTGTCAAAAGTCGTTACTAATAGTTTTGCTTGCTCACGGTTTGAAATAATAATAGTCAAAACCGGAGTGTGAAGACCCCTGGTATAACTTGGTAAATGCTTAAATTACATGTAAGACAAGTTTTAGAAGGCATGACTAGGTTATAAACACGGATGACAATGAGTTGGGTATTGGACACGTTTTGGTAATCCTAGTCTCATAGTCAATTGTAGAATGTGCTCAATACTAGTTACCTGTGGGTTCGTGGGTTTCCTTGTGACATGTTTATGATCTTATATGGTTAAAAGTTATCCATTGGGCTTCTCATTACTCGAATTTGATCTTAAGCTCACCCCAAAACTCAACTTGAAATATCAAATGCTCAATTACACTTATAACCCATAGAATCAACACAAGTCACAAAATACTTGATGGATATGTAAACTTGATGCTGTTATTTTCTTGTAGACTTTTGTCAAAGTTATAAGGAGCTGGGCTTCTAAAAAGTTCATGACAGGATGGTAAGCAAAATTCCTCTTTTGTTTTTTAATTAAAGTTCCAAATTTTTGCTCAATTTTCTTTTCTTTCGGTTGTTTTTGCAGTGTCATCTTATTACCAATGGCTATTACTTTCTACATTACATGGTGGTTTATACATTTCGTTGACGGGTTTTTCTCACCAGTATATGATCAACTTGGCATAAATATATTTGGTAACTAAATGCGTGTGCTCTTTTCTTCTTTGAAGTAGATTATTTTACCCGTGATGATTAGAAACAGATGCCATTTATCCGAGCGTTAAAAATTGATTACGGCGACTGTAAGTTGTAATAATTATTCATTTTCTTATATTTATAGGTCTGGGGTTTATAACCTCAGTAACTTTTATATTTTTGGTCGGGGTGTTCATGTCATCATGGTTGGGTGCGTCTGTTCTAAGCCTTGGCGAATGGGTCATCAAAAGATTGCCATTTATGGGTCATATCTACAATGCATCCAAACAAATCAGTGCAGCCATTAATCCTGGTAATTGATTAATTCATGCGTACTTTACTCTAAATTTTAAACACAATAATCTTAATATTATTATTCCTTCACTAAATGCAGATCAGAACACACAAGCCTTTAAGGAAGTGGCGATAATTAGTCATCCTCGTATTGGTGAATATGCATTCGGGTTTATTACTTCATCAGTCACTCTCCAGGTGCAGTGCACATCCTATAATCTTTGTGTATATATACAACGGAAGGATCAATTCAGAACACTATATATTACTTAACACGGAGAACAAAAATAAACTATTCATTTTTTCACTCCTAAAAAAATAACAAATAAAAAGAAAATGGTATAAACCTATAAATAAGGATTAGTGTTTCTCAGGCCTCTCTTCTCATTAAAAAAACAAAAAATTAGTTTGATTTTTCGTTTATGTACATATAACCTACACATGTGTAAGGTAATACAACTTACACATGTGTAAGTAACTATACAAAGTTAAAAATTATATGCATAAATTAGTTTGGTGGCTTTTTATGTCCATAACCTACATATGTAAGCAGTATAAAATTTTAAAGATACAAGTCATTGATCAAGAAATTAAATGGTTCTGATTTGTATAATTATTGAGGATGTTGATGGAAACTTTTGTAATGTAGAATTATTCGGGGGACGAGGAGCTATGTACCGTATATGTCCCAACAAACCATCTTTACATTGGCGATATCTTTTTAGTGAATTCAAAAGACGTTATTAGACCGAATTTATCTGTCCGTGAAGGAATTGGTAAGTGGCCTTGTACTATCATTACACTGTATAACAATGAAAGAATGCCATTTAAATCACATTTCTCTTTTCTAATCAGATGAGATATGGTAACATACGCGCAGCCGATGTAACAATGAATTATGTTTTTATTATGGTTGCAGAAATTGTGGTATCTGGTGGAATGTCAATGCCACAAATACTTTCAACTCTGGATCCAAAGACATCAAGAACTTCCAAAGAAATATCAAGATGTTGAATGCAGCCAATCTGTAAATATTATTTCACCAATTTAATAGATTTTGATATACATTTTTTAGATATTTTGAAAACCCTCAACTCATTTGTTGAAATCTAAACATGAATGACAGCTTTTACGTTATGGGCTATGACAACTATATATTCTTGTTCATGTATAATAATTATATGAAACAATTTGGTGTCCCGGTTGTATCCAAACTGTTTCTTTTATCAATTTATTATTTTACCTTTAGTTTGGTATTCATTTTTTTATACAAGCCTCTAAAACTTATAGACAATAATTAAGCCTGACAAAATGGGAGGTCTTGGAATTTATGGGTATGGTTTAGTTTGTGTTTGGGTCACTAAGATTCAGTATTCGAATGTGCCACCCGAAAATCGAATTTTCAGTCGGGGTGTTTAGGGAGGAGGGGGCACAAACCTAAGGTAGCCAAAAGTGCACCAATCACACCAAAACCCACCTTTTTCTTCGTTCTTCTTCTTTCTTTGGCAAACACAACCCGAAAATTGAAGCTGGAGATCGAAGACAGGTTATTAGGGGTGGTGTAGCCGAATCGGTTTCATAGCCGATTGATCCTAACCGAGGGTGTCCTGTGGTGCCTTATATGAAATATATCCGAATGTTAAAAAGGAATTGGAATTTATATGAAATAGAATTAATCCCAATTAAAAAGTTAATTGTGTTTGATTCATGAATTTGATTATGGTAATTGGAAATGTAAAATGTTAAAATGACCGCGTTACCTTTAATGAACTCACTTACCACACCCTCAACCGGCAACCCTAATCAAACAGAACTCACTTATAACCAACCATCTAAGACTATCCGTTGTCGGTCGGGAGCGAACAGGCGTGAGCCACAAACTTCACTATCAAGTAACCCGGTCACTTGACCCCGTTATGGCTGGGGGTGAGCACATGCGCGACCAAAGCACCTCTCTCTCCCGTTAACGCACACGACCACCGTCGTCTGTGCTCGCGCCGCGGTTGTTCGCGTGGGGCTGTTGTGGCTGGGGGTGAGCACCGGGATGAAACCTCCCTCACGCCGGAGCTCCTCACGACCCACAACGGATAGTCTAATAACATATCACCCGTTATGTGTTTTGAAAGTACACAACGGCTCGCATTGTCCAAATTTATTATCCTTATTATTATTATTTTCTAAATTCTAATATTGCAAGATGCAATATGATAAAATTTACTTAAACATCAATATCCATTTTAACCTTCTCAAAACTTAAAAGCAAATCACCTGTACGGCTGGAGACCTAACAAAACATGTTAGACAAGCCCAACCCATTTAGACCCAAACCCACTTGTAATCAATAACCAAGGCCCAATACCAGTCTCCAACAGTAAACAACAACACTGGTAAACCCTAGCATCCCTCTATAAGAACAAACAAGTGAACCCACAATTCATCAATCACACCTTTCTTTACTAGGGTTCTTCAATCAACCCATTGTAGCTTCTTCCTCAAAGGTTCTATCTTTCAATTCCTTCACTGTTTTCAATCTTTATATCCAATTTAAGTTTTCTTTTTTCTTCATAAAAAAGGGCTATGACGATCTCATGTGATAAGGTCTCGTTCGTCGTAACGGTGATTAACAATCACCTTGCCGACCATACTGTTATATCACCACCCATAAACTGAGTCCATTCATTTTTTCAATTTTTTTTTCAGATTAATTTTAAACTTTTATTTTTATTTAGTTGGCCGATGATTAAATTTCATTTAATGACAAGCATATGTCTGAATCAATATATGTTGTTAATTCTAATCTTCTCTATGAGGCCACTTGTTATGTTTTTTTTATTTTTAATTTTATTTAATGTTTAGACCGATGATGATTAGATTTGTATTTGCGTAATGTATGATTAATCATGATTACAGCAATTCTACTGCCTTCCTTCTGAGGTTCTTCGTTAACTTATTTTTTTTTTATTAATTTTAGAATGTTTATAATGTTTTATTTGATTGTTAATTGTTTTGAGAAGTTCAGATGATGATTATTTGCATAGTTCAAATGAATGTTTGTGATTAGAAAATCTTTTTAGTCTTTCGCTCCTATCTGATGAACTCTCAAAGTTTCTATTTTTATTTTTTTTATTATTTAATTAGTGAGATAATGACGACTCCATGTGATAAGGTCTCGTTCGTCGTAATGGTGATTAACAACCACCTTGCCGACCATCCTGTTATATCACCACCCATAAACTGAATCTCATTATTATTGTTTTTATTTTTCATGTTTATTTATAAGTTTTAACTTTTTGGCAAATGATTATTTAAACTTACACATGACAAGCATATGTCTGAATTAACCTATGTTGTTAATCTTTATTAATGATGCCAATCTTTACTAGAAACTTATTTTTTTTTTGCTTTTATTTATTCTGTCTTATGCAAATGTTTTTTTAGTGAGATGTGTAATGCAGGTTTGGCAAGATAAAGGGGGTTCGAACAACATGAAAAGATCAAGATATGTTTCTTCTATTTGTGTTTTTAATCAAGATCTGGCTGTTCTTTTTTTTTTTGTACAATTCTATGAATACTGTATGTTTATAAAGAATTAATAAACAAATTCTTTAGATATTTTTACTTCTTCATGTTTGTAATTTGACCTTGCTATTTATAACCTCACCTTTCTAAAGAAAATTGGTCCTGATGTAGCTTGTTAACAATACATGAAAACCTGTTGCAATCAGAATCCGATCAATCCATACATACATACTCCCATCAGAATCTGCACCATCAAAGAAATCCTTTGAAAAAAGTCTTATAACTATATTCCTACATTTACTTTATCATTTTGAAATGCAAGTAAATCATCAAGATACAACCTTTGTGGTACTTTGTTAGTTTTATGATGACTGAAGGACTCGTAATTTGTAGTGAAGCTGTGGTGTACCATGGTAGAATGCTTAAACGAACCTTTGACTTGTTTGTGATTTTGGTGCTTGAAGAATTTAGATGATGACAGAATGTATCATTTCTCTTCCAAATTCCTTCATTTTCATTCAAATGGTGGTCTGAAGCAAAACTTATTCCTGCAATTGATGTGTTTTGACTTTTGAGGAACTGCAGTTAACTTTGACTTCGACTTCAAAATTCATTCATAATCTTAAGTTGTACATCAGATACATGATAATATTGTCCCTAAACATCATAAAAATAATTAGAAATAAAGTAAAATTAGGACAGATAGCTTGACCCAGTTATTCCATGGATCCATCTTCAAATAAACAGAAAAGTCTCATGGGTAATCAATAATACCCCACAAAGATCAGTGCTGTGATCATCAAATAACTCAAGATCAATCAAAATGTGTGTTTGGCTTAGAATTCCGATCCCAACATGTTTCGAAACACTCTATGAGGTTCTATATTACTGCTTAAACTTGTGGGTGGGTAATGAGAAAAGAAAAAAAAAGGTGATTTATGCAGTGTTTCTCATGACTGCTGGGAGGCTGCAGAAATGATAAAATGGTCAAGGACGTAAAGGAATCATCATATTGGTCGAGATGCTAAAGCGGGGGAACTTACAAAGTATCACTATTTCTAATTGGTCGACATTTTCGAACCTGAATTTGGGTGTGTTGCTACAACAAATAACTGCCTAACGTTGATTCTGAGTCATAAGGGAGGTTTAGAGGTTCAAGGGTTCCACTCTACCTAACGCAGGTCGTGGTGTCCTTCTACGTTGCAAACGTAGAAGGAGGTTCAAGGTTATTTTTATTGTTTTAGATGCTTTGAATTTCTGGTTTGAGATGTACTCGAAACCAGAAGTAGATGTTCTTGAGATCCGAGTGAAGAGAGTTTATTCTCTCCACGTGCAAGACGAATGAGAAGAATTAAGTGGAAGTGATTGTGATGGTGTTATCAGAGCTGTGGAATCAGCTTCTGATTTATAGAGAAAGGAGATCTTTATTAGAAGAAAGCATCTTGCCTTGAGCCTTGTTGCAACTAAAGGACAATCCACAAATAGTAAGTGGCTGCTATGGACCTGCGGTCTGTTTGCTGATGTTACTCCATTAGCAGCTGTTTGTTTTGCTCGATGAAAAGATGACGGGACAAGTCACCTTTTTGACTTAGGATGCTCCTGGCTTTTGAACCTTTGTAGGCTCCAACCCTTTAAGCATTGTTCAGTAATGTTGTTTATTTATTTTTGCTTTAAGCTACCCACGTCATTAGCCCCCCAAGTCAAGAAGGTTTGGTGAGATAGCTCGAAAGCTTCTGACTGTTTGCTTGGCTTAGCCTTTGCTTGAAGGGTTCGAGGGTTCGCTGTGTTTTGGGCGGTTATTACTTATCAGTTTAATTTTGATTAGACTGCTGATGTGATATGTGGCAGTTCGTACAGAGTTTTTACTGCATGTCATTATTGCAGTTTTTAAATAAAATAACCGTTTCTTTTTCTTTTTTAACCCTTCTAAATTTTATTATTCACTTTACTCTTTCTTTTCTTCATCATCTTCCTCTCAACCGTTCATCCATCTTAGGGTTTCGTGATTTTCACCACAACAGGTTTGTCTTTCCCCTCTTTTTGTTTTGTTCTCTGATCATCCTTTGAAGCACAATGGGCGCTAAAAAGGACATGGCCATCACTGTTTCCTCTCTTTCTCAGAAAGAGGTGGAATCATTTTGTGCCGAATGGGATATAGATTTATCATTTAATCCCGTTGCTCCCGGTAAAAAACTTGTTGTTTCTGACTGTCCTTCTGGGTCTATTGCTCTGTATTGTCGTCATTTCGAGTTTGCAAACCTTCGTCATCCATTTTCTATGTTTTTGTTAAATGTTCTTGAGTACTATAGAGTTTCTCTTGGTCAGATCCATCCTCATGGTGTTGGCCGTGTTCTACACTTTGAATGTCTATGTAGAGCGTTAGGGTATGATCCCACTCTGTTGATGTTCAGGCGATTCTTTCGTCTTGCCAAGAATGGTGACTGGTTCACCTTCGAGGGGTCATCAGTAGAAACTAACCTTCTTTCTTCCCATGTTACAACTGTTGGGCAGTGGAAGACTAGGTCCTTTTGGGTTTCTGATTCTATTTTTCCCTTTAAGCCTGTGTGGAGGCATCCGGAGGCCGTTCTTAATGAAGGGGAACCTTCGGAATCTGAATTAGATCATAACTTTCTGTTGGCTCTTAGAGCATGTCCTTCAAGGCTTCGTCCATTTGCTGAACCTTTCTTAGTATTATCTGGTATTAGCACTCGTTGGGACAAGCCGGGTAGAGATCCTGTAGTGATGAAGGATGATCAGGTTATGAATCTTTTGTTTGTTGTTGATTTCTTTCATTTTTGGCTTTTTTCCTTATGTGTTGTATTTTCTTTTGTAGTTATGTCGGCTCTTGACTTTATCAAAGGGGATGATGCTTCGGGTGTTGTCTTCAAGGATGCTGAGGCAGCAGACGGTGAGGATGCGTTGACCAAGTATGAGAAAGGAAGGTATGATGGGACCAATTATGTTGTTGTCCCTAATGTGAAGGGTTTTGCTAAGGCTAGTTCTTCCAAGGCTTCAACAAGGAGATCTAGCAGACGGCTTTTGAAGGCTGCCAAGTCTGCTGATGCTTCTGAAGCAGTGACAGTCAGTGACGATATTGAAGAGTCTGATGATGAGAAGGATCAAACTGTGGACGATACTGTGGTTGATGTTGTTGTTAAGAAGAGCAAGGGTAAGAAGGTGAAGGTTGGGGTGGTGAAGGAAACTGATGGTTCAGCGAGTTTTGATGAGGAGGGTTTGTATGTCCCTAGTTGGAACGTGAAGTCAAGTGACAACTTCAAGTCTTCGGCAGTTTGTGAGGAGGTTCTGGCACAGTTTGCCACTCCTGGTGCCAAGGCTTGCCTTGAAGGGTTGGATGATGATGCCTTATTAGCAAAGATGATGGTTGGTACCTGCAACCTTGCTGCTATGCTGCCGGAGGGGATTAGCAGGTTCAGGAAGGTGATGGGTGAGTATAGTGAATTTGCCAAGAAGAAGAAAGAGATGAAGCAATCGATTGCTGATATGAAGAAAGATGCTAAGGAGTATGCTCAGAAGGAGATTACTTTGATTGCCTTAATTGATGAACTGAAGAGAGGGCATGAGGCTGAAATGGCAAAGCATGAAGCTGCTAGGCTTAAGGTGGAGGCAGATCAGTTGGCTTTAGAGGCGGAGAAGAAGGCGTTCGAAAGTGAGAAGAAGGAGTTGGAGGGTTCCCTTGCTGCTGCTCAAAGTGATAACAAGTGGTTAATAGAAGAGGGCTTTCAGCAAGTCGTCACCTACCTCCTTCATTCTGCTGAATTCAACTCTGCCCTTGGAGAGGTGTACACCAAGCTTCTAACCCACGGTAAGCATGCTGGTTTTGTTGCAGGGTTCAAAGCTCACGAGTCCGGCCAAGTCTTGGAAGAGTCTCCTTTCTATCAGCCTAACTCCTTAGATGTGTTTAAAGAAACCGTCCTCAAGATGGAACACTCCAGCTATCCTTATGTTGCTCAAGTTTCTTCCCTTTATGGGAAACCTTTGAAGGAGCTGAGAGAATTGAAGCCTGCTGGTCTAAACGAAGCTGTATCTGCTAAGGTACTTCAATCTGTTTCAAGGAAGAGGGCGCATTCTGGTGATAGTGAAGAGACTTTGGATGTGGGTGAAACACTTTCCAAGGATGCTAGCGTTGAAGCCTCCGAAGCTGGTGGTCTTGTGGAGAAGCTACCAAAGAAAGGGAAAAAAGCAAAGAAGGCAAAAGTGATCAAGGCTGGGAATAAGGATGAAGCCTCCAAGCCTTCAGGATCTGGTAACGATGCCTGAACTTCTCTATTCGTAGCTTTCTTAGCATCTGGTTTGTAAAACAATTCACTTGGTGGTTATGTTTTTAAAACACTTTTATCTTTTGTGGGAACCTTTAGTGGTTCTCTGATGGTTGTGGGCTGTTGTGTTGCCCTTCGAACAATTATGCTACTATCTGGCTTTGTTAAAAGCCTTGAAATGTTAAGCCCTTAGGGCTGTTGTTTAACTTTTTATGGTTGTTCATCTTTTGTTCATTTCTGTTATTATGTGTGTTTGTCTTTGTTATTGTTTGGGAATGTTTATCCAGTAGCACCTTCAAAGGTTGAATGCTGCAGTCATTCATCCTTAAGGTAGTCTAGGCAAACATATCACCACCTATCCTATATACACTTATGCAAGTGTTTTAACGTGTTTTCGTAAGTTTGTTTTTTAAACTTAAGGAACGATTGGTGTAGGTTGTTCAAACCTGTCAATGAGATTTGTAAAATTATTTTTTGTTTATCTCATGGAGTCGAATTGATTTAGGAACTCACCCCTTATATAGGTCCATTCAACCCTCGAACCTATTGAGCGAAATGGCCTGGGAGCTCATCCCCTTACATGGCCCTTGCCATGGAGTTTCTTGCAAGGTTCTCAACCTGATCATAGGATAGAAAGACAAAGTTTCCAAAAGAGGATTCAGTGATCCTTTCATTCATTCGATAAGTTAACATTACATCGCTTTTAAAAGAGAACAACACTTTCTTACAACTTAAACAAAGAACCTTTTAAGGTTCTTGCCATTCCAATGTCGAGGGAGCTTCTTGCCTTCCATGTTGGCAAGCTTGTAAGACCCTCCTTTGTGGGATTCAAGGATGGTATAGGGACCTTCCCATTTGGGTCCTAGTTTTCCTTGGTTTTCTTTCTTGCTTGCTTCATTGTTTCTTAGGACCAGATCACCTGGCTTGAAGTGTTCATGCTTGACTTTGGCATTGTACTAGGACTCCATCTTTTGTTTGTACTTGGCTTCTCTTATTGCTGCCAAGTCTCTGGCTTCCTCTAGGAGATCAAGATTGAGTGACGTTTCTCGTTCATTTGCCTGGATGTCAACATGAAGGGTTCTAGGTGTGGTGACTCCAATTTCAGCAGGTATGACTGCTTCAGATCCAAAAGTAAGGCTGTAAGGGGTTTTCTTGTTGCTTGTTTTCTCAGTGGTTCGAATTGCCCAAAGAACGCTTGGTAATTCTTCCAACCAATTTCCTCCTTGACGGCCCAACCTAGCCTTGATCCCTTCAACCACACTTCTATTCATCCTTTCAACCTGGCCATTGGATTGAGGGTACGCTACAGAGCTAAAGACTTGTGTTATTCGATACTCCTTGCACCAAACACTGAACGGTCTTTCTGCAAACTGTTTGCCATTATCTGTAACAAGCACCCCAGGCAAGCCGTATCGACAGATGATATTTTCCCAGACAAATTCGATTATCTTCTTCCCAGATATTTTTCCCAAAGGCTTCACTTCTGGCCATTTCGTGAAGTAATCAACTGCCACCAACAAGAATTTGACCCCTCCCTTTGCTGGTGGGAAGGGTCCAACGATATCCATTCCCCATTTGCAGAATGGCCATGCCGAATGAATGGACACTAGATCATGCTTGGGACTCTTTGGGACAGGAGCATGAATTTGGCAAGCTTCACATTTCTTCAATTGTTCGGATGCATCACGATGCATGGAAGGCCAGAAATAGCCTAGGTTCATGAGTTTTGCCACGACTGACCTTGGACCACAATGAGCTCCACATATTCCTTCATGAACCTCCTTGATCAAGTACCTGCTTTGTTCAGGACCAACACATCGAAGCAATGGGGCCAAGTACCCTTTTTTATAGAGTATCTCATCCTGGATGGTGTATTGCTTGGACTTGATCCGAATCCTTTCAGCTTCAACATGATCTTGGGGCAGTTCACCTCTTTTTAGGAACCTTACAAATGGAGTCATCCAATTTGGTTCATTTTCAGTGATGACGTCTTGAACCTCAAGTTCAGATATTGCAGGATGTTTGATTACTTCAACCAACACTTTTTTGGTAAGATGGGCAAAGTTTAACGAAGCAAGCTTGCTAAGGGCATCAGCTTTCTTATTATGGGACCTTGGAACCTGTTTGATCTTGCAACACTGGAAGGTGTTCATGATTTCTTTGGCCTTCTCTCTGTACTTTTTCATGTTAGGTTCCTTGGCGATGTAGCTATCGTTCACTTGATTGGAAACCAGCAGTGAGTTAGTGAACACTTGAAGCTTGTGAACCACCATCTTCTTTGCAAGCTTGAGTCCTGCTATCAGGGCTTCGTATTCTGCTTCGTTGTTAGTTGTCTGAAATTCCAAACGAAGGGCATATGTGAATTCTAACCCTTCAGGGTTGATTAGTACAAGACCGGCCCCTGAACCTTCAACACTGGAAGCCCCATCTGTGTAAAGCTTCCAGGCTTCCGGGTCAATAGGTTCGTCTATGGTAATATTAACTTCGGCAGTTTCCACCCTTGGAATTTCAGCAATGAAATCAGCAAGTATTTGTGCCTTTATTGCTTTTCTCGGGACGTAGGTGATTTTGTGTTCACCTAGCTCAACAGCCCATTTGGCTAGTCGTCCCGAGGTTTCAGGTCTTTCAAGCACATTCTTGATTGGTTGGTCAGTGATTACTTGTATGGGATGTGCTTGAAAGTACCTTCGAAGCCTTCTGGCCGTTTGCACCAAGGCTAAGGCCAGTTTTTCCAAAGGAGGGTACTTGACCTCTGCTAACTTTAATGTTTTACTGAAGAAATAGACGGGTACCTGAGCTTTGTCTCTTTCTATGGTGAGAACAACGCTGAAGGCTTCATCAGTAACTGAAAGATAGACAGAGATCGTTTCCCTTGCTTCAGGTGTTGCAATTGTGGGAAGGGAAGCCAGGTAATGCTTCATGCTGTTGAAGGCTTCCTCTGCTTCTTCTGTCCACCTGAAGTCTTTCTTGTCAGTGCAACCTTTGAGGGTCTTGAAGAAAGGTAGGGATTTCTCAGCTAGTTTTGACACAAAACGTTTCAAGGCAGCAAGTTTGCCGTTCAGGCTTTCTACCTCTTTCTTGGTTTGGGGTGACTTCATGTTGAGGATGGCTCGAACCTTGTTCGGGTTAGCCTTTATGCTTTGTTTTCCTACAACATGCCCCAAGAACTTTCCTTCTTCGAAACCAAAGGAACAACACTTAACAGGATTTAGCTTCATGTTGATTTCCCTGAGGTTGTTGAAGGTTTCTTGTATGTCAGTGAGCATTTGATCTTCAGTTTTGCTCTTGATGACCAAGTCATCCACATAAGCTTCCATGTTTTTGCCAATTTGCTTGGCAAAGGCCTTATCAACCAACCTTTGGTAAGTAGCACCTGCATTTTTTAAACCAAAGGGCATTTTTCTATAACAGAAAATACCCTTGTCAGTATGAAAGGCAGTTTTTTCTTCGTCTTCCTCCTTCATTTGTATCTGGTGATAACCTTTATAGGCATCCAGAAAACACTTGAAGGGGAAGCCTGTAAGCGAGTCAATTTTCAGATCAACCTCCGGTAAAGGATAACAATCCTTGGGACAGGCTTTGTTGAGGTCTTTAAAGTCAATGCACATCCTCCATGAATCATCAGGTTTTCGAACCATCACAGGGTTTGCAACCCATGATTGATATTTTACCTCTCGGAGGATCCCAGCTTCAACCAGTTTGTCTACTTCTTGACATGCAGCCTTGCTTCGTTCTGGAGCAAGACTTCTTTTCTTCTGAACTATGGGTTTGATGTTTGGGGGAATCCTGAGTTCATGCTCAGCAACTTCTCGTGGGATCCCAGTCATGTCACTTGGGCACCAAGCGAAAACATCGACATTGTCTTTCAGCAATGCTCCAAGCTTTGAGAGAGTGTCCCTGGGAAGAGTTGTGTTGACCCGTATCCTTTGATCAGGGTATTTGGGGTTGATGCTGAGACCAAGCTTGCTTTGATCTTCATCAATTGTTAACACCGAAGTGGATGGTTGGAGGGTTGCAACTAGGGCTGGCAAATCGTGTCCCTAACAGGTTAACAGGTCTCTGACGCGCGCGAAAAATCAAGTTCTAAACATGAACACGACTCGTTTAACTCATTTATATCTCATGTTTATAACACAGTTTTATGTTTTATGTACCAAAAAAGGGAAATGAAAGATTTTTGCCTCTTAATTCAAAGTATTAAAAAAAGTCAAAAAATCAAATAGTGTACTTTTCAGTCAAACAGGTCTTATCGTGTCTTAACAGGTTACCCATTGCCAGCCCTAGTTGCAACACCTTCTTTGGTGGGGAACTTGGCACTTTTTAGGCTAATGGAAACCGTCATATCAAAGATTACTACTCCTGGCCTTCCAATGATGACATCATAGCTAGATGGTAGGTCTAGAACAACGAAGGTTAGTGGTTCAGTCCTTCGCATTTGGCCATCAGAGAAGGTTACATTAAGCGTTATTTCGCCCAAGGGCTTGATGGGTATATCGGCGATGCCTTTAATGGCAGCCTCAGCAGGCCGCAGCATGGAACGTTCTTTGGAGCTTAAAAGGTTGAAATATTTGGCAAACATTATTTCAGTAGCAGCTCCGGTGTCTGTGTAGGCCTTTTGTGTTTTGAGTGAACCCACAAAGGCTTCAAGGACAAGCGGATCACAATGCTTTTCTTCCTTGGTACAAGGGAAGTAGATGCCTTGTCGTTCCCAATCCTCCAACCTTTGTCGCTTGCTGGGGGTTTCATTTTCAACGAACACCATGGCAACGTCTTTCTTCTTGCCATCAGCCATGTTTTCTTTAACACCTTTGACCAGATGGGCTAGTTCCCCAGATTTGACGGCTTCTTCGATTCTTTTCTTGAGTTGGAAGCAATCGTGTGATGCCCCTTCTCTTCATGAAACTTGCAATGTTGGTTGGAGTTTTCATTTCTTTTGCTTTTTGGTAAGGGACGAGGAGGTCTGAAGGTGTGCTTAACTTCTTCGGTTGCCAGGATTTCTTGAGGAGTTTTGGTGAGGGCTGTGAAGTTGACATTTCGGTCCCTGCTTGGAGGGTTCCTGCTTTCAGACCTTCGTGACTCAGACCCTCTAGGTCTTTTGTCATAGGTACCATAGTTGCTTCTTTTTCGAGTAGGACTGTTGCTTCTTCAGCTGGAAGCCCTTTTCCTTTGTTCTTTGATGTCTACAGCCTCCTCTCCTCGAATATGAGCTTCAGCTCTTTCTAAGGCCTCTTCAAGGGTTCTAGGGAGACTCTTGTTGAACTCCCTGGTAAGGTACTTTGAGTTGATGGCGTTCATGAACCCTGCAACCTTCATCTTTTCATCTGCACCAACGTAAGTAAGGCCTTCTTTCTTGTATCTTTCAATGAAGCTTTTCAGGCTTTCGTCATCCTTCTGTTTTATTTGAAAGATAACAATTGCATCCTTGACACAACGTCTCTGTTGTGAGAAGTTGGCTAGAAATCCTTTACCAAGTTCGTCAAAGGTACGGATGCTTCCTGACGTCAAGCCGTTGAACCAAATTCGTGCAGATCCGACAAGGGTCTGCATGAACATGAGACAACACTCGGGATCGCCCCATTTCTCGATCCGAGCAGCCCCTGAGAAGATCTGAAGGTGATCTTCTGGATCATCAGTGCCATCATACGTTCTTATATGGGCTGGCATCTTTAGTTTGTTGGGAAAATCATAGTCTGCTATCTCTGGTGAGAAACAAGACAAGCTGTTTGGCTTGTAGGGTTGGTTAACAGTGTGTTCCACCCTGTTGTTGGTTACTCCTCCAGGATTTCCTTGTTGGGCAGCGATGGCTTGACTGATGAGTTGTTGCCAAGGAAAGTTGGCCATCATCTGAGATATCATGTAGGGCATAAGGTTGAAGCCTTGAATGCCTTCGGTAGCCACATTACTGGTTGTCATGGGGATGCTCATAGAAGCGTTTCTGGCCATGGGGAGTGAAGCCATGGCCTGATCCCATGAAGTGGCTGTTTGTGGTGGGATGCTGGTTACAGGTGACTGTAGGAGTTGATCCAAAGTAACTTCATGTCCAAGTGGCATACCAGTGGTGGCAGCCTGGGTGGTAAACAGTGGGAAAGCAGTAGGACTGGACCTTACTTCGTAGTGAGAAACAGTGTGGGTGTTGCTGGGACCAGCATTGTTGTTTCTGGGTGAAGGTCTGCGTCCATAAGTGGCAGTGAGAGGGGGAGGAGGTCCAGGAGAGAGGGATATCTCTTCCTCCTCGTCATAGTCTAGCCGGAGACGAACTCCTTTGTCCCTTTCCTTCGTAACGTACTGGTTCAAAAGGGATCTAAGCTGTAAGAAGTTCCTCTCCATTCCTTCAGGGGTGAGATCTATGCGATGGGGAGTTTGTGCAAGATCAGGAAGAGGAGACATCACCCTTGAGCGAGTGGGAGGTGGAGTTTGCAGGTTTGTCGACACAGGATGAGCAGGTGGGGACTGAGTCCCAGCTGGAGTACCTCCTGGAGTAGAGAAAGACACAGATCTGGCCGGAGAGGTCTGATCTGTGCTAGGGGAGATCTGGTTGACCTCTTCTTGGGACTCAGGGTCAGACATGGAGAGAGTCGGAGCTACACAACTGATTTCTAGTAAAGAAAATGGCGTAGCCCCACGGTGGGCGCCAACTTGTTGCTACAACAAATAACTGCCTAACGTTGGTTCTGAGTCACAAGGGAGGTTCAGAGGTTCAAGGGTTCCACTCTGCCTAACGCAGGTCGTGGTGTCCTTCTACGTTGCAAACGTAGAAGGAGGTTCAAGGTTATTTTTATTGTTTTAGATGCTTTGAATTTCTGGTTTGAGATGTACTCGAAACCAGAAGTAGATGTTCTTGAGATCCGAGTGAAGAGAGTTATTCTCTCCACGTGCAAGACCAAAAGAATGAGAAGAATTAAGTGGAAGTGATTGTGATGGTGTAATCAGAGCTGTGGAATCAGCTTCTGATTTATAGAGAAAGGAGATCTCTATTAGAAGAAAGCATCTTGTCTTGAGCCTTGTTGCAACTAAAGGACAATCCACAAATAGTAAGTGGCTGCTATGGACCTGCGGTCTGTTTGCTGATGTTACTCCATCAGCAGCTGTTTGTTTTGCTCGATGAAAAGATGACGGGACAAGTCACCTTTTTGACTTAGGATGCTCCTGGCTTTTGAACCTTTGTAGGCTCCAACCCTTTAAGCATTGTTCAGTAATATTGTTTATTTATTTTTGCTTTAAGCTACCCACGTCATCAGGGTGTATGTTTTGTTATGTTTCTTTTTGGTGTTGAACTTGAGAATGTATATGTTGGCCATCTTAGGCTCTTAGCCTCTAGGTGAGTTGGGCTTTGGTGATGAACAAAATTGGTTTCGTTTGGCTATTAAAAAATAAAATCAAAATGCGACAATTTGGGAGTAACCGAAGAAAGAGAACAATCAAGACACGGTATGTGAAGGATTAATCCTATTTGAAGTTAAATGAGTTCAAGATAATGCTAATAGGTTTATATAAGTATTAGTATTTTATTTAAATTAGGATATGGTTATCTAATTTGGGTTTAATATTTATTTAATTGGTGTTTGAGTTATATTAGGTTTGGGTTTAGTTTAGTATAAATAGATGGTTAAAGCTATTGTAATTTGTGTCCTAAATAAATAAAGTGTTTTTTGTGTTTCGTTTGGGGTCTGATTTTCCAACAATTGGTATCAGAGCTTAGCGGTTTTGAGAGTCATTTTCGCGAAGGGGGAGCCGCCCCTCGCGGGGCTGCAACAACGATGGTTGGACGACGTAGAAGATAGCGTGGTGCTATGTTGTGAAGACGTTAATGGTCCTTCGAAGGCCCACGGTGGTGATAAAGCCTAGTGATTGCATAAGTGTTTTTCTTGGCTAATAAATATAAAATCAGGTGGAGTAGGGTCCATAGTTGAATTAATATATTCACATGGAAGGAAGCATGTGCTTGTTTGTTTTGTCTGGGAGATTCAAAAACACATCACATATATTGTTTGGTGTAGACGACTCGACATATAAAAAGGGGCTCAACTTAGATCGGGTTCAAAAAGCTTCTTAGCCGTGAAGGGAAAAACAACGGGTGTATTTTTCTTAGGCAGGTAACAAACCAACGTATTTGGGTGAAAAATAAACGAGATCAACAGGGGCTGAAGGGGGTTCGTTTAGCATCCAAAGAAGACAGAATAGCGGTGGCTCGTCGTGTTGGGGGTCGATAGCAGCGGGTGCAGATCGATCAGGGAAGTTTTTCGTATAAAAATCCGATCAATGTTGCTATCTTTTATGTTGTTCACAAGGAGAAAACGAGATGGTGAACCGGTGTTGCGGGTAGTATCGTTTGGGAAGGCGGTAGTGACAAGTGATCAGTTCAGAGGTGATGAACCTGATCGCAGTAGCAACTTTCAACCTAGGTTTGATCATGTTTTATTTTTGTCAGTGACTCTTTCTTGCCAAGGAGGAAAATCGCAGCGCGGGGCTCGAATTCTTTTGGCAGAAAAACCAACGGGCGTGTCGTGGGAAGAACGAAAGAGCGAGGGGCTTAGGAATTCGTTTGGCGACCGAGGGACGTATCAACAGGTGGTTGGTGTCTTTGTTGGTGGTTGATATTAGCGGGGGGCATATCAAGGAGGAGTGTGATAAGGTGGTAAAACTATAATCATAGAAGGGTTCAACCGTTTTTGGTATCAAGTAAAGTGCAGTGGGCACTCAAACTGTGAAGACTTTGGATGTGGCCGAGGTAGAGGTCAGGGGTTTCGGGAAAGGTCAAGATTATCTGGGAAGAACGTGGAGTAACGGTGCGGATGTGAGCAAATGGGTCCAAATTAGGATTAAGGGGGTGAATGAAGGATTAATCCTATTTGAAGTTAAATGGGTTCAAGATAATGCTAATAGGTTTATATAAGTATTAGTATTTTATTTAAATTAGGATATGGTTATCTAATTTGGGTTTAATATTTATTTAATTGGTGTTTGAGTTATATTAGGTTTGGGTTTAGTTTAGTATAAATAGATGGTTAAAGCTATTGTAATTTGTATCCTAAATAATAAAAGTGTTTTTTGTGTTTCGTTTGGGACCTGATTTTCCAACAGTATGCTTGTTTTTTGGCTTCTTTCGGTTGAGCCAAAGTTTCTTTACCTCACAATATTAAATCCTTGCGAGTGTAAGATCAGGTGATATTTAGATGTAAACAACGATTGTTAAATAGAATCTTATTACCCAATTCTATTTATAAATAAGTCCACGTAATATTATTTACTTGCGCTTGCTGAGCTCAAGCTCACTTTTCAATTCAATAATAATAAATAAGTTGAGATGAGCTTGCTTGGCTCCCCTGCAATGTTTTGAAACCCGGACTAGACTGGGAACCAAGGGTTTGAGCAGGCCAATTGGGGTGTTAGATCCGTTCAGTGTTAGGGCCGACTAACAGACCGAAAATTGATTAATTTTTTTCTCATTTAATATAAAAATAATAATGACGTCATCCACTTCTTACATCTGGTACAATCAGTGAACCGGTAAAGATACAGGTTTTAAACATCCGGTAAAGTCCAAGCCTGAGAAACATTGGTTCATTTTGCGCCGTGTAAAGTAAGTTTGGTTTTTTTTTTGGTAATGAACATTCTATATTCCATAAAAAAAAGTCAAATTTACATCTGGATAATGGGTAAGCGGGCAACAAGCTGCGCCACTATCCCTTTTGAATTGCAAAACCTACTATACTAAAAATAAACCATTAGTTCTTTGGGCTCTGCGAGTCGCTATGAACCACCTCCTGAACCCGCTCCAATTGTAAAAAAAAAAAAACCATAGTTTAGGAGTGCTAAAGCAATTCAATTTGTCTTGTTTTGAAAATATTCATATCCACCCTTGTTGTTTCTCTTTACTACCATTAACACCCCTTCATTATCTCAAACGAGTTCCACTTATTGATGCATCCAAGATAGAATAGGCCTCTCTCTCTCTTCTCTCTAACCTCTCCATACCAGTAATTTGCGGCGGTGGTTGTGACTGGTGGCTTCCGGCGGCTCTTGGTAATAATATTCCAACACATGGCGGCAATTTGCAGTTCATTCACACCTTCTTTAACCTCGTTATCACCGCCTTCTTCTTCTTCTTCATCCAAACTCTCATCCTCATCAAACATATCTTCTTTACCGGTTTCGATGTCTTTCCGATGTGGGATTGCTCGTCGTACGACGTC
Organism: Ambrosia artemisiifolia; assembly: GCA_032199755.1. Classification (NCBI taxonomy): domain Eukaryota; kingdom Viridiplantae; phylum Streptophyta; class Magnoliopsida; order Asterales; family Asteraceae; genus Ambrosia; species Ambrosia artemisiifolia. The sequence continues at coordinate 25,248,739 of CM063513.1, read as the reverse complement.
GTCTTCGATTGTTTGTATGGCTCCGGACGAAGAGAAGTTGACCCGAAGGAACCCTCTTGACTTCCCTGTTGTAAGTTTTTTTTTTTATTATTATTCTGTTGTGTGTTGGTTGATTTATTGAATAGAATCTGATTGGATGTTGGGTTACTTGTTTTAAGGTTGATTAGGTCAGGATTTAAGAATTAGTTCAACAATTTGATTTAATTCATTATGGTTATTAGTTAAGTTTAGTTCATGTTATAGTCATGAAAATAGAACCTAGTGTTTGGTCACTTTATGGGATTGTAAACAAGTTGATGTCTATATTGTGTAAAGGTGGAGAGATGCGCGTTTCGTGTAACTGGTCAAAATAGGTTCTGGTTGAAAGCGGGCAATATTTGTCACTCGCAGTTGGTACCAAAAAGACTATCAATGACCTGCGGGTCGCATAACGGGTTAAAGTAGGTTCTGGCTGAAAATCGGCCATTTAGTCACTCTAAGATATACCAGAGGGTCTATTATCGACCCTTGAGTCATGGAACGGGTCAAAATAGGTCCTGGATGAAAACATGTCATTTTAGTCGCTCTTGGATCAGATGTACCAAAAGCTCTGTAATCTATCATGTAATGGGTCAAAATAGGTTCTGGTTGAATACACGTTATTTAGTCGCTCTTAGATGTACCAATATGTCTACTATCTATCATGTAATGGGTCAAAATAGGTTCTGGTTGAAACCGCATCATTTAGTCACTCTCAGATTTACCAAAAGGTCTATCATCAACCCACATGCAGGTGTTTTGGATAAATTTGGTTTAGGACTTTAGGGACTGTAACTTGTGTATAATCTTAACTTAAAACCGGTTTTTCACAATGAAAATGAATGCTGATGTCATGAATGGTGGGTGGCAGGAATGGGAGAGGCCCAAACCAGGAAGAAGGCCCGACATATTTCCACAGTTCAGTCCAATGAAAACGCCATTGCCGCCGCCACTACCTTATGACCCGCCAGCAGAAGACGAGGAGGAGGATGAAGAGAACAAAGAAGAGGAAGAAGAAGATCCCGACAAGGAAGAACAAGACAAATGAGGTCAACCATTTTTGTTCCTTAAAATTTCGGATTCGTGAGTGGTCGGTTTACTATGATTAATGGTTTATAAATTTCAATATAGTGAAGTATCTTGAGTGTAGAAGCTTATCTTATCTAGTCTGAGATTTGAGATAGAATGTTGAATGTTAAACAATTCACACTGTTTTGAGGACTGAATTTAGTGGATTATCTTATCTATATGTATTTTGCAGCATGGATGTTTGGATGTGTTTTTTATGTTAAAAGAGTTAAACATATAAAAAGTACGTAGTATAAATGTAAATGTTTTGTATTAATGTAAAGGAGTAATGGATTTAAATGATTCTTAACTATTGACTATTGGCCAATAACAATCCCAACTACGAAAATAGCCACGGCAAATTGGATTTTAATAATCCAACCTTTCTCTTTTTGGCCGATAATAATCCCACCTGAGTTTTTTCTCTCCACCAGTCTCACCTTTCAAACATTTTGCTCTCAATGGACCCCCCTTAACTCATACTAACGCCGTTAGCTGAAACTCACAATTTTATGTGATTATTCACCGTGTTTGAAAAAGGAAATCGAGACGATGATATTGGTATGTTCAATTGCAGAAATGAACATGCTTCGATGGTTTAATCGTCGGTTCCGGTCATCCCATCTGAGGAGAACATCAACCTACAACTGACGAACCATGCTTATTTCTGCAAATGAACATACCAATATCATCGTCTCGATTCCCTCTTTCAAATCTCATGAATAATTGCCTAGAATTGTGAGTTTCAGCTAACAGCGTTAGTGTGAGTTAACGGGGGTCCATTGATAGCAAAATGCCTGATAGAGTGATAGGTGGGACTAGTGGAGGAAAAAAACTTAGGTGTGATTAATATTGGCCAAAAAGATAAAGGTTGGATTATTAAAATCCAATTTGCCAATAACCACTAACGGTCCCAACTTTTAGACATTTTGCTCTCAATGGACCCCCCGTTAACTCACACTAACGCCGTTAGCTGAAACTCAAAATTCTAGGCGATTTTTCACCGGGTTTGAAAGAGGGAATCGAGACGATGATATTGGTATATTCAATTGCAGAAATGAGCATGGTTTGATGGTTTAATCGTCGGTTCCGGTCATCCCATTCGAGGAGAACATCAACCTACAAGCGACGAACCATGCTTATTTCTGCAATTGAACATACCAATATCATCGTCTCGATTCGCTCTTTCAAATCCCGTGAATAATTGCCTAGAATTGTGAGTTTCAGCTAACGGCGTCGTTGGTGGTTATTTTCACAGTTGGGACTGTTATTGGCCAATAGTTAATAATTAGGAAACGGAATTGCTGTTAACATAAGAAATGATGTATTATACCCTTTCTAATTCTACTGCACTGCTAAACTGTGTTTTTTTTTCTACCATAGGCATTAAACCCTAATAATATAGGTACACACCATCATATGGTTATAATCACACACATTTATGTATACAATTATTTTAGATATGTAACAATATTACAGAACAATTTTTTTGATTACGTATATGGTATAGTTTTTGCTAAATAAGTAAAAATATATAACAGTTATTTACATTTAAAAAAATGATAGAACTATATTAAAGGGTTAGGATCAAATACACAAGAAACTTTTTCTAGGAAGGATTGTGATCCATTGATCATATATTTAAAGGGTTGAGATTAGTTTGCTTAAAAAAATAAATAATAAATTAGAGGAAGGGCATAAAAGGAAAGCCACATTTGTTGACTTTCTCTCTACATGCAAATGCACATGTCAATTCCCTCCATCATTTTAAAACGTCTATAACTTTTTCATACGATATTTTTTTTTTCAAAAGAATTTCACCATATAAACGAGCGTTTTTTTATCTTTAATATGAGTACCACATTGCTACATTAAAATTGAAAAAAAAAATCGTGTTAAGTGGGTTTTCTTCTCCATTGTGTCTTCTGCTCGTTCATTGTGTTATAGTATGCACATGTGCTTTATAAATATGTTATTTATGTTTTTTTAGTCTACACATGATTTAACTTTGTCTATTGTGTTTTTAGTATGATTTTCATTGTGTTTTACGCAAATGAGTTTTGTATTTAGGTGTACAATGTGTTTTATTATGTTGTTCATTGTGTTTAAGTCTATTATTCATTGTTTTTTAGTCTTCTGTTCATTGTGTCTTTAATATCTCGTCAATTGTGTTTTATTAGACTGTTCATTGTGTTTTATATATTTAATTGATACTCATTGTGTTTTACGCTATCTCCATTGTGTCTTACGTAACTGGGTTTTCAACTTTTTTTTTCAAAAGTATTCATTGTGTTTTAATCTTTTGTTCATTGTATCCTTATTATATCGTCCATTGCGTTTTACACAATTGGGTTTTGACCTTTTTCAAAAGTATTCATTGTGTTTTAGTCTCCTGTTCATTGTGTCTTTAATATGCCATCCATTGTGTCTTATGCAACTGGGTTTTCAACTTTTTTTTTTCAAAAGTATTCCTTGTGTTTTAGTCTTCTATTCATTGTGTCTTTAGTATGTCATCCATTATGTTTTATTAGATTGTTGATTATGTTTTATACCCTATATTTAATTGGTGCTCATTGTGTTTTACACTCCATTGTGTCTTACGCATAGCGTTTTTTATCTTTAATATAAGTACCATATTATTATACTTTCGAAAAAAAAAGTTAAAAACCCACTTGCGTAAGACACAATGGAGTGTAAAACACAATGAGCACCAATTAAATATAGAGTATAAAACATAAACAACAATCTAATAAAACACAATGGACGACATACTAAAGACAACAATGAATAGAAGACTAAAACACAATGAATACTTTTGAAAAAAAAAGTTGAAAACCCAGTTGCGTAAGACACAATGGACGACATACTAAAGACACAATAAACAGAAGACTAAAACACAATGAATACTTTTGAAAAAAAGTCAAAAACCCAGTTGTGTAAAACACAATGGATGACATAATAAGGACACAATGAATAAAAGACTGAAACACAATGGATACTTTTGAAGAAAAAAAAGTTGAAAACCCAGTTGCGTAAGACACAATGGAGATAACGTAAAACACAATGAGTACTAATTAAATAGCAATGAACAATAACGTATAAAACACAATGAACAGTCTAATAAAACACAATGGACGACATACTAAAGACACAACGAACAGAAGACTAAAAAACAATGAATAATAGACTTAAACACAATGAACAACATAATAAAACACAATGTACACCTAAGTACAAAACTCATTTGCGTAAAACACAATGAAAAGCATACTAAAAACACAATGGACAAAGTTAAATCATGCGTAGACTAAAAAAACAAAAATAACATCGTTATAAAGCACACGTACATGCTATAACACAATGAACGAGTTGAAGACACAACGGAAAAGAAAACCCATTTAACACGGATTTTGTTTTTGCAATTTTAATGTAGCAATGTGGTACTGATATTAAAGATAAAAAAACGCTCGTTAATATGGTGAAATATTTTTGAAAAAAAAAATATCGTATAAAAAAGTTATAGACATTTTAAAATGATTGGGGGAATTGACATGTGCATTGCATGTGGAGATAGAAAGTCAACAAATGTGGTTTTCCTTTTATACTCTTCCTCTAATTTATTATTTATTTTTTCAAACAAATTAATCTCAATCCTTCAAATATATGATCAATGGATCATAATCCTTCTCACTTCCTAAAAAAGTGTCTTGTGTATTTTATCCTAACCCTTTCAAAATAATAAAAGACGACACCTTAATCTGGCCAGCATTGCAAGGGTCCAGCCTTCAATTCGGAACTACTTGTCAGATTTAATCCGGTTAGTACTAACGACTTCAATTTCAAGTTGGATTTAATTTCAACTAATATCACAAGTGAACCGATGAAATGACATGTTTAATTAAATGTTAACTTCTATAAGTTATTAAACTGGTGACCAGACCATTTATAGGGCGGATGCTATCGGTCTTGCTAGGTTGGGCAAGAATGTTGAATGTTATACATGAGTTCCGATGCAATTGCTGTCAATTCAATCCATTTCTTCAATATAATTGTATCAACATTCAATTCATTTATTTGAAAAACAATTAACTAACAAGCGGAATGACTAAGAGTCTAAAAAACATACGGGATGTTGACGTTGGATGTCGGCAGGGGCGATGCTTAGTTGGGGCGGGAGGGGGCGGCCGACCCCCCTGAATTTTCGAGCAGAAGTTCCGATTATATAGTATTCGTATAGAAAATTTTGGAAATATAGGGTTTCGACCCCCCGAAACTAGTGACTTCCGACCACCCGAACCTTCGGGTCAAGCTTCGCCACTGGATGTCGGTGAATCAAAGAAGATGAATAATAATCACATGATGAAGATGGACAAAACTCACGATGAGTATGAGATCGACATCTCAACTACCAAAGACGAAAAGACCTGGCACAAAGCCTAGCAACTAGTCCATTTACAACATATAAAAATGGGCCTAAATTGAGTGCAATCTACTACCCCTCATTATGCCAACACAATTGTAAGGTTACACGGTGTAGTAGTGTGGAAGTGAGTTTATGTGTCAACGTGACAATTAATACGGCCGAATTATATGTAAATTTTAGTTTATGTGTTTTTTAATTTATCTAATGTTTTATTTTATTGTATTGAAATGGTTTTTATTTTAAAATGTAATGTTTTATTTAGTTGCAATGTTTTTTTTAAATAGTTAGTTATGTTTAGAAAAAATTTTAAAAACTCAAGATGACGTGGAGGCCACACAGTCACTGTCCACGCCACCACCACCAAGTCCATAATTGGTTAAATAATTAAAGATGACTTGGATCTACATGTCCGTTCATGCCCCCCCCCCCCCCAGCGTGACAATTGATACGACCGAATTATATTTAAATTTTAGTTTATGTGTTTTTTAATTTATGTAATGTTTTATTTGGTTTTTATTTTAAAATGTGATGTTTTGTTTAGTTGCAATGTTTTTTTTAAATAGTTAGTTATGTTTAGAAAAATTTTAAAAAAACTCAAGATGACGTGGAGGCCACCCAGTCACCGTCCACGCCACCACCACCAAGTCCATAATTGGTTAAATAATTAAAGATGACTTGGATCTACGTGTCCGTTCATCCCCCCCCCCCCCCCAAGAGCATGAGTACACCGTGTAGCCTAACAGTATTTCAATATTCAAACACAAAAAATATTTTAAATCATTTTTAGGGATAGAATTGGAGGGGTATCGGCAACTCTAGTGTCATACTTGATTATAAGACTGTGTGGCATATGCGGCCCTATGCATGTTGGGTGTGTGTCGTGTAATTACCTGTCAGGTATCATGTATCTTGTTACTTTTTTGAAATTACTCGTCTAGATTTCCAAATTCATATTTTAACTAGGTGTTAGTTGGTCCGCGCTTCGCCGCGGGCGTGGCTGTTGTGCACACATGTTTAGTAGTACGCCTTATTTAAAGTCAAAGTTAGAAAAAATTGTGTCAATGGTCAGCTAAAAGATGTTGCGGTGGATGTGGCTGGAATGGAAGCTTAAAAAAGTTGGGTAGTCAAAGTTTGAAATCCTAAAAGCTAAAAGTTTGGTGGTTAAATTAGAAGAAAATAAAGTACATAAGTTAGTAAGAAAGTTAGTGGCCAAAGTGAATTCAAGTTTAAAAAAGTTTAGTAGTCAAAGTTTGAAATTCTAAAAGCTAAAAGTTTGGTGAGCATATACTCTTTTGGCCCATTATCAATTTACCATTCGGGTTTTCCTTAACTGCTAGCCCATGAACTTGTCTAATATTTGTAGTTTAGTTATTTTGTTTATTTCAATAAGTAGATAAATGAGCATTAGTAATTGGGTTAGTGGCTGCCACGCAATGCATCAATTGGGTCTAATCATATGATTCTATTCAGCTTTGTGTTACTGTCTCAAGTAGCAAAGTAATTTCTCTATTTTAAAGAGGACATAACAGTAATTGTACGTGTACACAGGCTTATTATAGCAATAAGACACTATAGAAGTTTCCATATAATTACAGTATATATAATTATTATATATTTTTCCAATAAAAGTAGAAATGTAAAACTAAAAATTAGTGAATTGATATATTATTCTATTACCAAAGGCAAAACAAAATGCGTACGAGTATATGTTCAAGTAAACAAATTTTTATGGGCGGATATTTTGTCAAGGGATGGTTGAGCCTACTTTTTTTGGAGGGGGCAGGTTTGATTCTGATGCCTGTTCGGTTTTTTACTACCGTGCATTTACTTCAGAGAGGCTTGCCTCTTGTAGAGGGTGCAACATCTGTCAAGTGGCAGGTGGCGGGAAACTTTCCGGGTGGAAGCCTTAGTGCTCCTTATGCGCAGCCTCGACTCGCTTGTGGGTTGGCCACTCTCGCGTTAGCGTGGACCCGGTTAAGACAACATAGTCTGACCATTGTAGAGTGGCTAGGGAATCCCCTTCTAGGAGTTGTGATGAACTCTGCCACAACATAGAAAATCATCATCAAATAAAAAAGTAAACAAATTTTTATGCTTCGAGATATGGCATTAGATATAATCTAATCTAATCTAATACCATACATGCAAACATCATCAAAATTAATCCAATACTCGGGTTCACCCGCCAAAATGTTTCAAGTTTTGGGTATGTTAGCCGGATTCGGGTTTGTTTGTTGTCCAAAAATTTTCAAGTTTATGTATATTTTTATGAAGATGACGCACTAAAGACTAAAAAGAATGATGCATTAATTGTAATGATCCTATAACGGACTTATTCATGAATCGACTGTAGATAAGTTTAGACCGTTGGTAAAATTCAACTCATTTTTGGATTTTTTATTAATTCTTTTAACTTAAACTTAGTTTTTTGTATTTTTTTAGTATTAACTTTTTGACATTTTGTACGAATATTTTGATGATAACCTACCTACTTGTAAAGTATAAAAAGCCCAAAATAGTTAAAATAAAAAAACAGAACAAGAGGCATGGTGCAAACTTCGAGTCCCTAACTTTTTGAATTTTTTTTTAATGAAGTTCGATTAAGCATTGCGGCATATATGAATTTTGGTTTCATTTTCGGCTAACATTTTATGGATTTCAATATTAGGCCTTATCTTATGCCTGTCGGATTCCTTTACTCTTGAAGAGGGCGATTGTGTAGTAAATATATATATATTAATTCTTATCCGACGGCGCAATAGTTACTTCCAAAACTTCATAATTTGACCACAACTAGTATCAAGTATTTTATAAAAGAAGTTATAGATGTTATTAATCTTAATTGAGTGGTTATCATGTTTTTGAAAGATTTGTGTAGGTGTGTTTGGGGATGTGGATAACTATGAAAGAATTGAAAGTGAAAAATAAGAATTGTGTTAATCAAGATGGGCTGATGACAAGGCCCAAAGTTTGTCGTTTATAGTCAAGATAATGATGGGCTAAACGAAGAAATGACGTATTGATAATTGACGTATGGATTATGGATATGCCTTGAAATACGAACCCACTGTAACTCCCAATGAGCCCATAAATTTTTCGTGTTTATTTGATACGGTTAGATTTTTGTTTGTAACTGGTGGGATTATCCACACTTCACCTCAGGCTTTCGTCCAATATCGGTTTCCTTCGATACCATGTGATATTTGCATTCGATATAGCAAACAGAAACCTAATGCCTAACATTATATCAACACGTGTTTAAAATCTACAGAAAACCGTAAAAATTAATACCGATACCGATGTGTAGAAAGTATCGTTTTGGTTTGTCACGGTACCCTTACCGTACCGGAAATTTTTATAGCTTACGGTACCAAGACATACTCTATTGCAAATATCATACCGCCACATAAAGAGAACGAAAAAAACGAATAAGTTATGGTAAAGAGAATGAACTATCTTTGACCCATTTGGATAAAACTTTATAGAATCGTATATAAAATAAGCATGTTGTAACAGTATGTTTGTGAAAAAGTAAACCGCGACATTCTTTTTAATACACGTGTACATTTTTATTATTATTTTTTTAATGGCAAAACATCTAATTATCTAAATTACACCCCCTCTTCTTTTCTCTCCACTAAAACACATGCGATATACACATGTGTACATTTTTTTTTTAATTTGAATGGCAAAACATCTATATATAGGGCCCAGCAAAAAACTGAAAAACAAAGTCCACACAACAACCCCAACAAAAACAGCCGATCAATTAAAATGAATCTAAAACATCAAAGTTGGACCATTTATCCCAAGACAGGGAGGAAACCTTCATCCTACGAAGAATCCAAACAAAAGAATCTTTTTTAATAAGCTCCACCGAATTGAGAATTGGGAGAAACTTGTCTTCGAAGACATTCAAGTTCCTAGGTTGCCATATCCTCCATGTAGTTACCACAGCCACCATGGTCATGATTTTTTCCCACCTCTTTACTCCTCGAGCAGCCTTCAAAGTATCAAAGAGACACTTAACAGAGTCCACATTACCCGAACATGGTACTCTAATCCACCGGAAGTGCAACCAAATACACCTGGCAAAAGGGCAAGAAACGAAAGGTGATCGGTAGTCTCCTCCTACTACCCACAGCGGCCACAAAAGGTTTCAGAAAACAACCACACAATACATACGGAAGTTGAATCCCACGAGTTGCGAGCCCCATTTTAGAAGCCAAGTGACCACATAAAGCACCTCAGGAAACGACTTAAACTTAACACATTTTGCTCACTCCATTCCCCCACAAATAAGACATCATTCACATAGCGAAGATGGGATATGCACGGGCCATCATTTGGAACTTTAACCCCTTGAAACATGCCTCGATTAACAACCCTTTTCATATACATAACCAACATCTCCATGGCCAAAATGAAAAAGAAAAAGGAGAAATGGGCCACCTTTCTTAATCCTTTCTTGAAAGCAAATTACCATGTTGGCGAACCATTAACCAGGACCGAGCCCTTACCTGACATAAGAAAACCTTTAATCCATTCACCCAAACATCCGGGAACCCTATGGAATCCTGGTCTTCGGGAGGCATTTCCAATTTATCGAGTCGTAAGCATTTTGGAAATCAACTTTGATGATCAACATTTTATCCTTACTCTTTATTTTCCACGACACAAGCTCACTGATGATGAGAGGGTTATCAAGAATGCTTCCCCCCTACAAATGCAAATTGGGTAAAAGAGATAGGAGAGTTCATAAACGGCTTTAATTGGTTGGCCAAATACTTTTGTAACAATGTTATAGACATACCTGACCAAAGAAATGGGCCTATATTCTCCAATAACTTGTGGATCTGAAGCTTTCGAATTAAAGCCACAAAGGAAGTATTGCAGCCCAAACTGAAATTTTCAGTTAAATAAAGTCCTCCATACTCTCATGACAGATGACTCGAGATGATCCTAGTAAAACTTAAAATTTATTAAAGAGAACCCGTTAGGCCTAGGGGATTTGCCACCATCATAGCCACAGATGGCCTTCAAAACCTCAGTGGCCGAAAACGGGAGAACAAGAGACGAAGCCTGATTTGAAGAAAGAGATGGCAAGCTATAATTCGTAAAACTGGGCCGCCTTCTTATTGGTTCAGAAAAGTGTTTCTTAAACCATCTCATTATCTCATCTTTGATGAGAACGGGCTCTTAGAGTAGGTTCCATTGATGCACGACCCATTAAGTCTACACCTTGCAAATTAATCTTCACCACCTTATGAAAATATGTCGTTTTTTCATCACCTAACTTAACCCAATTGAGGATAGCCTTTTGCTTTAAATATCGAGCCTTAGCCACCTCCATGTCTTTGACTTTGACTCTACAAGCCGTACGCAACTGTTTTCCACATTGCTAAGACTAGATACCTTAGCGAGTATCTCAAGATGCTTGATTGGTTTCAAAGAGGCCTCAAACTCTTCCTCTTCTTTTATCCTGTCCTCCTCCATCCACTTTTTGATATCCCTTTTGATGCTTTTAAGTAATTTGCAAAGAACCAAATCCACTTTTAGAGGGCCTTTCCCTGACACCATATTTGACATCACAATCCTATTCAACTCCAGCGTCCTCACCTAACTATTAAAAAGCTTAAAAGGAATGGGAACATAATCCAACAACAAATGGAGGTTATCCGAATAAGCTCTAATGACACCTTTGGATACTGAGCCCATTGTCAGACATATACGTGAAGCTGCCCCCAATCATTTGATATTCCAAAAAGCCCACTCTAGCAATAAATCATTGAAGATACCTAGAATTGATCCAATCCTCTGCCCTTTGTCCTCATTAAAGTCCCCAAGAGCCACCCAAATACCAGAAAATTGAGCCCTAGCATCATCAATGACACCCCATAAATTTATCCAACTAGCTAGGTCCCTGGGCGCATATGCGTTGATAATATTTACCCTATCCTACACTCCCTTAATAAAGCCACAAACACAGCAAAAAACACTGAATCTTAACCATAGTATCCATCATAAACTTTTCAAGATTCCAAACAGAAAAGAGGCCACCTGATCTACCCACTGCATCGACGACCTCGAACTCATCGGGAACCTATCCTAGAACAATGAACACAACATTTCAACAAATCATGACAACCTAACTGTCTCTAAATCGCCTTTAATCAACTTCTTCACTTGGTTGTCAAAACCGCCTATCCTAATCCCCAATCCTTCTCCGTAAGCCATCGTACCATCCAACTCTTTCTTAATATCACTCAGAACTAGCGGAACCCCAAGACTCCTGAGTTGAATATAAGGAGAATCTCCACTTATCTCCTCAGAAGAAGACACACCTGACCGATCTAACCTCATCGATGAGCCTCCTCCCTCCTAGAAGACTACCTAATTTTATCATCCAAACCAAATGGTTTAGGATCCATATTAAGATCTATGGCTTGGTTATTACAGCATTGGGCCACACTCCTCTTTCCCCTCCCTTTAAACTTATCTTTGGGCCTAACCGTGACAAATCCCAAGCCTAAATGATCTTTTGTTTCCTGGGCCAATGTAAAGGATTTACTAGGCTCTAAATTTGAGGACCCTTGCTTTGTGGGAGGCACTGAATGTTCATAAAAATTCCCCAAACACGACCTTTTGCCATCCGGCTCTTCGCCTCCACAAACCCTAAGCCGTTATCCACCGTCGGTGAACCAACAATCGGAGTAGCATGAGGCGAAATCTTCGATCGTCTCTGATTAAGAAAGCAAGAGCCCAATTCTTGTCAATTTCATGGACCCACACCATCATAAGTTGGCCTTCTACTTCAGTCTCACTTCCCTATCAATACGGGCATCAGATGTTAACGATCATCGCCATTTTATCTTCCGACACGTTGTCATCCCAATATCAACAACTAACCGGCAGGCAAGCCTTCCATATCTGTTCCCTATACAATTAACGACATGTCTATCCTAGAGCTTAATTGGACACCAACTACCTTTATCCAGACCACTCTTTCAAACTTCGGCGCATTTCCCACCCAAACATACATCCAAGAAAACCAAGTAGGCTATAGATCGTACATAGATGCCAAAAAGACTTGAGCTTCCTCAACTGATTGGAAAATGCACATAGTCTTCATTCCCCTCAAATAGCGCACTTTTGTCCCCGTCAATACGTCGTCCCAGAATAGGTCATTCAAGTTTCTAAAATAGCCATATCTTTCACCTTGCCTATTAAAGACTTGAACTGCAAGAAATTTTTAGCCTTCGATATCAGTGGTGGTAACTCAATCAAAATACCATTTGAATCATAGCCACCTCCCTTGGTGAGGGCTTCTTTGAATGAACTAGCCCCTAAAGTATCACCTATAATGGCCTTTCCTTACAACCCCTCATTTCTCTCCTTAGGTAAATCCCCCAGCCTCAAGAATATAGGATTACCTCTGGCATGAATAAGAACAACCTCCTTATTCCATCCCTATGAATTTTTGATGGAGTAACACAAATAACAACCCTATCCATTGTTACATCCCTAAGCTTAAACAACCAGATTTCCACAGGATAAACACATCCTTTAGATAACCTAAAGAACCCAAACCTGTTCTCACCACCTTCTGTATTCCACAGGATAAACACATCCTTTAGGTTGTCAAAATGAGCAAAAGCCTTCCATAGTCTTGCCTATAGTAGCCTAAAGGTAGCTTGGAAACAAAGAAAGAGGCACACCTCCTCAACCATTCTTCCATGTTTTGGAACTTCTTTTCTTTAACTTGTATCTCCTGCTCACTAGGTCTTGCCAGGTTCTTCCATTACCAGACCTCAACTTCGTCTTCTCCTCTAATTTTCTCTTCCTCGGTTCCTGATACTCCTTCTTGTCAAGCTTAGGTTGATGCCACATGTTAAGCTCCTCACTTCTTCTAATTGTTGACACAATTGTGTGAAAAATATTGTGGTGAGAGAGGCTTGGATGATTTCATAAAACAAAAGTGTCAAGAAAAAGTGACTTGGTACAATTTGATTAATTTGTTATATCTATCGATGTACACACACATATATATAATTATCACATAACATGTTAATTTTTTTATTAAAAAAACGATAGCAATATCTTAGAAAAATAAAAAAGAATAAAATCTTCATGTTGTATATTTAAAAAACTATATATAAACATATAAAAAGTTACAATTAAATATGATAGGATACTTAATTTAAAAGTCAACAACAATTAATATAAGATTTTTTTAATCTTGTAGTAATGCTTATTTGAATAAAAAATTAAAAATCAAAAAGTCAATAAGATGTATGGTATAAATGGATTCTCAATTAAATTATTGGCTTTCACTCGAACTTAATTGTATGTGTGTGTATATACATGTATGTATATGTATATATATATATATATATAGGTAGAGAATCGTGTATAAAGGGTGAGATTTGTAAGAAGGGTAAGAAAGATCTTGGTATCATTGAATTTAGTGATTGAGGGTATTAATGTAATTTAATAAAACATAATTTTAATACATATAATTTATTTAGAACACCTACCATGACAACTATATGTTTCATATAAAACACACTACAATTAACCTACAAAATAAATTATTAAGTGATTATTATAAAACACTCTAGTTTGTTTTTTATTCAATACATGTGTGTTTTAAATAAATCAACCTAGTTTTACTGTGTTTTAAATGAATCAGGCTAATTTTACTGTGTTTTATAGAACAAAAAACATCCACCAAGATTAAATGTAATTTTTATATATACATATATAGCAATGTGGTATTCATGTTAAAGATAAGAAAACTCTTGTTAATATGGTGCATTTTTTAAAGAAAATATGTATAAAAAGTTATTGACGTTTAAAAAGAATGTGGGAAGTTACATGTGCCTTGCATATGAGTTTTCAAATTTAGAACACACTAAATTACTATTGTACCATTAGGGGGTGGTTATCATACAAAGTATTAAAAATATGCGAGTGTAGTAAAGAATCTCCACCATCCATTTTGAAGATTTTGACTAAAAAGCACGTGATCTCAATTTTGATTATATAATTGATGATACAAAGAAACAAAAGGGTATTTTAGTCAACTGCCTCTAAAACCCACTTCTGCCATGATTTTTAAACGCCTATAACTTTTTCATACGATAATGTTTAAAAAAAAAATTACACCGTATTAACGAGCGTTTCATTCTCTTTAATTTGAGTAGGCTATTACTATAGTTTTCTTAATTTTCTAAAACAGGTAAGTAATTTCACATTCAAGTATTTGGTACGTGATTTTAGCTGTAGGGTATCTGATACGTGATTTTATGTGTATAGCTAAATGTGGGCATCTGATATGTAATTCTATTTCTATGTGTATGACTAATTTGGTTATTTTGTACGTGATTTTAAAATATGGAATATGATACACAATTTTAAGTATTATGTAGTATTGTACATGAGTTTGGGTATGGTATGTAATTTTTGTTATCACACTAATCTTGGCATATGATTATTGATTCTAGTTGTATGACCAATTACGTACAAGATACTTTAATGTGAAGATATGTACCGTATTATGTAATGACGTATTGGTACATAATCTCATAACATTATACAATTATTACGTAATTGGTTATTATGTACGTGAAGTTACGTACCATATTAGGTGTATAGCCAACTGTGGGCATCTGATACGTGATTTTATCTCTGTGTATAACTAATGTGGTTATTATGTACGCGAATTTAAAATACAAAATATGATATACCTTTATATGTATATACTATATATGGCACTTGATTTTAAGTATTATGTAATCTTGTACATGATTTTGGGTATGGTAAGTAATTTTAGCTATAGGGTATCTGGCACATGATTTTAAGTGTATGACCAAATGTGGACATATGATACGTGATTATGGGTATGGTACGTAATTTTAGTTATAAAACTAATATTGGCATATGGTACATAATTGGTTATATAACTAAAATCACGTACCATATGCCAAGATTAGTCTTATAACTAAAATTATGTACTATACCCATAATCACGTATCAGATGGCCACATTTGGCCTTACGCTTAAAATCATGTATCAGATACCCTATAGCTAAAATCAAGTACCAGATATACATAGTTGTGCCCACACCTAAAATTACGTAATGTCTCAAAGAATTATACCAAAAATTTTAAAACTATTGAAGATTAAGAAAACTATAGCACTAGGCTACTCAAATTGAAGAAAACGAAGCGCTCGTTAATATGATTTATTTATTTTTTTAAACTATTATCACATGAAAAAGTTATAGCCGTTTAAAAATCGTGGGGGAAGTGGGTTTACGAGTCAAGAAGTAAAAAAGACAAAAATGTCCTCCCATTTGAAAATTGACTATGTCAAAATAGATGGTGGAGATCTCTTCCTACACTTCGCACGTTTTCATTACTTTGTATTTGAACCTTCCCATACATATACATAGGATTTCGATCATTTGAGAAACTTAACCTAATTAAGAACTGAGAGAATTATTCTAAACCACACATTTCTCTAAGGCAAAAAAAAAACCTCTAAGGGTTAGGATCAAATACACAGTGAAAGAAAAATAGGAAGTCGTAGGAAGGGTATCAAACGGACTCCGATTGAACTCATTCAAGCGGCATTGGAACCGTGTTATCGAACCCTACGACATCGGTTTTTAGGTCTTCATTTTTTGGAGTTTTAGCTTGTAGTTTTTAGAATATGCCTTATATCATTGTGTCTTTTATGTACCATTGTGTCTTTTTCTTATTTTCATCATTGTGTCATTTTTTCAATTCATTGTGTCTTTTTTCCTTAGCATTGTGTTATATTTTTTGACATTGTGTTATATTTTGTGGCTCATTGTGTCATATCTCATTATCTATTGTGTTTTTTGTATCCTTATCACCTTTCTCATTTTTTGTAGCCATTGTAGAATAACCCAACCCAAACCTCTAATCCACCCATTTTCCTGCAAGTTTTTTTTTTTTTTTTTTTTTTTTTTTTTTGCATTTATATATATGTATATATACGTGTCTAAAACTATAAAAAAAAATATTGTTGTCCATACATGTTTTGTAATTTACATATATTTGCAAATGTGTAGAAATAATTTCATATATATGTATAGAAAGGAAGATTATGGGTAAGGGCATATTATTTTAATGTAGATATGTGTCTTCACGTGTTAGAATTTAAAAAATAAGTGTCATACTATGTTTGACAATATATACATATGTATAATTGAAAAATGTAATATACACATATGTATAAATGAAAAAAAATAAAAATAATTGTTCTTGGAAGAAAAACTGCGATTTAACCAAAAAAAATAATAATAATGCCTTAAAGAAACGATCTAGAATTTTTCTTTCGGTTCTCAATTTGCTAAGAATCCCTACCATATATCTATTCCATTCGTCGTATGTATCCTGTTATGTCAACATGTGTTTTGATTGTTGAAATAACTGATAAACATGAAAAAAAAAGGAAAAGAAAGAAAGAATGAGATACGTGGAGAGAGGCACATGGAGGAACCTCATCTGTTCCACTAGCCACTCATGTCAACATGTGATCCATTTGGATGTGAGTATCGTATTCGTACTACATCCACAATCATTTATATATTATTTCTACCTTCACTGAATTTATAGAACTTTTGGGGAATTTACAACCATTTTATTAGTTAAAAAAACTTAGGATCTACCATATAAGTACAAAAAAAATAAAATAAAGAAGAAACAAAATTTACACGGTAGCCCGGGCTACCCTAACATCTACATTCGTCCGCCTATGGTTTTAAACTATTCACAAAAAAATTAAAAACTAGCGTAAGATATAATGAAACACATGAAATGTTATATATTACTGATGGTAACGGTTCACACCCGTGTTTATTACGTGGGCCCATCAAATGACATTACATTAGTTTGTATTATTGCACCATAATTATATACTCGTATAATATTTAACACTTTTATCCCTTAAATAAAAATGCATGGCATACAATAATAGACGCTAAGTGGGGCCTTTAAATAGATGATGAATTGGATTCATATCTTGTTAACTGAAGACTCACCCACCTTCAAGAACCCTCTCACCTATGGGTCTACCCATATAATTGAAAGAACACAACTTATTTCTACACAACTTTTTAGATGGGTTCCAAAGGCCATGGTAATAATATTCGTGTCACAACAGTTCCATCACCTAGAGGTGGTAAAGAGGATGGTGGTTGTGGTAGCGAAAACGGTGGTGGTTCGGGGAAATCGCCAAAAGGGCAATTGTGTTTGTGTTCGCCAACGACGCATCAAGGATCATTTAGGTGCAAGTTTCACCGTCAAGGGTCTACAACTGTTGCGTGGTTCAGTCGATCCAAATCCATGCCACCGGCTAGAAACAATAATACGAATGGTGGTTCTAATTTCTCTCCTAAATCCGTCGAATCTACATAACCTAGGTGTTGTGTTCATCATGCTATTTCTTGTTGGTAATTTTTCGTATACAAGAAACTAGAGTTAATAAACCATGTTGTTATGAGTGTTATATTGATCTAATATGACTATCGTACTCTTTTCTTTTCTTTTAAATCATTTTCTTAATTTCTTAATTATACATGAGAGTGCGTATTTATCTTTTTAATTTGATATTAATATTGGACAAAGTATATTAGTTCATTAATCACTAAATGTAACGAACATAATGACTATATGTATTATAGAGAGAAGAATTAATTAGTGTAGGAGTTAATATTGATATTTCAATGGTGATTTGTCTTTTAATTTTAAATTTCTTTTAAAACTTGATATCAAAGTAGCTTATCTTTTTCTCACCACAATAGATTAAGAAAAAATACACTTTACGTCCTTTATGTTGGTGATAGTTTTGGGCGATGTCCTTTAACTACGAAAATTACACTGAATGTCCTTTATGTTATTGTTTTTCTACGAGCGGGGTCCTTTAACCCAACTCAGTTACGTTTTTTTTGTTAAGTCTTAGCATGTGTCTTGAGGGTATTTTGGTCTTTTTACCCTTTCTCTTTAAAAATCTTAATTAATTTTAAAACAAAAATCTTATTGAATTAAAAAAACATAAATTTGATCCACCACAGATTAATTTTGATCCATAATTGCACGATTTGTAAAATAAAGGTTTATAAACATCAATTAATCGGTCTCTATCCACGATTTCCTATACAAAACTGGATTTTGTTACTGTGATATGAAAGATTCATCGGTATCGTACAAATGACTGAAAATCAGACGATCGAGCAATGGTCGAAGAACATGAGGAGAATCAGATATCTCTGTTGCACCATCTGCAACACCACCGTAGCGAACCCCAGCAGTCATCAATCTTTACCCATATCACCACCTACCAACTTCACCAAAAAATCCTAGCCTCTGCCGCCAATCATCACCCGTCACCCGTTCACTGCCGCCGTCTACACCAACAACCCACCACTCCGACAACTTCATAACCCCTAAATCACCTCTGTCACATCACCACTGTAACCGCAACTACATCTCCACCACCGCTGCAAACCCTAAACTCCCTTCACCACTGATATCCACCCACTTCTCCTTATCACATGGTTTCTCCAACAGAGGCAAATGGGTATGATACCGGGTTAGATCTCAAAAACCTAGGCAACGGTTTCTCCATGTGAACAACGATTGACCTTTGTTCCTTGTTTCTAATGAAAGGGAATAAGGATGAGGAGATGGTGGTGGTGTTTGTTTGGTGCCAATGGTGGATAAAGAGTGCAGATGGGGAGATTAGTGATAAAACGGATATAGGTTTTATCATACACATAATATATATATATATATATATAGGATTTGGTTCAAATGAGAACCTTTTCCTAAATTGAGGTCTGTGAGAACCATTCTGGACCACAAATTTCTCCAAGGCAAATTTTTTTTTAATTGCAAAAATCGCTGCTTTATATGCAAGAATTATTTTTTATTATTTTTTTTCAATATACACATATGTATAACTGAAATATACACATAAGTATAGCTGAAAAATGATATATACACATATGTATAATTGCTATATACACAAATGTATAATTGCCATATACACATATGTATAAATGAAAAAAAAATTCAAAAAAAATAAAAAAAAATTTTTCCTTGCATAAAAATGTGCGATTAAAGCAAAAAAAAAAAAAAAAGAATTTTTGCCTTTATATGAAATGTGTGGCCCAGAATGGTTCTCTCAGTTCTCAAATAGGGGTTGGTTCTCTTAGGATCCCTACCCTATATATATATATAGGGTTAGGATCATGTGAGAACTCATATGAATTATGAGAACTAGAGAACTCATCTGGACCATTGATTGTGATGATCCAATGGTTGAGATTAAAGGATGTGACTTTTTTGTCTTGACATGTTTATTAAGAATTTTTTAATATAATAAAGTCAAAGAAAGGGTATTTAGGTAAAATACCATAGGAGAGAAAAAATAATATAATATTATATTAATTTTTTATTTCATTATTAAAATAATCATATTTTTTTTAACTTTAATTTATTTTTTTAAAACAAAAGAATAAACACATATTCAAAAATAAAAAAAATATGTGCCTTCATTGTTCAGTAACCCATATATGAAAAATCTTTACATCAGTGTAAAAATTCAAAATTCATAATTTTTACATCTGCTAGTCTGTCATCTCTCCCCTCGAGTTTTACACTTTTGTAAAATTTACGTTGGTGTAAAACGTCATAAAAAACTTGAACACGCGAACTTGCTCCGCAAAATGTTGATCATCATTCGCCTCTCTTCATTGTCCACCTTAACAAATTTAATAAAGCCACGAACTCAAAAACTTGAAGATCATCATCGCCTCTCTTCGTTGTCCCGCGCTGCGCCCATCCAAAAAACACACAGTTTTGTTACCTGCATTCTCATCACATCAAAACATCCATTACCATCAAAGGCCAAATTTTATCAAACATATGATTAACCAACAAATGTTAAACCTAAAAAGTTAAAAAACATTACCTTACTACTACAAGCATTCCATAGATAAAAAATCATCTTGCAAAGCAGGCGCATCCGATGCCTATAAAAATAAAACATAAAACTCTATTAAAAAATTGTATTACACCGATCTTTGGGTTCGATACGTGGTACTTACTAGACACTATACTATACATGATAGGTACACTTGCCTATTGTGTTGTTTTAGGCAAAAGTAACTGTCACTTCTTGTAAATTTAAAACTCGGTCACGTTATGGGAAAAATCTTAATCAATATATTTTAATTTACTAAAATGACATACCCTTGGCGATGTTTATAATAAACTAGTTGTTCGTGGTTGCCACCAGGGTTTCGTTGTAGGCTTTAAAGGTTTTCAAATTAGCCAATCCATAAAGAGGCTTCCTCAACTTAACTCTTCTAGCTTTGAATATATTCAGGATGTTGTCAACGAGATGGAATATCTCACATATCCTTATGTTGAGAAGGTTTCTCAATGCATTGGGAAACCTCTAAGTGTTTTGTAGGTGATGGAACCAACTGGCTGGAATTAAGATGTGCAGGGAAGGTGTTGAAATCTTATTCAAAGAAGAGGCCACTCGAAGGTGATAGTGAGGAGAACTTCTCAAAGAGAATGTAAAGGGGAATATTGAGTGGCAATGTGAATTTCGGGGTTCTCAAAGATGTCCCCAAGAAAAGAATCAAGAAGACTGTCAAAATGAACACTAAGAAAGCCCAGGTGATGGGTTTTCATGCTCCTAGCCTTGCAACTAATGATCTAGAAACTTCTACGATAACTGATGCTCTAGTTTTTCCAGATTCACAACTGGTGGATGAAGATCAAGTTTTAAGATCATTCGTAGCTTTCTTGGTAGTTGTGGACTATTTAAAATATTGTTTACTCCTATGTTTTTGAACAATTTGTTTTGTGTTGTGATGGTTGAAACCTTCAAGGTTTCGTATGTTGTATATAGGTGTAAAATTATCGATTATGTAATGCGACTATAAAAGTATGATCCAAAGAGTTATACTTTGGACAGCAAACAATGAAATAATATTTAATGGTTAAATATTATTAGTCACAAATAACTTCAACGTGGAATAAATATTTAGAGAAATATTTAGTGGAAATATTATTTGGAACACTCTGTAATAACTGTTTATAGAAATAATTGTTCGAGAAGTGGATTAATTATTTAGAATAATTAATTAGATAGTTTAAAGCATTGAATGATAGAATGGTTATTATTGGATAATAACTGTAAAGGGTGTCGAATAATCGAATGCCCATTATTTGATATTATCGGTCAAGAGATCATTATTGTTGGACGATAATTAAGGATGTGAACTTCATAAATGGTGTTCATTTAAAGGGTTGAATGATATATGTTTTAATCATCCTAATGTTTTACCTAAAACCCTAATGATAATATGTACACCACAAAAGATTAAAGGGTTAATCAAAACACCACAACCAAACCAACATCACCATCATCGACCACCACCACTCCCACGCCCCACCATGAGCCGCCCACAACCCCTCACCCGTTCACGCGTTGGCTACCCTCTGAGTCACGCCCCACGTTCGTTCCCCTAGGGTCACGCGCCACACGTCGGCTCCCCTCGGGTCACTTGTCGTCGCCTCTCCCATCGGGTATTCTCATTTTGATAGGATCAGGTATTATTCAGGTGATAGAAAAGATTGAATCTTGAAGTTGGTGATTGGGCGGATTTTTTGGTTTTTCATCAAAGGTAGCAAATCAAAACCCCTATGATTGTGGATTATAATATTATTTGCTTGATTTATATTTGGATCAGTGGGATGGAAATCGATTCTGATTTATATTGTTAAGACGCTTCCGCCTAATATATATATCTATATATATAGGGGAAGTATATGGAAGAAACCCACTTTAGATGAAAAACCCAAAAAACCCATTGAGTGGACTATATTCATCCACATAGATTTCATAATATTATATTAAGAAGGGTAACTTAGTCATTTCCACTACCCCTCTTCTCTCTCTCCCTATATATATTGTTTCCCCTCTCTCTCTCCTCATTTTATTTTCAAATTCAAATACCCAATTTTTTCACTGCCCTCTCTCTCTATACTCTGCCCTCTCTCTGTCTCTCTCTAGAACCACCACCACCACCACCTTCCACAACCACCATTGCCACCTCCGGTCACCACCTCGCCACTCCGGTCACCACGTCCCACTAACAAAGGTGATATATATATATATATATATATATTGTATGCTTCTAGTTGATTTTTGTTTTCTTTGAATATGTACAAAATGAGAGATGATACATTGATACCAATAATGACGTTTGATGTGCATCTATTTTTTGCAGGCCCTGAGAAAGATGAGCAAGGAAGGCCAGGCAAGCACTCTCTATAATGATGTCCATCGAGTTACAACGGACCGGACTGGAACTGAAAAAGGAAATAATGCACCCACAAACTAGATCTTTCTGAACCCCTTCAGTCCTAAACTGGAAAATGATCTGAATAAAAATTTGTGGTTTTATTAATTATATAAAGCACAGATATAAAATAACGTCATCAAGTTTGAAAAATATAATTTTTTTTCAAAATGATCGGTGGGTTATAGTTCCAGACAGCTGGTTAGAATAATAATAATAATGCTTTGTTTTGTTAATAGGATGGTTTTAGGATACTTATAGTGGTATTTTATTAGGTTTTGGGTTTTGTTAGAATAATAATAATAATAGTTTTGGGGATAGTTTTTGTTCGCACACCAAGTGTTCGATCAAATGCTTGAATGAAAAAAAAACTTATGTTAACCTTTTTTTTTATTTTTTTATTATTATTATTTTGTTTATGTTATGTTTTTATTAGATTGAGGACATGAGGTTGATAGATCACATGTGATTGATGAATAAATTTGTAGTCTTTTTTATGTTAGTATATGCTAACACAGGTTAGTGATGCCCTATTATGTGTTTGAGGATCCCAAACTAACATGTGTATCTGTTCTAGTGTTGGTTTTTCACGAGTAGGCTATTGGAAGAAGGCGGCGTTAGTGATGTGGCTGTGGTAAGTGATGTTTTTTATAAAGATTATATATTTTTAATCTTTTGGTGAATAGGGTGTTTAAATAATTTTTGTATTCTGTTTAATAAATTTTTGGCAAGTGAAATTGTTATGAACTCGTATAGGGTACATGTCTATTTTTTGCGGTCCGGGTCTTGTATGCTCACACACGTTAGTGATGCTAACACATGCTAGTATATACCCAACTAACAGTTGTTAGGGTCCATATGACATACGTTATTTTCAGTAAAACATATTCTGAAACATATGTTTTGTTATAAGAATTTGATGTTTTGTTTTAAGAATTTTGGGTCACGAGCTTATTTTTTTTATTGTTATTTAAAAGCAATTTGAGTTTTGGGTATTTATTATCATTAATATATTATTATTATTATTATTTTAAAGTATCGTGATTTTTGTGTCGAGTAGGAACCACTTAGAATTGTGTCTATTTTTTGCAGTCCGAGTCTTGTATGCTCACACACGTTAGTGATGCTAACACATGCTAGTATATGCCCAACTAACAGGTGTTAGGGTCCATATAACATACATTAGTTTCAGTAAAACATATGTTTTAGAATATGTTAACACATGCTACTGATGTATTGTTGGATTTCAAACCATATTAATCGTATTTGAGTAGTTGTATTAACATAGTTGTAAAAATCGCGTTTAGTGGTGTTTATACACATGTTTGAGTATTATACACTTGGCACTTCAAATTGAGTATGATACACATGGCATTGCATATTTGGTATTTGTTTATACACATGTTAGTGATGCTAACACGTGCTAATATATACTCTAACTAACAGGTGTTAGGGTTCATATGACATACGTAGTATATGCCTAACTAACGTGTGTTAGGGTTCATATGACATACGTTATTTCAGTAAAACATATGTTTTTAGAATATACTACACATGTTAGTGATGTCTCATTATATGTTTCGGGGAGCCCAACTAACACGTTTTATCTTTTTTTTTTGTAAGTGAAGAGATGTTTTGTGTTAAAGAGGAAGATGGGTATCAAGAACGAAGCATAGCTAGATCTTTTTTATGTTGTTATGATAGTTTTTTATCATTCACAAATAATTATGTATGTATGAAAACTTTTTTGATAAATTTTTAGTATTGATTGTAATGATCGTTTTTATCATTTATTAAATAAATACACATTTTATGTGATCTTTTATTATGTTCTTTTAGTATATGCCTGGTAACACATGTTAGCGATGTCTCACACGAGGGCAGAATTTTGCATCACAACACTAACGTATGTTAATTTTTCGTGCTGGAGAAATTGCCATAAAGTAGGAGAGATGTGACTTGACAAGTGTCAAATCAACCCTTTTAAACCTAGGATTCAGAAAATTAAATTGGCCCACTTGCTTTAATGACTCATTTGCCCTTGATCTCATTACAACCACACAAATGCAAGTGGCTTTCTATTATTATAAACAATTAATTAAGGACCATTGATCAAGTTTGATCAATGGTCACCATAGAGTTTAAAGGGTTTTTTCATGAAGATGGGGTTTCCTCTTTATCCATCCCCTATATATATATATATATATATATATATATATATTTGTTAAATAAATATAAAATAGTGATTTTATAGTAAATCAAATGAACGGATCCGGGTCCTGTGTTTTGACCTGGATGTGACCGGATTCCCAACATTATAGTCGTGTATGCCTTTTGTTAAGCAAGACTATATGTAGGTGTAACCTTTAAAGCTATTGGGCCTTTTATCTATGCTGATTGTAGCCCTTCATGGTTGTTTATGTAAGCTAACTTTAAGGTTTGTTTATTTGTGAGTATGTTTGATATATATGGCTTGTGGAACTATGATTTTGTCAAATTTTCCTTGCTTGAAATGGTTTTTGATAGATGTTGATATTTGTCATTTTTACTTCTATTTTTTGAACTTTTTTTTAGTTGTGTAATATTTCCTAAGTCCTTTTTAACATATGGTGCTGCAAACACCTTATTTAATTGGATCATAGGCAATGATGACACGTTATACTATTCATTGCACTAGTTTAGAGAAACCTTGTGCATTTTGAACATAAGTCATTAGCCAACTTATGGAACTATTAGTGTAGGATGTTCGATATTGTCTATGAGATACTTATATAAAAGTTATCTAAGTCCCATGTAGTCATATTGTTTTAGGGACTCAACTTGTATATGGGTTTATTTAACCTTTAAACACATTGAGCATTTTGGGTTAGAAGATCATCCCCTTACATGAAACTTATCATGGAGGTTATTTTATAGGGGCTCTAACCAGTAATAGGATAAATAAGATGAAAGCACAATTCTTAAAACATAAAATTTCCATTCACTTGTTTTTCTTTATCACAAGGAAAAGTGACAGAATAACTCAGGCCACTTTCATTACATGTGTTTTTAAAAAAGTAGAAGCATTTAGGTGTTTTCCGTTTCAACGACTTGGAATTTTCTTCCCTTCTTGGTCTTCTAGCTTACAAGAGCCTCCCTTGTGAGATTTTGTTATGATAATGTCCTTCCTATTTAGGATCAAGCTTTCCAAGGTTTTTATTTCTTGCTTGCTTCTTAGAACCAGGTCACTAGACTTAAAGGCTTCCATCTTTTGTTTATAGCGGTTTCCTGAATTCCTGCAGTATCTGGTTTTTTTAGCGAGATCGAGGTTTAACATCACCTCGGAGTTGTTTTGATCTGGGTTAATGTTGATGCTGCGATTGGTGATTATTCTATTCTCAGCTCGTATGATGGCTTCGGAGTCATAGAGAAGACTAAAGAGGGTCTTTAAGTGGATTGGCTTTTTTGTGGTCCGAATGACCCACAAAATTTTTTGAAGCCCATTTACCCATTTCTTACCGAATTTCCCAAGCCTTCTTTTCATCCTTCAACTATGCTCCGATTCATGCATTTAGCTTTCCTGTTCGACTGAGGGTATGAAACTGAACTGAAGAGTTGTACTATCCTGAAATCTTTACATGAAGTGATGAAAGACTTCTCTGCAAATTGTTTCCCATTGTCCATAACTATCACATCGAGTAACCCAATTCTATAAATGATACTTTCCCACACGAAATTGGTGATATACTTCCCAATGATGTCACCTCATGTTGTTTTGTGAGTAATCCACCGCTACAAGGAGGAATTTGACCCCCTGCTGTGACACCCCGCATTTTCAGGTTCCTACTTTAACTAAACTCTAGTTAACTTGTACTTACATTTCTAGCATTTTACTTAACTAGGGTTAGTTAGGTGAGTCACACGTTGCACAGTTATAGGTTAATAATTGCATGAGACGGTAATTCATGGAATTACCAAACTACGTACACAAGTATCGAATCCTTAACGTTGGTAAATTGGTGAAACATAACTGTTATGCTTGACATTATGTGAATTTACATGATTAAGCGTTGTCGGGTTGGTAACCGGTACAGGACGGACCGGGACTCGAAACCATAATCTGAACATCTTGGGTGCTTTATAGTTTATTAATAATAAGATAGGTTATTATTATTATAGGGTTATCATATTAAAAATGAAAAGAAAATAAAATAATGGATATAATGTTCCCCCGTGGAGGGGATAGTAAATCCTCCGCAAGTCCGCGAGGCATGATTAATTCCTTTCCACGTTTAAAGACGCGTCGCGGAGCGCGGGGAGGAAGGTTTATCCTCCGCGGTCCGCGGGCCAATGTCAGACGAGCCAAGTCGGTTTATTTGTTATAAAAACGATTTTAAACCTAGTTTTTTATTATCTCACAACCCTAATCCGCATCTAAACTCTCCATTACAAAAATATAGACCCCTAACACCTGCTAAGGCTCAAGAACATTATTCGGGAGGCTTGGAAGGTGTTCGGTTTGTGATTGTAAAGAGCTTTGGGTATAATACTTAAACAATTATGTTTTAATCTTCTCTATTATGTTTTTAACACCATAAACATGTTTGTCCAGATCTAATGTAAGTTTAAAAAGATTAAAACATCAGTTTTCTAAAAGATTAACATGTTAAACATAGGGTTTTATGATGGTTATATGATTATGTTTGCATGTTAGTATATATTGTTGATTGTTAAACATCTAGGGTTTATAGATGATTGTATTTATGATGAATCTTGCCTATTTTGATCATGTTAATGTACGAGAGTTCAGGTATGATGCTTATTTGATGTTTTTGATCGATAATACACACTTAGGGTTTGTTATAGTTAAGACTAGATTAATACCCGCGTGGACACGCGGTTCAATAAATTTTAGCATTTTAAGGGATAAAATGTAGTAAAACATAAAATATAGTTAAAATATTTTGATAAATTGTTAAAAGTAAGAAATACACATATAATTCAAATATGATTAAATATTTTCTTATACACTACATTTTTTGTTTTATTTATGACCTTCCCATCGGTATCAAGTAACTTAACCCACGCCCTGCTCTTAACACTTGACAATACCACATAAAGATGGCTATGTGTGAATCCTGTATTCGTTTCTGTGTTTGCATCTTAGTCCGAAAATATAAAAATGCATGTCATCCATAATTAGAAAATATATAAATATATTAGGATATCTCTAAATTAAAGGTAATAAGTAGGTTTAATTGTTATAATTATGAACTTAAACAAAAGTTTGAAAATTTTTAAAATATTCTATTCATTCAAAATTTCAAATTGAATGCATTAATTAAGTTTAATTGCTAACATTATTATCTTAAATTCAAAATTTAGAAATTTTACAATATTAAATTTTGAAACTATATACTTATAAATAGAACATTTAATATTCGAATATTTTCAAAGTTTAACTGATATCTATCTTTTGAAATTATAGTATTCAAAATTTGAATTTTATTTATAACCAATATTACTATATGTTAAAATTAAATATATTAAAAAATCTGTACTTTAAAGTTAATAAGTAGGTGTAATTGTTACAATTATTAACTTAAATTATCAAATTTGGATTTTTTTAAATATTCAAATCATTCACGATTATGAAACTAATGTAGTAGTTAATTCTAAATGTTAACATAATCATTTTAAATTCAAATTTTTAAAATTTTATAATACTAACCAAAATTTAAAAATTAAAATTATGAATATTAAAATTTGAATTTAAATACTTAAATAGAACATTTAGTATTCAAATATTTTTAGAGTTTAACAGAAATGTATAATTTCAAATTGTAGTATTTAAATTTTAACTTTGACTTATAACTAATTTGAGAAGTTTATAACCGAAATTATTAATTGTTATATTTTAAATATATAATATAATTTAAAGATAATAATTAGGTGTAATGGTTACCATTAATAACTTAAACTAAAATATTTAAAAAATTTAAAGATTCTATTCATTCAAAATTTTTGATTTAAATGTATAAAATGTTTTAATTAAGTCTAACTTTTACCATTATTATTTTACATTAAAATTTTCAAAAGTTTATAATATTAACTAGAATTTAAAAATTAAAATTATATATGTTATAATTTGAAATTAAATAGTTAAATAGAACATTTAGTATTTGAATATCTTTAAAGTTTAACCGAAATCTATAATTTTGTATTTAAAATTTCAATGTTCACTTGTAACTGATTTAAGAAATTTATAAACGAAATTATTAATTAATAAATTTAAATATATTAGGAAATCTCTAATTTAAAAGTACATGTAGGTGTAATTGTTACCATTATTAACTTAAATTTAAATTTTGATTTTTTTAAAGATTTAGATCGTTTAAAATTTTAAATTAAATTTTATAAATGTATTAATAAACTCTAACTGTTACCAATATTATCTTAAATTCAAATTAAAAATTTTTATAATTTTAACCAAAAATTAAAATTATAGATATTAAAATTTAAAATTAAATACTTAAATAGAACATTTAGTATTCAAATATTTTTAAAGGTTAACCGAAATTTAAAATGTAAAAAAAATTGGTCGAACTAAATGAATGTGTTTAATGTAGAAGTTAATCTTCATTTAGTGTTGGTTTGGTAAATTATGATAGTTATGAGTCAAAATAGGATTTAAATAATAAACATCAAACATGTTCAAATTCTTTAAGATACCAGATCATGTACGAAACATTGGAGATTTGAAAGAAAACAATAGCATATCTTCAACTTGTAACGAAGAACCATCAAATGAGGATAACACAGCCAAGTAGAATTCTCTGTCGGGGTTGAGTGGAGTATTTCGTTTGTTTGAACAAACTTTTAAAAAAGTTGGTGTATGAGGTTGTTCTTAAGAGATTTGTGGTTTTAATAGGATTAAATAGAGCAATTAATAGGACCAATTGACGATTTTTTCATATAGTATAAAATCCCAAGATTTATGTTGCTTACGATTTTAGACTTTTAGAAAAACGAAAATGATGTATAAACAATTCAAATTTTTAAAATGAAAGTTGAAGATATCAATTCTAGAACCGAAATAAATAATCTCGGTATTTGATGTATTAAATAGAAAGTTGACATAACTTATTTAAAACATAGAATTTTATTTAATGTCTAATTAAAAGTTAATAAATATGTGTAATTTCTTACCATTATTAATGTAAATTCAATAACTTATTTAAAACATAGAATTTTATTGTAATAATACTATAATATTTTTTTTTGTTTCCGAAAAGTTAAAAAATCAGAGAAAAAAGATATGAAACTTACCATTATTAATATATCTATATTTTGATACACTTTTATTAATAAATATACCATCATTATATAAAGGTTGGGTTATGTTATTTTTGTAATAATAATATAATATTTTTTTTTGTTTCCGAAAAGTTAAAAAATCAGAGGAAAAATTGAAATGTACCATTGTTAATATATCTATTTTGGGATACACTTTTATTAATAAATGTATGTAAATATCCGAGAAAAATCTGTGACCTAAATTCCATTCCAAAGCCAAATTCATTATTAACTAATTTATATTTTTATTACAAAAATAATACGGCGTAAAAAACCTTTGTAGCGTAATAAAGATAATAATATATAAAATATATATTTAATGAGTTCCTAATTTAGGTCAGTTTCCTTTCCCATTCTCATTATTGCTTTTTGTTTAAAAAAAATGAAAAACATAAATTCTTTAGTAGTGCAGCATGTCATTATGAGAATGTGAATAAAAATGAACTTGAAATAAGAAATTGACAAGCGTCCATATTGAGTTTTATTTATTAGTATGTATAGATTATTGCATGTTTAAAATTGGACAGATTGCATGTAACGACTTGTATGCTTTGTAACATGGCTTTAAATTATCCGTTTCGATTGTTTCTTGGTATGAGCATGTCGTACGTGTTCTTAGCTTTCTAGAATGCGTAATATCATGCGATTTGGTTGTTGTTTGACGTGTTTTTGGAATTTTATTTGAATAAAGGTCAAAATTGAATTTCGGATTAAAATCTTGGGCAGTGCCGACCTGTTAGTGTATTAAACCTAGGCTAGCGCCTTGGCCCCCCAAATTCTTAGGGCCCCATTTGAAGCTATTGTATTTATGTATAATACAAAATTCTATTAAGTTGACGCATGTGAATGTGACAGCTATAATCTGGTGACATTTGTTTTTTCCTTGTTGATCCATGCGTTGTTCTATGTTCGAGTAACAATACCAATTTTTTCAAGATCATATTTTTTTTCCTTTTAAAATGATGAGGTCTCTGTAAGGCTTAGGCCCAAATTATCTAAACGTTTGTTCGCTTTTTTATTCTGGTTTGTAATTAGTTTATAGCCTCTAGGTTTACTACATTATATATTTTAAAAGGGTATTAGGTTTACGTTGCGTAACTTTTGGGTTGTTCCATGATTGTTTTTAGTTTCACTAGAGTTCATCTTTTAAATAACATTGATTATTTATAAGTATTGAAATTTATGTTCAAACAATGTTGGGTTTACTTAGAAAAATAATTATCATTTTTTGTATGACTATTGTTTTCAACTCTTATATAGTCTCAACAGATAAGTTATTACTCGAGCACGTTTAAGTTTTAACTAAACCATTTTAACAAAATTTGTTTTCCCCCACGAGTATAGATTCCTGGATCTGTCTTTGTCTTTGTTAACATGTTATCAACTCATTAAGCGGTCAATCAATTAGTATTAATATGTATCATTACAATGGTGGGTAAAAATACTATTTTGTTTATAAGGGCCACAATTTTAATATTAGATTTGGGCCTCCAAAATGGTCAGGCCAGCTCTGAATTCTTGGGTCAGCTTTAAACGACCATAATAGAGTTTTACAAGGAGTTAGGTCACGAAATTTGGTTAGTAGGTTGATATAAGAATAACTCGGCTTTTCCAAGTTGATTCATACCGTTTGGATGAATACACGATTTTCGGGAATTTTTCTTGTAAACTGACCTGACGTGAATGTTTTCAGAACCTAAATGTAGTAATTGATTTTTCATAATTTTTCAACGAGGTTTTGTTGCGAATAAATGTAACATCCGGAAATTCGCTAAATATATATTTATACAAAAGCGACTAGCTGGATTTTTATGAGCGGGTTCGTTATGGGTTTTGACTCTTATGGTTTTATTAAATGAACCTAGAGGACCCGATGAATTGTTTTAAAAATAACGGCGAGACAAAACGCAATGGAACATAAACACGAGGTACCGTTTGCCATTATTTTATGGTGATTTTAGTTACTTTGGAAACAAGTTAACAATTCATGAAAGCTTGAGAGGCCTATACGTAAATTCTGGGCTTTATAAACCCTAGAGCCATTTTTAAAACCCTAGGTTGTGGCCGTGAAATGCAGAAGACGAAAAAAAAAAAAAAGCTTTCTCTATTCTTTGCTTTGTCCTTAATACGCCCAACAACACCGACACCCTCGTTGATTAACTTCCATACCCGACCACATATATGTGGTTACGGTTCGATCGTCTTGAATGATCCGACCTAAACAATCCACAGCCACACCATCCCCCGCACTTCACTCATCGGACCACCCGCCGTTGACCACTTCACACCACCCTCCTGTTCACACCGTCGTGTGTACCCGGTAAGATTCTGAATCCATGTTCCTATGTGACGTTAAGATGGTTTAGTATCTGCATGTATTAACTTTGAATGTGCTTGGAAGTTATGTGGTGATAATGGTCGCATGGAGGTTCTGGTTAGCTACGGTGACATGGGAGTGGTGACCGATAGTGTGTGGTGGAGGTGGTGCTCGGAGTGGTGGAGTGCGACGACGAAGATGGTGTCAAAGGTGGTGGGGGCGATGTGACGGCTTCGAGCGTTGTTAAAGGGAATGGCGGTGCAAGACGACTATGATGGTTCGAATGGTGATCGGTGGAGGTTGAATGTTGTTCGGTGATGGCGCTGTGTGTGGTTATGATTACAATTGTTATGGTGGCAGTGCTAGGTGTTGGTGGAGGCCGAAGGTGGTTTCAATGGTGATAATATTGGCTCAAGCTTATGCATGAAGTTATGGAGTTAGAGTAGAGGGTCTCATCTTCATAGATGATATTTAGAGTAAGCATGTTTCGTAGTTGATGACTGAATGCATATATGTGTTTTATTAATGGGAGCTACAAATATGATGAAGTTGTTTTACTCTCTTCATGTTAATGTAGTATGGTCTGTTTAAATTAGATCAATATATGCATGCGATTATGAGGTCTACAAGGTGGTGTAGTGCTTGAAATATTATATAGTAAAGGTGGGTTGTTCGAAGGAAAAAGTTTGCATAGTGAGGTTCGTTTCTTGGATGCGGGTCATGCACGCATGGAATTCAGTTCGGGGGAACGGTTCATGGATGACTCGACCATTGATGTCCGTGAGTTTAAGGCCTTATAGTGTTTGGCCTTGGACGTGTTAAAGGGTTCGTTCCTAGTGAAATTTAACAGCGGGTTATTCAGTTACATGTTTCACTGAGGATACGGTTTAAAGCGGTTAGCTTGGAATTTTGGAAGCTTTGCAACCTGTGAGTTCTTGTGCCCACTCTTTTAGTTATTATTTTTCTAAATATTTTTGGGCTAACGTGCATGCTAAACCAGTATGATTATTTTTATAAAGTCACAAAATATTTTGATGACGTTATAAATATTTTTGTGTACGAAAATCTATATTTACTCATACATATTATTTTAGCACATGAAACGTAAGTGGGCGGGATGCGCCTAATGTGTTATTACATGGTTTGAGTTATATTTGTTATTAGAAGTGGGATAGGCCTGCTCTGATTTATGGTATAGTTTTTGCTATGGTTGTCACACAGTTTATGCCTAATATGCTATAATATGGTTTATGTTATACGTGTTATCATATATGAATAGACAGTTGTCTTGATTAAAGCGTGGCTTAAGTTTTTATTTAATAAGCGGAATGCGTTTAATGTCTTGGCCACGTATTCGAAACCTTACTTGTTTGATCGGGTATTGTTTTAACATGCTACCTGTTTAGGTTATATGGATTATATATTTATATATTTATATATTTTTGTAAACTGTATTTGGTGACTACATGACCTTATAAACTGAGCTATAATGGGAGTGGGATATGCTTGCTCTGATCTATTTTATTGGTTTTGTGTCATGGGTGTTGCTTAGTTTATATTATACCTGTTATTAAATGTAATAGACTATGTTTGATGGCTACCTGATATGTCGAACTGAGCTATGACGGAAGTGGGACATGCATGCTCTGATCTCTGGTCTTGGTTTTGAGTCAGGATTGTTACATAGTTTATATTATGTGTTTTTTTATAAACTGAGCTATGACAGAGGTGGGAAATGCCTGCTTTAATCTCTAGCTTTAGTTTGCTTAAATAGACTGGATTGTTCTTTGTGTTGAAAAGCGAGATGCGCTTATTATACATTTGGTAAGTGAAGTCTTGAGGTAATTAGGCAGAGTATGCCAATCCTAGACTTTGATTTTTTTGTTTTGCTTGGGGAAAAACAAATTAGCGGATTGCGCTTATTGTTAACTCTGAGGTTGAGGTATTTTGTTAATTCTTATTTTGACAAAATACTTGTTTATATAAATTTATAAAACTCGAACTCACTCAGCGTAGCTGACTTTTGCATACACGTTAGATTGATTTCAGGTTAATAGAGAGATGGATGGATGACTCCTTGGCGATGCGAGAAGCTACCTGGCAATTGAAGGCATTTCTAGTGGAAGACAACTTTTATTTACACATGATAAATTTTCAATTTGATTTGCAATTGGATAGTAATTATCATGTATTTTGTAGAATTTTATTCTAAATGACTTTCCGCTGCGTATACAAACTCTTTTAAAAGAAAAATGTACTCATGTTTTTGCATATTTAAGAATTTAACCCAACTGTTTGACACCGATTCTGCGGGTCTTACAATAAAAAATAGTGGCACGACGACTGGACTCCTAGGAATATTTAGTAAAATTATGGGAGTCTAATTCGTTGTGTAAGTATTTTTAATAAAATCATTTTGGTAGTGCATAATCTGTCCTAAAGAAGTAGGATCATATACAAACCAAAGTGAAACTAAAAACAATAAGAACCAATAGGATATTAACACATGGCATACATTGTTATTAACCACCAAGGGTATTTTCGTCTTATACCATATATATGTTTTTGAAAAATTCCTAATATCATGCAATTCAAATTTTGTAATGGATGTAACAGATTTTCATGGTCCGATTGAATTGTTGATTCCTATCATCTTATTCATATCCAAAAATTTAATTTGATACATTTGGCTCAAGGAAATCATCTTCATCCTTGTGCTTCATTTGTTTTTCTAACAACGAAGAACCTTTGAATGGTACTAAATCAATTATGGTTCACTTTTATTGTATTGTATTATAGCATTCGATTGGATTAATACATCAGGATGAATGTGCTAGTTTTATAATGAATGTGCTGATAATAACATAATTTATATAAAATCCATGTGCTGGTTATATAGATGAGTGTGTTGGTTTGGTTATATAGATGAGTGTGCTGGTTATAAAATGTTGATGTGCTGATAGCCTGATTATATCATGATTCATATAAAATGTGTGTTGATGATTTTATAAATGAATGTGTTGGTTATATCATATGATGATTTGTATAAAATGCATGTGCTAATTAGATAAATAAATGTGCTAATTAAATGGCATAATTTTTATCAGATTGTGAAGATTTTAATAGAGAAATAACTTTAATGGAATTTTATTGACGTTTGCAATATTTGGGGAAAAATTCTCTAATTGCGAGATTTGAGGGAGTTAATTTTATTAAATCAACACAAATACCATAAATACCTTTAATCCTTTGTAATTTTAACTCTTCTTATAAACATATGAGGTGTCATGAATACCAACCCTACATCTAATTTATGGACGCACCAGATTCGTTCTCACGGTTTTTATATTAAACATAGTTTGTACAGGATCTCATCTCCTGTCCTAAAAACGCAGATTATGACATATGTGTATATGTGCTTATTTGGAGTCTTGTATGACTTGATTTTGACTTGAACTTGCTTGTACACTTATATGAGATGTAAATGACGCATATGACTGATAGTATACATAATTTTCACCAACGGGTTTGTAGGATCTACTTGTGCATATAGTTACACTAGGTGTCACTTAAATGTTTTCGCATTATTAACTGTCTTGGACAAATGGATTATATGGTATATTGTATATACACATATACTCAGTTATTGTCACGTATAATAGAGAGTCGGTAGCACGTCCTTATTATTTGCGGAGTTTGGATTTTTAGCTTGCAACCTAAGGTGAGTTTCACTATTTTTTCTCGAAAGCATGCGTCTAGGGTTTCAGACATTCTTACTAAACTTTCTAGTCTGGTTTGGGACTGCTTTTACATCCCGGGTTTTGGGGTGCTTTGACTCCTTGTGTGCGTCGGGTTTTTGTTTCCTTGTGTAGATCTCTTTTTTATTAGTTTTACAACTTTATTGTCCTTTGTGAACTAAACAATCTCCATCATTAGAAAGTCCTTACAATATTATTGGGTTAATCGCTGGAGGCGAACGGGGTATTAGTTAGTAGCGCTATTAGGTTGTACAGCAACCTCATGCCTGAGGTGCTTGGGTCACGGGCATGAACTTCTGACCACATTTCTTGCTAGTGTTGATAGACACTATTGCTGAGGCACTGAATCATTTGTATGTTTCCCAATAATCACATGTTTAGTTACATTGAGTGGGTTAGCTACCCTTGACAAGCTTAAAACCGATGATTTTATAACTCTGATAACTTTAAACTTGTTACTTAAACTGTGAACTCACCGACTTTCTGTTGACACACGCTAGCATGCTTTTGCAGGTCGCTAGATTGGAGCACGTTTAAGTCATGCATCATGTTTGTCATGGGATACTAAACATTAAGAACTATTTTATTGTTTATTTACAATTACTTTGGTTTGGGCGCGTTTGTTTTGCGCATAACTATTAACTTGACTGTTTTGATTACGCTTCCGCATTTTCTTAAAACTTATGGTTGATTTTTAAACTTGGTCTTTGAAAACGAACTAAATGGTTTGGGCATTTAGAGTCGTTAATATGACTTATGGCTATGAGATCCTGGTATGTCACGTGCCTCGCGGTAAAACCCCGTAGTGGAAATTTGAGGGTGTGACACCTGCCTTTTGGGAAATGGCTAACGATGGACATTTGATTTATCACATAATTAACATATAAAACATGCATAAACAGACCCATAATAGGTTAGAATTAGACTTAAAATGTTACTTTTAGGTACTTAATTCGTTCCTATTTGTGTTTATCAGGAAACTGGAGCTCCAAGACGGAAAACAAGAGATTTTCATGCAAAAACAAGCAAAATCTGGAGATTCCTGAGGACACGGGACTTACAACATGTTCCTTGTATGTTTGAAGGCCATTCCGGGACTTAAATGGTGATAAAAACGGCTCGAGACAGATTCAGCACGCTTACGCACACTTTCATGGAGGCCCCGCACACTAGAAGACAAAGCAGCAAACTTGGGGAACAAGAAAACTTCCTGAGTACACATGCACGCCCGTGCTCCAACATGTGGCACGACCGTGCTAGAGACAAGACGTACAGACAAGACTGCACTGCAGCAACAGAACGTACGTGTGACAGCAAGCACGCCCCTGCCACACATGGCACGCCCGTGCTTGCCCTGAAAGGCCTATAAATAGCAAGCTAACCCTCACCATTTGATCATCCCATTTCATTCTTTCTTGTGCCTTCTTTGGTCGACTTCCAAGAGTCTTCTAGAGGTCTTGGGGTCTTGTGGGAGCCCTTAGGGCCATCCTAACACACCTAACAAGGCTAGGCCTCGTCCTACCTTGATCATCAAGGCCAAGCATGGGATCGTAGAGTGTCACTAAAGATAAATAAAACAAGAATTATATTTATAGGTCTCGCTAGTACAAATCCGTTAACCATTGGGGATACTTGTCTTCTGAGCCGACTATAAGAGAGATCATTCGGTCTTCATGATCGTTAACCTACTTAGGGGATACGCTGTTGCCGAGGATGGCTATAAGGGAGATATTTCAGCAAGGAAAATGAGAGCTAAGGGAGGTATACGGTGTTCCAGGTCGGAAGTGAAGCCTCCAATACAAGAAGAAGATAAGTCTGAGGATCAAAGACTCGACCGCGGTTAGGGAAGCCCGCTATATGCGAGGCTCCGGCGGAGTACCTTCATGTGGATGCACATTGGGAGGTTTTACATTCTACTCAGTAGTGGCCCCGCTTCTCTATCAAGGAGTCAACACTTCAAGATCACTCTTTTCCTCCTCACAAATAATTAAACTGAACTATCAACCGTAATAATAAATTTAACTACTTATACGGAGGGTCCCGAAATGTGCATATTTGACCACTCTACTATTTTATCTTTTTATTTTATAAAACCCCAAACCTTTTTAAAACCATTTTTATTAAAGAACCCCTCCGTTATATTTTTCTTTTTAAAGCCCGATCAGTTAAATGATGAAGGTGAAGTAGGGGAATGTGTGAACTCTGGAATAAGATACTCGATACTTACCCTAGGAGGCTAAACTATACACGTCAAGTTCTCGGCCTATGTGTTGGTTTTAGTTTCTAAAGTAAATATCCTTTACTTTATAAATAAAACTTGGTAAAACCGGTTTAGTAAAAATCAGTTGTTGGCCCCAAAACCAAAGTTTTGGAGTTAAAAAATCAAGTTTTTGGCACCGGGGAAATGACATCTCTCTAAATTACTGAAACCATACGTGTCACACCCTCAAATTCCACATGCGGAGTTTTACCGCGAGGCGGGTGCCAAACCAGGATCCAAGTCAACGATCACAATAAACAATAACTATATGAAAAAATACGTAGACCCAAATTATAAAACTTTAATATCTCAAAACCATAGCGGAAGCATAATCAAGTTACATGCCCTTAAGACAACGTAGTTTCTAAAAGATTTATTCAAAACATGAACTAAAAGCCCTAGACGCCATGCAAGACCCGTGTGCCTAGTCCACGTGATGCTACCTTAGCGACCTGAGAAAAACATTCCAAAAAGGTGTCAACATATAATGCTGGTGAGTTCACAGGTTTTCATAAAACGTTACCAAGTGTTACAAAAGTGTACCAAGTTTCAAATCTGTCAATACTATGTCAAGTGTAAGCCAAAGTACACTAGCTAGGCGTAAGGTTTGCTACTACTACGATTGGAAAACCATTACTGGACACGTTTAGCAAGTTTAGCACATGTTTAAGCCGCCCGAATAATGTTTAGCAAGTTTAGCATAAGTCGAGACAACATGCACCCGTCCGACCTCCAGTCTACGAGTGGGGCAGGTCACGCCCAATAGATCTATCCACATTTCCCCCGTTGTGCAACCCCGCACATTCATAGTTTTCCCCGGGATTTCCAAAGATCGTATAGTAACTCAAAAGTAACCCATAGTATGACACAAGTTCCCAAAACATAAGTTTAGCGCATGTTTTCTCCCCCAAAAGTAAAGCCAATAAAAGTGGGGCTGTGAAACTCACCTTAGATTGCTTCTTCCAAATAAAAGTGTTACCAACAATTCTTGATAGTTCCTATTACCGGGAATCTATCACAAAAGTTCGTATAAGTGTTTTGACTAATAATCACAAGGTTATCTAGTCCCTGATTGTCCAGATCGTGACCAAGTATGTTTAAAAACGTGTTTAACTGTTTAACCGACACACCAGACTGACCTGACATCCTGTTGGTGACCCAACATAAACTAATCAAGTACAGATAGATCACACATAAGGTTTAAGCATAAAACACTTAGTTTGCATCAAGAATCGCACATACGAAGAGATAGGGTCGAACAGTTATATGACGGTCTCCATGCTTCCACCATGCTGTGTACTGTACACGCATATCCATCTGCCATTGGTCAGACGCCACCCGAAGGTCAAACCATGATGTGTCAGAAAAGTACCCGTCAGCATCCAACAGCATCCCGCTACGTGGATCTATAACAGGGCGGTACACTCTTTCTCTCACATCAGCATTAATTACAACGTGATCTTGTACTAAATTTATGGGGCCGAGCGAATAAGTCAACTTCAAAGTGGATTTGTTGTGCGAAGAGTGCGTTATGACCCGTGGCCGCCTTTCTCTCACATCAACATTAATTACAACGTGATCTTGTACTAACTTTATGGGCCGAAGGGAGGCAAGCCTAAGGGTTAGTGATGTTCGGCCTATGCATGCTCTATATAAATGAGGTCACCCCTTCCTTGTATAGAGATGTTATGTTGCATTAAGCAAACCAACACCATTTTTGTGTCTGTACGTTGGAGTCATAGGACTACCAAGAAGTCGCCTCCCTTTTTATGGCCTCTCATTCTTTTCTTGTAGGTTCAGTTCATGCTATGAGTGTATGCAAAGGATTATACCTTGCAGCAACCATGAGTTCAACATCATTATCATCTTGGTCGAGGTAATTATAACTCGTTTTTTCTTAGGAAACCTTCCATTTTCTCCATAGTCTTCGAGTAGCTTTCCTTCCTTCAAGTAATTTATAACAGGGGTCATCCAACATGGACTTTCTTCAGTAATTACGTCTTGCATCTTAAATTCTTCTATTGATGGTAATTTAAGAATTTCTAGAAGAACTTTTCTTGTTAGGTTAGCAGAGATCAATGATGCTAGCTTGCTTAAAGTATCAACCCTTTTTTGAGTAAGGAACCTATTTTACTAGGTAGCTTTTGAATTCCCCCATGAGCTCTTTGCATTTCACTCGGCATTTCTTCTTTGAAGCCTTTATTTCGACATAGTTATTGTTAGCTTAGCTTAACACCAACAAAGAATTCGAGTTTTTCCTCTTTCATTTCTCTAGCTAGCCTTAGGCCGACCAACAATGCTTCATACTCGACTTCATTGTTTATGTTTGGAAATTCAAGATGAATGGCATATATGAATTCCATTCCTTCCGGGTTGATTAAAACAAGATCGTCCCCAGACCATTCAACACTTGATGCTCCATCGGTAAAAGATTCTAGGCTTCATTGTCTTCATGTTCTAGGTTAGTTGTAACTTCATGTATTTAAGTAGCTTCATCTTTCAAGATTTCTACAATAAAATCTACTAAAATTTGAGCCTTAATTGTTGTGCGAGGCACATAGGTGATTTTGTGCTCTCCTAGCTCGATGGACCAGTAGGCCAAGCGTCCAGAGGTTTCTGGCTTCTCTAATTTGATTTTGATTGGTAGGTCTGTGATGACCCTGATAGGGTGAGCCCGGAAGTATCTTCGAAGCCTTCGAGC
Organism: Ambrosia artemisiifolia; assembly: GCA_032199755.1. Lineage (NCBI taxonomy): Eukaryota > Viridiplantae > Streptophyta > Magnoliopsida > Asterales > Asteraceae > Ambrosia > Ambrosia artemisiifolia. The sequence continues at coordinate 25,207,446 of CM063513.1, read as the reverse complement.
TGTTTACACAAGAAAGAGTGCCAACTTTTCCATGGGAGGATATTTTATCTTAGTCCGCTTAAGTACTTTTCTGAAAATTTAACTAGAACATTAGCTTTATTTCTTCCAATTGTTAAAACTGCATTTACCGCTTCATTTCCCACAAATAGGTAGATTGAGATTGTTACCCCGACCTCGGGTGCTACGATGGCCGGAGGAGAGGTAATGTGTGACTTCATATCCTTGAAGGCTTGCTCATCTTCCTCCGTCCACCTGAAATCCTTGTTGTTATTGCATCCCTTTAGGATTTTTTTTAGCAAGCTTTGACAAGAAACATTTCAAAGCAACAAGTTTCCCGTTAATCTTTTAACCATATTTACATCCTTAGTGACCTAGTGTCACACCCCGCCAACACGGAAACACAAGTATGTGATTCGAATAGTTTTCAAAGCATATGACTAAGCAAACATGCGCATGACATTAAAAACGAAGGTTTTACAAATCATTTTACTACAAAGACCAAGAGGTTATAAAACAACTTTACTACTTAGGAGCCATCGCTAAAGTCTTTCATGTCAAATGTCCTACTATGCATGAACAACGTGAAGAAACCTTTCAACCTCGAACTTGACACCCGAGAAAACATACACAGAAGGGTCAACATAAACTTGGTAAGTTTATGGTTTGTCAAGAAAATGTTGTACTTTAGTTCCAGATTCCTTTAAGTAGGTTGTTTCCCCCGAATCATTGGGAACACCTTAACACTGGAATATATGAACAACACAAGCTATTCCTAAAACATTCATAAGAGGCACTTCTCTAGAATGTTTACGTATGATATTTCTCCAAAATCTTAAGTATGGCATTTCTCCCAAAATGTTGACTTTGACATTTCTCCAAAATTCTAAGTATGACATTTCTCCAACATGTTAAGTATGACATTTCTCCCAAAATGTTAAGTATGATATTTCTCCAAAATGACTATTATGACATTTCTCCAAAAATGTTATGTAGCTGCATTTATCTGAAATGTTTATGTTACCATCTCCTTAGAGAGACTCCCTACTCCAAGCCCTTCCATGAATGGCATTATATAGGGTGTTTCCAAGTTTAATTCGGAAACACTTTATTGAAACGCTTACCACACATTCCATGACCTTTGGATGTTAATGCGAGATGTTCCTTGAAATTGCAATTTAACTCATTTCCAAAAGTATATTAAGTTGGTATACAAGGCATGAAATACGGGTGATCAAATTAGTGTTTAATTATGACAATAATGTGTGCCCACATAAGTCCATAACCAAACCGTCACATGTATTGCCTTGTACACCCCACTAAATGGTGATGTAATACTCCTAGGATAACAAATACACCCTTTGTCATACCGGATTGAAGCTACCAACCAAAGGTGGGGAATGTCAACCCCAATAGTGATATTCAACTGATTTGCGGTCCAAAAACTAATAGCTATGTAAAGATAGATAACATGAGGGCCTTCCTGAGCTCAAAACTGAAATATCTTATGCGCACATAATGATACGTGATTTCATCCCAACCATATACCCAACCATATGAAACCTGTACTTTGCTTAATTTGCAGATCATTTATGCTTTAATAAAACTTAGTTGTTTTATAATAATAAACAACCATGTTTTCCACCCCGAAAACATTTGCGAAAACAATAAAACGTGGGATTCATTAACTCACCTCGACATCCATGAAAGTGCTAGAAATAATAATCCCAAGAAACAAACTCGACTTATACATGTCCTAAATCATATAAGACACTAAGCTCGGGAAAATGTGCCTATTCAACAGGTCGTACACCCAACTTTCTAGACAAGTGAGATGTTTATATTTTAGGAAAACATTAAAGTTATCGATACGTTGGTGATTGATATCCGAGTTCACGTTGTATATATTATCACCAAATATATACTTATGTTATCACACATCTCGGGACTCTATCCCAACACATAGTTTCAACACCCGTGTAACACATGCCCACATAGTTAGTCTAGTTCACCCCTAACATGTTTACTTATTCCATGAACTATTTCCCACACATAGCACAAAATAAAGTTGACTAAGTTCATATTTTTATTACACACATAAATATATATAGTTGCAACTTAGTTGTTTTCAAGAAAAATAACATATATGATATTACTTAATTTATCATGAAACCGTTCGTAAACATAGTCGTATCCACATACGTACGTACACGTAATACAAACATCATCATTTAGTATGCTCACACTAAGAACGTTTGATCATGGTCAAGAACAATACACACTTAGCACCAATATGTCAAGAAAATATATTATTACATATATTTTCCTTAAAAAGTTGACAAAGTCATCGTATTTTTGACAAATGATACAACAACATGTAAGGATCCCACATCGGTTGGAAAGGAGAACTAACACTTCTTTATAAGAGGCGGGATACCTTCCCTGTTGTGACGCGTTTTGGCGTGGGAATTGCCTACGACCAATGCACGATCGGGACATGCCTGGACAATATCGCGGTACGGGAGTGGGATGTTACAAATGGTATCAGAGCCAGGGTCAGGCCGTCGTGCCAGCGAGGACGCTGGGCTCCTTAAGGGGGTGGATTGTAACTAGGGGTGTGCATGGGTCGGTTTGATTCGGTTTTTACCATTAACCATAACCATAACCGCTATTTCGGTTATGGGATTTCCTTAACCATAACCATAACCAAACTTCGGTTATGGTTAATCGGTTATAAATTCGGTTATGGTTCGGTTATGGTTATTTTGGTTAGTAACCATAAACTTCAACTAAAACTAAATTTCGACTAATGTATAAAAATTAAAATCGCATGGGTCTACAAAATAAAAAATGGAACCTACGATGGTGGACTTATCTTAAGCTTTTTTATAAGACTAACAAGATTACATTTTTTTGTGAAATTACCAATGGGGGATCCATGTTAATAAGATATTTCTAGACAATAAAAAACTTACCTAAGCTTAAGTTTAATTCTTTATTAAAATAAAGATCACTTACATCATGATCATTTTGTTACTAGCATACTTTTATCTTAGTAGAAAACTCTACACGGTTACATGGTTACTGTAAAACATAAACCTATTACAAGACTTAAAATTAGAAGTTTGGTTTGGTTTTCGTTATATTGGCTAACCAAAGTTTTATAACCATGACCATAACCGCTCGGTCGGTTAAAGAAATTCCATAACCATAACCATTGGTTATGCTGGTTATCGGTTAAAATCGGTTCGGTTATGTCGGTTATGGATCGGTTATTGGTTATGGCGGTTAATTTTGCTTACCCCTAATTGTAACGATCTCACATCGGTTGGGAAGGAGAACTAACACTTCTTTATAAGAGGTGGGATACCTTCCTTATCGTGACGCGTTTTGGTGCGGGAATTGCCTATGACCAATGCAAAATCGAGACATGCCCGGACAATATCGCGGTAACGTTGGGCTCCTTAAGGGGGTGGATTGTAACGATCTCACATCGGTTAGGAAGGAGAACTAACACCTCTTTATAAGAGGTAGGATACCTTCCTTATTGTGACGCGTTTTGGCGTGGGAATTGCCTACGACCAATGCAAAATCGGGATATGCCCGGACAATATCGCGGTACGGGAGTGGGCTGTTACAAATGGTATCAGATCCAGGGCCAGGCCGTTGTGCCAGCGAGTACGCTGGGCTCCTTAAGGGGGTGTATTGTAACGATCCCACATCGGTTGGGAAGGAGAACGAACACTTCTTTATAAGAGGTGGGATACCTTCCCTATCGTGACGCGTTTTGGCGTAGAAATTGCCTATCACCAATGCAAAATCGGGAGATGCCCGGACAATATCGCGGTACGGGAGTGGGCTGTTACACAATACTTTATTAAAATTCCCCAAAATATGTTTTGCTTAGAATGTAGTTTCAAATATGTATATACATAGTTGAGAATGTACTAAGACTCACAATTACGCCATAATCTCTTATTCACATATAAGATGACGATTTTCCAAAACTTACATATATATTTTTGTAAAAAATGTCTTTTATGAAAACAATCATTTCAAAAAACCCATTTTAGTAAGTCAAAGGTTCCTTTTAGTCAAAATAACCATTTCAACATTCAAAACCACATTAACACATATCGTGGCAAAACACCAAACACTTTGCATTTTAAGCACCGTTAATGCACCGATAAGTTCAAAAAACGCACATTTTAACATGTTAACCCTAAATTTTCACATGGATTACTTTCTTTAACTTTTTAAACATTTTGGGGTTGTTTTGACATGTTAAGATAATCCACATCTTTCCAAAACACATTTTTGTAAAATTAGGGTTTTAAGGCACCATTAATCATCATGAACATGTTTAAACCACCTAGGATCGTTTTTATTCATGGTTAATCACATTTTCACACTTGTTTTTACCTAGAATAACTCATTTTAGTGTAAAAACTCGGATTCATACACTAAACATATCCATACACTTTGCATTTTAAGCACCGTTAATGCACCGATAAGTTCAAAAAATGCACATTTTAACATGTTAACCCTAAATTTTCACATGGATTACTTTCTTTAACCTTTTTAAACATTTGGGAGTTGTTTTGACATGTTAAGATAATCCACATCTTTCCAAAACACATTTTTGTAAAATTAGGGTTTTAAGGCACCATTAATCATCATGAACGTGTTTAAACCACCTAGGATCATTTTTATTCATGGTTAATCACATTTTCACACTTGTTTTTACCTAGAATAACTCATTTTAGTTTAAAAACTCGGATTCATACACTAAACATATCCATTTCAATTCCTAAATTTTCAAACATCTTAGTAACTAGGTTTTTGTCGTATATTGATTTAAAAAACTAAGCAAGTTGATTAACACTAGTTTACCATCAAAACATGTAGTCATAATCATGAACATCAAAAAATAACACTTAACACATCTCAAGTTATTAATCACACTTAATCCATTTTCCTAGTTACATGAGTAACTTGTTAAGTAACAACTAACTTTACACCCCACCTTATGTTACGGTTCTTACCCCACGCAAAAACCACCACTTGAATCCGACTTTTACCATGATAAAAACCTGTTTTGTACCTTTATTCAAACATATCTCAAGTGTGTGCAAAAACTTGCATAAACTAGATACTTTTAAGCATTAATAGTTAGTCTAAAGTGTCTTACCACTAGCTTAAAGCTAGGGATGATTAAACCAAGATTATATGAGGATTAAGGGTAGCTTAAGAGGTATTCATCCTTTTTAAGCTCCAATATTCCTTTAATACCTCAAAACCCATCTGGATTAAGCTAAATAAGTGTGATTTTAGGGTGTTTTGGGATTGTTTATGAAGGTTAGAGAGGGATGAGGTAGAACATGAGTTGAAAGGAGGTGTGGGAGTTTTTATTTTTGTTCCAGGTTTTAAGATTATAAGGCTTGGTTTGTTTGTAGTTTTAATGAAAAGGCAAGGGCCCATTAGGTAGTTTATGCATTTTCATCTTGGTGAACAAGAAAAGGTGAACCCTTGGGGAGCAAGCAAAGGAAGAACACCCATGGGGCCTCCTTCGTCATGACCATATGCCTTGGGAGCAAGGCTCGAGCCTTGTTATCCAAACAAATGATTAGGGAGGTGTTTAGGGGTTTAAGTGTAAACGGAAAATTATCAAGCAATTAAGGGGTTATTAGGGGTCTAGACAAAGAAAAAGAGGTAATTAAGCTTTGGTTAAGGTGATTAGGTGGTATTAGGATTAGATAGGGTTTGCGATTGATTCCAAACGCTTAGATATTCCAAACGCTTAGATATGTTGCACACATAACTAGGGCTTCTAATCCCTAATTCTCAAAACTAGGCCCTTAATTGTCTTTTATAAACATTGAATTAACATTGCTTAACTATGTCGGCTAAGATTTTATATTCATGGATAATCACCAAAGTATTTAAGATAAGGTTTATTCTTACGCAACAAAACCACGAACAGGACGACTAAATGCAAAACAATGCATATAATTGGTCGGCCTTGCTAGACTTGCGACGACTTAATTAATAGAAATTAAATCTCTATTGCATGTAATTAATGTAACGTATGCTTAATCTCATGTTTGGATAATGGCTCTGATTTACTGGGTGTCACACCTAGTGTCAAGGACTACCTTCACTTTATTTGGGTTTGTTTTGATGCTTTGCTTTCCTATAATGTGACCATGGAACCTTTCCTTTTCAAAACCAAAAAATCATTTCACCAAATTTAGCTTCATGTTGATCTTTCTTAATTTCTTAGAGTTGCCTTGAAATCATTTCATTCTTGGCCTTTCTTTTGATAACCAGTTTGTCAATAAGCCTTTGATATGTTGCACCCACATTCTTTAGGCCAAAAGGCATCCTCTTGTAACAAAATATCCCATTGTTCGCATGGATAGTCATTTTTTCTTCATCCTTCTCCTTCATTTGGATTTAGTGATAGATTTTGTAGGCATCCAGAATATAGTTGAACTGGGAGCGGGTGAGCGCATTAACCTTCCAATCGATTCCGGGGAGTTGATAGCAATATTTAGAGCAGACTTTGTTTAGAACCTTAAAATATACAAACATTTGCCAAGATTCATCCGGATTTCTTACCATTATTGGGTTTGCTATCCAAGATTGATATCTCACTTCTCAAAGAATTCCAACTTGGACTAGTTTATTAACTTCTTGATAGGCTGTCTAGCTTCCGTTTGGTGTCGAGCTTCTTTTCTTTTGGAATACTGGTTTGACGTTTGGTGGGATCTTTAACTCATGCTCAAAGAATTCGCTTGGTATCCCGGTCATGTCCTCATGCCAACCATAGTTTTTTGAAACAAGATTTTTACCATGTCAATGGTTCGTTTTAAAAGGTTGCCAGCCATTTTTATCTTTTGTTCAGAAAAGGAGGTGTTGATGCTTAGCTCAACGATTTCATTTTCTTTTGACTCACAAGCTTCATTAGTTACTACGAGTGCTTCTTTGCTTGGTTGAAGGGTTACCACCCATTTTTCTATAAGAAGCTTCACAAGACCATAGCCTATGGATATCCCTGCACCGAAGGTACTGAGGCTAGGTCTGCCTAGTCTAATGTCATAGTTAGAAGGGGTGTTGATAACTATGAAAGGTTTTTGTTCTATTTTGTTACGTACCCCTTCTCTAAGATAGACATCAAGGGTGATTCGTCCTAGTGGTCAAACATGTACACCAAATATTCCCTTGATTGATGATTTAGACCTTTCAAGCTTCAGACGTTCTTCACCGCTTAAATGCTTGAAGCATTTTTTGAGCATGATCTATGTTGTTGCCCCAACGTATAAGTAAGCCCTTTCGACTTGTAAGCACCTGACTTTAGCTTCGACAATAATAGATGTGATGATAAGAACAGTTCAGCTCATAGGGGGAAGCATATGCATTGTCTTGCAAAAAACAGATCTTGTTTTGCTTATGGTTTTTAGTAGTTTTTCGTTGTTTTCATAGTAGTTTTATCAGTTTTAGCTTGTATTTATGTATTTGTGGTTTCACAGCTACCAGTGCGTGGAAGAAGCGAAAAACATGTCTACATTATGGAAGAAATGCGTACGCGGGAGAATTCCAAAAAGAAAAATAATAACTATAATTATTGTGTCTTCGCGCCATGTGAAGAACTATTTGAGGATGCTCATGACGGACGAGGTAAGTGAAAAGGGGGCGTGACTATTTTGTCACTTGCACCACGAGAACAAATCAAGAAAGGCCCCCATGACACGCAAGGGCCTGTTAATTTCGTAAAAAGCCCAATTTTGTTATAATACACTTGCAGCCGACCCTACTCAATAACTAGGAGTTTGAGAGCTATCCGAAAGAGTTTTGGAAGATTTTGAAGAAGGAGAAACTAAGAGATTAAGCAATTTGGTTATTTGCAAAGTATTTTTCAGTTAGCTTTTATAATTTAAGTTTTTTGTTTATTGATACTATGAACCTTTTTAACATTTTCGCTAGCTTATATCTAACTTTTATAATTATTTTGGACATGAGTAGCTAAGCTCTTAGAGCTAACTAGGCATTCATGATGATTGTTGACTATTGAACAGTTTTTGGTTTTGGGATATTTAAATATTTTGGTAAACGGTTTTCTAATCAGGTTTTAATGTGTATGTGTGTTTGATTCTGATGTTTGATTAATTTCTCCAGTTGATTCTAGCTTAATGGATTTTGTATTAATTGATCATGGTTTTTTTCGAAGACTTAGTGTTTTCGATATAATCTTGTGGTTATTAAACGTAGTAAACTCTAGGACAAGTAATTCAACTATTCGGTAATTTAGCATTCTACCACCTTTGAGACCGGGAGGAGATTAGATGTTTTAGTATCGATAGAGGTTTAGTATCGAGAGTCACTACACTGTGTCCTTGGATTAATTTTGGTCTTACCAACTTGAGTACATAACAATTGGTACACTTGGTGTTTGTATGTAATTAAATTAGTAAGTCCTTTTAATTAACTGTTCTAAAAAAATGATAAACAATATTTCACACATCACCAGACGAGGGTTTTTGTTTTCAAATGTTCTATTCTTCATAGCAAGCCATGTTAGCTTCTCTGCTACGAACCTTGTCGTTGGCAATTTGATCCTTGAACCTTTTAACAAAATGAGCCAATTCTCCTTATTTCACGTCTTTCTCGATTCTCTTTTTCATTTGATAACAATCATTAATGTGATGACCATTATCCTCATGAAATTCACAATACTTGCTAGAATTTTGGCTTTCCCAGGTTTGGGAAGAGGCCGTGGTGGTCCAAAGCTATATTTAATTTCTTCTGTTGCAAGGATCTATTGGGCTGGCGTTTTAGTGAGAGCTATAAAGTTTACTACTTTTTGTTTGTAATGTGAATTGTTTTCCCTTGGGGCCTTCAAGCATCTGAACCTTTGTGGCATTTTCAATGAAATGTTGGAAATGTTGCTTCTTTCTAGTAGCGTTGTTGCAAATAAATATTTTTAAGCCTTTAAGCATTTAAGCTTAAGAGCTTTTCAAAAGTTAGCATTTTTAATTGAGCAAACCTATGTCATCAGGTATTTTTCTTAGAAAATTTATGTGGCCTAGCACATTTTTAACTTGTTTCCTTCGATGGCAGATCCAAGATTACGATGAAATATGAAATGCATGAATGACACTTCAAATCAACAAAACAGATTATTTTTTATTGAATGATTAGTTATAAAATATTAAAACGCCCTATTTTGGTTAAATTATACGTTATGGGCCATGATTCTCACTTTCGGACGTAACATCACAATCAAGATTAATAGGAAATTAATTTATAATAATTAAAATTCTAAATAATATTAATCTTGTAAACATTGAACAGTACTTATAATAAATGATGTCTTATTTGTAGTTATAAGGGTTTTGAGGGTTGCTTTGGTCTTTTATGTCATCCACTGCACATACCTTCTCGATCACCTTCTCTGGTCCTCATCCACCTCTCTCCACCGCCTCACTTCTCTGGTTCTCATCCACCTCTCTCCACCGCCTCACTACACCGCTTTGTTCCGATGTCCCTCCACTCACCTTTGGGCCTGGTACAGACAACCAAAGACTCCCGGTAATTGTTTGATTGTGGGGAGTAACAGAGTTACTGTTCTCACACCTCTCCTTTCTCTCTTTCTTAACGAATACTGACAACACTACCCACAACCCTGTTAAGATCCCCACTGCATGGCGCGCAACTCACCTACATGGTGCTGATGGTGTGCCGAATAGTGGGCTACAGATCTGGAACGGGGATATGGGAAGTGATGGTGGCGGTGATGGCGCTATATGGTGGTGTGCAGTTGAAAAATGCGACGACTCAACTAAGGTAAGCCTCTTAAAACTAGGGTTTTGATTTTATGGCTGCATGTTACGATCTGAATAGTTTGGGTTTTTAATTGATGTTTTCAGTTGTGGTGTTCGTGTTAGATTAGAGTAGTGATGGTGGTGATTGTTAATGGTGATGTATTCGGCTATGGTGGGTGACAATGATAAAGATGACGGTAATGTAGAATTTTGTTGATGGATATGACAAGTATTGTCTTGTTATTGTAATGATTAGATGATGATGATGATGATGATGATGATGATGATGAATTAGGACATGTTATGTCTATACAGTGTGTAATCGCTGGTTGAACTTCAACGCGTTTTGAATGTACACGTGTCATTAGTATGCGGAAGTGGTGGGTGGTATAAATCGATAAGGAGATGGTTTGTTAGCGGTGTATGGGTGAATGTCTCCTTCGCCATTCACATTCGGTTGGTGGTGGATGATGGCGCTGTTACTAATTTAGCTATATGTTGATAACCAAACTTCTATGAACAATGGTGTGCAACCAAATGGGTTGTATGTCAATGGTGTTGTTGATGGTTGCATTTGTTAATGTGATGCAGTACCGTATAGGTGGCTTGCGTATTACCAGCGCTTGCTGTGATAACTAAAGTCAGGATTGTTGCCGAATCAGTGGACGGCAAGTGTGATGCAACCCTGATTGCAGCCATGGCCATCTGCTTATTATGATTCTTTAATTTAAAGGCTATGATGATGTGTATGCAAGAATAAGATTTAATCATGTAAGAAGTCTGAAACTGAGAAGGTCATGTGATTGCTTTTGCTTTCACATGGCAACCAGTTGTTGACTTTTTCCACATCTGAGCCTAAACACTACTTTACGCTGTTTTCTAATTCTTTTATTGTGTATTTAGACTAATGTCTTTCTATGTGGTAAACATATTTACTCCCAGTCTGTATACGGCTGTTCTCTGTTTACTGACATTTATGTTGAATATGAATGTGGTTACGAATCTGCAGCTGAGAAGGTCATGCGATCGCTTTAGCTTACACATTCAATACCGTTGAATGTTATCGAAATGGGGTTGGATAGATACAACTAAAGTCATATGTTCCCAAATGACAAATCATCGTACAGTTTGTGGATGAAGTAAGTGCTAATGCCATTAGGACAGCTTATTACGCCATCTCTTCATTATGTTCATGTTGTTTAAATGTTGAGTCTTACAGTTACCTCTGCATTTGCTCAGTTCTGTTGTTATATAAATATTATTAATCTTGTAACATTGAACAATACTTATAATAAATGATGGCTTATATTGTAACAACCCGGAGTGAACCCCCAAAAATTTTTCGCATATTAATATTATTTTCGTGTAATAAAATTAACCAAAGACCAATAGTAAATGAGACGGTTACGTTCGAAACCGAAAACTGAACAATTGTATATATAATATTAGTAGAATACGTTTTACGAGACCGGACTAATACGCAGTACGAACCCACTTCACGAGTTGTGACTAGTCACCACCCGGGACATGTGTCACCCTCACAAGGTGACACATGCCCCATCCCTTAAATTAACACCTCAAACCCACCCTTTATTTATAAAAGTCACGAACACACACTCTGCTGCTTTTAGAGAGAGGGAGAGCCGAGAGACATAAACCGGAGCATCTCCGGCGACTGGTGGCGTACGGCGGAGCCACCCCCAAACCGTGCAATCCTCATCCACCTCATACGGGTTACACCCTATTATGATTCTAGAGAGAGAAAGCACCGAGAATCGAAGAGAAAGAGGAGCAGATCTAGAGGGAGACAGAGGCGGTGGTTGATATGGTGGTGCACGGCGGCGGCGCCGCCTCTGCCACCCGCTATCAGCACATTCAAGGTAAAATCCCAACCAACCTATTTTCTGGATAATACTCATTGATAATAGTGATGTTCGGTGACGGGTCAGGGAGAGACACGGTGGTGCAGGTGGTTTAGGGTTATAATTATAGTGGTGAACTTGGTGATTACTAGTGCTGGGATGAGGATGGAGACTGTTGAACCGTTGTTGGATGATGAGTTGCGCTGGAGACGGTGGTTTCGGATGGTGTATAGAAGATGGTGGTTATGGTTATCATAGGTGATAGTAGCGACAGAGATGATGGTGTACAAAGGTGGTTGTTGTGGGGTTAACCGGGTCAGTCAACGAATCGGGTCAAGGAGACGAGTCAACCAGAAGTCAACTTTCTGGTCAACCGGGCTCACCCTGGTCAACAAGAACTAGGTCCAAGCACAAGGTATAACCGCCCTACGATCTCATAGTTATAATGTTAACATTATATAACTTGACGTGTGGGACTCGACGAGCTTGTAACGGGCCAAGACCAAATCACGAGTAGACCAAACATTAGTGTATATCCTAAACTTGACATAATGAGATGGACATTATAGCATAAGACTTAAACATTGGACTATAGACTTGGACAATTGAGACTTAGGATACGTATTGACAATAATCGACATGTGTTAAGAATAATTAAGATGCGGACTTGACAATTGGAACTTAAGGTTCGGACATAACCATAGATACCAACATATATTAAGATATATTCTATCGACTTATGTACTAGGATGGATACTAGTTAGTAACATCTGGACAATGAGACTAGACACGGACTTGATTACAACTAATATACGACGAGGTATTTTATATAAACTTATATATACACACACATATTAGAACGGATGCTAGTGATGATGTTGAACACAAAGAATTAAGATACGAATATATACTTGTAAGCTAGTATATTCAAACATATATAGAACTGTATTAAATAGAACTATATGCTCGAGCTCGTCCCCACGTATAACTGATGCAACCAAAGTACACCCACTAACAATATTTGTCGGCTTAGGGATTGATCAGGAGAATACTAATACAGGATAACAGGCGTTCCGTTTCTCATAAACTAATTGTGTGCAATACTACCAGGTGAGTCTCGTGAACCTTCCCCTCTTTCCTTTTATTAAACTATTTTGGGGTGAATACATGCTTCCCATGTGAAACCAGTGTTATGATAAACCAGTATGATGTGACAAGGTGCTCCCAACACCATTCACACTCATCAACCCAAGGGAATTGGGCCGCTTAATATGTGGGTAGCGCTACTTGGGGAAACCCCCACACACAGTGGATCCGGAAGCCCGGAAAACCCTCCACTGAGATTTGTGACACGTATTCTGCCATGGGAATCCATAATGGGAGTAAGTGGATTCAGTGTCAGGATTGAGGTGTGATTTGTACATCACCAGTGCAACTATGTGTGGAACCATTTTAACTTGGAGAAACTTGTTTTGGAATAATAAACTATTTTTGTGAGAAACTATGTAAACTGATAAACTGGCTTTTGGAACGATAAACCTATTTTAAAACCAGCTTTACGAAAACACGGACTCACCAACATATTTGTTGACCCCAACTCTTTTTAAGCATGTGTTCAGGTACTACTTCTGGATTGGAATTGAGGAACGAGGTATATATATATAAGCTCAGGGAACGTGTAGACATTTTGGAAGAGCTACATGATACAGGGATTATGCTACTTGAGGATTAGAGCTAAGCATCGGTAGAGATTTAGTGAAGTATACATCCGGGAATGCTTCGACGAGTGCCACGATTCGTCCACACAGTAGTTTAGTTTAATTATTATTATTTGAGTTGTATGAATTTAGAACTAGAAAGTGTATAAATTATTATTATTGAACAATTGTTACTTCCGTTGTGCAAGTTTGGTACCAATCTGTATTTCGACCAGGCCCACCTGGGTCGGGTTGTGACATATATGTAGGGCTGCGACTGTTTCGCTCAATACAACTCATTAAAGCCTTCGCCGACAAATCGATGATTAGTTGTTGTTGGGCATAAATCGATAATTAATCGTCAAAATCACTTCGGCGATGATGGTCGCCTGCTACTTGGCATGGCAACTTCGGTTGCATCCGTAGCGGCCCTGAGCCTATGGCGACGATGATGATCTGCATCGCACCACAGGCTGTGATGATTATTAACTGTTGACGTAGCAGTTCCGTTAATTACGTGCAGCCATGAGTTAATCTGAGCCTATATAGAACTAATGTTATCATAAGCGTCTTGCGCTCGGTGGGTGCTTTTCACAAAACATGGTCTGGGATGCGTGTTAACTTTTCGCATGGCTGCTTTGTTTGTTTCCTGCATCCATGCCAAGATGACAACCGCATGTATTTCTCATATATATTTCCTGCAGTCCAAGTTTCTAACTGGAAAAAAAATGATTATATATGCTTTACTTAAATGTATGCTTCCGTGTTTAGATTGAGGAGGCAAGGGAAAGCGGCGTTGAACTCGATCTCCAACCAGATATCAACTTATTGTATCTATCGTGGTTATCTGTTATATTTGGAAATTGCAAGTATATAATGATTTTATTGCTTGATATCTGACGTCTGAATTGCATTTCTTGCTAAATGTAGGCAAAATTTTTGAGGATGTTACCTCTGCGCTCCATTTGAAGGTTTTAGGGAATTTTGTCTGGCACGGTGAGTATGCGCTCAATGTAGCATAAAAGGTTTATTACTTATATTGTAGTTGATTTAGAAACATGATCAAGGCCGGCTCAACCGTTTTGGGGGCCTAAAGCGAAATAAAAATTTTGGGCCCTCACTTTTTTAGACTTTTAGATTTCCTCGTTAAAGTCACTTACCTAAATATATTATAGTTTACGATGATTATTGTTTTAACCGGATATAAATAAATATTTTCACACATTCCATACATTTTAATATGTTTTGTTTATTCTTCATCTTTAAAATCAAAAACCTAAGTGAGTAAATGTGATATCAAGTTAAACATAACACATATTAATATTTATAAAAATAATGTGATAGCATACTAACATATGGAAACTGGAATAGATAGAAAAAAAAAAGATAAAAAGGAAAGAAAGCAATGCTTTGGTTAAAAAACATATTGTCTAACAAAATTGTGTGGGCTGATTGATTCGAACCCAAGATTACAAGGAAAAAAAGTGGGGTTATTACCACCAAACCACCATGACACTTCTGACTGCATGAGTAAAATTTTTTCTAATATCCTAATTTTGTATATTACCTTTTTAACAAATGAGGCCCTAAAAGAAGTTTGGGGGCCCAAAGCCCTAGCTTTAAAATAATTAGGCTTGGGCCGGCCCTGAACATGATCAAGCATCTTATGGTTAATATGCAGTATGTGTTACTTTAGCATCTTGTAAGATGTGTGCGTACTATACATTGAATAAACAGCCTGCATTGCATTGGTTTGATGAATCACCTCTTGCAGACCACCATTAACGCAGAAGAATGGGTAGACGACACAACGGAGAAAAGTCTAAATTTAGGATCAGCAGCAACGGGTTTACCCTTGATCCAGTTCGTTTGTTAATACTAAACATAATAATCATAAGAATGGTATTGTTTGTTTAAATAATGAAGTATTTTGCAGCTTAGGGCTACCATCATCAGCCGTTGGATTCGGTGGTTATGTTGGCACTATGCCAACAAACAACCTGCTGCTGCTGGTATTCTCCCTCTCTTTTTTTCTTTCTTTCTTCGTTACAATCCTACTTCTTTTTCTACACAATTATTAGTCCCTAAACTTCCAACTCCTTTGTTTGCAAACTCTTAATGGCAATGTAGGAGGAGGATATTGATGCTGAGTTGGCACAACTTTTGAAGAAGCTATCTAGCAAACATCCAGCTACTGCTACTGCTACTGCTACTGCTACTGCTACTGCTACTGCTACTGCTACTGCTACTGCTACTGCTCCTGCTCCTGCTACTGCTCCTGCTCCTGCTGCTCCTGCTCCTGCTGCTCCTACTGAGCTGCTGCTGCTCGCTATTATTACATCATCTTCCACTTGAGGTTCCTTTGGAGATTCCTCCTATCCTAGGGGTGAGCTTTCTTGGCTTCACTCTAGAGTCCAGGGGGACATCGAAGAACGGTATGTTTCTCCTCCAGATCCTGAAGATGAGCATCTTTACCTTTTAGGCCTGTCTACCTCTCTCGGAGGAGACCGTCGTCGATGTGATCCAGAATGGCGTTAATGTAACACCCCGCCCCTCTCACCACCAATATTGTCCGCTTTGCCCATCCAGAGCTCACGGATTTGTTTTTGGGTGCCCAAATGGAGACTTCCCAGGAGGTCACCCATCTTGGAATTTCTCCCACCTGAGCACGCTTAACTGTGGAGTTCTCCTCTCATCCACTAACATTAAGCCCCAAAACGCGTTGGTGATTTAAGAGGCAAGACATTACTTATGAACCAAGGATCTCTCCTGGCCACGACCGATGTGGGATTTTCCTGGGGTGTCACATTCACCCCCTGTTAGAGTCTCATCGTCCCTGATGAGGTATGCACCCACCATCCCGAACTGCACAGGAGTGGCTCTGATACCATCTGTAACATCCGGCCCTCTCACCACCAATATTGTCCGCTTTGCCCATCCAGAGCTCACGGATTTACTTTTGGTTACCCTGGCTCTGGATTTGCGAGTTAGTAATGGTTTTCCAATCTGTAACACCCCGCCCCTCTCACCACCAATATTGTCCGCTTTGCCCATCCAGAGCTCACGGATTTGTTTTTGGATGCCCAAGTGGAGACTTCCCAGGAGGTCACCCATCCTGGAATTTCTCCCACCTGAGCACGCTTAACTGTGGAGTTCTCCTCTCATCCACTAACATTAAGCCCCAAAACGCGTTGGTAATTTAAGAGGCAAGACATTACTTATGAACCAAGGATCTCTCCTGGCCACGGCCGATGTGGGATTTTCCTGGGGTGTCACATTCACCCCCTGTTAGAGTCTCATCGTCCCTGATGAGGTCGTACCCACCATCCCGAACGGCACAGGAGTGGCTCTGATACCATCTGTAACACCCCGCCCCTCTCACCACCAATATTGTCCGCTTTGCCCATCCAGAGCTCACGGATTTGTTTTTGGGTGCCCAAATGGAGACTTCCCAGGAGGTCACCCATCTTGGAATTTCTCCCACCTGAGCACGCTTAACTGTGGAGTTCTCCTCTCATCCACTAACATTAAGCCCCAAAACGCGTTGGTGATTTAAGAGGCAAGACATTACTTATGAACCAAGGATCTCTCCTGGCCACGACCGATGTGGGATTTTCCTGGGGTGTCACAGTTAATTGATGTTAATTATGGTTACAGAATAGTAAAGCAAGCAATAGGAACTGGTACATAAGCACAAGTAATCGGATCTCCTCGGGTCAAGTCACCACACCCGCTGTAAGTAAAGCCATCTGGAATCGGAAAGCAAGTAGGAAGAATATGAATAGAAGCCAGTATTGAGTAAGCTCATTCCGACTCTCACCCGTCTCCAAGAATGCTACAACGCTATACATCCGCGCACTAGGGTTTTCTACGCTGGATTGAATCCTTCCTTCCAATTCAATTGTTTTTCTACTCGTTCATTGTCCCTTTTTTACTTTTAGGCACCATTCAGTATTTCAGTGATACTGAGTGAGGGTGGGGAGATTGCTCTCCCGCACGCTTTGAGCACCTCTGAATGGAGTGGGGAATTCGTCATCAAGATGGATCACCCTTACGCAGTCAACGAACGCATACCAATGCTAGGACTTGTCGCAAGCAAATTCGGAAATGAAAGAAGTCTACCGAAAGCCTTGGTACTTGTCTGATCAATCACATTGATAGCTTCAATAGTTCACTGAAATTTGATTTGGGGATTTCACCGGGTACTAATCCAGTATCGGTATAGTAGGCCTCCTTAGCCACTCCACTAGTGGCTCAGTCTCTTCCTAGAAGCTGTGCTATCAAAGTAGAGAGATTCGTTAGAGCTAGGGGCAGGCCATCTATTCCTTCTTGACTTTCTTCAAGATACGAAATGAGCAGCCGTTTTTCATGACATCATCTCACTATTTGGCAAGTCAATACTCCAGGGTTTCTCTGAATTTGAATGTTATCACTTAGTAAGTTTCCATACCAAGGCTCAATCCAATTAAGTCCGTAGCGTCTACCAATTTTGTAACAGCCTAAGGTAACCCGTACCACAATATTGTCCACTTTGCCGCAGCTCACGGTTTTGCATTGATCTCACCCCCGAAAGACTAGCCAAAACGCATTGTGTTAGTGAGGGTGGCCACTCCCTTATAAGGAGTTATGTTCTCCCTTACACAACCGATGTGGGATCTTACATTCCACCCCCCTTAGGGAGCCCAGTGTCCTCACGGGCACGACTGGCACACCGATACGGGCCCCGGCTCTGATGCCATTCTGTAACAGCCCAAGGTAACCTGTACCACAATATTGTCCGCTTTGCCGCAGCTCACGATTTTGCATTGGTCTCACCCCCGAAGGACTGGCCAAAACGCGTTGTGTTAGTGAGGGTGGCCACTCCCTTATAAGGAGTTTTGTTCTCCCTTACACAACCGATGTGGGATCTTACAAATTTCGCCATATCCCCCTTTTTGAGATGAAAATATCATTGCGATCTCGTTCCCTTTTTTCATTTATACCGGAACCGTTGAATTCATTAAATAGATGCCGATTCCTGTCTCGAAAAAGTGAAAGACGTGACTTCAGGAGTGGATTTCGGAAGAAAAGACTTCATTTACTTCCTGCAAATTCTTATGCAAGAACTAGTAGAAAGAAATGAATTTTGAACTAAATAAGGCAGCATTAATAGATCGTTTAATGAGAATGCTTGAGCGGGAATCGTCTTAGCAACTGGCTATAGACATGACTAAAAGCCGCCGGGAGAGGAGAGACAATCTTTAATGAGAGAGGGACGAGCGAGTGGGAGATTGGGAAAAAAAATAGGTAGGCCTTCTGAGCGGTCATTTAGGGGCCTTGTTAGCGAGCCATCATTCTTCCCTAAGCTGCCAGAGTCCAATTCGAATTATTTAAAGTTGAGGTTGTGGTCATGTCTAGCTAAGTCCTAATCATGTTAAGATAATATATATGTTTTCGAACCTGCTATTACATATAAAAACCAGCCAACTACATATATATTCATAAATATAGTCAGTTTGGTAAGAATATTATTTTCTTACCAACCTGACTACACTTATGATAGAAGTATATCTTTCTTTCACATATGCTCACTTTACACATCAGAGTCACCTAATCATCAGCATGAATATCATTTGATACCAGATTGTTTTTTTTAAGGTTCACATCGCAGCTTTAGAGTGCCTTAAGGAATTAACAAAGTTGTATAAGAGATACACACGTAGAATTAGAAGTATATTTTATGAATAATTGAGTGTTTATCTTTTACAAATTTATATTTCCTGAAAGAACAACTGATTCCATTTATGGTACACGAACTTTATCACTTCATACTAGATTTTTTTTATTCAAGGTGATAAACTACTTTTAACTATAAACCAAAAATGTTTTATAGTTATAAATAATAATTATCGAAACTAATGATTTGATGAATTGATAAAGATAAAAACCATTAAAAGGTTTTCTGAAAATACATTTAATCAATTTCAAAAAGTAAATATATTTTGGTTGTTGATAATAATTTACCAGAAGTATATCAAGTTTGGAAAGAACTAGTGTTTTAGTTACCCGCGCTTTACTGCGGGAGCTCCTGTTACGTTGAGGGTTTGGTGCACGTTAAAGATCGTGCTTCGCTGTGGCAGCTCCTGTTGCGTTGGTGTTTGGTGGACATTAAAGATAACATTAAGTGACTGTTATTCTCGCGTGAGCGTAAAAAAATAAGTCGCTGCCCATTACCTTGCAGACCAGCATTAACATTACAACAGTTGGGTTGCCTATTATTGACTTGATATGGAGCCCAAAGTATTCCAAAAATGGTAGCCCATTAATTGTTCACCTGGCCCATAATTTTCAATTATGACAGCCCATTAATTGTTCACCTGGCCCATAATTTTCAATTATGGCAGCCCACAAGTTTCAATAATGATGGCTGTGACTGGTGCATCTTAGCAGACATCATATGTGTACAATAGCACAAAGACACTATTTAAGTGTCTTTGTATTAATATATATAGATATATTGATGGTTTAGATGGTGTTTGGGATTGCGTTTTGAATCTAATTTTTAGATTATTGCGTTTTAAAAACGCAAATAATCAGTTTTTAGTGTTTGGATTGCATTTTGAAAATGCAGATAATCAGTTTTTTATTCTACCAAAACGCAATAATCTATAAGCAGTTCCACCCCTGCTTTTCCAAAACGCATAATCTGTTTTGAATAATCAATCCCGAACACCCCTTAGTTTGTTTTGAATTTTAAAACTCTTTTAGAACTTTCTTTTTATTAAATTCATAACAATTTTTTTCCTTCCTTCGATTATGTATAATTTTTTTTTTGAACGGCCAACAAATTGGAATCACTCACGGAACACTGGAGTATCATCGTGCCACCAGTGTTGCCACGCGATCATATTCCACCACCAAGTCACCAATTCAGGAGGAAACTCATAATTATGAGAAAACCTGGCGTAGTCAGGCCCACCCATGCAGTTCCCGAAACCGGGGAAAACCCAACCCTTCACCCGCCCATAGGCACGACGGTGAAGGATTTGTAAAACCCGGGCGAGATCAGGACTCGAACTCGTGACCATAGGTCAGAAGTCATCCATCATTTCTCATTATATCCTTCGTGAAAATCGAACCCGAGACCTCCAAGAGGGATCCCTGATCCATTCACCAACTGAGCTACCCGTGAAGGACAATACGACTTCTATTATTAGTTGTACAAAGAGCCTTTTAAATACCAATTTACATGTTTTAGTTGTGTAAAAATACTCTTTCTTTTTGTCAAAACGATTTCTGGTCGTAATCTACTCTTGTAATTAAACAAATAATTAATGCTCGAATATCAGCCCTAATGTGTTGAAGAGAAAAACATGATTTTGGGCTAAAATAAAAAAAGTGTGTTTCACGTCTTTGATAGATAGAGAAGCAAGTGTCCCACACTCCCACGTTGTGTATGATGTGAATTGTGTTTTTCTTGCAAATTCATGTGTTTTTCTTTCTTTCTTTACGGATGTGACAATATTTCTTGAATTGCAAATCAAATTTGCCACCAGGGACGTTAGGTTTGAATTGACATTTGCTATGAGCTTCATGTTACACAATACACAGACATAAAAAAAGTACACAACGTCTTCCACAAAGTGCTAGTCCTCTTGGGCTTTTTAATCAATTTCGTTACCTTTTTCTTGTATAAATTAAAAAAAGAATTTTGGTTAATTGTTTTGTTTTTTCATACTTTTGTCCATTGTAAGTATTTATTTTACTTTTTTTTAGTTTACATTCCTATTTTCCTTTGCCATTAACAAAAATGATCGTGTCACCAAAAGTAGGGTGCAAACGAGCCGAGCAGCTCGTGAGCTACTCGAGATCAGTTCGAGTAAAAACCCAAAGTGAGTCGAGCTTTATCGCGCCGCTCTAGCCGAGCTTGAGCCTAAAACAAAGTACGTTTATTTATCAAGCATGAGCTCGAGCTTGACTTGTGAAGCTCATCAGGCTCGTCGAGCCTTATCGAACCTTAATGTGATATTAGTTCTGTTAATATCTAATAATACTTACTTCTCATTTAAAGTTGTTTAGTAAACGAGCCGAACCCCGAGCTTCAATTATCAAGCTCACGAACCTATTATTTATATTATTTTTATCTAATATATTAAACAGTAAATAATAAACGATCCGAGCCATGCTTGAGAAATAACCAACGAGCCGAGCCCTGAGCTTCAACTATTGAGCTCGCGAGCCTATTATTTATATTATTTTTTATCTAATATACTAAACAATAAATAATAAACGATCTGAGCCCGTGCTTGAGAAATAACCAACAAGCCGAGCTTGAACTTTGAAAACAAAGCTCGATCTGAGCCGAGCTCAAGCTTTCATGAGTCAGTCGAGCTTGAGCTCTAGCTCAAGCCTGACCATGCTTTAGCTCGAGTCAGCTCGTTTGCACCTCTTACCAAAAGCAATATTCTTTTTTGTCGAATTTATGAATGAGATATGAGTACTTTAATAGACATTTTTGTTACTTAGAGGAATGATATAAAATATGTGCACCACATAAATTTCTCATAAATGAATAGTCTACAGTTTACACTTTCTAGTAGTTAAATAATTAATAGACTCACACATATAAGTTAAAAAATAATAAACTTAAATTTCATTGACTAATGACTACGTACGTGCTTTTAAATTAATCGTTGTTAATGTGACTTCTAGATAAAGGAGAAAAACTCATACCTCATTTCATCAACAAAAAAAGCCCCCATAAATTTAAATTTCATTTCAACCCAGATATAACTTGGGTGCCCCCTTTAAACAATAGTTTTTTATTGTATTTTTAAACGAAATCTTTTTCATCAATGATGACAATTAAATCTCATCATTTTCTAAACCTTCCATCCATCATGTTTAATAATAATAATAAGTCAAATTAAATCTCAACAAAAGTCTTCTTTCATTAATTTACGATAAGGGCAGTCATAATTTTGCATTGCATTTGCGTGACATATTTGGTGACTACAATATTAGCATAAATAAATATTATTAAAATATCTAGATTTTCTGGTCATCAACGACGATTCAAAGTCAATGTAGTCCTTTGATTTGGCTTAAGCCGCCGGTCACACCCTTCACATTTTGGTGCCTTACATAGAAACTTCTACCCTTCTTCACATATAAATACATACACACATATATATACACCCAAAATCTCTCATTCTTTATTCATTAGTTCATTCACATATTTTTTTTCCCTTGTATTGCTCTTCTTAAACTTTTAACCCTTCAATCCTTCATCAACCTGATTTTGCAGCCCATTTCGAAGAGGAACAAATCGTCGAGCCCGTTCAAGATTCGGATAAAAACCCGAGAAAATGGATTCTATGAGACTAAATGTTTTACCAATCTTTGGTTTTATGCTTATGGTGATTTTGCAAGTTACCAAAGCCCAAAACTTTGCTCCTTCTCCAACTCCAGTTCCTACCAATGATGGTCAGTTTATGTCTTTTTGTTATTGATTTTTAGTATTATTTAAAAGCTTTTAATTTTAGATTTTAGTATGTGCAATGAAGACTGATTTTATAAATTTGTGAAAATGCAGGAGCAGCTATTGATCAAGGGATAGCTTATGTTCTTCTAGTTGTAGCATTGGCAATCACATATCTTGTCCACTAAATTCATTCTATATCATCAGATATTAATTATATTCTTTATATTAGTGGAATTATGTATTTTTCTTTTTGTAAATGCATGGATAGACACATACATATATATTACTGAATCTTATTTTATTCTTAAACATTCAACCTTATTATTATTGATTAAAAATGTAAAAATGATACATATGTTACCAATTGACTACAAAGCACAATGTCAATGGAGCTTGTAACACACCCTAACAAAATTTCGAATGTGATTTTCTTACAGCGTCCCATATTTTCATATGAACTTGCGAATTTCATAACATGGGCTATGGCCTAACTACGAGGTTATAAGTTCCTACCATCTTACAAATGGTTGAATACTTGTTTTCGCCATAAGTATAAGAGCATATGCAAAGAACCAGAGGTCATAGACCTCCATTGTGGACTTTCCGGCCAAAATCCATCCTTCTCTCTCCCCCTTAAGAACCTTCCTTCCTTTCGTTCTCTCTTCCCCTTCTCACAAAAGTTGCCGGTGGAGCAGGGGCAAAGCTTTTAGCACCCCCGGCTTGCACCGTTTTTTTTTTTTTCTCAGTAGTGTAAATTTACATGTTTTCTTATGAAAATTTTATACGTATTGAGTTCAGCCCCCACTATTTTAAGAGTCTCGTAACTTCCCCCCCCCCCCCCCCCCCAAAAAAAAATATATATATATTCAAACTCCGCTTCTTTTTTAATAAAGTTACCAAAAAAAATTCAAGTTTATGTTACTGATTTTTGAAGTTCAATGTTAGCGAGATTAGTCAACATTTCAATTGGTAATGTTGCACCAATACCCAACCAAAGGGCCACTGCGGTACCAATAAAAAATACGGTTACTGCCGTGGAGGTTACTGCCTTGGCCTTGGATCCCAACACCATTTTTTCGCCCTCTTTTTCCACATCAACCTTATGTCCTCATTCCTCCCATCCATGATGGCGTCTGAGGGGTGGATACACCTTACTGTATATGCTTTAGTTAAGCATTTCTCTAGCTACAATAAGCTTTGTAGTGTTACATACGCATGAGAGTATATAGAATGGTATGTATATGTTTATTTCCTTAAAGGAATTATATAATTAATAGATTTTCTAGTTTTGTTTGTGCATTGGTATTTATTTATACGAAGTAGAATCCAACTTAATGTTATGGCTGTGTAAAAATCTTTATATAGTGCGTCATTTTAACTTTATTAGTCTAGTCAAATTTAAAAATATCAGTAGTGTTTCATATTGTTCAATAGAAACATAAGCGAATACATTCAACAAATAATTATGATCGAGACATATTTATTGTATTGGACCAGGAAATTGTATTTGTGTTTGATAAGCTCAATAAAGTTTTTAATGGATATGGGCCCAAACCTAAAGACTTAGACCACCTCAATTATCGTTATCGCCTTCTCGGGCCTTCTTAAAACCAGATCAGGCCGAAGATCGAATTTGAGAGAAAGAGAAGTCGAATATTAAGGAACTCTCTTAAGTCTTAACACACAATTAAGAAAATTACGTTAATACCCCTCGAATACATGTTTACAAATAAGCCCCTTGACTTCTATAAAATGTTAGAACAAACCCTAGACTTCCACAATCTTCATCTTAACCTAGACATTCCTTTATTCTCCTTGAAGGCTTTAAATGGAAATTGATTAGCCGAAACCGAACTAACTAACAAAATTGAACTCAAATAAATTGAACCAAACTAACAACCGACAATTTCTATTATCTTAGACTCAAACTACACTTGAAATTTGGTTGTACATTGTTCCGAAACTTGAACTGCATAGAATTGAACTGCGCCAAAGTGGGCACTCAACTTGTTTGACTATTGATATTGGTTTATTTTTACCCATATTCATTATTGTAGTCCAAACTTTTGGGCCCGACTTTATTAATAAGTTCAAAATATTGGAACAAGGATTGTAAGTTTTAGGTGTAGAAAATGCAATAATTTTGGTAATCTTCGTTTCAGATTTTGACCTTTCATCGTTGCAATTAAAAATGCTTCAATAATGTAAGAATACGGAAAGTAAGTTCACTAGGCCACTAACTATCATATGATAGTGGCTTTACCAGTGTTAGCCATTCTTTTTCCAATGCGTCATGAGAATTTAGTGCCTCAACTCTCAGTGTTGCTTCATTCACTGACCAACCATACAAAGACAGGCAATTGCTAAAATCTTGGCAAAATCAGTAACGATCCAAAATAACCAACCATGCTTCAATAGGGGCAACGCTCAATTACATGTGAATGACTATTCTTTCCACAAATTACTGGGAGTGGTGTCGGGGGAATCCCTCAGGGGAAGAAAACTTAAATTTCTCGCTCCACTTCTCGTTCTATCATAGAGCTTTGGCTATATCAGAGAATACATCCCACAACCCTTCCCTTTTTCTCAGGATTCTTCACTTTCGTATGATGGTGACCTCTTTTCCGATAGAGCTTTCGAATGGACTCCGTTCACACCAACAGATGATCAGCTATCATATGGTCCTACCTATAATTTAGATGCATTCATATGTTCCTTCCCATTTACATGCATGCCTTCTGTTGTGTATTCACAAATCATGCGCCCATCTAAAAAACAAGTACAAGAAAGTATCTATATATATATATATATATAGGGAATGGTTCTAGAGAAAACCCTCCTTATTTGGTAAACTCTGGAAACTCTGACTTCCCAATATTTTTTTTTTTTGAAAAAAATAGGGCAAGTAATATACATGATTTTAAGCATTTTGGGCCAAAAAAATTAAAAAAGCGCCGAGTAGTTTTTTTAAAAAAAAATAAATAAAATTTTGACTAACACATGTTAAGCGCTAATAACAGGTGTTAACCATGTGTTAACTATATGTAAACAGTAGACGTTTTTTATTTTTTTTTAAAAAAACGTTCGGCGCTTTTTCGATTTTTTTGGCTCAAAATGCTTAAAAAAATGTATATTACATACCCTATTTTTTTCAAAAAGAAAAAAAATGTTGGGAAGTCAGAGTTTCCAGAGTTTACCAAATAAAATAAGGAGGGTTTCCTCCGTATACTTTACCTATATATATATATATATAATATATAACATTATTAAGGAAACTTAATGTACAACATTGTAATTTTGTCACTGATACACCTTTTGAAGCAACTAGTACAAGAGAATGAAGCTTATTTTAGAAGGGTAGATTGGTCGCTTACCTTTAATTTAAGATGCCAAGAGGGTTATTATAGTAAATCCATATATATCTTTTAGTTAAAACCTAAAATTTGAGTCCATCCTTACCCTTTAACAATACTAATCGATATCGCTCTTGCCAATGTGGGGCTAGCCCACTTGGTAGAGGTATATGCCTCTTAGTAGGGAGGTCCAAGGTTCAATCCTTGGCAAGGGTGTTGTAGTTTAGAATTATTGGTGTAACAGTATAGGAGATTTCGTTAAAAAAAAAAAAAGATATCGCTCTTTTAATTACCTCTATTTACTTCTCAAACTACCCAAGTTCTTGCAATTAAAGCATTCATCAGTTACCCACTCGTAATATTCTTGAAGGTATGACTCCCTATTCAAAGATCCTACCTTCATTTCAGATCGTTTTCTTCAGTGCGTCAAAGAGACACTAGAGGTAAAAGCCTTTCGCCACAATTCTATCTACCTTTGATTTCAATTTTGGTTTATATAATGTACTGATTTTGGTTGATTCTTTATTGGGTTTAGTTTTCTATTTATTGGGTTTAATGCTTCATAGACTGTACCCACGCATCATATTCTCAATTTGTTGGGTATAATTTTCAATGTGTCTGAAAGTGATGATATAGTTTTGTCTGATTCTTTTGTTTATGTTGATTATGTAGATCCAAAGTTGTTGTATATACAGGTGTCTGGTTATCTGTGTGTTTGGTTCAATGTAGATTTTTATTCACAACGATGATTTAGGTTCAATGCATTTGATCTGTTGTATCATTATTGGTTTAGTTGATTTGGGTATTCAACTAATATGATCTATTTTTCTAACATTGCAAGCTCGACTAAAATAAAATGTTCATAAAAAAGTTCACCGAGTTTTTCACCTGCCCATCAGGTGTTTGATCATTTGCCCCAGTAAGCCTTGTCGGTTTAACAAGGTGTTGGCTTTGTGTATCCCTGAGTTTGTGCTTGCTGGAATTGGTTGTTTTCTTTTCAGACGCAATACATGTACCTGATGTATACTATTGTTGGTTGATTAATGAACCATGGTGTGTGATTTGATTTATTATAATGATCCTTTCCATCCAAAACTATTTTCGATCCTTACCTAAAACAATGATTCACAGTTTCATAAAAGCTGGATAAAAACTAACCAAATACATTTTTTAAACATACTTACAAACTCGGTCATGTTTGTTTTATGGCACAGCTTGCTGTTGATGTGATCTTAATGACCTGGGCCGTTGCAAATTTACAACAAAGGCAAACTTTGCACAAGCTCAGTTTGTTATAAATAACTAAAGAGGTAAGTAGCCATTTTTCTAGGATTTATTAATTAGCAAGTTATAGCATCAATTTTATTTGATTTCTTAGCATTCGTCAATTTTTAGTGTTCTAAATTATTTGCAGCCTTTGTGTTATTCTGGTTGGATTCAACAGGTGTAATTGTGACTTTTCCTCGCTTCCCCCAGTTAGGTTCTTAAGCTTATCCTTATGTTTATTTAGTTTAGAGTGGTTCTTCTACTTCTCCTTAATTTTGCCTTTTAAGTTCCCTTCTTTATCTTTTTTTTTGTTTTAAGTCTTGACACATCTCATCACTTTGCACAATAAAAGATAAACACAAGTTTTACTTGGTTAGTTGTTGATTACAATAACAATAGCATCTATACGAAGGAAAAAAATAAAAGAGATTTATGCTAGATGGGTTTATTGACTACACAATCTATAGGGCAAATCATATGGTGATCAAGAATTATTTTTTTATTTGCATGTTCTTGTATGGAGGGTTGGATGATTGCCTAAATGTATATGAGATCTTTCAAATTGCAAGTTGGTGTGGGAACCCAGTATGTGCAGGTCGTAATAGCCATTTTTTTTTAGTATGCTTTAGTTGATTTTTTATCCAAAGTTGGAAGGAAAGCGCAATTGCCAGAGTTTCTTGAACCATGCCAACTATGAGGATAGTTAAATGGATGTAAGCGCCATGCAGCCAATCAGAGCCCTCATACATGTGGCCACTCTCGTAGAGACACCTGTCCACTACAGAACGTCTGCCAATGACAACAAGCCACGTGGCGCGGGTTAAGGCGGTACACGTTCCTCTTTCTTATTGGCCAATATGTATTTTGTCTTATACTAATATTGGGTCGAGGAGTGGAGATACCTCCTAGTTGGGCCTAACCCGTCAGGTACTATGAGTTGGTGGTGTTGGCTCATGTGAAATCCTATTTATGGATAACTTCTCATCCTAGAATATGATACACTTTTGGCTAACACCGAGAGCTACAGAAGTAGTAACCCACATCACACCAATTTTGTATTCATTACGAGAGAGCAATTAATCGTAGTCATCCCCCTCCCCAAATATTCTTTCCTTTTCAGGTCACTCTCTTTCATAGCCTTAGAGTTTAGCGAAGGATCATTCCTGTGGATTCAAGGGTCTTGCTATACCATCACTTAGATACACCATAAAGGGAATCCAACAATACTGATAAGAATTTCGTTTTTCAATAACACTCTCTTTGCATCTGTTGCTAGTCTCACGTATATACCAAGTTATCTTTATTGGTATAGAAGGAGCTTATCCACTAATGGCCAAATACATATTTAGTTGCATTTATTTTTCAAATGAGATTTTTGTTTAAGAAAGAGTTAATAACCAAAATCGTCCCTGAGGTTTGGCCAGTTTTGCCACATCAGTCCAAGATAGAAACATTTTACATTTGGGTCCTTCAGTTTTACTTTTTTTTTTTGCCGAATTCGTCCCTTACACTAACCCAGTTAACTTATCTCACTAAGTTGAGGGGTATTTATGTCCTTTTGTCTACCCATTTATTTTTTAATGAGGCCCACCTCCCCACCTTCTTCTACCTCTAGACCAGCCACCATCACACACCACGACCACCATAACCTCCAACCTTCACCCTCACACAACCACCACCCACCACTACAACTACCTCACTTTCATATGGTTTTCTCACTTGATATAAATGAGGGTAGACAAGAACCTGTAAACACCTAGCAAAAGCTTCCTCCTCGGCCTTTGTCGGTTCAATCTTTGTTTTGACTTTGGTGTCACTGTCGAAGTCTAACTCCAAATCTGCAGGTGCATCCTATAAAACAAATAAAAGATATAAACAAAAGGTGAGTAAAAATTAAAATAATAATTGCTCACATTAGACATGGGTCATAAGTTAGTCAAGTTAGATATGGGTAAAATTACTCAAATCAAGCTATTGGTAAGTAAACGGGACAATAATTATCACCGTGTCTAGTTCCTACACAATTTCTTCTTTGACTTGAACATCATTTGCAAAAGCAGTTTTTCCTTGAGCTTCATCTTCTTTGACATGTTTATCCCATTTGGGTGTGTATATTTAATTTGTTGGGTTTTATTAAGTTAAAAACTTGAACAGTTGTTAATGTCTGAATTTAGGTATTTAGCTTAGTGCAGGTTTGGGGTTGGTGGCGGTGGTGGGTTTAGGGAGGAGGTGGTGCGGCGATGGTGAGTTTTAGGGAGAGGTGGTGCAGCAGCGGCGATGGATTTAGGTGGAAGTGGTGTGGTGGTGATTGATAGTGGAATGGTGATGGTAGTGGTGGTGGTGGTGGGTTGAACTCTGAAGAGAAATGCAGGTGAGAGAGAGTTAAAGAGGTTTTTTTTAAGGCTAAAAAAGAAATAAAAATTTAAAATAAATAAAGTATACAAAATGTCTAAATTGCCCTCGATTTCCTAGGTAAAAAGTCAGAAATACCCCCCAATTTAACGTCAATATTTAACTGGGTTAGTGTCAGGGGCGAATTTGGCAAAAAAAAGTAAAACTGAAGGACCCAAATGTAAAAGGTTTCGATTTTGGACTGATGTGGCAAAACTGACCAAACCTCAGGGACGATTTTGGCTATTAACTCTTTAAGAAACATAAATCCTTATCGGGTTGGAGAGGCTAGTATTTGGTTAGAGATCAAATCATGCTATGTATGATTGTATGAATTTTTGTTAAAGGGAACCTACGTTAACTCCTTATGATTCTCATCATTTCAAAGGCTGATTTTGCCACATTCTTAGAGCTTTCGTATCTCATTTCCTATTTTCATGTCTCAAATTACATTAAAAAACACTATATTTTCTCTCGCTTTCCAAGCGAGAGATGCTTTATTGAAAGCTCTCGCCCAATGGGAGAGGGACCAGACGCGCTTCGCAGTGACAACCTTGATCGAATGTATTCCAGTTAAATATTATTTTTATACCTTTATAATTACATTTCTCACTCATTCACTCACAACCACTTTAAAAAATATTAAAAAAATTTGATGGTGAAAAGTAACTTTTCAAATATACAGATGAACAATAACATTTTCTCTCCCCTCCAATCACAACCCCTCAAACCCACTTTTTAAAATATGATAGATACACTCACAAAACATTCGATGGAAAGGCTGTGAGTGCTCTATACATGATTTTATTCGGTTTAGTAAACAACAAGCACTTGAAATATTAAAAATGTTTTTAGATCGTTATAACATCTTGATTTGATCATAAATAATTTTTAACATTTATACAAGCCTTACCAATAGATCAATTTTTCTTAAAAGGTGAATTTAATTAGAAAGGGGGCGTCCTCAAAACGAGTACCGACCCAAGAAAACCATTAGCAATAGATCATTTGACATGTGTAACATAATATTTAGGAAATCTTCAAAATAATCCCCTTGAAATGTAAAAAACAGTTGTATTTATAGTTGGAGATAAAAAAAAAAAAGGCAACCTACCACACTTTTCTCACACGTCTAAGAAACACCAATGAATGGAACTCGTCGACGGAATAACGTTTATCCAAAATAACAAAAATCTAATTGTTGGATGCATGAACGTGTTTCATGGTATTTAAATGTTTTCTAATTTTCTATTTTTTATAACATTTTTCATACCTAAAAAAATTAGAAATTAAATGTTTTTTTTTTTTTTTTTAATAATAATCCTTACAAAGTCCAGGTGACCATGGATTGATATTTGACCATGATGTTACGTCAACTTGTTGACCTGACTTTTTGAGTTATAATTTTATAGTTGACTAATCAACCTAAAAGTCTAAAACCGAAATATAAAATCGTCTAAATTTATACTAGCACATATCCTGCCTTTAAATTGTAATTGTTAAAATATAATAAGAAAAAATATGCTAAAATTGTAAAAAATGAAAAAATATAATAAGAAAAAAATGAACATGTTACCAATGACCCAAGTTAAATTGTATTCACTTTCACAATCTTTAAAAAGAAACCTGTAACCAAAATTTGGTTCACTGAGCATATAACTTTTCTTTTATGTAACAACATTTTTGCAAGTTATCGTTAAAAATACAATATATAAAAAAAAAACATTGTGAAACAAGATGAATGTGTGTCGTGAAATAAGACACAAAGCAACTTTTTAAAGATATATTAAAGTAACAAACTATATGTAGTTAGTTCACAAATTTTTTGTAAAAGAAATTAAAATTAAAATTTTCAAAATTTATAAAGTATATAATTAAAAATATCTCAAACAAATCAATATTCGAATGACCAGAATTAGAATGTTATGATACACTTTATAAAACAATAGGGTATAGTTTGTAAACTTCTTATAGAAATAGAAATACCGCGATGGTTAAAGTTGAGTTGGTAACGGGGACGATGGACCAACCAAAGTAGAGCTGTATTTGATGATAACAATGATAATTACAACGATATGGTAAGAGTAAAATTCTATTTTTTATTTAGCTCTTTATATAGAGAAGGTATATGGTACAAAGTTCCTTAACGTGAGAAGTGTAAGAAGCCACTAGAGATTGACACCTGTCAATTTAATCTAACCACAATTAAACCTTTTTTCCTCTTCCCTGTTCTAAACCTAACCCATCCTCATTTTGAAACAAACCGATCGAGATCTGACCACCACCACCACCACGAGCAGCAGAACCGTTGCTTCTTCGATGTCGGTTCCTGGTTCTTGACTTCAGCATCCGCCACATCTGGGGCTTCGTTTGGTAGCTTTCATTTTTCAGCACTTGCAGAATTCTCCATCTCTTGTATTATACAAATTACAATTCTATATGACGTAAAAACTGTTTATCGATTTGTTGAGGAATGATAAACCACATTTGAAATGATTTGGTTCTCACATACAATTGTGTGAAGGAAGAAGTGAGATGCATATTTGTGATTAGAATATACAAGTGTAACGCCCCAAAACCCGAATTTTAATTTTAGTAGAATGTTTTAGTATGTTATGGCATGGGGTGAAATAACTAAGCACCTATCCTAGTTAGATACACAAGTTATGTAGAATTTTGAGAGGTTTGAGTGAATGTTGGAAGGGTATCAAACTAGTAGAAGGGCTTAATGTGGGAAGAACCAAACTTAAACACAACCCACTCTTGGTGGGATATAGTATACGACACACACACGCACTTCAGGAGAATGTGTGTGTGTTGTGTGTGTCTTGTGAATGCTCTCTACCTCCATATGACCAAGGGGAAAAGGAAATTGCATGTAGGATCTGAGAATTGAGAGGTGTTCATCACCTTCTAAGCACCAAGTAAGTATCCATTCTCTATTATGAAACCTCTTGGTTGAAGTTATTGGTGGGTTTTGGATGAACCAACCCTAAATTGGGTAAATTGTAAGCACTAGATGGCTAAATTCATGTTTTGATGCACTAACTAGTGTCATCAATGATTTTGGTAATCTCTAGTGGCATTTTGAATTAGGGTTCATGTTCAAGGAAAATGGGGGTTTTTACCCATGATCATCCTTGAACAAATTTGATAGATAGAATGAAAGAATTTATGTTTTTTGCTATGTTGATATCTATTGAAAGAAGGGTATGTGATGTAGGTAAATAATATGATGATTGATGTTATGAGTTGTGGAAGTAGGCATGAAATACATGTACATTGAGCTTAGAATGTTGTACGCACACCATGTGTTTGATGAAATGTCTAGATGAACTTGCATGCGAGTATTTGATGGAAATGAGTGGAATGTGGTGATTGTTAGTAAATTAACATAAGGATGTGTTTCGATGGGAACCATGTGTGTGTGAACTAGTTGATTGTATGTTTTGGTAGGCAGTATGCATTAGTAGTGTGTACACTCTAATGCTTAAATACTATGATTGGAATGATGAATAATCTTGCATGATAATGAGATAGGAATGTGATGTTTATGGTGTGTTTTATGTGATCTAGTCATCAATGTGAACATATGTTCTAAGTAGGAAGTTTGTATAGTTGGAAGTTGACTTTCTGAAAAGTCTACAATGGATGACTAACATGGTTATGTTTGCTAATATGATTGTGGGATTGAGGAAATCATGTGACACATGTTAGATTATCTAGGTGACATACTTGATGATAAGTTGGATTGCTTGATTGATAAACAATGTGGTAGTTAATCATGTGATTTGCATATTAGTAGTTGACCAATGAAAATCATGGGAACAAGTGAGTGTAAGACGATTGATAGTATGCGTAGTTGTGTATACTAACGGAATGGTGGGAATGATAACATGAATGTGTAGGCAACATGGGCTCAAGCACAAGTGGCTAATGCGTCAAGTGGAGGCAAATAGCAAGCATCAACTTGGAGGACATAAGGTAAGTGGTTCTTATTCCACTTAGGATAATGAATCTTAACATGTATATGTGTTTGTAAGTAGTATGAGGACCGTGAGATGATGGAACGTAAATAACGAGGTTAAGGCTTGAATTGGAGTTTATAATGGAATAAACGTGGCTTCGAATGGATCGGCGTGGACAGGTCTAGAAGGGGTGGAAAGGAGAAACAAAATGGGAATGTGCAGAGTCCACCGTAAGGGTACGGTGGCACCGTTCCCTTACGGTGGCCCCTGCAATGTTTTCCCCACCGTAGGGCAGAGGGGATACACCGTTGGGTTTTGTAGTCCACCGTAACCCTACAGTGGCCACCGTAAGGTTACGGTGGGACCTGGAAATTTATATTTTTTTTTAGTTTATTCTATCGTATGTTGATGTTTCGCTTACGTACGCGACTCGTAATAGCGTTAACGCATCAATTAATAGTGTTGGACCTCGTGTAAGGCTATGTAAGGGTGGAGCATGTAATACTAATGTTAGTTTTGTAATATGATCATAGTACGGAATGATACAAGTGCGTGTAGTTTAATTGATACGTTGCTCGATGGTATCAAATACGATAAGTAGATTGTCATGATTAAGTAGATTGAGAATGTGCTGTACATATGGGTACACATGCTCGGGTTTGAGAGAGAGTTTCATGCATGTAAGGGTTGGTATTTATGAGTAGATTGAGTATAGGGCTGGAAACGTCATATTTGTCTTAGAGATTAGCGAAGAAAGGGTAACATGACGGGTCAAGTAAGTTATATGAAGGACTTTTATGATTGTATGTATGGTGGTATTTTATGAAGGGAGTGTATGCTTGTATGTATTGTAGAATTATACAAAGTGTATGCTTGTATGTATTGTAGAATTATATGAAGGAAGTGTATGCTTGTATGTATTGTGAAATTATATGGAGGGGAAGTGTATGATGGACGCACTGTGGGGTTATTAACCTTTGTTATGAGAATGATAGGAAACGTAGGTATGTACGTATGATTGCAGGAGACGTGGAGGTTCGGATCGGGGTAACCCACCCGAACTCGAATGAAGGCGGTTGGACAGGATCACAGAGTATTGTTGGATGTTACTTCCGCGTCACGAGTAGATTACATGAGGTTACCTATTGAACTAACGAAATGGTTTTGTGGTGAATGCAGGATGTCTTGTCTATCTTGAGAAGTAAGGAAAGGATGGAGATCGAGCGAGGAGGCGGATTGTACGTGGTCACGGTCACATAATCAAATGGAGATGAGTCACGTAGAATGTATTAAGAAATATTTTAAGACGTAACACCAAAATCCTCAGTAGAACCGGTTTTCTAAACAATTAAGATTGTTTTATAAATAAATTTTTCGGTTGGTATTTTTCCGCTGCGACTATTCTGTAGATCAGAATTAGGGTGTTACAACAAGTGGAGTTAGAAGAAGAATGGAGATTATGAAAGAGATATGGAGAGATTTTTCTTTAAGGCTTTCATGAAGAAGACAAAGATGACAGGTAGGAGTGTGTTTTGAGTGCGTCTAACAAATAATTCAAACGCATGTATAAAAAATAACGTGCGTCCAAAATGATTTCATCTTTTAAAAATTCCAACGCATTATAAAATGACGTTCGTCCAAAATGGTCTAATCCCTTAGTGGTCTGTCACATCTTGTTTTTCTTCACCATCTTCAATTGATATTTGGTAAAGGTGCGTTTGAATTTTTGTTGGGTTTTGATGAGTGCGTCCAAAATTTTCAATGAGTGCTTCCAAACTTTTAACGAGTGCTTCTAAATTTTCAGTGAGTGCTTCCAAACTTTTTAATGAGTGCTTCTAAATTTTAATGAGTGTTTCCAAACTTTTTAATGAGTGCTTCTAAATTTCAATTAGTGCGTCGGAAATTTTGATAAGTGCCTTTGAAATTTTGATGAATGTGTCTGTAAATTTGATGAGCGCGTATGAGATTTAAAAAGGCTCTGTTTTCACCAACTTCATCTTCTTCCTCTGCAACTTTTTTTAACCCAATTTTTTATGTTTAATCATCCTTATTAAAACAAAATCGAGAGTATTCGACAACTATTACGATTCATAATTGTTCATATAATTATTTTAATCCTCTGTTTTTGATTATTTTTAGATTCAAATACTGATCTTACGTTTTCGTTCGTTGTAATCGATTTTTTGTGTTTTTGAATTGTGTAATCATTGTGAACATGAATCGGTCTGAAAACGATGAAAAATCAGGGTTCAAATTAGTTCTGCTGTTACGATTTGAAAAAAAAGTTTAACCCAAGTATGATTAGGGTTTTTAATCTGCATCTAGACATCTTGTTAATCTAATGGCTGAGATTACTTCTTACGCTTCTTACGTTTCTTACGTTAAGAAGCTTTGTACGTTATCTCTCCCCCTTTCTATATACAACATTTTAAATTTAAAAAATATTGAATTTCTATAACAAAACAAAGTTAACAAATTTAGACAAAAAGATTCTTCAACATTTTAGAATCAACAAGACAACCCCATGCTTAACACATGAACCATCAACTTGCCATTTTTAAACCCACCAATTCGGGTCGGGTCTTCATACCCATTCATGATCCAGGTCGAGTCGGGTCTTACATATTAAAAAAAGTTAAAAAAATCACAACCCACAAATAGCTATGTAAGAAGAGGAGCCCATTACAAGGCCCCATTAAACCTAAGGTTGAATCCACACCAACAAACACACAAACACAGCCAGCCATGGTGTGATACCGTACCAATAACCAACACATTCACATTCACAATTACAGACCCTTGCTATCGTACGCCTTCCTTCAAATTATTCATCTTTTTCCTCAATATTTCAACCCCTTTTATTCACTTTCAACAATTTCTTCCATTCTCTCATCTGGGTACTTGTTTATTTGCTCAAAGGTTTCATCTTTTTACAAAATCTTGATCATCTTCATGTCTTTTTTTTAATTTTTATTCTACTGTGTTGTTGTGTTTGAATCTTGATCATTGTTGATGATGTATGGATGGATCATATCTTGATTGTTTTCAGTTTGTAGATTGGTTAGAAAATGATCCCATAAAGATATGTCTTTTTTTTAGCAGATTAGACTTTAAAGATCAGTTTTTGTTTAAGTGGTTGATTTAGGGGGATTTTTGATGTAAAAACAGCAGATAATATTGGTAGGTTATGTGTAGATTTATAAATGTTTTCAACAACATTTGCATTCCATTCATTTGTACCTCTTTTTTGCACCATAGTTTGTAGGAATGAACAACTTTGGATGGTTTTGTCCTGAATCTGTTGCAGCCCTTTCATTCAATTTATATTTGCTTCTTTGCGATGTTTTACGTCGCTGATTCGTATTGTTATTTTTGTGAGTTTCATGGTTTTTAAGTTCATGAGTGGGAATGATAAATAAGAAATTAGTGCGAACGATAATTTCTGAAGAAGAACACACATGATTTTTGCTGATAAGAAGTGTTATCGAATGTTTACGTCTGTGCAATTACACGACTTTTGAATTCTAGTTGGATTCAAACTGCTTCACTTTTTTGTTTGCGTTACACCTTTGTCGGTGTGGTTTATTGGTTTACATTTCTAAGATTGTAGAGTTCCCTAAAAGAGAAGAATATTATATTTTCGGAGATAATTTCAACATTGATACACAATGCTACGAAATATATATGTTTAGAAAAGGTTATTAAACATCATAGTAAGATATGAACCGGTTGAAGCTGCTTATAGAAACATAAATATGGATACATTTATGATAATGAGACAAGCAAGATCTTTTATTAACCGAATTTTTTATTTTTTTAATCAGGTGTGTAGTTATATCTTCCGTGGAGACCGGAGGATATTATTTGTGCATGGAAGAAGATGCCGGATTTGAGACGTGGAGTTCGCCAAGCCAAAAAAGGTAATAACATTAACGTTGAGGACAATGCAGCGGCTCTTTTAGCTCCAACACCTAGACGTGGAACCAGGCGAGGGAAAGTTCAGGCACTGAAATCACCTGCCGCCAGTCCGGTAGTCCCCGCATACCCTTATCCAATGCCAAGGCCAGCTGGCAGAGGTCGAGGGGCTCGACCAACAGATCAAGATAAAAATCCCGACATATTTGGTGGTGGAATTGGTCGGCCCCCTTTGAACTTGGACGTTGGAGTTTGTAATCCATTAGTCGGCGGTAGAAGTGCCGAAAAATTGGCGGCAGATGCTGAAGATGAAGGAAGCACAAGTCCGCTTCCTGAAAGGGTAATTATATAAATTTTAGATTTTTACTTGATTTTCAAGATTCTGTTGTGTTGTTAAAGGGTAATTATTTTAACTTTCAGGTTCAAGTTGGTAATTCTCCTGCATACAGATTAGAAAGAAAACTTGGTAAAGGAGGATTCGGTCAAGTTTACGTAGGCAGACGGGTGATCGGTGGCTCAGGAAACACAGGACCAGATGCTGTTGAGGTTCAAAATATTAACAATTATGATTTTATAGGTATTTGAATGGTTAATTTTATTGACATACTGGATTGTAGGTTGCTTTGAAATTGGAGCATCGAAATGGCAAGGGGTGTAGTTATGGTCCTCCTTATGAGTGGCAAGTTTACAGGTGTCCATCTATCTAATTTGTTTTTATAAAATACACAAAAGGCATTCGTAATTCGTAAATCGTAATTACTTTCCTTTTTTTTTTGTTTGAAGTACTCTTAATGGGTGTTATGGAGTTCCAATGGTCCATCACAAAGGCCGGCAAGGAGATTATTATATTCTTGTGAGTTTGCTTGATTTACCCTTTTTGTGGATTTACTTCATTTTTATTTATTGTTCTCTGTTTTTTATATAGGTCATGGACAAACTAGGTCCGAGTTTGTGGGATGTTTGGAACTCTAGCAACCAAATGTATGTCAATATACGCGTGCGCACACACACTCACACACACATATATGTTTAAATTTTTTGTTACTTTCACATAAGTTGTATTTATGTTTAAAGCGTGTTCTCCTTGACAGTCTTTCTGAAGAAATGGTTGCTTGTATAGCAGTGGAAGCGTTATCAATTTTAGAGCAGCTTCACTTAAGAGGGTACCCACACATCTAGTTCTTTTTTATTTTATATAATTACTCTATTTTTAACCATCAATGTATGTGAATGAAATTTGTTTTGTGTGTTCAGTTTTGTTCATGGAGATGTAAAGCCTGAAAATTTTTTGCTCGGTCAGCCTGGGACGCCTAATGAGAAAAAATTGTATTTAGTTGATCTTGGTTTAGGTTTGTATTCCTCCTACCCTGTTGTCGTTTTTAAAGAAATGTGTTTAGAGAAAAGGTTATGATGGATTGCTATTTTTTTTAATCTTTAGCTTCAAAATGGAGAGATGCTACGTCTGGTGAACATGTTCAATATGACCAAAAGCCTGATGTGTTCAGGTAATATTTGCAATATTTAAGCATCTTAGGTGATATGTGTGACGTTAGATCTCATCATTGTGTCGTTTTAGCTTAGTTTCTTTTATTTAGTTTTTAAAAATTTTGTGTTTTTCTCTTAAACAGAGGAACAGTACGTTACGCAAGTGTACATGCCCATTTAGGAAGGACGGGAAGCAGAAGGGATGATCTCGAGTCTTTGGCGTATACATTAATATTTCTTCTTAGAGGAAAGCTTCCATGGCAAGGCTTTATCGTGAGTTTGTTTCTTAAATTTTATCAACTTTTTTGTTTCTTTTCTTGACAATTTGCCCTCTATTGTCAAACCTTTATCAATCAGGATTGAGATTTTCTTCCCAAAATAGGTTTTTTATAAAGTTCGGTGCTGCTAATTTCACGTGTGAGGGAATCATATTAAGATTCCAAGCCATGTTCTTTACATTTTGTGGATTTTAATCATCCCAATCTTCTAAGTTGGGTGCTATTGTATTTCTTGAGTTTCATTGAACGGTTACATGATTTCCGTACTTAAGTTTGAAAAATTCAAAAGACAAATTGGTGTGCGCAGCTCGCAAATGCATTCTCAAACTTGAGCTTTATCGACTTTCAAACTTTCACCTTTTTAGGTTTTTTGTTTTTTATTACGTTGAACCTATCTTTATCAATCAAATTTGGATGTCTTTCCTGATTTACAAATATTTTAATCACGTTCTTTAAGTTTAATGGGTTTTATGGGGGAATTATCCCGAATAAACATTTTTGATTTTAATAATTTCAACCTTCAAAGTTAGGTGCTTTTCGTTTTCTTTTGCTTCATTATTCACTCAAGATTTTATATTTGGATTCGAAGCAACAAAAGGGCAAAAAGTAACATGTTTCAAGATTTTCTTCGCTTTCATTTTGCAGTCTTGTCCTTTGGATAAAATGTTCTAATTGCTAGTAATCACTCAACTGCAGGGAGAAAACAAAGGGTTCCTTGTTTGTAGAAAGAAGATGGCAACGTCTCCCGAAATGCTGTGCTACCTTTGTCCATCGCCTTTCAAACAATTCCTTGAAACCGTAAACAACATGAAATTTGATGAAGAACCAAACTACTTGAAGCTTATTGGGCTGTTTGAAAACTGCCTAGTTTCAACTGCATCTCTTCGGCCAATCAGGATAGATGGTGCCTTAAAGGTGTGATTTTGAATATTAAAATCCATTTTTAGTGTTTATTGATGTTTTCAACCACATCTTTTCGGCCATTAAAAATCGATGGTGCCTTAAAGTTGTGATTTTTAAACATTAGATAAGTGTGTGTTGTAGGTGGGACAAAAAAGGGGAAGGCTTCTTATTGATTTGGAAGATGATGCTCAACCTAGGAAGAAAACTCGGCTAGGCACTCCTGCGAGTCAGTGGATTTCTATTTACACTTCAAGAGCACCGATGAAACAGAGGTAAACAAAATAAATTATGTCCGTTTAAAGTTGGTTCTTATTAGATTTGCTAATCTGCTATTGGGTATTGGGTCAAACGCCTTTTCTAATGGTCAAACAATGTGGACATTCAGGTATTACTACAATGTATCTGACGCAAGACTTCACCAGCATGTTGAGAAAGGAAAGAACGATGGTCTGAGTATAAGCTGTGTGGCTTCTTCATCTAATTTATGGGCTATCGTTATGGATGCGGGCACTGGTTTCACTTCACAAGTCTATGAGCTCTCTCCTGTTTTCTTGCACAAGGTAGCATTTTTTAGTTAATATTTTTACGATACAATTTGTAATATATTATTTTAGAATATTTACTAGTTATAATTGTTTTTTGTACCAAAGGAATGGATAATGGAGCAATGGGAGAAGAATTATTACATTACGTCACTCGCTGGTGCCACAAACGGTAGCGCGTTGGTGGTAATGTCAAAGGGTAAGTTTTACTTAAATTTTTTTATGATTAATGATCCAAAATTTTGATTTCTAAACCTGAAATATAATGTTTACTTATTGTGCTTGAGTACTGTTTCCTATTAGTACTTTGACTTTTTGTGTTTTTAAATTTGGTACGAATATTTTTAATTTTCAACAAACAATCAATGATTACATGAAAAAGTATGATAAATATCATAAATACAACAATATACAATGCTAAATTGTAGAACAAGTAATATTATTATAATTTTTCAAGAAACCAGTTTTAATGTAAAGTCAAAAGAGGGCAAGTAATACGTTACAGATCAAATGTTAAAAACCGATAAATAATATTATGATTTTGAATATTTGATATTAACAGATCCATGTTTAACTTTATATGTATGTTGAATTCTTAGGGACATCGTACACACAACAATCATACAAAGTGAGCGATGTTTTTCCATTCAAGTGGATTAACAAAAAATGGAAAGAAGGGTTTTTGGTAACCTCAATGACGACTTCCGGTAGTCGATGGGGCATCGTGATGTCTCGAGATGCAACTTACTCTAACCAGGTATTGCTCCACGCCTCCATCCATATGTCGTTATTACATGAAAAGTTAACTTACGTATTCTACTATTCTGTGATATATTTTTTTTCAGGTGGTTGAACTTGATTTTCTGTATCCTAGTGAAGGGATTCACAGAAGATGGGAGAACGGATACCGGATAACGGCTGCTGCTGCAACCGAAGATCAAGCCGCCTTCATACTTAGTACGTCCAAGAAACGATCACAAGATGTCACCCAAGAAACTCTTAGAACATCTACTTTTCCTAGTACCCATGTTAAGGTAATCTTGTTATAATTGTTATATGGTCTTATACCAACCAAAATAATAAGAATAATAGTAATACCGAGGCAAATTATTTTTTTGATAGTTCAAACAATCCACTAATAATTTGAAAGTTAGGAAGGTCACATTATTAGTTGCTTTTCCGTTAGGAATGGGATTTTTCTTCGACAACGAAAGTGAAAATATTGTCAGTATGGATTAGTATCGACCAATGGGTCACATTTTGGATTATTAACATCCGATTTGCCTAATACTATGATTAACGATAATAAAAAAAATGGATTGACGTTATCTTTCAAAATATTTGTATCAACAGGAGAAATGGTCCAAGAATTTGTATATAGCATCCATCTGTTACGGAAGAACTGTATCTTGACATTCTCAAGAACTGATCAGAACTTCTACCGGTATGTCCTTTTCATAAAGCATATTAGCGCGAGTATGTTGATTTCTAAAAAACAACAAAATAGAGATTTGTAACTGATATTGTTTATGGTTTGTGGCAGTTGGATGTGAAATGAAGTGAAATACAGATACAGTTTTTGTGGAAACATATTTAACTTTCTAAGATTATGTACAGGCAAAATGAATGTACTTGATACAACTAGCCAATGGGGTGAGCCAAGGAGGTGTTGTATAGTCAAGAACCTGACCCGATACATGAATACCCGAATCACATGTTAGTCCGGAGTTGTACCGATGCTGTAACGGCCGCATGATTATTTTATATGTTTATGTACTTTAAATGTATTGTTGTGAACCATAAATTGTGTGATTTTTTTTTTGAAATGCTTAAAAGAAAAAAAAAGGTGAGTTACTTATTCTTGATTCATTTGCTTGTGTTGTCATTTTTCATCAGCTGTAATTTTTTAGTGGGGGCAATTTCCGACATACACAAATGTTTGTGAAATTAAGGTTTCTTATGTCTTTGAATTTGTAACACAAACCTCTAATTATACATCATCATCCATGAGACAAATCTCATGTTATTAGACCTATTTTAAGTGTAAATAACCACCTAACAACAATTTATCAAGTTCAATGATCACCAACAATTACCAATCATCAAACATATAGCAAATAAACTTACTTTAATTCACAAAACAAGCACACACCACTAACACCTACGGTTATCATTACCATTGCGTGCACACAATTTTTTTTACATCCTCTCCTAATATTCACCCTTATCACATGTGGGGATTCAAACTCCACCCTCAAGTTACATCTCATTTAGGTGTTTCAATTTGCACAAACTGGACACTTTAATAAGTAAAATTAAATGAGATTAATTTTTACCACTGGCCAAGTTAGGAGAAGTTTTACTAAGGGCACAAGGGGTGCTCCATTGAAGGTGTTTTCACTTCACTAATTTCTACCAATCCTACACTGCCACATCACTTCACTGATTTCCTTCACTGAAATATTTTTTTAAAGGCAACACTCCACTGATTCTTTACCTAACTATCAATTATTTT
Source organism: Ambrosia artemisiifolia (assembly GCA_032199755.1). Lineage (NCBI taxonomy): Eukaryota > Viridiplantae > Streptophyta > Magnoliopsida > Asterales > Asteraceae > Ambrosia > Ambrosia artemisiifolia. The sequence goes on along the minus strand of CM063513.1, from coordinate 25,163,987 downwards.
CATAAATAATAATAATAATTCTCACACATAAAAGTAAAGTTAATAATTATTAAAGTTCTTTACGTAAAAAACCCCCTAAGACTTTTATTTTGTTATTAAAGTTCTTTGGATGTTTGAATTTTGAACCATATGCATACTTGTACATACATATGTTTCAGAAACTTGTACTGTACAACTGAAATCACTTGTACCACAAAATGACAAAAGACTCCCACACATTTGTAAACATATACATATATATATATATATAGGCTTAGTATCCCCTAGAAACCTTATTGAGTTATGGAAACTATAGAAACCCAATGAAAGGCCCTTGTTAAGCCACGTCTCCTTTTTTGTTATAAGCCTTGGGGGTATTATTGCCATTTAACATGTGTGCCACTCTCTCACATCTGCCATCTATCCTGACAAACTTATCTCCTCTTTTCTATATTTTAAATTATCATCACTCTCATCTCTAACAAATACATTCATGAACTCTCTCACCCCCCTCTCTCTTTCTCTCTCATTCTTTCACTATTATCTAACCATTTTTCCACCACATTCAATATATTTAGATCTGAGATCTCGGTGCAATTCCCACAAACAGAGCGGTCCTCATAGTTTGTCCGTCATAGATTGGAGGTCTTGGTGCAATTTTATTGAACCAAGCCTAGATCTGGTGGCTTCCAACGTGGGTTTGTTAACATATATGTGGCCGAGATACCAGATCTGGTGGCTTCCAAAGGGGGATGTACGACGGTGATGTTTACGGTGGTGGTGGTTACGAAAAGGTGAACGACGGTGGTCCTTGCAAAGAGGCGCACAAAGTTTGTTAACAGATCTATGGCCAAGAATACCATGAATGTTTTGTAAAAATACCATATATTGTTTTTGTAAGTTATTGTGATTTTTCTTTATTTGCCATCGATATCAGTGAGACGAATACCAAGAATGTGTATAAGCTATTGTGATTTTCATTTTATCCTTTTTCAATAAAGAAAGTATTTCATATTTCTTTCTTTAGCAGTCAAGTTTGACTTGCATTTTAATATTCATCTTATTTTTTAATGTTTATTGCGTTGAATGTTTTTTTAAGAACCTTGTGTTTGAAAAAGGTTTGCTGGAGGAGTATAGCTTTATTGATATAATATATAATTTAGTTGTTTTTTTGTAGTATTTATTTACTTGTCACATTGGAAAGACAATTTTTAAATTTGATTACCTTTTTTAATATGAATTTTGAAAAGTAAACAACACCTGGATTTGAGTAGTAAACAACAGCTGGAAAGATGATGCTTCTAACTTCTGAACTATTTGATTTTAACCTAGCTAACACTTTTCAAAATTTTAACATTGGGCCCAGTATATTATTGGGTGTTTATTTAAAGAAGCTTTTTTTTTTGTTTCTTATTGTCCATATGAGATTTCTTTGTGTGTGTTTTGAATTTTGTTTCTTATTGTTCATATGACATTTCTCTAAATTTTGTTTTTTTTTAATTTGGTATGTATAGTTCTTGAAATTTTGATATTTTGTATCAGTTTAGTTGTATGTTATTGGTGTAACATATAATTAACTTGTATGAGTTACATATATTATACTTGTTTAACATACACGTTACATATTTTTCAGGATTTTTGTAACATGTAACATATAACTTATATGAGTTACAAATATATTTTTAACTGTCTTGAATTCTTTGTAGGGAAATTTTCGAGTAGTGTGAGGCTTTAGGATCCAGCATTTTTGTAATAAAGGTTGCATTCGTTGGATACCTAACATGAAGAATATCAAGAAATGAGTTATACGTAACATTGAAGATAGTTACATTTTATGTTTTTTGTTATATACATTTTTTTAGTTATAGAATTAAATCATTTGTAACATCGTAGTTAGTTACATGTAAACGAGAAGTTTGTAACATATATTTACGTATTTCAAAAATCCTAAAAAATTGTATGTCTGGTTAATTTGTTTACATATGTTTTCAATATGATGTCTACAATTAATAAATATGATATTTAAATATGAATTAAAAAGTGAGAGAAGAGACATAGAACAAGGATGGCATAAAAAAGAAAAAAAGAGAGAGAAAAGTAAAATACCTTTATCATATAAAAGTCAATATGTCAGGTAAGAGAAGACAAAGACACATTCTCATAACCAAAATACCCATATTACCCTTTTGACACTAATAAATAAAAAGACATGTACCTTAAATCAATAAATTAAGTTGAATGAATCTTAGCCATTGATGAAAGTAGATCAATGGTTCATATAGGGTTTCTCTAGTTTCTCCATCTCATTAGAGTTTCCAAATTATCTATATCCTATATATATATATATATATATATATATATATATATAAAAGAAAGCATATATGCCCATTGAGAGTGCCATGTGGCTTAATAATTGAGTGTTTTTGGTGTTTTTGAGTATTTTTCTAAATTTATCTCTCTATCTCTTAATTCTCAATTACTAAAATTAAATTGAGTTATTTTAGGAAAAAAGAATTTAAAAACAAATTTAAAATTTTTCTCTCTTATCTTCCTCCCATAATTTTTAAACATAAATATCTTTTATATTCGAGATTTTTTAAATAAAAAAATTACACCAAATTAACGAGCGTTTTATTATTTTTCCAACGAGTACCATAGTGCTATATAAAAACGAAAAAAAAACGACTATTTTTTGTGGGGTTATATTCATACAGAAAAAAACACAAAGTGTTCAGGTTATTCATTAACCAAATTGTAACATATTTTAATTTACGTGAAGATGATTATATGTTGAAGGTTATCCTTTTAATAGTTTATTATGTTTAATATGGTTTATGCTTTTTATTTTTTTAACTTTTTAAATAAATGTTTTTTAACTAAGATTGATTATGTTTAAGTTATTTACTCTTTTCGTGATTTGAGTTTTCTTTTTTTTATCATTTTTTATTAAATCATATTAAATTTTTCAACCCCGGGACCTTCCTGGGGTAATCGGCTAGTACTTCTATATCTATCTCCTTCACAAACCTACTTCAAAATCACTGTTATAAAAAAAATAGCAGCAACCTGTAACCAAAATAGAACAAAGAGAGAGGAGATTAAAATAACATAGAGAGAGAGGAATAAAAAAATAATAAAATTGTGTGAAAGTTTGTGCCACATCCGTGAACCAGCACGGTAACTAGAACCAGAATTTGGTTCACGGGACCACTATCAGCATGGGTGGCGGCGGTGTTACCGTGCTGGTAGTGGGGTACCCGTGACAAATTCTGGTAGCACCCCGTCCCTCCTAAGGCAAATGATGGGGTTTAATTCTTGTTTCGAGGTATAAAAGCATTCACATTCCCTTCACCATTTTATACCATATAATATAACAAAAAATCATATTTTTTAAAATTTATCACTCATTTTAAAAAACCTTCCACACCCCCTCCACTATATTTACCTTTATTTTACTCACAAACACTTATTTTATTATATTCCTCGTTAAAATACACTCACATTATTTTGATGGGAGTGAATAGTAGCTTTTTATATATAAAAAACTTGAAGATTGATTTTTCAAAATATAAAGAGGGGTGTAAAATGATGGATGAGATGTAGGGTGTTTTTAGTAAGTTTTTTTAAATTTTAGATATGAGGGAATGCTTGATGGAGGGGATGTTAATGCTCTAATACTTTGTTAAGGTCCAAGCACACCTTCTACACCTCAAAAATACACTTTTAAGGCTAAAACTTAGAGCTGTTCTTTTTTATCTGTAACCCGAAACCCGACCCGAAACAGTAGTCACCCGAAACCGAATTAGAGCTAACTCGAAGAACCCGTAACCGAGTAAACTAACACCCGAACCCGAATCATAATAAGTGGGCCGGTCTTTGGATTGGAATGGGGTTTATTCGGATAACCCGATGTAATCAATAGCTATAATTCATGAAACTTTTAGGCTATGGGGTGTGGTCACCCTTTCCCCTTGTCCACATCAGCGCCACGTCATTTCCCCTTGCCCTCCCCCAAACCAGGGAAATGGTTCCCCCTTCTTTCTCTTCCCCTTTCTTTTTTTCTCTGGCTGACAAGTGTCCCATATTAATATTATATATTTATATATGGAAGATCGGGGTGAACGGTAATATTCCACTGTTGGTGCCGAACTTGAAGCGGGGTTGGGGGGGGCGGTGTTCCCCGAGGGGGATACCCCCCACATCACCCCACAGATCACCCTCACCGAACCACACCCTTTAGTCTTAGGATATTAATTAGCCTGTAATTAATAGTTGTACTTTCTGATGTAATTAATAGTTGTAGTTCTTGATATTAGATCCATTTCGTCTTCTTATTAACCCACACAAGACTTTTTACAAATTTAAAACTAATTCAATTCATATGGGCTTCATCAGAATATGTTATGGCAACATGTTTATGCAGATTTTAGTAAAGATGGATATGGATTAATCAAAATATATGCATTTTGTTTACTTTACATACTTGAAAATTTAGACTTAATAATTTATAACAATATCACTTATCATATCATATTCTTAAATCATGTTTGAATTTTGACGATCTCTTGCGAATAAACTCGACCTGAGTTAATCCAAACCCGATGTACTCCAACCTAACCAACCCGACAGTTCAATGGAAATATGCAGCCCAAATGGGTAGAAATATGCAACTCAAACACCCAACCCGATATATCCGAACTCGATTAATCCTATAATCGATAACCATTTAACTAGATTGGATAGGTTATCAAGTAATATTTTCACCACTGAAAACCCGAAGAACCTGACCCGAATAACCCGATAACCGAAACCAAACACGATGAACACCCCTACTATAACTAGTGATTAGTATAGATAAAATGGAAGGGATTGGGAGTGTGTTTTGGTCTAGAGTTGGAGAGGAAGAGAGAGTGTGGGGGTTGTGGTTTCTAGGAAGTGAGGATAACAAATGAACACTTGCATTTTAAATCAATAATAATAATGGGCTCAAACCAATTCAAGGAGGTTGCAAACCTTGGTCACCAAGCCTAGCCCCCCACCCACAACACACACACACTAGATATATGAGGTAAAATCATCCTGAGGATTTTCACCACCAACAGGGCTGAGGCATCAAAAAAATGTGCGCCTCAAGTGGTTTAGGTGTTTTTATGTGTTTGTTCTATGTTTTAGACTTTTTGGGCAATTATTTTATTTTTGATGTATGTTTTTATGTTTTAGACATAGCTGGGTCAATTATTTTTATGTTTTACAAGATATATAATTTTTAACAACTCAAAGATTAAACGCAAGTTATACTAGATAAAACGCAAGTTATACCTGATAAAAAGATGCAAGGTATATCTGACAAAAAACGCAAGTTATACTAGATAAAACGCAAGTTAAACCTGATAAAAATATGCAACTTATATCTGACAAAAAACGCAAGTTATACATGATTAAACGCAAGTTATCAACCCAGCCAAAAAGTTATTTAAAAAAAAAGTATAGCAATAGAGTATGCAAATGAAAGATGATAAAATGCTTGTTTTTATGGTGTATTTTTTTTTTAAAAAATAATGTCGTATGAAAAAATTATGTATGTTTAAAAAATGGGGGTGGAACTCAACAATTATAGATTATACCTATTTTGCCCTTCCTCTTCTCTTTTGGAAACTCAACGTATACTTTTCTCATTTTAATCTCATCCATTAATTTATTTTGATCAAAAGCCCAAAATCCTTCTTATATTTTTTATGTTAACATACTTTTTACAGTAAACTTTCTCATAACACAATTTACAAATTTGTCATCTATTTAATCTCAACCATCTATCAACATGGTCTCATCATCATCATCATCATCATCATCATCATCATCATCATACTCAGTTAATCCCACCTATAGCAAAGCTAAGGTAGGGTCTGAGGAGGGTAAGATGTAGACAGCCTTACCTCTAAGAATAGAGAGGCTGCTTCCAGTGAGACCCCCGGCTCGATGTGGTTTGGTATCAAGACTTGGACATAAGGCACAGAACACTTAGCAATCGAGACAAACCCGATCGGTGCATATACCCCTTTGTCTTTTAGCTATCAACGCCACCACATGATGCATGATTAACCGTCCATCGTTTTTAACGCTATTTTCACGAAATTAGTAAAATAACGTTAAAACTAGTGCAATTTTACTTTTGCCCCCCGAGGGCCACACATATATACATTATATGTGCACACCGTAAGTGGGGCGTAATCTATCAACATGGTCTAAATGACACAATTACTTCTCAACCTTCTCACAAAACACACCCTTTATACCCTAGTCCCATCTCCTATCTCCATATATATATATATTGAAATTTGGACCATCATTAATGCAAGATAAAAAATTTGACAAAATCTTTTATCACATCACTTATTACTCACCATCTTTTATTTTTCTCTTTATTTATTATATACATAGAGTTAGGATCCGTTGAGAACTCGCTGAGTTGTGAGAACTCAACGTAAAATGCTAAACAAATTTTTTTTTTTTGCACACTGGTGTAAAACACGTAAACTCCGCTGTAAAAAAAAAAGAAAAAAAATATATGAATTTACACCGAATTACACTGGTGTAAAGGATTTTTACCCCATGTAAGTATATTAATATTTTATTCAATATTATATTGTTGTTTAATTTGGACCACATATTTATTTTTTATTAAAATACGTGTATGGTTATAAAATAAGTTTAAAATAAGTGTATGGTTATAAAGCGAGTTCCTATGGTTCTCACAACTCAAGTGAGTTCTCAAATGATCCCAATCATATACATATATATATAGGGTGGGGTTCCTGTACAAAGTGCATTTTTTGTACAAAGTGTGAGAAGTCTATATATACATTGTGTTTTAAATTTTAGGCATGATGTTTTATGTTCCTTTGGCATAGTATTATATCGAAAAACAAAAAAATTAACAATTTAAAACACTAATTAATGTATTCTCGACATGCAATCTAAAACACCATACGAAGAAAGTAATCAGTGTGTTTTAAATTTACTGTCTAAAATACATTTGATTGTGTTTTAAATTGTAACATTTGGTGCTTTTCTATATAAATCAATACAAAAGGAATAAAAAACATTATAGCCAAACTTTAAAACACAATGATTATATAGACTTCTCACACTTTGTACAAAAAATGTACTTTGTACAGGAACCTATACCTATATATATATATATATAAAATATATATATATATATATATATATATATATATGATTGAGGGTTGGGTTAGGATACAAAGGATGTGTTTTGTAAGAAGGGTGAGAAATAAAAATGGCCATTGGATCAACTTGATGGATGGATGAGATTAAAGGAGTGACATTTTTGTAAATTGTGTTATAAATTAATTAATAAAATGGGACTTGTTAGGGCATAATCGTCAAGACACAAAAAAATACAATTAACCATCTCCTTAATTTAAGGCGTCTTCCATACATCTCTCTCTCTCTCTTCTTTTTACGATCATATCTCCCCTCTCTCTCTCTCTCTTTTCTCTCTCTTACAGTTGACCGGCTTGCAAGTTGCATCTTAGAAAGCCACCTTTAACCTTTGAATCTAACGTGGTGGCATCTATATATTCTAATGTGGTTTTTTTAAGATATATATTCTAATGTGGTGGCATTTATTATAGCTACATTGGAAGTTGTGCAGTAGTTTAAATATGATGAAGGTGGTGCAGCAGTGATAACGCCATTAAGACCATGTATAGTGGGGCTTGGAAAACATAAGGCCCCTTTTTTTGATTGGTCCACGTGGCAGCTGAGTTAGCATGGAGCATGAATTCAAAATGGGGAGTAGTGTGGGGGGGGGGGGCTGAAAAACATAAGGCCCCTGTTTTTGATTGGTTGTTTATTTAGTTATTTTTTTTAATTAATGAAGTCAAAATAATTAAAAGAAAACACAAATAATATTAAAAAAATTACAAATAATATATAAGAAAACATAAATAATATTAATTTTCATCTTCGCTTTCGTCGTACTCGGCTTCATTTTCGTCCTCTTCTTCATCTCCGTCTTCCTCTTCGCTTTCACGTTCGTTTGGAATATACCGAACCGAACCGACCAAGCATGTTGGACCATATCCGCCGCTAACGCGTCATGTACATCATGGTCATGAAGTTCATGTGCGTTGAGTATTCTTTTTTCCATTGTCACTTGCGGTAGATCCTGACCGGCTTCCGGTACATGATTTTGACATATCGCTTTACCTTCGTCTTCTAATATCATATTATTCATGATTATACATGCATACATAGTATCTCGCATCTTGTCTTTGGTCCATGTAGGCAAGGATTTCTTATGTAATGCCAACGCTGTTGAAGAACCCCAAAACATCTCTCTATATTCTTTCACGCGGCCACTTGAACTTTCTTAAAGTGTGCCCTTATTTCATCGAACGGGTTACTGAACGTTTTAGCGATAATGGAATACCTCGGATATATTCCGCCAGCCAAATAGTATCCGTGTGAGTTGTAGTTTCCATTAGCATAAAACGACGCCTTTGCTACTCTGCCGGAAATGAAATCCTCAATAATAGGCGACTGCTCAAAAACGTTTAAGTCGTTGCATGAACCCGAAACACCAAAATAGGCCGACTAAACCCAAAGATCGACTGAAGCCACCGCTTGAAGAATAACAGGTGGTCCTTTTTGGCCACCACGAGTGTGTTGTCCTCGCCAAGCGGTTGGGCAATTATACCACGACCAATGATGTCAATCGATGCTACCAATCATTCCTGGTAACCCATGTTCATTCGTATGCACCCCGTAAATTTTTTGTAAGTTGTACCAAGTGGGCCTTCTAAGATAACGGGCTCCGTACAACTGTACTATTCCTAAAAAAGAAATACGTATATATATATATATATATATATGTTAGATTAAATATAAAAAAGTTAAATGAATTTGCTTTAAAAAAAATGATGTACCTTGGCAAAAATACTCCAAAGAATCGCGTGTTGTTTTCTTAGCCATTTTTAAATACTCGTCGTTGATATCTGTTGCGTTACCGTTTGTGAATATAAGCAGTCATGAGGTACACTTTTGAATAGCGGTAAATCCCATCACCCCCCTCGCATCCGATTTTTGTTGAAAGTAAGGAAATGCGTTTTCCAAGTCTCCGGTAATACGTAGAAATAAACGTTTACTCATCCGGAAACGACGCTTAAAAATCTTTGGGTCGGGGTAAGTAGGGTTTTCATCAAAGTAACAATTCATCAAACAAGCTTTTGCTAATTCACGATCTCGTTCGTAATATTGTCTAGACCGTTTTGGACATGTAGATGCACTAGTTTGTTCCATATATCTCGCGGCAAGCGAAAGCGCACTCGTAACCGCATCTTGCTCTAACTCTTCGTCTGTCGACTCACCCTCATCGCCTAGAAACTCTTTGTAATATTGCTTGGCAACGGATGATGACACGGGAGAACCCATTTTTTAAAAAATATTGGTGTGTTTTGGTTGAATGCTTTGTGTTTATGTATATGGTTTGGGTTGTATATAGTTTTTGTTGTGTTGTGTTTATATGGTTTGTGTTGTGTTTTATATATATTTAAACAACTCACTTTTGACCGTTGCTTTAAAAAAAATTCGACCGTTGAAAGAAAGAAACGTTGGAGAGAGCATGATGTGTCAAGAGATAATTGGTTGTGGTTTGTGTTACACAGCATTATTAACATAATGCTTCGGGTAGTTTTTGCAAGATGGCGCCCCCATGTAATGGTGTTGGGGGCGCTATCTTTGAAATCACGCTCCAAAACACGCCTGAGTACGTATCGTCTAAGTCTTTAAAATTGATTTGAATAATTGGTGGAAAAATGACCTTGATCCCCTTATTGTTAGAAAGATCTTTGTACGCAATAATCACGACCAATCACCGGCCCAAAAATCAAAGGTTTGTGATAATGTATTCTATATGTGTTTAAAACACAATGGGTTTAGATGGGTAGTTTATATATAACACAATGGGTTTAGATGGAAATGTTATAACACAATGGTTTGATAAAAACACAGTAAATTCAGATGAGTAATTAATATGAGTTTAAAACACAATGGGTTTAGATGGGTAGTTTACATGAGCTTAAAACACAATGGGATCAAATGGAATTTTATAACACATGGGTTTTATGTACGAATGGGTTTTATGTTCATCACATCTAAAACACAAAACCAGTTATTTTTCATAAAAAACGTAAAACACAATGCTTTGATCGTTTATGGATTTGGATAAAATCTCGCAAATATTTCAAGTATTTAATATTGATTTAATTTTTCATAATCTTGATTAAGTATACAATTACCTTATTGCCCTTATGATTAAAATATACTAGTGCCACATGTCAACCTACCAAGCCTTCTTACATTTCTCATAAAAATAGGCCTTTGTATTCGAACCTCTATCTATGATTGGGCTCATTTGAGTTGTGAGAACCATAGGAACTCACTTTATAACCACACACTTATTTTAATAAAAAATGAATATGTGGTCTAAAATTAAACAACAATAAAATATTAAATAAAATATTAATATACTTTCATAGGGGTAAAAATTTCTTTACCCCGGTGTAATTTGGCGACTGGCGTAAATTCATGTACTTTTTTTTCTTCATATTTTCCTTACAGCGGGGTTACGTGTTTTTAAACCAGTGTGCAAATTTTTTTTCTCGTATTTTATGTCAAGTTCTCGTGAGTTCTCGCAACTCATCGAGTTCTCAACAGATCCTAACTCTAGGGGTGAGCAATGGTCCAAACCCGACCCGACCAAACCCAACCCGAACCGAAAACCGACCCTTACATAAAATAAGAACCGAAATCAAACCTTAACATTAGGTTCGGTCTTCGGTCCCTTCACACCCGGTTCCATTGGTCCAGGATTCAAAACCCGAACCCGATCTGCAACATCATATCCAAAATAAAAAAACCTTCGATTTGTTACAATCAACATCAAAAAATATATGTTTGCAAGACAATCTCAAACCTTTTGAACCAATACCGATCATTCACCTTGTAGTTGAGAAAGACGAAATGTGCATAACAGGGGAGATGAAGGAAGATATTCATGTGTAGACAGTTTTTACAGTCGGGTGGAAGAAATTGAAGGCAGGTTGAAGAAGGTACGTAACAATAGAGATAAAGAAGAGCAAGGTTTTCTCTTTCATTTCAATGAGTTTTTTCGTAATAAAAAGTTAAAAGAGCTTTTAACAAGAAGATGTAAGATAGGAAACATGAGTAAAATAATTGGTTGGGTTGAGTTTTCATAATAGGGTAAATTTTATAATATTATATTTTCTACTAAACATTGAGTTGATAATACTTATCTTTGTATGTTCTCAATGCATTTTAATCTATCTATATATATAAAAGAATTGAACGTTGCTGATGTGGCGTTCAATGGTGGCCTCAACCCTCCCTTGATTATGCCACGTGGCATAATGAGGTGAAAAAAATTGTGTTTTTTTAATTTTTCGTTTTTTAGCATCTCTCCAACCCTAATATAAAAACCCTACCTATTGTTTGTTTATCTTCTCCCAAAGTTTCATCGTCTACCTAAATCTACTATAATTATTGAATCAGTGAATCCAGATCTACAATTCCTTCACTTATCCATATCTGATTGTATTCGATAAATAATTATAAGTGTTATATTATTCGACCCCTTGTGTTTTTGAGTTTACATGTAAAAGTCCTTGTATGATTATTAAGGTGGTTATTCAAGTTTTGTTTCGTAGGTGGAGTTAGTTTTTCAATTGATTTTATTTTTTTAGGAAGCTATGAAAAGGATGATTTAGGATTATGGTGTTTTATGGATTTCAGGTTGGTTTCCAACCATGAACAGAAAACAGGGCTTATGTGAAAACCATAATTGTATTGTATTTCCGGCGTTAACGTTCTCTTCCAAAAAGCCACCGCTACCGGCGAGTCATCGGAAAAGGTGCAGCGCTGACCGTCATGTTGCTTCCGTACATGGATCTGGAAGAAGCAGTTGCCATTGTTGTAGCAAGAAAGGTGCGTACGTTAGAACATTACTATAAACCTCCTATTATGTCTATTGGCAAAAGCGCCTATGGAATCGTCTGGTGTGGTTATTATGTTTTTTTTGTTGTTTATTTATGGATTGATTTGTTAGAGTTGTTTTTTGTGTTTTTGGATTGATTTTGTGTGTGTAGTTCTTCGTTGAATTCGGAGACGAATGAGCATGTGGCGATTAAGAAGATTGCAAACGCGTTTGATAATAAGATTGATGCAAAGAGGACGCTATGGGAGATTAAGCTTTTAAGGCATATGGATCATGTTAGTGAGTTGTAGCATTAGGTGTTTGTGGTTATGGTTTAGTTGTTACTTAGTTATTTTGGAATGCAGTTAATGATGGTTGAATTAGTTGTTGTTAATTATTGATTAGAGCATGTGCTTAGTTTCAACTTAATGATTGTGTTTGAAGTTGAAGATGTGCCTCAGTTTTTGTTAAGATCATGTATTTGCTAAGATCAATTTCTGATTACTGTTTGTGACTTCGGTTGTTGTTTGTGGTTATGGTGTAGTTGTTTAGTGATTTTGGAATGCGGTGTTTTACATTTGTTGATTAGGTGTTAATAATATATTAGATCATGTGCTTACTTTTAATTGAAGCGGTCATCAGGAACCAATGGCTCCGATTTCTCATACCGAATGGTCATCAATAACAGTACGTTAGTGTTTATTTATTTGGAAATTAGATATATATGCGTATACGTTCCTTTAATTTCTTTTTGAAATATTAACATTTTTCAAATCCAATCTGACAGGCTTCAGAATCTGGGAATGAACTAGCAAAGATTCTTGAAGTTGGAAAAGTTCCACACAACCGTAAACACGCAGCTTATGAAGGTCCAATTTTTATCGTAAATTCGATTACTTTAGTTGATATTTTAAAGATTTTGCTTAGAATTATAAAAGTTGTTGACTTTTATCTATTGTAAGTTGTAGCTCAAAGTGGAGTCTGTTTGACTTTCAAAGTCAACTACAGTAAACTTTTAATTTATTAATTTTTTAAAACCAACATATTGTGGTTTCAATATGCTCCGATTTGAAGAATGGTTATTTGAGGTATGTGTATATTTTAAAACCAACATTTGACTTTCAAAGTCAAATACACTTTTAAAATCAAGCTTACGAAATTCGGGTAAGTTATTAATTTTACAAGTAAATACCAACATCATAACAAATTTTGAATACACATCACCTTTAGCATGTTCGATACCAACATCAAAGTTGCTAATAAAAAATGTGAATATGATATCATTCCTTTTGATTTTTGCACTTGTAAGAGGTTAGTCAGTTGAAAAGGCATCATATGGATTTAGTGTTTATGTTGACAACATTAGAGAGGAAAGGTCAGTAAGATTTCAAGCTAATGCCATATATCGCATTTATCTTAGCTTTTTGTTTTGGTATTCACAAGTTAAAACCTTTGGCAACTTTGTCAAGTATCCTAAACGCTCTTTTTAAATTCTTGAGGTATAATTTAAAATTTTCAACCCTGGGACCTTTGTGGGGCATTCAACTTTCATCCACGGTGGAAGCTGGTAGTCCAGTTATAGTTGAAGGAAAGAAGGTATTATGCTCTCAATTTTTCTAGAGGTGACTGACTGACTGTTTTTACCAGTTTACCTGTTTTGGGTTATGTTTTACCTCTTAACGGGTCAAATAGTTTGCAAGTCATCTCATGTGTATTAAAATCCATGAAAATATTTTATATAGCTGTACTAAACAAAGGTAAGGTTATGAATATATAGTTATTGTAATTTAATTGAATTTTATAGAATGGATAAAAAAGTGTCTGTGTTTGCGTGCCCAACCCATTTTGACCCAAACAAGTCTCGGTGTCCTGTACCCAATACCTTTTGCACTGTATTCTACCTTTAAAAATAGAATTTTGGATTGTGTACAGATTGATCACAAATTAGATTTGTGCCATAATTTAGCACTTTGTTTCCAATTTAATCCTTTACTGAGGTTGTGATATGAAGTGGCATTCTAAGTTATTATATTGTTGGTTTGGACTTGGAGATAGCATTGATGTCCCGATGATGTCTACCTGTTAGGTTTATTAGTCGAACAGTTTGAACATTAGGCAACATGACTTTTTCAACAGAAACTGCCCATAACATGCAACCGAATCTGCACATATTATGCAGCCAAAACTACACATATTATGCAGCCAAAACTGCACATATTATGCAGCAAAAACTGTGTTAATATGCAGCCAAAACTGCACCTAATATGCAGCCAAAACAGCACATAATATGCAGCCGAAACTGCACATTTTATGCAGCCAAAACTGCACCTAATACGCAGCTGAAACTGCACATTTTATGCAGCCGAAACTGTGTTCATATAGCCAAAACTGCATATAATATTATGCCATATGATCCCATAAAATGCAACCATAAACCTGCCCTAATATCAGCCATAAACCACCATACTATGCAGCCATAAAAGAGTCAACGCAATGCTTTACATATCTAACTTAGAGTCCGATGTCAAGTACCCTAAACGCTCTTTTTAAACTCTTAAGGTATAATCTATAATTTACAAAAACATTTCCATTTTTTGCCACTACAATTACATTATTGACATCCTCCAATGGCTCATCACTAAATACCCGTATCCTGTTTTACGCCCTAAGCTTTCAACAAATGCAATAAAATCGACTTCAAACACTCAAAAACACTCATAACCAATTGAAGATGGATCAACGACAATTGGATTAGCCGTATGGATATCACCTGGTGGTGAATTTCATGTTTGAAGGTGTTAGTAGTAGAACAACCAGTTTTGGTTTACTGTTCCACCTTTTCATTGCAACGCGTCTCTCAACTACACTCGTGAAACAAAAAAAATATAACGTGACTTGGATTATATAACATGTGACGCCTAACGTTTAACAAAAAAAAAATACATAAATGACCAGTTTGCTTTTCTTCATAAGGGATACACACAAAAAGCGGCTTTTGCAAACGTCCATTAATTTTCATTACGTTACAACGTAGAGGATTCAATTTTGCTAATTTTAAATCGTAACCTTATTGCGTGAAATTGCCAATTGTTAAGTTATGAATATTCAATTGTCTTTTCAATTAAATATGAACATTTAATGGTTTAAGTAATGTCATTTTACTTTAAATTTCTTCATTATTAAAATTTTCTAACCCCGGGACGTTCCCGGGTTATAAGCTAGTTTATTCTATAAAAGTTAAGACAGTACATGAAATTTATGCTATTTTATAACAATAAAAATATAGCAAATAAATCAAATAAAACATTTAACCTGATTTATGATTAAATTATATTATAATAATAACAAAATGTATGATTGTAATAATAATAGCAAACATGTATAATTGTAATAGCACCTAATTTTATAAAGTGTATAAATTCCTATTTACGAAAGTGTATCTCTACAAAGTATAAATTCATTATCCTATATTTATATGTATGTATTTAAAATAATATTTTATATTAATACGTAAAACTAATTTATAAAGTTTTAACTATTAACTTTTTTAGCTATCATAATTTTCAAATAGTACTAATGAGTTTTGTCAGATTTTAAATAACAAAGGCTTTGAAACTATAAAAAGTGGCTTTAAAGTGGGGTAGAAAATCAAAAAATGAATGAAGAGTTTGATGTTTTATCAACGTTTAAGTTTCTCCGGAATAAAATATCGCCTCCCTCTCAGAAGAAATTCACTTTCATTTTAATTTATATTTCTTTTCTCTTTTTCGTTAGCTTCCTCGTCTTCTTTGACAAGAACTATACCATGATATTCAGCTGTTCTCAAGTTTTCTGTTCCTTTTCGGAAATTGTGCCTTTTTGGTACAAGTTTATGATATTATTCTTCATCTCAGGATCATCGCATATTGCTTGGGTTACCGAGTTCGGTTCGGTCTTCACTAAGTCGGTTATCCTCGGTCTAGACCCGAGAACTGACCCGAACCCGAATTTGAAAGAATATAAGAACCGAAAACCAACATGTTTAAATCATTTCGGGTCGGTTTTGGGTAATTTTAGGTCCGGGTATCGGGTAATTTCGGGTTGACCCGATTTTTGCTCACCCCTACCTAACTCTATTGAATTATAGACCATCTTTAAGGCAAGATAAAAAAAATTGACAAAATCTTTTATCACATCACCTCATTACTCGCCATCTTTCCTTTTTTTCTTTATTTATTTAGAAACCCATTCTTTGTTCACATAACCAATAATTTTATATCTTCTCACTGTCATTCAACTCATAATTCATGTGTCAAGTGGATTATATTGATGATTGTAAGAAAGATGATGAAAATCAATTTCAATTTCAACAACCTCGTTCGTTTGTCCTCACTCATGTAATTTACAAAATTACCCTCGAATTTTAGTTTATATAGATAGATTCACACAAGTCTTACACGTACCGTCAACAACTAAAAACATTCAAGGATAATCCATGGGCGACCTAAGTAATGGAATCAGGATCCCAAACATAAAGTTTACAAAGCTTTTCATCAATGGTGATTTTGTCGATTCCATTTCAGGTTCTTCAATTTCCCCTCCCACTTTTCTTCCCAACTTTAATGAGTATTATTGTTCTTAAGTAAACTTATTTTCTTTAATGAATGAATATGGATAAAAAAAAATGTCGATTTTGTTTGAAATTATGTTTGTATTCATTGCCTGAAATTAACGAACCAACACGAACGAGTTCATTTCTTTAATCAATGAATACAGATATAAAATCTCGTTCTGTAAGTGTTCATAAACACATGTATATCCTTAGTGAATGATAATGTATAAGGGCCTTGTTCGTATTTGTTCAGCTATAAATAGACTGATTTGAAACCCGTTAATGTTTTCAGAGTTTCCAAAAAGATATTGATATGTAGCAAGATAGTTACATACAGTCGATATTTTATAGACTTTAAATGATGCCTGTCATTTTTTTTGGTGCACATGGTACAAGTATTATATAATGTATTTTCATTTAAAAATTTACTGGGTTTGTTTTCTTAAAGGGCAAAATATTTAGGGTTTACTGTAATACTATATATATACTAACATTTACAAACGGAATTAACAATTCTTATTACTTTGAAGTGAGCGGGAGACCATGCCAGTAGGTGGATAACATATCAAAGGCTGCAAACGAATCGAATGAATACGAACAAGGCATTGTTCTTGTTCGTTTGTTAAGTGATATTTGTGTTCACGAATATTTTATGAACCCTTACGGAACAAGATTTTCTGTTTTTGTTTGTTTGTTAAGAAAACACTCATGTTCGTGTTCGTTTGTTAATTTTGTTCATGAACGCATACGAACACAAACAGATATTCATTAACACAAAAAAGTGTTCATGAACACAAATGAATATAAACAAACACAAAGAAGTGTTCATGAACGAAAACAAACACAAATAGACATATATTAGCTTTCAAATAAAATCAAATTCACATACATATATTTACCTCATATAAATTATTTATTTATTTATCTGAGTAAAATAAATAAAAATAAAATAATATCATGACATTATAAAAATTAAAAACTTTAATAAACTATGGAACATAAACAAATGAACACGTTACCGAACATTCATGAACATAAACGAACGAACGTGGCCTCTGTTCATGTTTGTTCGTATTCATTCATTTATTAAACGAACGAACACAAACGAATTTCCCGCTGAACGGTTCATGAACTGTTCGCTGAAAGTTCAGTTCGTTTGCAGCCCTAGACATATGGCATCCAAAATCATTTTCTTTTGTTTCGGTTATTTTGACATTTTCGTTTTAGTTTCTGGCACATAGAAAATTCAATCAATATTGTTTCGTTTCGTTTCGCTATGTTAAAATGAGGGAAAATAAGCAAAAAAAAAAAAAAAAAAAATAGAAAAACCGACAGAAGTAAATATAAGTTAAAAAACAATATAATTATGTGTAAAAAACTATATAATAAAAGATAATAACACAATTAAGAAAGAAAAAATGTGTGCACGTGTTTCAAACTCCAAAACACCTAAAAACTCAAATGTATGTGTGTCACGTGCATGTATCTTGATAACTTCTTAAAATCCAACGGTAGCCTGAAAAACCCAAATAAAAGTTTTCTTACAAGTATGAAAAAGCATAGAATTGACAGGTGGTCCAAATGGAAACTAGGTACGCAGAACTAGAACATGTTTAGTCATGTCTAGTGTAGTATTTTCTACTACGTACCTCATTTCACTTTCTTTAATAAAAAATTGATGTAGTGGTTCACCCCATTTCATATCCCTTCAATCATTATATGATATGTGTGTAGGCAATCAATGGTTCCGCAATTCTCAATTCTCATCGCGTGATTCAAATCACATTGCCCAGTTTCACATGCCCAATCACACAGAGAGGGGTTGTTCGTGTGAACAGTGGGCGTGAAATACCCTTTCACAAGACCACTATGTTTGGTCTAATAATGATATTATTAATATTAATATTAATATTAATTAATAATAATATTAGTAACAATTGATAGTGGTAATGGCTATTACAGTTGCTTTACAAAATTCAAAAGCAAAAAACGTTAAATAATAAAAACAAAAGAATTGAGTCCACACACTATACAAAATTCAAAAGCAAATTGCTTTCACAAGACCACTATGTTTGGTCTAATAATGATATTATTAATATTAATATTAATATTAATTAATTAATAATAATATTCTATATAATAACAATTCACAAATGTTAACAGTGATAAATCGTGATTGGTGTTATTTGGCGGTTTTAGCACTACAAACTTAGCATTGTCTGCTTGGTTTTTTTTAATGCAATATCCTTTTAAAATATTAAAGCTTATAATTAGGAAATTAACGTAAATGCATACAACAATGTGGTGGTACAAACCCCCTACTAACCCAGGGTTTGCTGTGCGATGTCTTCGTTTTATTTTTACTTTTTTTTTATTTCTTATTTCCCTTTTTAATTTGTAACTTTTTTTGGTTATTTTTCAGCCTTTTATTAAAGTTTTCAGTTTTAACTAATATATAATCAAATCTATACTTCTTGCAAATTTATTACTTCAATACTCTCCTACATTCCTATTTATTCATTATGGAGATTCTATAAAAAAAATCTTTTCATTGATAGTGTTCAACATTTTAACCAGTATTTCATTTCGTTATTTTAGCATCTGTTTAAGAGAAGCAATTTGGAGTTTAGAAATTGGAACAGAATGTGTGTTTCATCTTTTATAATACACAATCGCGTATTTCGACAATAGATATTGACAAAAGTTATGTGTTCCGCCGCGAAGCGCGGGTAATGACACTAGTTAGTAACAATTGATAGTGGTAATGGCTATTACAGTTGCTTTACAAAATTCAAAAGCAAAAACGTTAAATAATAAAAACAAAAGAATTGAGTCACACACTATACAAAATGATAAAAGTTTATTTGTTTAATATTATATTATATTATCTAATAAAACATTGACACTTATAGAGTGTCCATTGCTAACCTAAGCCACAAGTGATAATCCTTAAAATATACTCTACATATGCACTAAGAGACAAACCTCGTCCATCTTAAATGGCCCATCAAAAAGGGTTTACAAACCGCCCAAAATAATGGTAGGACCGCCCAAAAAAAATTTAGCAAACTCATCGCCTAGCAAAATGGTACTTTAACATAGCCCAGCAATGAAGGAAATAAATTAGTCAAATCTCATGCCTATTTTATTTGAACTCATGTTTATACACAAAAATCACTAGCCTATATCGGAAAATTGTGGGTTCAACAAGAGGCAAACCAAGTGTTGTAATCTTAATGCTGGTCTGTAAGTTAATGGGCGAGGAGTATTTTTGTGAAGCCCATGTGAGAATAACTGTCACCTTAATGTTCGAGTATTTGTGTGAAGCCTACGCGAAAATAACAGTCACCTTAATGGTATCTTTAATGCCCACCAAACCCTCAACGAAACAGGAGCTCCCGCGGTCGTTACCCAACAGATGCGCCCCGCCGCGAAGCGCGGGGTAATATAATCCTAGTTCTAAAACAATCTAAGATTATTCGTAGTCGTCATCTTGTGAATGAAATGAGACCAACGTCACACAAAATTACAAGAAGAAAGCCCACTCAAATGGATGGAGGGGTAAAAAGCTTATCATGTGGTAATAATGACTTAATTATTATAGCCATTATATCTACTTATAATAAATAATTCTAAATAATACCAAATGTTAACACATTTTTCTCCCTTGTTAATCTTTTTTTATGTGAAACTAGTCGAATTGTCTGCGCATTCTTGCGGGTATTTTTGGTTTGTGTCATCTAGGGGTGTCATGGGTTAGTTTGGTTTGATTCTATTTTTACAAAAAACCGTAACCGTATCCATAATCAAACTCCTGTTATGGTTACTCGGTTATGAATTCGGTTACAGTTATTTCAGTTATTAACAAAAAAAATAAACTAAAACTAACTTTAGAGTAAAGTATAAAATTAAAAGTCAATGGGTCTAAAAAAACCGAAACCTACAATGTTGGACTTAGTTTGTCATATTTTGTACAAGGCAATCAGACTACACTTTCTAGTTATACTAACAATGCAGGGTCCCTTTTAATAAGATATTAACAAAAAATAAACTTAGCCTTTGATTATAATTTTAATTCGTCACAAAAAAGAGTATTACGTAAAGATCATTTTGTTAATAACATATTTTTATTATAGTAAAAATCTCTACATAGTTAATGTAAAAATAATTCTATTACATGAAGTTAACATTACAAGTTCGGTTATATCGGTTAACCAAAACTTCATAGCCAAAACCATAAGCGATCGGTCGGTTAAAGATATTTAATAACCATAACCATTGGTTATGTTGGTTATCGGTTAAAATCGGTTCGATAACGTCGGTTATGGTTAGATTATTGGTTATGGCGGTTAAATTGTCCACCCCTAGTGTCATCCATATTATTTGAAGCTAAAGATCTTGAAAAAACCTTTCAAATATAAAATTGCTTCAAACCGAAACATCTAGACTAGGTGATTTGATGCTGCCATTATTCAAAACCATAGTTATCAGCCAAACTTTTTCATTTGAATGGACCGTAAAGCATCTATTATGCACATGCGTTTTCTTAAAGAAAAGAAACCAAATTTGTGTTTATTGAAAAAAAGATAAAAATAATATGTGTGTTGTATATTAAGGGGGTGGGTAAGAAGAACTTCGCTAAACTATGATGTTCAAATGTCTGTGTAATAAAACATTTAGTTTATCATAAACAACATTTTATTAGAAAAATAAAATAAATCAATACATGTAACACATTAGATATGTATAAAATACAAAATTAATGGACATTCAACATGACAAACTGTGCAATAATTTTTGTGATTATGTAGTTAACATGTCATTATCTAGATAATATAGCGCAACAAACCAATTGAATTTATGGAATATGGAGAGTTACCGTAAAAGAGTAACTAATGCAAACAGTAGCAAATCAAATAATCTCCCTGGAGTTTGATCTTGTAGCTTTAGGCCTCAACCATGATGACTTCCTAAAAAAAGGCTTGCAGATCTTGATCAACTCTAGAACGGCCAAACATTCACATTTAACCACTCACCGACATCAAAAATTTATATGAATTTGCCTCCAGGCATATAAATTTACCTATTGTATCCTCGCATTCAAGAAAGTTGACAGCATGGTGCCCTCCAGTTTTGAGTATACCAACATCATCTTCTTTGTTGAGTTGCTTTTTTGTATGACTATTTTCCAAGGGCACATCATTGGCGTTGGCGCTCATAAGTCAAAATAGTTCGCACCGTCCAAAAAGAATCAGATTTTATAAAGTATTTCAGACTTATCAATATACACTTTACTAAAATCGGACAAATAGTCTCGAATTTTGTTTCTACAAAATTTTTCTTACAAAATTTAACAGCTGTTTTGGAGGATGGGGAGCATTAAAAATAGTATGTATTCAGCTTTAGGCTGGTATTAAGTTTAGCTTGTAGATAAAACCATTACACTCGTATATCATGAACAACATTACCGTTCGACGGCTAATTTCATGTCCTTGGTTCGAATTGTGCTAGAAAGAGTTATCTATTTTCTATAACTTCTTCCTCTGATTTCCTTTTGTTTTCTACTTTTTGTACGCTGAATTCTAATTGTTAGAAGAAACAATCTTATGACTTATGAAACATGCTTTGTCTTATTTTCTATTAATGGAGTTACTGATTATCATATAACGTAAATCTGATGTAGATGAATTTCAAAAACACCTAAACAGATATCTGTACCTAAATCCAATATAGATGATAGATCAATATCACAATTAATTGGTGTTTTTATAGTCTGATGTAGATCAATATCACAACTAATTGGTGTTCTTCTAATTAAAAAAAAAAAGAGCACATTATATAGATTATACACTAACATTTCACCTTATACTAACTACTTTGTTTAAATAAAAAGTCAAAAAAACACAAAAGTTAAGATCGACCCATTAAATTATGAATGAAGTTTAACAACAAAGAAGATCATAAACTATATTAACATCACCAATTCGCAACTCTTGTAGTCGTGATACCAATCCGCAAATATCAATCCGCAAAATGAACCAAACAAGATTTTAAGCATATCATTGTTTCAATTTAATTTGATGACACTGACTTACGGAATTCCCTAAACTATAAAATCATCATTTCAATCATAATATTCACCTTTAATCCCCCAACTCAAACATCATACTATCGGTTCTGAAATTCCACATGCATTTTATGATTCTGATTGCCCATCCTAGAGATCGCAGGCCTCAAATCCATGTTGCTCAATTGAACTTTTTTATAGGTATTTCGTGAACTCAATGAATCTGTTGTTTTCTTAATCATTTAGTATGTTTTTAGAGGTATTTCGTGCGTTTGTTTAATTGTTTCGATTACGTTTTCAATTGTTTATGAAGTGATCATGTATGTTTTATGGAATTTTCATGTTTCGACCAGAGGACTTTTATGAAATTAGTTGGGTTTTTTTTCTTCTAATTAGTGCTTAATTTAGGTGTAGCTTAATCTATAATGGTGTTTGTTGTGCTTCCTATCAGATGTTTTGATTTGCAGCCAGAAAATGAAAAAAAAATATGCTTGATTAATAATGGGTCAAGGCATGAGTATTTACTTTTCATAAATGGATCATTGATTTCTTGGAAGGTGAAATGTGGGAGGGTATTATGGGGTTGAGATTTTAGTTTTTAACTAAAAACAAAACACAAAATTACTATCATAACCTCTAAAGTGTTTTAATTGTCACAACTATGCATATAATACCCTTAAAGTTCTTGCTTAATTATGTTATACATGTTGCTTTTTAAGTTGTACCTAATTGTAAATGACTATATTGGCCATCACTCCTCCTTAATAAGATAATATAGATATATACTTGATGTTTTCTTATGGTCATAAATAAAATTGTATCTTTTTCACAACTATTTTGATATTTTTAGTTAATTTAGGTTTAAGATTATAGGAGAGGCTAATGTAAAAAAGAGGTTAACGTAAGAAGGGTAAGAAGGAATAAGAGGCTCACACATGTCCTTAGCCAAAAATTGTCCATCACCATAATTGATGATTTTTTTCAACCTTATTTTTAAAATGCCAATAATTTTTTCATATGACATTATTTTAAAAAAAAAATACACCATAAAACAAGCTTTTTATCCTCTTTCATTTGCATATCATATTGCCATAGTTTAAAAAAATAGAATTCACTGGATTGATAACTTTTGTTTTGTTGAGGGTCCCTCATACCCTCCTGCTCCTCATTCCATTGAAACCCATAAACGAATCATTCTGTTCATCGTGTTTGGATACTCGGAACCGAACCTGTTTGCTCGTGCTCTGTTCTTCACTTTTTCCTCGCTATTGGTATGTTATAATCCAATTATTTCCTCCAGATTAGTCGATTAGGTTTAGGTTTTAAAACCGCTAAGACAAATCTTGAATTGATCATTGTTATGGTAGGTAATTTGTATGATTATTGGGACAGGTTTAGGTCGGGTATTAACCGAATTAGTTTGTAATTTTCCCAGTCAGATAATCAACCAACTGGTTACTTACACCATCTGATTTCTGTCTTCGTTTAATAACTCAAAGACCCGGGTTTGACAAACGCAAGTCATACCTGATAAAAAGATGCAAGTTATATCTAACAAAAAACGCAAGTTATACATGATAAAACGCAAGTTATACATGATAAACGTAAGTTATACATGATAAAACGCAAGTTATACCTGATAAAAAGATGCTAGTTATATTTGACAAAAAAACACAAGTTATAAAACGCAAGTTATCAACCCAGCAATTTTTTTAAAATAAAAGTATATCAATAGGGTATGCAAATGAAAGAGGATAAAAAGCTTGTTTTTATGGTGTATTTTTTAGATAATAATGTATGAAAAAATTATGGACTTTAATAACTGAGGGTGAAACTCAACAATTGTAGGTTATACCTATTTTACCATCCCCCTCTCTTTTAAAAAATCAACGTATATATTCCCCCTTATCCTTCTTATGTTAAGATACTTTTTACACAATAGTTTCTCTTTATAAAAGTATTTTTGTACACTAAGTTTACAAGTTAAAGACTTATTTTTCAAAGAAGACATAAAAACTATTCCATTAATGAAAGTTAACTATTTTTGTTTTTATGCATATACTAGATTATATATCGAAAGCTTTTTGGGTAAACAAATATAATATGAGGTGATAAAATATGTGTTATGATATAACATAGAAATTAATGTACTACAATATGAGAAAATAACAAATCATGTGAATAAGAATGAAAATGTATATTAAAAAGAAGATGTAAATTTGGATGAAGAGCAGAGCCAGAAGCAACCATTGCAGGGCGTGATTGGGGCGGTGGTCTTGAAGGTGTGACTTTTTTTTAGGAAATGAGTTTTTTAACCTATTCTGCTTTGGATGAAAATAGATTCTTATTTACTGGTTTGAACATGATTAATGAATTACCACAACACCGTGTATTTTTTTCCTGTATGAACAAAAACCCACAAAAAAGGCATTTTTTTTGTTTTTGTTTTACACTATAGTACTCGTTAGAAAACTAATAAACCCCTCGTTAATTTGATGTAATTATGTTTTTTTTTAAATCTCGTATATAAAATTTATTAACATTTAAAAATTGTGAGGAAACACGAGAGAGAAAGACTTTTGAAGGGAAATAAGGGGGGATGCCATGTGATACACCTAAGAGAGGAGGATGACCCCATTAAATGTCATGTCACTTTAGACATTTTCCTTTATATAAAGTTATATTATAGATTATTAGTTATTGGATTTAACATATGAAATACTAGCTGATTACCCCAAGAAGGTCTCGGGGTTGAAAAATCTAATATGACTTAATAAAAAATGATAAAAGAATAAAACATGGTTAAAGTATCATTAAGATACGGACCTTAATCGGTTTTATCTGCTTGTACACATTATCACCATGCGTCTTCTGATATTCATCCATCACCTAATCAACATGTGCATAACAAATTTATTGTATGACCAATTAAAGAGCATATAAAACCATTTAACAGGTGTTAAAACTTAAAATACAATCTCTTATATACATGACATGACCTTTCTTAAGACGACCTGTATTAGAAAGCCTGCAATTTTCTACATTGTAATAATTATATAGCAATCAAAATTAGTAACTTAGCTATCCATTGTGTTGATAACTTAATGTTTATACAGCCAGGGCCAGCCACAGAGCACGATTCTATCATGTCAGACGCTGGAAGAGTTCGCATGATTGCCTACACGTTATAAAGAGCATATAAAACCAATTAACTTGTGTTAAAACTTAAAATACAATCTATTATATACATGACATGACCGTGAAACAAAGCTCAAGTTTCGTCAAGACGTGGCTAACCAGCAAAGACAACATCGCATATGAGGTGCAAACAACAACATCAACTAAATCGAAAGAACAAAGAAGACCATATCGTTACCTTAAGCGAAATCTGAGTTCAAATCACGGATAACCGCGTATGAGAGAAATTCTGGTTCCGTCGGCTTCCTTTAGTCACAACATCAACATACCCACAATTAATAAAAAATAAGATCAAATTAAAGTTATTAATTCAAATAAAAGTCAATATGGAAGACCATACCTAAGCGACTTGATTAAAGATCCACAAGAAACAACACGATTGTCAATTAATGATTACCAAACCAAAGTCTCTCTAATAGATCCCAATTTTAGAACTCTCAGAAATTGAAAGATAAATAACAAAGTTGCAAATAACATTAAACCGTTTACAATCAATCAATAAAACAAATAACAAAAAAAACATCAAATGCTTAGATTGCTAGATCCGAATAAATAATAAACCTATGTTAATAATTCTACAATAATAATTCATTATTATTATTATTAAATCCAAATGAATAAGATGTTTTTATAATAAGAAACAATATCGTATGAAAAGATAAAAGATTTTGAAACTTAAAATATATAAAAGGAGCATTGATTGAATGAATAATTTGTGATATAAATCAATTTTTTTTGTTTAAATTCCCACAAGAAGCCACGTGACACATTCAAATGGGGGAGGAGGCCACCAATGAATGCCAGATCATCAAACAACTTTTCTTTTATATATATTAATAATTAATAGATCATTCTTTTTATTAAAAAACTACAGAATATGAAATTTCCAACTAAATATTTAATCAATAAATATGGAGTTTTTCCCCAAATAGGTGTAGATACAAAAAATATTTACCTATTTGGGTACTTTCAAAAATATTTACTTTTTTGGGTACTTTTGTTTATTCTTTTTCTTTTAACTAATATATTATTAAGGTTTACTATTATTTATCCCTTTTAACTAAAAAATTACAAAAAATTCTGCAAAAATCATACAGTAATTCAACAAAAATGTGCAAAAAAAAACTGCAAAAAAAAAAAAAAAATCTGCAAACAATCATTATGAAATAATAACTTTCCAATACTCCAACCACAAAATGAATCAAAATGGTTGTGTTTTCAACTAGTTAAATACAAATGAAATACTAAATAAAGTCATTCCTTAATACTAACAATATCAAATACAAATTAAAATTAAGATGTCAAAATGACTAGACTCGCTTAAGCATCCATTCTTCTAGGATTAGAGGGACATGTTGCTCGATTATGATCGGGTCTTTTACAAATTCCACAAAGGTTAGCCTTTTTTCCTTCCTTAATGTCCATTCCATTTCGTAGTCTTGTTGAGCGAGGACGACCCTTTTTATCCCGTTTTAGCTCTGAATTTGGGAGTAATTCTCTAATAGATGATGAGTTAGGCTAATATGCTTCATGAGGAAGTGGAGAGAACTCAGATGACCAAGTGGCACAATAATCAACAATTGAGTAACATTTATCAATATATTGCCAAGTGTTCAAAGAAAGTCTAGCACATGCACTCAAAACATGAGAACATGGGTACTTAAATATGTGCCACTTACCACACGTGCAAGTCTTTTTATCCAAATCAACTACTTGCACGTTTTTTCCCTTTTGAGTTGTCACCTCAAATATACCTTTCTGCCGGTCAAAGGACCGCAAAGAATGTGCACTAGCTGTTGACATTAAAGCTGCTTGTTTGGCTAAAACATGGGGAGCATACATATCTCCATTAGCTTGAGCATTAGATCCCATAGGAGGTCTCACCTCAAAATAGTGTACTAATCCATAAAAAGTAAGTTGAACACATGATGTGATTGGTAAGAAACGAGCACCTTTAAGTACACTATTAAAAATCTCTGACAAATTTGTTGTGAGTAGCCCATATCGCTTTCCACCATCATGTGCAAGTGTCCATTTGTCGAATGAATGTTCCTCAAGCCAATGCTGAGATTTTCGATTTATTTTTCCAATTTCCTCCATAATTATAGAGTTGAACTTTCTAATTTGATTCTAACTCCCAGCACGATAAGCTAAAGCTTTCAATTGTGAGTTGCGATACTTGTCATTAAAGTTGTTGATAAAATGCCTTAAGCAATACCTATGAAAAAACGATAAATGTAAGACATGAAAAGAAATCAAAATCAATGATAAAATGCCTTAATCAATATATTTGTCATAAAATATACCTGTGAAAACCACGCGGCTCTGACCAAGGAGACCCTTTTTCATTAACTGCCTTCAGGATTCCAGCATGACGATAAGATATTAGACATATCCCTTCAATATCCCTTCAATATCTTTCACCACATGTTCCAGTGGTTATTATTTAGGCAAATTGGATTTTAACACCCTGAATTATTGATAATTGGCCGCTGACGCACTGAACTACAAAATTGAACATCACCGCACTATACTTTCAACTTATTGGTCTGTATCACCCTCAGACTAACCATGGTTAATTTTTGCTGACGTGGCATGGTGACGTGTCCATTTTTGCTGACGTGGCACGGTGATGTGTCCATTTTTGCTGACATGGCATGAGGAATTGGATTTTAAGACCCTGAACTATTGATTATTGGCCGCTGACGCACTACACTACAAAATTGATAGGATTTGAGCTTGGTTCAAGAGTTTCAAGTCATCATCGCTGTCTGTCACACCCTCAAATTCCACGTGCGGCGTTTTACCGCGAGGCGCGTGAAACACCAGGATCCAAGTTAACGATCACAATAAACAATAACTATATGAAAGATACGTAGACACAAAACATAAATCTTTAAATAACTCAAAACAGCAGCGGAAGCTAAGTTAAGTTACAATCCCAAAATGAAAACGTAGCCTCAAACAATTTATTCAAAACATGCACTAAAAGCCCTAGACGCCATGCAAGACCCGTGCTCCTAGTCTGTGTGATGCTACCTTAGCGACCTGAGAAAAAGATGTCAACATAAAATTCTGGTGAGTTCACAGGTTTTCATAAAACTTTACCAAAATGTTACCAAAGTGTACCAAGTTCAATCCTGTCAATACTATGTCAGTCTACGCTAGCTAGGCGTAAGTTTTGCTACTACTACGATTGGAAAACCATTACTAGACACGTTTAGCAATTTAGCATATGTTTAAGCCGCCCAAAATGAATACAAGTTTAGCATAAGTCGAGACAACATGCACCCGTCCAACCTCCAGTCGACGAGTGGCGCATGTCACGCCCAATAGATCTATCCATATATTCCCCCGTTGTGCAACCCCGCAGATTCATGGTTTTCCCCGGGACTTCCAAAGATCATATAGTAACCCAAAGATCACAAGTTCCAAAACATAAGTTCATAGCATGTTTTCTCCCCTAAAAGTAAAACCAGTAAAAGTGGGGCTGTGAAACTCACCTTAGGTTGCGTCTTCTAAAAAAAAGAGTTACCAACAAGTCCTGATAGTTCCTAATACCAGGAATCTATCATAAAAGTTCGTATAATTGTTCTGACTAATAACCCTAAGGTTATCTAGTCCCCGATTGTCCAGAACGTGACTAAGTATGTTTGAAAACGTGTTTGACTATTAAACCGACACACCAGACCGACCCGACATCCCGTTGGTGACCCCTTACATGAACTAATCAAGTACACATAGATTACATATAAGGTTCAAGCATAAAATACTTAGTTTGCATAAAAAATCGCACATACGAAGTGTTGTAAGGTCGAATCAGTAAATTACCATACTGGTTCGACCCATTTATGGGTCCGTTCGACCCATAAGTGAGTTGGTTCGACCTTATACGTGTTTATGCAACCAAAACACAAGTTCATTCGACCCTAACACGTGTTAATTCGACCTAAATCATGTTCGTTCGATCGAAATAAAGTTCATTCGACCTTACTTGCTGTTGGGTCGACCCCAGAGGTCCTCATTCAACCCCACGATGGGTCGAATGGGGTTTTGGTTTGACCCCCTCTACTGCAAACACTCTAAAATGCATCAAAACGCATCTAAACAGTCCGAAAACATCACGAAACATCATGAATCACAGCAGTCCAACATGAATAACATATCCCTACAAAACCCTACTAATTTTACTCCAAAATCAGTCTGTTTTATCACATACCCAAAATGGCAAAATTGTGGAAATGGCAAAATTGTTCTATCCATATTTCCCCCGTTGTGCAACCCCGCAGATTCATGGTTTTCCCCGGGACTTCCAAAGATCATATAGTAATCCAAAGATCACAAGTTCCAAAACATAAGTTCATAGCATGTTTTCTCCCCTAAAAGTAAAACCAGTAAAAGTGGGGCTGTGAAACTCACCTTAGGTTGCGTCTTCTAAAAAAAAGAGTTACCAACAAGTCCTGATAGTTCCTAATACCAGGAATCTATCATAAAAGTTCGTATATATGTTCTGACTAATAACCCTAAGGTTATCTAGTCCCCGATTGTCCAGAACGTGACTAAGTATGTTTGAAAACGTGTTTGACTATTAAACCGACACACCAGACCGACCCGACATCCCGTTGGTGACCCCTTACATGAACTAATCAAGTACACATAGATTACATATAAGG
Source organism: Ambrosia artemisiifolia (assembly GCA_032199755.1). Lineage (NCBI taxonomy): Eukaryota > Viridiplantae > Streptophyta > Magnoliopsida > Asterales > Asteraceae > Ambrosia > Ambrosia artemisiifolia. Next base: position 25,133,463 of record CM063513.1, on the reverse strand, counting down.
TTCAAGCATAAAATACTTAGTTTGCATAAAAAATCGCACATACGAAGTGTTGTAAGGTCGAATCAGTAAATTACCATACTGGTTCGACCCATTTATGGGTCCGTTCGACCCATAAGTGAGTTGGTTCGACCTTATACGTGTTTATGCAACCAAAACACAAGTTCATTCGACCCTAACACGTGTTAATTCGACCTAAATCATGTTCGTTCGATCGAAATAAAGTTCATTCGACCTTACTTGCTGTTGGGTCGACCCCAGAGGTCCTCATTCAACCCCACGATGGGTCGAATGGGGTTTTGGTTTGACCCCCTCTACTGCAAACACTCTAAAATGCATCAAAACGCATCTAAACAGTCCGAAAACATCACGAAACATCATGAATCACAGCAGTCCAACATGAATAACATATCCCTACAAAACCCTACTAATTTTACTCCAAAATCAGTCTGTTTTATCACATACCCAAAATGGCAAAATTGTGGAAATGTCACATCATGCATGTAAACTTTACCTAATTTGGAAACTTGTTGAAATCCTTTCATAATCTTTTCAAAATGCTCAGTTTAATATGTATATGAAAACCCCCAATCATTTTATTAACATTAACAACAAGAATCAAACCCTAAATCTATCAAAAATCCCCAAAATGGGCAAAACATCATTATTCAACAATTAATAACCTAAGATAATCAAAACCCATCATCAATAACAATCCTAGAACATATCTATAACATCTAAACACTATAGAATCATCAAACAACTCATAACACAACATAACACATCATTAACACATGTTAATTTGTATGAAAACTCATGTTTAATGATAGGGTTTTGTTTAGAAAGGTGTTATAAAGGTTTTTAATCATGAAAACTATCTTAAAACAGATCTGGACCTTTGAGGTTTAATAAAAACGAATCAAAAAATGCTTAAAATGGGTTTTAGATCAAGAACACACCTTAGATCTTCTTTTGTTTATGATATAGAAGATGTTTGTAGGTTAGATTATGAAAAACAAGATTAAGAACTCCTTCCTCAGTGTCGCCTCGATTTTCTTACCGTCAGCCAATTCTATCAAGTACTTAGCCTCTAAAGGTGTGGGTACTATATCTAGTAATTAACTAAACTCTACAAATATAAAACTCTTATCTGCACCAGAATCAAACAAAACAGAAGCATAGCGATTATTAAGAAGAAACGTACCGGTAACTGTGTCTGGTTCCTGTTTGGCTTCCCCTGAGCCAATGATGAAAGCACGTGCACTCCTGCCACCGCCTCCGTTGTTCCCGTTCTTCCCATTTTCGCTTTGCTTCATCTTAGGACAATCACGCTTGAAATGCCCTGATTCACCACAGTTATAGCAACCCTGCTTTCCTGGTGTCCGCTGAGAAGCGGGAGCAGGAACAACAACACGAGCCTGAGACGGCTGAAGAGTCACCCTACAGTCCTTAGCATGATGCCCAACCAGCTGGCACCTATGACAATGAGCCCTCTCACAATTCCCAGAATGATGAAACCCACACTTGTTGCACTTAGGGTGTTTCCCAACGTACCCACCCTGTTTCTGCCCCGAAGATGACCCTGATGCTTCAAACTTCTTCACCTGCTGAGACTGTACCGGCGCTGTACCCTTTCCCACACTTTCCCACTTCCTCTTGTTACTTTCTGAATTCTACAGAAGTGCCCCGAGGAGGCAAAACACCCTCAGCCACTTTCAAATTAGTCATCCTGTGAGCATATCAAACAACCTCTGCAAAAGTAGCAAGATTCCCAGCAGCCACTAGCCCTGCAATCTCCGGCACCAACCCAGAAATGTAGTGCTCGATCCTCCTAAACTCCGGTGTGTGCAAGTCAGGACACAACACTGCCAACTCTTTACGCATCACAGTATACTCCTCGATCTCCGATTCCACCATCTTATACTCCCAAACCTCGTGTTCCAGCTTCTGAACCTCATCCCTCGGACAGTACTCATTCTTCAAACGATGCACAAAATCCACCCAAGGCATAGCATGGGCTTCTTCTAATCCCAATGTCTGAGTAGTGGAGTTCCACCAAGTTAGAGCAGGACCTTCAAACGTCGCTGTAGCATACTTCACCCGATCTTCAGTTGTACAGTTACACATCAAGAACACCGACTCAACTTTCTCTAACCACCTGAGCAGTCCCAATGCTCCCTCAGTTCCAGCAAAGTTATGAGGCTTACAATCTCGAAACATCTTATAGGTGCACTGCGGTGGAGGTGGGTTGACAGCAGCACCTGAACCAAAAACACAAAAATAAACGACAAAAGAACACGACACCCAGAAGTTAGGTAAAGATGATAAAAATCAAATAACCCCCAAGAGCATTGTGTGCAGCCCGAAATGCAGCCAATGCAACATTCATTTGCTGCTGAAGCAGGTTGTTTAGCTCCTCCTGGGTCATGTTGACATTTCCACCACCGCCGCCACGACCACCAGCACGACCACCCCTACGACCACCACGAACGCCAGGCATCTTCTGACAAAACGAGAACAAGAAACTCAGATTCGCCACTAGTGCAAACCACTAGAAATCACAAAAATTCAGATCTGTGTCCAGTTCCAGGACCTTCACCTCAACCATAGAGCCCACTAGGATTTCCATGCATTCCAGTTTATGATTTCGTGTACACCCGACATGATAAATTGCTCTACATGGTCCTCCAAGTATATTCCTAGTTTGAAGCTTGAGTCACCGAATATGGGCACCCCAGAGTGTACTACTATGAGTACTAGTGCAAGATAATGAGTGTAGTTAAGTGTGTCGATTATAGTATAGAGGGGAGATGTCCTAATCATGGACAGATCTCGAGAATGTGTCGAAGCCACTCCAATATACAACACTGCCGTGCCAAGATTAGCAAGGCCTTAAGCCTCTAAGCCATAGAGAGGATGAAACAAAATAGAGAACATTCTGAGATAAATAGATGATGCAGCACATAAGACGTAGCACATAAGGATGATAATACCGACACCCCGACCATGTTAGTATGTTTCCCCCATGTTACGACTCGTATGTATGCGACCATCTAGTGTGTGTGGGGGACTCGGCTATAGACTAGACTCTACATGCAGTCCTAGTTCACTATAACCATTGGCTCTGATACCAATCTGTCACACCCTCAAATTCCACGTGCGGGGTTTTACCGCTAGGCACGTGACACACCAGGATCCAAGTCAACGGTCACAATAAACAATAACTATATGAAAGATACGTAGACACAAAACATGAATCTTTAAATAACTCAAAACAGCAGCGGAAGCTAAGTTAAGTTACAATCCCAAAATGAAAACGTAGCCTCAAACAATTTATTCAAAACATGCACTAAAAGCTCTAGACGCCATGCAAGACCCGTGCGCCTAGTCCGTGTGATTCTACCTTAGCGACCTGAGAAAAACATGCCAAAAAGATGTCAACATATAATGCTGGTGAGTTCACAGGTTTTCATAAAATGTTACCAAAGTGTACCAAGTTCAATCCTGTCAATACTATGTCAAGCGTACGCTAGCTAGGCGTAAGTTTTGCTACTACTACGATTGGAAACCATTATTGGACACGTTTAGCAAGTTTAGCACAAGTTTAAGCCGCTCGAAATGAATACAAGTTTAGCATAAGTCGAGACAACATGCACCCGTCCAACCTCCAGTCGACGAGTGGGGCAGGTCATGCCCAATAGATCTATCCATATTTCCCCCGTTGTGTAACCCCGCACATTCATGGTTTTCCCCGGGACTTCCAAAGATAGTATAGTAATCCAAAAGTAACCCATAGTATGACACAAGTTCCAAAACATAAGTTCATAGCATGTATTCTCCCCCAAAAGTAAAACCAGTAAAAGTGGGGCCGTGAAACTCACCTTAGGTTGCGTTTTCTAAAGAAAATAGTTACCAACAAGTCCTGATAGTTCCTAATACCGGGAATCTATCATAAAAGTTCGTATAAGTGTTCTGACTAATAACTCAAAGGTTATCTAGTCCCCGATTGTCCAGATCGTGACTAAGTATGCTCGAAAACATGTTTGACTGTTAAACCGACACACCAGACGGACCCGACATCCCGTTGGTGACCCATTACATGAACTAATCAAGTACACATAGATTACATATAAGGTTCAAGCATAAAATACTTAGTTTGCATCAAAAATCGCACATACAAAGTTGTAGGGTCGAATCAGTAAATTACCAGACTGGTTCGACCCATTTATGGTCCATTCGACCCATAAGTGAGTTGGTTCGACCTTATACATGTTTATGCAACCAAAACACAAGTTCATTCGACCTAACACATGTTTATTCGACCCTAATACGTGTTAATTCGACATAAATCATGTTCGTTCGACCAAAATAAAGTTCATTCGACCCTACATGATGGGTCTCACGGGGTTCTGGTTCGACCCCCTCTGCTGCAAACATTCTAAAACGCACCAAAACGCATCTAAACAATCCGAAAACATCACGAAACATTATGAATCACAGCAGTCCAACATGAATAACATATCCCTACAAAACCCTACTAATTTTACTCCAAAATCAGTCCGTTTTATCACTTACCCAAAATAGCAAAATTATGGAAATGTCACATCATGCATGTAAACTTTACCCAATTTGAAACTTGTTGAAATCCTTTCATAATCTGCTCAAAATGCTTAGTTTAATATGTATATGAAAACCCCCAATCGTTTTATTAACACTAACAACAAGAATCAAACCCTAAATCTATCAAAAATCCCCAAAATGGGCAAAACAACATTATTCAACAATTAATAACCTAAGATAATCAAAACCCATCATCAATAATAATCCTAGAACATATCTATAACATCTAAACAACATACAATCATCAAACAACTCATAACACAACATAACACATCATTAACACATGTTAATTTGTATGAAAACTGATGTTTATTGATCGGGTTTTGTTTAGAAAGGTTTTTAATCATGAAAACTATCTTAGAATAGATCTGGACCTTTGGGGTTTAATAAAACGAATAAAAAAAATGCTTAAAATGGGTTTTAGATCAAGAACACACCTTAGATCTTCTCTTATTTATGATATAGAAGATGTTTGTAGGTTAGATTATGAAAAACAAGATCAAAAACTCCTTCCTCAGCGTTTTAGGTTGAGATAGAGTGTTTAGAGGCGACTAGGGTTTGTGAAATAATGAAAAATTGCAAAAGTGTGGTATTTATAGCAACTGCAGGTTCGACCCTTGCAGGGGTCGAATGAGGGGTTAATGAGGTCGAATGGAATGTTTGAGGCGCTCAGGAACTTGGTTCGACCCCCTTATGGTCGAACCAGTTTATGGGTTTTCCAGAATTTCTAGTTTTGTCGTTTAAACTTGTTTTAACACATCCTAACACATGAATATGCAATCCTAACATATGTCTATCATATAGAATCATGTATAATCATATAAACACCGTTAAAACACGTATTTTTACATTACATAACATATATGGATCAATCTACGTATAACACTTAATTCAATTTATGTAATTCACCAACAACGGGACTCCAGACTAGTGTGTGCATAAAATAACCCCAATGATCCTCCGAATCATTGAACCCTGGACAATACGTAATACAACTCGACTTAACTGACCCAGTTAAACATGTTAATGACTGTTTTTCGCTAAGGTTGACTTATATGTTTGCAAAATGTTAAGCTGAACTTGCCGGGTGTCACATCATCCCCCTGTTGAAAGAATTTTCGTCCCGAAAACTGCACGAAACCAAAAAGGAAAGAGACGAAAAGAAAATTTACCGGTTGCAACAGTTTGACTTGATTTGATTATAGAATCCGACAAATAACGTACACGCCTTATTTATTTTCCTCCACTTTCCGCTAACCGAGTCTAAGTCTCGGTAGGGCTTCGGTGCTTCCATTCTTTTATGGAAGTTCTCGGTACATTTCCTCCAAAAGCCGGTGCCATTTTGGTTGGTGCCTAATTTTTTACGAAAAGTAAATGTGTTAACTTTTATTATTAGTACAAAAGTAAAATTTAAATAATATGCAAACAAATTGTAACAATATAGAAATGTAACAAAAAAATTAAGTTAATTAATTACCAACAATGGGGCACGTCGATGTTTCTAGCCACGCTTTGACCAACGCCTACATTTCGGTTCCCATCCATGGTTTCTTAGGCAATTTGTCACCACCCTTCGCCTTTGCCTTTCCTTTGCCTTTGTTACGTGGTGGTGATGGTTGCGTTTCGGGAACAATTTCGACCTCATCAGCATCTTCCTCGTCTACGAGCCCCATAGGACGACGTACTCGTGGTGTTGTAGGACTTGGTTGAGGTGGTTGAGTTGGTGTAAAAGTAGTAGTAAACAAAGGTTGTTGTTGCATTTGCATTTGATTGAACATGTTCGATTGCATAAGTTGTGGCATTTGACTTAGTTGTCGAAACGCGTTTGAGGAGGATTATTGGTAGTTCGCAAATGAGGATGGAACTTCTGGCCGATAACACCCACTAAAAGTTATCGGGAAGTTCGCGTTTGGATTAGGTGTTTGGTTTGGGGTGTTCGGGTTATTTGGGTTATATTGGTTGAAGGGATCCATTTGGTTTTTTATAAAATTTGAAATAAAATGAGAAGAGTAGAAGAGAAAAGATAAGTTGTAGGTTGTTTTTTTAAAAAAATGATGGTTTGTATTGTTTAAATAGAGAAAAGGTTTTTTTTCTTCAATTAACAACCGTCATATGACCGTTTGATGTGGCCCACAAACAAACAATCACCCAATCCCATCGCCCCGTCCACTTCGTCCAGATTCAGCCGTTTTGACCGGCCCAGCAGTGGCGAGGACGATGTTGGCTGGCCCAAGACGGCTTTGACGACCCAATGCCGCCCCCTACACCGTTTGTTCTAAGATATGGGTAAAAGTATTAACCATGATTGTTGATCTTTATTATGAGTTGCTTTGTTTAGGTAAACTTTATGTTATTATCAATTCACATCTTAATTACTTTAACCATGCATACAACGTGGTAATAGTTTTTATTTATACAGTAAAGATTGATTAGTCCCTTTAATTATTTCAAATTATACTAGTGGGAAACCCGCGCGTTGCTGCGGGACGATTAAAATAAGTATTTTTTTTAAACAATGCACAAGCGTAGTCGTGTTAGCCCACCAAATTGTAGGAAAAGTGTACAGATATACTGTCTTCCTTCCATTGTCTTTGAATGCAAAATGATATATATGAAATTGTCTTTGAATATAAAACGATTTATATGAAAGTAATCCATTTCTCTTCATTGTTTAAGCTTTGAAAAGAAACTATATTTTTTTTATCCAACCTTTAGAGTTTTTCTACATTCATAGCAAATGTGCATTTAACCATTTCATTCAATATCACAAAAAGTATACAAGTTGTTTTTGCAAATAGGGGTAGTATTGGAAGAATTTTCATGATATCTTAGGTGTGAAGAAAGGAACTCTTCATATGTCATCTTAACTTTGGACAATTTGGACATATTTGCTCATGTCTCCTCCTTTATAATGTAGTATAGATAACCCTTTTCTTAGTTCAATTAACTACATAATAAATAAAAAATATTTTACATTAAGGTTAATCATGAGTAATTTCATAATAATTAATCACTCTCGTAACTTATATGTGTGAACTTTAATAGAATTTAAGTTATATTACTAAATCAAAATACATTGCATGATAATAACAAAATGGACTTTGGATAATACATTTCTATATCAAATTAATTATAATCTGTTGGATATCTATAAGATATATTATTTAGTTTTTCTTACCAAGTCTCATATTAGAATTTCTTACCCAACCTAACAAATAAGAACTGATAGAAATTGAGACTAAAGAGAAATTGAATTAATCATACCTTGATCTTTGTCCATGTAAGTCTTTCGAACAAAACTTGTTAATGTGACATTGATGGATTCCAGGTTCCTTGAAAGTCGATTTAAAAAGAAACGGATCCAACAGTGATACTTAGACTTATGATAACATGATCCAACTTTAAAAGCATTCGTGCTGATAACGTGTTGTATAACAACAACCAATTAGCAACCAACAAAGTGTAACAAAAAAGGATTGTAGATTATAGAGAGAAAAGAGAATGTAGAATTCTTATTCATTGATCTCAACATCATATACAAATGTCACTATATATAGGCACTTACATTAATACATAAGTAAATAAAGAGATAAGAGTTATACATGTGGAAAGTCACAACATAATGAGATATTATTAGTGATTATGGTGAGTTATGGGATATTATTAGTGATTATGGTGATATTATTGGTGTCAAAATTGTTAAAAGCACATGGTACAAACATCTTAATGCATCACATGGTACAAGCATCTTAATGCATTGATAAGGGCATAAAAGGAAGAAAAGTGGTCAAGTTTAGAGAATTACACTTGTGACTTTTAAGTTGCCACCTTAACTTTGACATTTTGGACCTTTTTACCCATTGCTCACTCTTTATAATGTATAGATAAGATATATCATATTAGTTTGAGTTTATTGTAATTATATATTCTATCTAATAAGTTATACTTTTAACTGTTTTGATAAAAAAAATTTTACTAAACAGGTAAAACATTTGAGACGATAAACCCGAGTTCAGAAGAAGTGATAGCAAAAATTGCCGAAGGAGAAAAAGAGGATATCGACTTGGCAGTGAAAGCTGCTCGACAAGCTTTTGATCATGGTTCATGGCCTCGTATGCCCGGATGTGTGAGTATCTTTTTTAGGTTTGGTAACGAATAAACGTTGTTTATGATCTCTAAAGGTTAAATAATTATCATATAGTCAACATATTTTTATTTATTGTTTCAATTTCTCAATCGAACTTTATGGAACAATTATATTTGCATATTCTATATTGTCGATGGTGACTTTAGCGAAATGTTTTGGCTTATCAAATTGTTTATTGTTTTGGTGTTTACTTGAGCTTTCATGTGCTATAAAGAGAAAAAAATAAATAAATATAATATATACATATAACTTTTTAGAATTAAAAATTTCAATCATCATTCGAAACAATGTCACGAGTCGCCTAAATGACCAATTTGAGGCTTCTTCTTGATATATCATCATCATACTCAGTTAATCCCACAAATAACAAAGATAAGGTAGAATTCGAAGATAGTAGTAAGATATAGACAACTTACTTCTATCCCGTGTGATTCGGGAGACTACTTCCAATTACTTCTTGATATATATATATGTGACTTCCAATTCAATTTTTCATATCAATAAAATTAATCATATTTGTTCTACTTGTTTAAAACAAAAATTGAAAAGATAACATTTCACTAAATCAATATTATTGCATGTATATTCATAAATTTACGTCTAAGAAAAAACATGACACCTACGACACAACAAAGACAACTTTTGAATCATAATAGTTATATTTTTATAAATTTAGTCAAATCACTATAGAAATAAGATGATTAATAAAAACAGGAATTCCACAAAGTTACAATTATTTCATCTTTGTTGTAATCAACATGTTTCAAATATTTGCAGGATAGAGGTAAAATATTGAACACATTTGCTGGTTTAATAGATGAAAATCTTGAAGAACTAGCAGCATTGGAAACCATTGATGTGGGAAAAGTTTTTAGCTTTGAGACAAATGTAGACATACCTTCCATATCCAAAGAACTACGTTATTTTGCTGGTTCAGCTGATAAAATTCATGGGAGAACTTTGAAATTGTCTAGCGAATTTCAAGGATACACTTTGCTTGAACCGATTGGTGTGGTCGGTTTAATAATTCCATGGAACTTCCCAAGTGCTATGTTTGTTCTAAAATGTGCGCCGGCTCTAGCTGCTGGTTGCACCATGGTCATTAAACCTGCTGAACAAGCGCCCCTCTCGGCTCTCTACTTGGCCCATTTGGCTAAACTCGTAAGGACACTAGTGTTCATGACTTAATTGATGTTTTGTTTTGTTTTGTTTCATGTAGTTAAAATTTTGGGTCTTCTTGTTAATAGGCGGGTATCCCTAATGGGGTCATTAATGTTGTGACTGGGTTTGGACATACAGCTGGTTCTGCTGTTGCGTCGCATATGGACATAGATTGTGTTAGTTTCACAGGGTCAACTGAAGTTGGGCGACTAGTAATGCAGGCCGCAGCTACAAGCAATTTGAAAACTGTTTCTTTGGAGCTCGGGGGGAAATCTCCTCTTGTGATCTTCGATGATGCAAATATTGAGCAAGCGGCTGATCTTGCACTCTTCGGAAGTCTTGCTAATAAGGTAGTTTAAACTTCAAATTATCGTTTTGTTATTCAAACAAATGTTGATTTCGTCTAAGCTTATACTACATTTTGGTTGTGCATAGGGAGAAATTTGTGTATGTAGTTCGCGTGTTTTTGTTCAAGAAGGGATTTACGATAAGCTTGTGAAAAAGTTAGTTGAGAAGGCAAAAACATGGGTCGTTGGGGATCCGTTTGATCCTTCCACTCGTCAAGGACCACAGGTGATTCTAAGGAAGATACTAATAAGATATAAAATTATATGTTTAATCTATCTATAGCTATGTTAAAGTAACATTATACTTATGTTTTTATAGGTTGATAAGAAACAATATGATAGAGTACTTTCATATATCAATCATGGAAAGAGAGAAGGTGCATCCTTACTAGTTGGTGGTAAGCCATGCGGAGAAAAGGGATACTATATCGAGCCAACAATCTTTGAAAATGTTACGGTATGAGTTAAACACAACATTCTAAGTACTAAGTTCATGTTGTTGGTAATTTCCTCTCGTTGTGATCTAGGATGACATGCTTATTGCAAAGGATGAGATATTTGGTCCGGTTATGTCTCTTATGAAGTTCAAGTAAGACCCATTTTTTTATTTTTAAAACAACTTACCATATATCATTTTCATAGATTGCGACACATCAATAATATTGCAGGACAATCGAAGAGGTGATTGAAAGAGCTAACGCGACAGCATATGGTTTGGCAGCCGGGATTGTAACTAGCGACTTGAACATAGCCAACAGGGTTTCAAGGTCAATTCGGGCTGGGGTGGTTTGGATAAACTGTTACCATATATTTGATTGCGGGTGCCCGATTGGAGGATACAAAATGAGCGGGTTCGGTAAAGATCATGGCATGGAAGCCCTTGAAAAGTATCTTCGAACCAAAGCTATTGTCACACCTATTTACAATTCACCGTGGTTGTAAATCTTTACCGTTTTAGTGCCTTTGTATTTGTTTCATTTGAATTTCGAACTGTTGTAGGTTGGGTCAATATTGGCAATAATGTTTCGTTTGTAATGGTATTTGGATTTTTCTATTGGACTTAATTCTGTTTCGTGGGCTGGGTGTTTGACATGACATGTTCTTACAAAATTTGGACTTTATGATTAATGGGCCGAACAGATAAAGATTAGCTCCAATACTTGACCAAATTTTATCTTCCAAAGAGTAATTTTTTTTAATATTGTTTAGATATCTTAAATTGTTCTAATTTTACTTAAATTTTGACATGTAAACTAATTATAAAAAATTAACAAACATTTTTCCAAAGTAGTTGTTACCACTTCTTTACGATTTGATTACATTACAAAAAGGTTCATACATCGTTGCTTTTTAATCCCACATCATTCCACATTATCAAACAACCGTTTGACCAATACACAATTGGTCATTGAAATTCAGGGAACTATGATATGACATGCGGATTTACAAATAGTTGTTTGAAATTCATGGAGACTATGATTTGACATAAAGATTTGCAAACGGTTGTTTACAAATGGTGTGAGATTAGATTATAGAGGGTGTGCGTACAATCATCCCTTTTAGAAAACGACAAGTAGTGATGTGCGACTTGTTGCCTTACCTGACATGAGTGTTGTGGGCTTTGTATGTGAGCTTAAGTTATATTGGTTGAATTATTTTTAGTAGCACTAGACCTAAAGCGTTTTGACATTTCTCGAAGAAGACCCTAGGGGTATCCTATTAATACAATGAGATTTTTTTTTACTCTAGAGACAATCAAATACACAATAACAACTAAAATTACTAACTAAACCCTAACTAAAAATTCAATTTCTTCCACACCACTCCTAAAATCTATGGTTGGTGATTAGTGTGGGCAAGGAGAGCGCCGACTTGTGGGCTATTATTTTTAATACATTGATTGAGAATCAATACATTTAAAGTTTAGACCTAATAAAAGTAAGCCCAATAAAGGTTAATTGATTAAACTAAACTTAATTAATGTTGTGGGCTTTGTGAGTGAGTTTAAGTTATATGGACCCAATTTATTTTTAGTGGACCCAAGTACGAAACGTTTTGACCTTTCTAGAAAACGACTCTAAGGACTGAAGGTATCCTATACATAAAACGAGATTATTATTATTTTTATTTTTTACTTTAGAGAGAAACTTGAAAGGTACCATGTGAAATTGAGGAGAAAACATTTTCTTCATCTTTGATTTTGATGTGTTCAAGTATATACAACTTCAAAATCTACCCATGCTTTAGAGAACGAAATATCGAAATACATACACGTTCACATCATAAAAACTTTAAGAAGCCGAGTAAACAAACCTTTTTCTTTGTATATCGAGAGAAAACTACGCATACACCACAAAAAGATAAATAATAGAAGACAACTATCATCACTACAAACCCAAAAACACATGGGAGGAGGGTATAATTACAACCACAAAACAAAAGGATTAAAGTCAAATGGATTCTCAAGAACTCAAACCACATACTATGGATTTGATATAGATACGGAGTATATGAAGGTGTACATGTATATTAAAGGTCAAGTTATCCTATACGGTATAACAAAAACAAGATAGGTGAGAAGGATACAAAAAACACATTGGATCACGAAATATAAAACAGTGAGTTAGAAAATATAATGCAATGCCAATAAATATAACACAATGCTAAGGTAAGTGACATAATAAATCGCAAAAATGACACAATGACGGAAATAAAGAAAAGAAACAATGATATAACACAAATTGTAAAAACTACAAGCTAAAAATCCAAAAAATCAAAAATCTAAAAACTAAGATCGTAGGGTTCGATAAGACGGTTCAAATGCCACTTGAATGAGTTCAAGCAGACTCTGTTTGATACCCTTCCTACGACTTCCTATTTTTCTTCCACTGTGTATTTAATCATAACCTTGTATATTCAATGTAAATAATATCTTCTCTGTTAATACAAGACTTTTAGACGAAAACAAAAAACATGCATATGAATTCCATCAATCTTAAAAGATTTCCCATTGAATAACTCTAAGTGTATGTGTAGTAGGTGTTTTGCCTGTTATAGGGCATTTTGAGCCTCCATAGCCCCCCCCCCCCCCCCGCGGCGCTATGGAGTCGTTATGGCATTGCAAGTTATGGAGATGGCGAGAGTTTTGGCATCGATTTTGATGTGTTGAACATTGGGAACATACATGATTCGAACGTTATGGTGGTTGGTTGTGCATTTGAAAGGGAAAGGTAAAAAAACCCTTTTACCTATTGTTTTGGTAAAAAAATTACTTAGTAAAAATAATTTTGTTTTCCAAATCAGAAAATATGAGGTAGAGTGCTAGATGTGTAAAAATATGTTAAAAACTTGGTTATATTCTGAAAATGGCACGCTAGGATGTTAAAGAAACAATAAATGACAACTACGCTCAGGATGGCAAAGAAATATGGTCAGGATGGACAGTTGTATCCTGAGAATGTAACTGTCTAGAAGAATGATCGATTGTAATTGTAAAGTAAAGAATGAACAACACTCGATATACGAGGAAAGCCCCTTATCAGTTGTTGATCGCCAGCACAAAACCCCGGGAGAAGTCTAAGCCCCTGCCTTGTTTGTTAATATTAAAAATGATAAAAAGGTTTACAACTTTGAAAGTATGATGAACGCACTATGATTACAATGTAGTGTTGTATGTGTGAGTAGAGAGAGTATCAACTAGTGTTAAAGTAGCTAAGTGTCAATCATGTGTCCTATTTTGTTCATCATGCCCCTTTATATAGTTACACATGAAATAAATAATAAATCCCATGATATCCGCTGCTTAGTTATGCTCCTTGAATGCTTCAGGTGAACGTTGGAGCTGTTTCAACTAAGTTACACGTTGAAATAACAGTTTCCTTGTTTTTCGCCTTGCATTCAACACTGGACGATTACACTTTGACCTATTCTTTAGGCTTGGACTTGCTTTACACATACAACTCTTGCATCCTAAGCTTCTTTGACTTAGTAAGACCATATAACCGTTGGAGAAGAGTTACAAATCTCTATTAATGATTAAGCATAGATGCAATAATATCATAAGAAGATAAGCTATTAGTCTATCCTTTGGATGCACATAAGATAAAACATAGTTACATCCTGAATCCCTGCTTAGTCCTTCAGCATCCTGAGGATGTCACACAAAGAATATGAGGTAAAATCATCTTGAGGATTTTCACCACCAACAATTGTCCCCAAAAATATGTTACCGTTAATATCTCAACGGTAAAAGTATTTTTTACTCGAAAAGTTTATCAGATAAGCTTGATTTGACTTTTGTCAGGATTGCAACGGCTATAATTTCGGCTGAACTTTTGTGATGACCGTTACACCTTATCATATCCTGCCGCCTATATCTAGGCTTTCTTCCCTTCTTTATAATCACACGAGATTATTAAAAAGGTAATTATTCTTCTTCTTTCGTGCTTTCTTCTTTTCTTTGATCCTGCAAAATCCCAGAACCTGCTTAAAGAACCTGAACAGGAGGTCTGCAGTTTTAATGATAGTGATATTCAATCCCTTAAGAACTCAGGGGCCTTCCCTAGTTCGGCTATTATCCGTCCCTATGATTCGAGTGCAAAATCTGATTTTGCATCCTCTGTTTGGGTTTGTTTCTTTTATCTGCCATTCCATGTTGGCCTCAAATATCCATTCCCTAAGTTCATCAAAGAGTTTTTTGATGTGACTGGGATGGCATATGCTCAAGCCATGCCGGAGATTTGGAGGATCTTGATGGTCTGTAATAAGATCATCGAGAATCATGGCATCCAGCTTCAGATTGGAGACCTGTCTCATATTTATAGGTTGAAAACACATGGTTCAAACCGCTATGTTCTTCAGCTTATCAATAAAGAACCCCCTTTCCTGTTTAGCGTTATCAAATCTGAAAGATCCCGGAAATCAAAGTTTTTCTTTGTGAAGAGGGATTCCATTCCTTTTGGGGATGAGATCCCTATGTCCTGGTTAAAGTGTGGTAAAGCTTTTTCATGATGTTTATAGTTTATAAAATTTTTGTAGTTATATCCTGGGGATATTACTAATATTCTGAAAAAATTTTGTGTTACAGGTGCTTCGTTTGCAAAGCTTGCTTCTCCTCTGAACGACGCTTACTTAAAGTATAAGGCAATACTTGGCTTACTTGTTTCTGCTAGGACTTTTGAAGCAGAAGAGAGTTATACCCTTAGCCAAGCTACTGAAATGTTTGGAGAGTATTACTATTTACAACAAAGAAATCTGCTTCCTTCGATCTAGATGACATTGATAGCCAGGATGTCAAGGTAACCAGAATCACCTCACCGTCCAGTTCCAAGATGGTCAGTCCTCCTCCTGTTCTTCCCAAGTCAAGGGCTACTGCATCTTCCAAAAAGAGGAAGACTGCTACTGCTACTGCCTCAGCCCAGGAAACTACTCCCTTTGAGGGACTCAGCTTTAAGGATGTCTTGGGCAAGATTTCACAGTTCACTCTCCAAGTACAATTCTATCCTCAGGATGGCAATAAGAATAATTATGCAAGCAATACGTTTGATTTTTGGCGCTATATGACGGAGGAATTCAATCGAATAAGCCAAACAAAAAACCGCAACACTGATGAGATCGCTTGTAAGTGGCGGGATGTACGCTTAAAGTGTACGAGATGGAACACCCTCTTTCAAGCGAAAATGGAGGCGCACCCTGGCTGTCACACCCCAACCGATGGCGGAATACATCAAGGCGCGACTTGTGATATATTGTTCAAAATTTAAATGATTCCATTTCATAACATAAAGGCAAAGAAGTACATATTGTTCAAATAGAAAATACAACATTCATAATAATAAAAAAAATCTAAGATGTGAATATCTAAGTCCAATCCTAGTGAGTTTCTTGAATCAACGCATACACATAAAGCATTGGTGAGCACATTAGTTTTTAATACATACGTAATAATAAAATATTTTAATCGAATCGTCATGCTATAGTTTACACATACAAAATCATACAAAAGGCATAATCAATCCCTTGTTACCACTGCATATCCTAACACTTTCGTGTTAGGCCGTTAAAACTTAACAATGACCCCAAGAGGGCGGTGTGTTACTCCTATAGCACAATGTGACGGTGGAATTCAATCGAATAAGCCTAACAAAAAATCGCAACACTGATGAGATCGATTGTAAGTGGCGGGATGTACATTTAAAGTGTACGATATGGAACACCCTCTTTCAAGCGAAGACGGAGGCGTACCCTGGCTGTCACACCCCAATCGATGGCGGAATATATCGAGGCGCGACTTGTGATAGATTGTTCAAAACTTCATGACACTAGATTTGCGACAATATAATTTAAATGGTTCCACTTCATAACATAAAGGCAAAGAAGTACACATTGTTCAAATAGAAAGTAAAACATTAATAATAATAACAAATCTAAGATGTGAATATCTACGTCTAATCCTAGTGAGTTTCTTGAATCAACGCATCAAATATTTCCTGCAACATGTATAAAATATATTGTCAACACATAAAGCATTGGTGAGCATACTAGTTTTTGAATACATATGTAATAATAAAATGTTTTAATCGAATCATCATGCTATAGTTTGCACATACAAAATCATACAAAAGGCATAATCAATCCCTTGTTACCACTGCATATCCTAACACTATCGTTTTAGGCCGTTAAAACTTAACAATGACCCCAAGAGGGCGGTGTGCTACTCTTATAGCGCTATACATGTTAAGGCGGGTTGTATGCTTAAGGCTCTTGTATCTTAGAATTTGATTTCTAACATGGCAATGGCATATAGGCATGTTTGATAGATTGAGCATGTGTATATGAAAGCATTTCATGTATTTGCTTGTGATACATGTTGAGCCCCAAAAGTGATAAAGAGAAAAATGGGACAAGGATGAACTAACCTTAGGTTGCGTTTAGTTATATTCCCGTTAAGAGTCTTGGGAGGAAGAGATTTAGCTCCAGTTATTCTAGAGTTGAAAATGAATGGATTTTAGATTCGGAGGAATGTAACATAAGTTCAATAAGTCGTGCATTGCCTTTAAGGCGAACCAAAACACAAACCACCATGAAGGTTATTTGGATGGTTAAGAGTTAGAGTTAATAACCAAGCATAAAACCACCATGAAGGTGATTCGGATGGTGAGAGTTAAGTTAGGAATGTGATTCCATGTTAAAGAGTTTTATGTCATGACCACTTTGCTTATGGATTAAGAATGGGTCTTAGACAAGGGATTTTCACACTCTTGTATGGAATGAATCTGAATTACAAGAAGGGTCAAGAGTTTGGTAAGGTAGGGATGTATCCACAAACCTTCCAAGTTATTAGATTAGTAGTTGTAGGATTATGGTTTTGAAAGTATATATTAGTATTACATAGTATAACTAGGAAATTAAAGTAGAGTATGGTGACTTAGTTTGGATGAGCATTGGCTTTCCTTTGTCAACCATTTACCATAACACAAGTCCATTCAACATTAAGTTGTTGGTGAACTCTGGTATCACTACAACCAACATCCTAGTTATGGAAACGGTTATGGACCGATTCCATTGATCGATTAAATGGTTAAAGCTCAGTTTCAGACGGAGATTGGAGACGAAACATAAATAGATGAAAACAATGTCATCACAGATTCATATTACATCAAAAATGATTATAGACACTGTCATCAGTAGGATAAACATCTATCTCGGGGCCGGGGGAGGTCGGGCATGACCTCCCCCTTGAGAGCATTCTAAGCACAAACTCATAATCTTAATGAAACACAACACATGATATTACTATATATATGCCTAGTTGGTTCGACCCTTGCAGGGTTCGAACCAACTGGTTCGACCTTGGAAAAGCACGAACCAACACATAATGTGTTGGTTCGACCCTTCAATTATTGGTTCGACCTCACGATGGTACGAACAAACTAGGTCACCTATAATCAAATACATCAGATTCATAAAATGCCCTTATGGATCACCACAATCTGACGTTACACAACACACAACTCAACCCTAGTCTATTCGACAGCGACGACCACACATAAAGTGCATCAACAATCTCCCCCTTGGACGTTACTGTGAATCCTGAAACCTCTTGCACATCATCAGTCTATATCACAGGTCTCCCCCTCAATACATGCACTATTGCATTGAGTAGAAGTACACCATCTTTCATGAACAAACCAAGTAATGCACTATGGACGATCAACATCAATACGCAGGAAGTTAGCTAGACCACAAATATCATTTGCGAACTTAACCAGCACGCTCAGCTAAATTACAACCAGATCACCTAGTTACGCCTATGTGAAGTCGACAATGTAATGCACTGTAGCCTCATAGCATCAGTACCCAGGGATGTCATCTTGACCTTGGTAAAGCATGAACCAACACATAAAATGTTGGTTCGACCCTTCAATTATTGGTTCGACCTCACGATGGTATGAACCAACTAGGTCACCTCTAATCAAATACGTCAGATCCATAAATGCCCTTATGGATCACCACAATCTCATGTTATGCAACACACGACTCAAGCCTAGTCTATTCGACAGCGACGACCCACATAAAGTGCATCAACACTAGTGCATAAAAAATAATAGAAGATAACCACCTTTGAGGCCTCAAATTGGTGTCCCACTCATGTTTATTTGCCTTAGCAAACAAGAGTGTAGATGCACAAAGTGCGACTAGTGATTGGATCTACATAATTAACATATGTTAGAAAGTGCTGATGGATTGAAAGTGGAATAGATTGGGCGAAGGTGAAGGTTTATGGGCGAAGGTAGATAGAAGTTGGACGAATGAAGAATGTAGCTGATCAGAAAGTCACATTCGTACCAAGTGGTGGGCGAATGTGGAAAAGTTCCACATTCGACCAACACAACTGGGCGAATGTGCAGTGCTTATATATAGATTTTGTGTGCTTTTATGAAATAGAGAGTTTTAGTTCGAGTGTGTGTTGTGGTCAGGTTCAAGATTAAGTTGTGAAAGTGTCGGTATTGATTAGATTGACTAGGAAACTGATTGTAACACGTTTTTATGAAAGTTAATCTATGAAAAGGTATTTGAAATGATGTTTTTTGTGTTTTGATCCGAGTTTTATCAGTTTGTTCATAACTAGGGTTTCCGCACCTGGTTTTGTTACTTGTATGATCATATCTTCCTGTTTTAGCTAAAATCTTTCAATTACAAAGTGGTATCAGAGCCATACGGATCATACAACAACAAATTTGATAAACTCAGAGCTGATTTGGACATGATTTTGATCAAAATACATCTGTTTTTGACTAAAAATGGTTTTTGAGTGTTTTTGATTGATTTAGAGTTGAATTTGTGGATAAAATCAAGTTTTCCAAGAATTAAAGTTGTTCCAAATCAATTCCGAATCAAAACCTGATAAAGATCATTAAAATCCATAAACTTTTGAAAATCAGAGATCAAAATAACCGTTTTTCAAAGTGTAACCGTTTTTCAAACTCAAAATGGTCGAATCTGCAGTCTAGTGGGCGAACCTGACTTTTTGTGGGCGAAAGTGAGTGAATTTTGGTCGAACCTAGCTGATTTCTGGGCGAACCTGGATTTTAGTGTTTGAAGTTTTCACTTTCGGGCTTACATTTCCACATTCGATTCATCGGGCGGGCGAAAATGGAAATAGATTGGTCGAACCTGAGGTATTTTGGGCGAAAGTGGAAAGGTGTTTACTGATTCTACATTCTGTTGAAGTTCTACATTCGGGTGAATTCATTTTGGACGAAAGTAGAACAAAAGGGA
The DNA here is from genome assembly GCA_032199755.1 of Ambrosia artemisiifolia. Taxonomy (NCBI): domain Eukaryota; kingdom Viridiplantae; phylum Streptophyta; class Magnoliopsida; order Asterales; family Asteraceae; genus Ambrosia; species Ambrosia artemisiifolia. The sequence goes on along the minus strand of CM063513.1, from coordinate 25,113,411 downwards.
CGAAAGTGTAGTGTTTTGGGTGAACCTAGAACTCTTTTTGGAAAATTTTCTAAGTGTTGTGATTATTCGAAGTACGTGAACATCATGTGGAATTTTCCGACTACCCCGAGACCAGCAACGACACAACCACAATAGCAAGTGATGGACCCATGGACAGTGGCAGCACAAAAGACGAGCACACAGTCTTCGCCACCGATCAATTACATCGCGATGACTAGCTCGATGCCTCAAAGTGTGGCACCTCCAGCATCACAACCTGACTACTGGGGAGTAGCAGCAGCGGTGGTAAATACTCAAACTACCAATGCTATTTCCACACTAATAAATGACTTATCTTCAGGTAGCGGGAATCGGCCACCTAAGCTCATGGAGATGCAAGAATATAATCAGTGGCAGAAAAAGTTCAAGATCCACTTGGAAGGCATGGGAGTGGAGGGTGCAGAGGCATGGAGTATGATTGCTAGAGGTTACACTGCATCGGTTTTGGAGAACACCGGTGAACCAGTTCCATTGGAGAGTATGTCTGAGGAGGAGAAAAAGAAGTTTGCTGTGGAGAAGAAAGCTTATTCCCAGTTGACACAGGCAATCACAAATATATATAGATTTTGTGTGCTTTTATGAAATAGAGAGTTTTAGTTCGAGTGTGTGTTGTGGTCAGGTTCAAGATTAAGTTGTGAAAGTGTCGGTATTGATTAGATTGACTAGGAAACTGATTGTAACACGTTTTTATGAAAGTTAATCTATGAAAAGGTATTTGAAATGATGTTTTTTGTGTTTTGATCCGAGTTTTATCAGTTTGTTCATAACTAGGGTTTCCGCACCTGGTTTTGTTACTTGTATGATCATATCTTCCTGTTCTAGCTAAAATCTTTCAATTACAAAGTGGTATCAGAGCCATACGGATCATACAACAACAAATTTGATAAACTCAGAGCTGATTTGGACATGATTTTGATCAAAATACATCTGTTTTTGACTAAAAATGGTTTTTGAGTGTTTTTGATTGATTTAGAGTTGAATTTGTGGATAAAATCAAGTTTTCCAAGGATTAAAGTTGTTCCAAATCAATTCCGAATCAAAACCTGATAAAGATCATTAAAATCCATAAACTTTTGAAAATCAGAGATCAAAATAACCGTTTTTCAAAGTGTAACCGTTTTTCAAACTCAAAATGGTCGAATCTGCAGTCTAGTGGGCGAACCTGACTTTTTGTGGGCGAAAGTGAGTGAATTTTGGTCGAACCTAGCTGATTTCTGGGCGAACCTGGATTTTAGTGTTTGAAGTTTTCACTTTCGGGCTTACATTTCCACATTCGATTCATCGGGCGGGCGAAAATGGAAATAGATTGGTCGAACCTGAGGTATTTTGGGCGAAAGTGGAAAGGTGTTTACTGATTCTACATTCTGTTGAAGTTCTACATTCGGGTGAATTCATTTTGGACGAAAGTAGAACAAAAGGGACGAAAGTGTAGTGTTTTGGGTGAACCTAGAACTCTTTTTGGAAAATTTTCTAAGTGTTGTGAATATTCGAAGTACGTGAACATCATGTGGAATTTTCCGACTACCCCGAGACCAGCAACGACACAACCACAATAGCAAGTGATGGACCCATGGACAGTGGCAGCACAAAAGACGAGCACACAGTCTTCGCCACCGATCAATTACATCGCGATGACTAGCTCGATGCCTCAAAGTGTGGCACCTCCAGCATCACAACCTGACTACTGGGGAGTAGCAGCAGCGGTGGTAAATACTCAAACTACCAATGCTATTTCCACACTAATAAATGACTTATCTTCAGGTAGCGGGAATCGGCCACCTAAGCTCATGGAGATGCAAGAATATAATCAGTGGCAGAAAAAGTTCAAGATCCACTTGGAAGGCATGGGAGTGGAGGGTGCAGAGGCATGGAGTATGATTGCTAGAGGTTACACTGCATCGGTTTTGGAGAACACCGGTGAACCAGTTCCATTGGAGAGTATGTCTGAGGAGGAGAAAAAGAAGTTTGCTGTGGAGAAGAAAGCTTATTCCCAGTTGACACAGGCAATCACAAACAATCTGTTACATCAGTTTGGGACTTGCACTACGTCTAAGCAACTGTGGGATGTGCTTAAGAATAGGCATGATGGGAATGAGAAGACTAGAAGATTGAGGATGGAAGAGTTGCGAAAGGAGTTTGAGAATTTTACTTATGTTGGAAATGAAACTTTAAAAGAATTAACTCCTAGATATTGTCATTTGCTAACTGAATTGTCTAGTTATGGTATACAGATTCCTATGACAGATTTGGTGGACAAGTTTGCAGATGCTCTACCACCATACTGGGATCAACATGTGGAAGTTCTCAAGGAGAAGGATTCATACAAATTCTGGACTATTAACGAGTTTGTGCAGAAGCTGGAAAACAAAGAGCTTGAAGAGAAGAGGAAAGCTAAAAGATCACAGATTCCTCAGAATCCTAGCTTATATTTTGGAGGCACTTCAGTACCAGTTAGTAACTCAAGTTCAGGGGGATTAGTGGCACCACATGTTGCTTGCATTTCCAATGTTATGGAATCACCAAAACCTACCATCAACTACATTGCACAAACTTCATCCTACTCACAACCATCATATACATCACCACCACCACAACAGCAATATAACAATTCTTACATTTCACCGTTTTCTCCAATGCAACAAGTAGCTTTTTATACTGCTAGTCAATCTCAACAACCACCTCAACAAACACAATACATGAACCCAATGAACCAAATTACTCAACCTAGTCAACAACCGGTGGTTCTGGAAACTTCTAATCTGGGAAATGTGACTGTTGAAGTTGCTCAGCAACACATTGCACTAGTCTCTGCAATGGTTTCATCTTATAATGGGTTGGTTGCTAGTCAAATTGGGAATAATAACTTGACCAATGAAGACTATGCACAGATTGATAAGGAAGAGATGGAACTTATTGATATCCAGTGGGCTTTTGCGAGTATTATGAGAAGGGCAACGGAGTTTATTGAGAAGATTGGAAGAACGGATTTGGGAACTTCTCCTAACACAACCTACGGGTTCAACAAGGAGAAGGTTACTTGTTTTAACTGTGGAGGGAAAGGTCACTTCAAACGGGAATGTACCCAGCCACCAAAACAAGGTAACATAAACCCTTTCAATGCAAGCTATCAGAATCGTCAACAACAAAACCAAAACCAAGTTTCATACCAAAATAACAACTATCAAAACCAAAATAACTACCAAAACCGACAAAACAACTCTACCAACAACCAGAATAGACAACCAAACACACCAAACCAGACTCAAAACCAATCACCAAACAACATTAACCGAACAGTCATACCGATTACCACACCAAATGAGACACAACATAATACCAATCAGAATCAAGCATTGGTGATTCAACAGGATGAGAGGTTTGATTGGTCGGGTATGCAAATTGGGGTTGAGGAGATCACAACTGGTGGAAATGTGGCTTGTGTTGCCCAACAGGTTGGAACTGAGGAGTCGGTGATAGTTGAAGAGAAGAAAGAAACTGAGGTTGAAGTTGATGAATCTGAGATAGAAATGGAAGTGGAGACTGAGTCTGTTGAGGTTAAGGCTGAGGATGCTAATTCTGGAGTAGTGATCGACACTGTTTCTGATGTTCCTGAGGAGTGTGAATCAGTTTACTCAGATTCAGATAGTGAATCGGATACAGAAGCAAGTGTTACATCCCTGGATGATGATATTGACCAGTTGCTAGCAGAAGCTGATTTTCTGAAGACGAGGAAGTCGTGCATTGCTGATGATGCTTTCACCAGGATTGATTATTCCAAGTTTTTCGCTGGAAAGGAAGCTCATTTTGCTTTGATGGCCATGACAGATCCTCCAAAACCTGTAAGTTCTGAGTGTAGCACTGATATTACTAGTGATAAATACTGTGGTACTTGTGATAGATTACAGAGGAGAACAAAGAACTTCGCGTTCAACGTGATAGTGCTATCATCAACTGTCAATCTACTCGAAAAGAGTTGAATGCTTTCAACAAAGTATTAGATGGCTATAAAAAGGACATTTCTGATCTCAAAAATACTCTTTCATTAAAACAACTTGCAATTAATAACTATATAAATGAAATTGAGAACACTAAATTGGAAATGGCCGCCATTAAGTGCTTTGCTGAAAAAGTCAACAAGAAGTTGGAGAGTTATAAGCACATTGCTTATGTGGTAGACCACATCATTGATGATCAAACCACTAATTACAAGTCTGTGCCATCTCCGGTGCTTTTTGAAAATCATAATTGTCATCAAGTAACACCGGAGAGCTCGGTAAAATCAGACTCATCATCGGAAAATGAATCTAATACTTCGAGTATTGGTGATCCACATTCCAATGTGAGGCCGATTTTAGGTTTGAATGATGAGGGTGTTACTGTTGAAAGTGTTGATTCAGACTCTGAGAATGATGATACTGGTTGTCACCAAACTGCTAATGCATGTGAAATTCCAAAAGAAAATCACATCATTACTAATGAACTAGTTTCACCATCTCAGCATGTGCATCCGATGGCAAATGCTCATCGTGAGAAAAAGTCTGAAAAGAATGTGGTTAAGAAAGAAATTGAGAAAAAAAGTAAAGAATGAACCGTGTGACAAACCAGTCAAGGTGTTTTATCGGATGGAAGGATCCGATAAGATCATCTCTGACGAGGAATTTCCAATCAAAAATGCTAACTATGCTAAAATTGATAAAATCTGGCAAGAAAGCACCATTTGGTTCCCAAAACATGAGAGAACAAATGAAATTCCACCTGCCATTTTAAAGAAATTGTATTTGGATGTTCCTCAAGAACCAAAGGTTCATGTCACAGAGTTCATTAGACCAAAAAACAGAGCTAACGGTTTTCATGAGCCTGCTTACTCAAAAGGGCCACTCCCTGAGAGTTTGAGGAATCAACAGTATAATGATCAATATCCTGTTCGATCATTTGCTCAACCGAATGCTCCAAATGTTTTTGAGGAATACCGTGCATGCTTTAAATGCGGGGAGAGAGGGCATTTACTTGCTCAATGCCCGTATGTAAGGCATAAAAGGCACGAAGTTGAAGTGAGGAATTCCATGAGAAAACCGATTGATCATTATGTTCCACCAAATAGACGAGTTGTTACTCAACAACAACAGTTTTATAATCAAAACAATTTTTATCAAACAAGGAACAATCGTCCAATTCAGTATGATCGCAGAAATCGGATTGCTATGGAACAATCATGGAGAAAACCAGTGGTGAACACAACAAATGATAGGCAAAAGGTTCCACCAAAACCGATTGTCAAGTCAAATGTTGGACCTAAGTCTGTTAAATCAGATAAGGTAACCAAGAAAGTTTCATTTGCAAACAATGTTCAGAAACCGACTGAGAACCCAAAGTCTCAGATTCGTATCTTAAAAAGAACTGAACAATCTTGGACACCAAATGGTTCTCCAGGTGCCTCAACTTCAAAATCCAATGAGAAAAAGGAAACTGTTTTGAATAATCCTAAAAAGATTGATCCAAAACAATGTGTTGATGAGAATGTTTGTTTGAATAATTATATTCCAAGACCCAAGACTTAGGCTTGGGTCCCCCGAAAGAACTAAATGATTTACTTTATGTGTGCAGGGAGCTTCAGCCGGCCCTATTAGCAGTCTTTGGATTGTTGATAGTGGAGCTTCAGGCCACATGACAGGGGATCTTGCGTTGCTGTTCGACGTGAAGAATATCAATGGTGGATATGTTGCATTCGCTGGAAATAAAGGCGGATATATCACTATGGAGGGGAGCGTGAGTAATGGGATTGTAAGCTTTGAAAGGATATCATATGTGAAGCAGATCGACTATAATCTGTTGAGCGTCAGTCAAATCTGTGATAAACAATTCACTGTTCATTTTGATGACAAATCCTGCTATATTCTCAAACCGGGCTTTCAAATTCCAAAGGAGTGGGTAATGTTGAAGGCACCTCACGTCAACAACCTTTATATTCTTGATATGTCCAAGGCGATGACATCACAGGGGCAAATAACATGTTTTCTATCCAAGGCGACCGAGAAGGAATCGATAATGTGGCACCGAAGAATGGGGCACATTCATCTAAGAAAAATGAATCAACTTGTGCAGAATGGACTTGTCGATGGAGTAAACGTGAAACATTTCCATCTCAATGACAAGTGTGTAAGTTGTAAGAAGGGGAAGCAACACAGACACTCCCACAAAGTGAAGAAAGTTAACTCTGTTGAGATGCCACTTGAGCGATTGCACATGGATCTATTTGGACCGGTCAAGCGCAAAAGTCATCTTGGGGAGCTTTACTGTTTAGTTGTCACTGACGACTACTCAAGATTTTCATGGGTGATGTGTTTGCAAAATAAAAGTGACACCTTTAACAACTTGAAAGTTCTGTTCACTCGATTGGAGAATCTCTACAACTTGAAGATAAAGAGAATTCGAAGTGATAATGGGACGGAGTTCAAAAACGCCAAGATGGATGAACTTTGTGAAAGCAAAGGAATTCATCATGAATATTCGGCTCCGTACACCCCACAACAGAACGGTGTTGCTGAACGAAAGAATAGGACTCTAATTGAAGCGGCTAGAACAATGCTTGCAGACTCAAATATTCTAGTAATGTTCTGGAACGAGGCGATCTATGCAGCAAATTATACACTCAATCGGGTTCTAACAGTGAAGAAGTTTGGTAAAACATCTTATGAGCTGTTACACCGACGAAAGCCGAACTTAGAGTATCTAGAACCTTTTGGGGCACCATGCACGATGTTGAATCCAAGCGAGAAGTTTAGTCCTAAAGCTGAAGAGGGATACTTTGTTGGATATGTAACCCCGCTCAAACGGGTATACAACAAGCAAACTCGTCGGGTGGAGGATTGGGCTAACGTTGAAGTTCAACGGTATACTCAAAATGTGCAAGGGATGGGTCCTGATTGGATGTTTGATTACAAAGATTTCTTTGAATCATTCAATCTAGATAGCTTGGTTGAAGAAGTGGTTATCAGATTACTTTACGAGTGTGAAAACGCGGCAACTTCACCGTTGGTGCGTCCGATCACCGTGAACCCCCTACCAGCTTCTAATGATACCAATGTTCCTATACAAGAGGAAGAAGTGTTTCAGGAGGCTTCTACTTCATTAGACTCTTCAGAATCTGAAGATGAACAATTTGAAGAAGTCATTCTTGAACATGCCGAAGAACCAGAGGCACCGCCAGTGAACCCAACTCCAACTCCAGATGTTGCTTCATCGTCTAATACGGGTCATGATCTGGATGCTGTAGAAAATTTGACTCCTCAGACGGGAGTTACTGTACCTGAACATCCGGAATCTCGGATTCATCGTATTCACCCGCTGGAGCAGTGTGATGACCAGAGGGCAGCTGCGAAGTGTTAACTCGCCAGAAAGTTTTGGTGCTTTAGCGTTATATGCCAAAATACAAAAATCTGGTAGTCAAAATGATTGGTCGTTTGCGTGTTATGTGTCGCAGGTAGAGCCAAGGACATACAAGGACGCTTTGCTGGAGGACGCCTGGGTTGAGGCAATGCAGGAGGAGTTATTACAATTTCAGAAATTGGGAGTTTGGACGCTCACGGATTTGCCACCTGGAAGAAAGAAGATTGGCACTAAATGGGTGTTTAAGTGCAAGAAGGATGATCGTGGGGTTATAGTTCGTAACAAAGCCAGATTGGTCGTGCAGGGATTCCATCAAATCGAAGGGATTGATTATAACGAAATTTATGCACCTATAGCACGCATTGAAGCTATTCGGATGTTTCTTGCGTTTGCTTCCTATAAGAAGTTCAAAGTTTATCAAATGGATGTCAAGAGCGCATTTCTGTACGGGAAAGTCAAAGAAGAGGTTTATGTCGGGCAGCCACCAGGCTTTGAGGACCCAATCCACCGGGATAAGGTCTACGTGCTTAACAAAGCTTTATATGGCTTGCACCAGGCTCCGAGACAGTGGTACGAGGAGCTAAGTACATACCTCATGACAAAAGGATTTAAGCGCGGACTCGTCGACTGCACCCTATTCACGAAGAAATCAGGGGATGATTTGCTTCTGGTGCAGATTTACGTTGATGATATAATATTTGGTTCAACTAACGAGCTTTTATGCAGGGAGTTCAAAACTGTCATGCAGGAAAAGTTCGAGATGAGCGCAATGGGGGAGATGCAGTTTTTCCTAGGCTTGCAGGTGGACCAAAGACCCACGGGGATCTTCATTCACCAGACGAAATACGTATCCGAAGTCTTGAGCCGGTTCCAGATGGAGGATTCCAAGCCGATGGATACCCCGATTCAACCCAATCACAGGATTGGAGTGGACGCTAAGGGGGAGCTGACTGAACCATTTACATACAGAGCAATCATCGGATCTCTGATGTATTTGATGGCGTCTCGACCAGATATTATGTATGCAACGTGTCTCTGTGCCCGATATCAATCGAAGCCGAAACAAAGTCATCTGACGGCGGTCAAGCATATCCTTAGATATCTGAAGGGTGGTCCCTCTAAAGGACTTTGGTACCCTAATGATGATGATTTTTATTTTATTGCTTTTAGTGATGCAGATTGGGGCGGCTGTGACAAGGATAGCAAATCCACTACAGCTGGTTGCCAGTTTTTAGGGAGCAGGTTAGTCACCTGGCAGTGTAAGAAGCAGACTTCCGTGGCACTGTCTACCTGTGAAGCCGAGTACATTGCAGCCTCGAGTTGCTGTTCGCAAGTGCTCTGGATCCAACAGCAGATGGTGGATTACGGTTTGCAGTTTCTTAAAACCCCTATACACTGTGACAACGAAGCCGCTATCGCATTAACTAAAAATACTGAAAATCATTCTAAAGCGAAACATATCCGGATCAAATATCATTTTATCCGTGATTGTTACGCTAAGGAATTGATAGATATGGTCAAAATCCATACTGACTACCAACGTGCAGATTTGTTTACAAAAGCTTTTGACAGATCCCGCTTTGAATATCTTTTAAAAGTAAATAACATAAAGGACAAACAGGACTAATCGGCACCTCGGTTTATCGCTTTTTAGTTTTAATTTTCTGATTTTTGCTTATTGGGAATTTCTCTTTACTAATTGGGAATTTCTCTTTACTATCGTAATCCTCAAAGAAGTTGATGCTTTCGAGTGGATTGTTTCAAATTTTAGTTTTTATTGTTTTTCAGAAAAATTAATAACCCAAAAATATGTTCTTTATTTTAGGGGGAGTCATTTTATCAGAAAAACCAAAAACATTGAAAAATTCAAAAAGACCTAAAAATTAGAAAAACCAAAAATGATTTCCTGGATAAAAAGAGGAAATGATAGTACATCAGTGGGGATCTATCACAGGCTAAAGAATTGTATAGTATAATGAGGCGTGTGTTGACTATGTGTGATATGCTGATAGGCTTCGTAGACTAAATATTGCGTGCCTTAGTGATACAAACATAACGAACTACGTGTTCGTGGCTGAACACCTCATGGGCATATGGTCTTAGTACCGTAATTTCGTTTGATAGGATTACCAAAATCTGAGGTTTCGGGTCGTTATATTATGGTTATCCGGGATATTCTGATTAAACTTTTGTCGTATTGATTTACGGACCTAGTTTCATCAGAATATTTGCTAAAAGAGCTTAAATGCCAAAACCAAAAGTTACCGAATTGAGGAACTTTGTGTTTTATTGATGAAAGATCATTACTACATCGTATTGACTTACTGATGCAAATCAGTAGTTGATATCAGCCTCAACCTAGTGTATATGCACATGTTACTCTGCTGCATTCGTTTGCTGACCTGTACACCTCTATGCTATATACTTTGTAACTCTTACGGATAACTCTGGCATAATCACGCGTTACGATGAAGCTTTGTGCAATTACTTGATACGGGAGTATGTCGTGTGTGTGGGCACCACAACGTGTTAGTCTAATACACCTAACTCGTATCATTTTAAAGCATTGCGTAATAGTCTGCATGTGAGCTTAAGTGGACCAATATATCAGCAATTGCCGTGTCACATACTGTTTCTAATGATAATATTTAACAAACAAATCAACGCTGTGATCAGATTTCTCAGAAAACTGATATGATCCTCTTACCGGATATCACAAAATGTTTACTGCTTTCATTCACTTTGTTGCATTTTACTTTTATTGTAAAAAAGATACAAAATCCAAAAAGATTTTAGGTGTGTTTTGATAAAATTTCAGAAAAACCAAAGTTTTTGCATTTCTGCTTTATTTTTGATAACCGACGGTGCTTGATGGTCAATTTCTGAGATTTGATAACACCATCTGGGCTTTGTATCATTCAAAAAGTGAAAATATGAGTTTTTGAAGTTTAACAGATTGAAAAATGTTGAACGGGATTCGAATTCGTGATTTGGCAAAATTTTCAGATTTTTCCATTTCACATTCGCCCCTTAATTGGGTCGAATGTGGAAAAATCATCACATTCGGTTGTTTATTTTGGGCGAATGTGGGTATGTTTAAACAAATCCCACATTCGGGTGAATAGTGTCTACCTTCGGCCTATTCATTTAGGGCGAATGTGGATATATCCTACATTCGACCAGGTAAACGGGCGAACGTGGACTTCCTATATAAGCCACTTTCCAGGTTCGAACCCTCATTATGACTTTTTCAAAATTTTTTCTTCGATACCAAAACTTGTTGCTGGAATTCTTTTGACTTGTGTTTATTGTTCCCTAGTGTGTGCTGATCATTTTTATACCTAGTTCACAGGTAATGAAGCACAGACAAGATCAGAATCTTCGTTTTGATGTTCGAACTTAGGGTTTTAAATTCTGGGGTTCTAGGATGTTTGTTAAAGCTTGATTTTGATTGCATTTCAATCCCCATCAGTTCTAGGGGGAGAGTAGAGAAGGAATTAGAATAACAACAACATTTAGTGGGTTAATTGTTTGTTCATAACAGACGTAACCTAATTCCTTTGGAAAACTGATGAAAATTGAAATTTAGGAACAATTGGTTGTGGACGAATGTTGATCGGCCTTATTAGAACACATTTCAATCAAAATTATATGTTAATTACAAGTTTTGACAAAATTTTAAATTTTAGGGTTTTATCAGTTTCACTTTCGATCCAGAAAATGGGCGAAGGTGGAAATAATTGGACGAATGAGGATTATTATGGGCGAATGTAATTTTAAAACAACACAATTTTCACATTCGTACTAAGTCTTGCACATTCGTACCAAAACTTCTACATTCGACCTGATAAAAAGGGGCGAATGTGGAAAATAAAATTCTTAAAATTGTAAATTTTTGTCGTTTTTGTATTTTGACGTATTTTTTCTGATTTTGATGTGCAGATGGCTGAGCAACCAGAAAATATTGAAGCACAAGTGGAGAATGTCATTCCAGATCCAGTTCAGGAGGCTGAGGCATCTGTTCCAAGCAGTTGGCCATTTGAACCAGCTCACAATTGCTGTGCGTATCTTGGAGATGTGGAGAAAAACACAGAGTTTGCTGGGATTATTGAGTTTTTGAAGAGGAGCAGGATTGTACATGCTTTAGCTACACCGACAATCATCTATAAAGACATAGTTGAAGATTTCTACAAGAATGCGAAGTACGATTTCTGGGAGAATCAAACGATTATCAAGAGCAAGATACAGGGGATGGAGATGTTCTTGACAGAGTCTGACATTAGAGAAGCATTACAGATTAAGTTTGAAGTAAGTGAAGATCCCAGAGAGTTATCATGGACTGAACAGAAGGCTTGTTTTCTGAGAATGAAGTACAAAGGACCGATCACTGATGGATCTATGCATAAAGGGAAACTGAGTGTGCAGTTCAAGTACTTTGCACATGTCATTATCCATGTATTCGGATGTGTGAGCGGTGGCTATGATGTGATGAGAAGAAGTTTGAGCTCATTGATGGTTGCGTTGACTCTCAACAAACCATTCAATGTTTCTGGGATGATTTTAGATCATATGATTGAAATGTTAAAGGGTTTGAAGAAGAAACAGTTTATGCTATACCCAAGGTTTCTTATGATGATTTTTGACCACAAATATCCTGAATTGAGGAAGGATCCTACAAAGATCATAGGTCAAGATCACATGAACATCCCTACACTGGTGAGGATGAAAGGGTATAAGGGTGTGCCTGATGAAGATAAACCACCATATAGGAGATTGTTTGGAGCTCTAGCTAAACAGGATTACACTGATCCTGGAAAGAACAAAGCTAGACATGCTGAGAGTGATTCTGACAATGATGATCCCTTGGTGTATGCGGATGCAAACACTAAGAGGAAGAGACAAGTTGTCAATGCTGGAGCCAAAGGAAAGGGCAAGGCAAAGACAGATCAGGGGAGTTCCAAGCAACAATTGGTGAGGAAGAAAACTACTGCAAAGAAGGGAACAAGTTTGGTTGATGAGGATTCTGTTGACTCAGAAGAGACAGAGGAAGACGAGCAGTGGGATTCGGATGAAGAAAGAGTTAGGACCACCAAACGTAAGGCCACTATGGTTGGTGAGTCTGAATCTCTTAACAAGACAATGGAAGAAGTACAACAGAAGAAGAAGCCTATTGATGTTGATGAAGGAGGTTTAGGTGTTGATATGGATGAGTTGGAAGCAGGTGAGACTGTTGTAGTGAATTTGCCAAAACCGAAGCACAAATCAATGGCAAAGAAATCCAGCACTAAACAGTTGAGGGAGAAAGAAATAGCCCAGCTGCTGAAAGGAAAAAGAATACCAGATGCTGGTACATCATCTAAGTTGTCTTCACCGGTTACTAAGAAGCAGAAAAAGACTAAAGAGGCTGAAACATTACCAGTTGATGAGTTCAATGTTGCTCTGGATAATGTTTTAGATATGTTTAGAAAGCCTCAGAAGGAGAAAGCCAAAGAAGTTGAGCCATCCAAGTCTAAGAAAGTCACTGTTTCTGATGATGTGATGAAGCAGGTGAACAAAAAGATGGATGAGATGATGAAAATGATTGTAGCTCAGCAGGCAGAGATTGCTAAATTTAAGAAGAATGAGGAGAAAATGCTTCAGATAGTGGTTGCTTCAAAGTCTAATCAAGATGAGATTGAGCAGAAGGTAAAGAAACTGGAAGCTGATAATAAGAAGCTTGAGGGTCAATGTTCCAGGAACAGGAGTATGATTAAGGTGATCAAAGAGGATAACAAAGAACTAAAGGCTGAAAACAAACGCCTTAGTGATTTGTTAGATAGTTTGTATAATGAAGCACCAAAGCTGAAAGAAGGAGAAGAGGATAAGGAAAAAGAAGAAGAACAGGTAGACTTTGAGCCTTCTGATTCTGAGAAAGAAAAGGATGATGAGGAAGATGATGAGTCTGAGAAAAGTGATGATGAGGAGAGTAAGAAAAGTAATAAAGACGATGATGATGATGCTGAGGGATCGGGTAGCAAAGATGATGATGATAGTAGTAACAGTGATGATGATGAAGGGGGAGATGACACGAGTAAGTTTACTTTCGAGAAGAGAACACCGAAGAAGGATGCTGGAGAATCTAGTTCTAAGAAGAAGAAAGGTGGGAATACAGATTCAGATGAAAGCATCTTCTGGAATGAAAAGGTGAGATCTCTAAGTGATGATGCGAAGAAAGTATACAGAGATATGTTGGAGAAAAGAGAATGGACGATAGAGTTCACAGGTAGATTTGCTGAGATCTTCCAGACTGATGACATGAGATATGAGCTGGAATATAACGATCCTGATCTAGAAGAGGGTGAAGTACCTGCTACTGTGGCTAAAGAAATTCTTGATGGTCTTGCACAGAGAGTAGGGAAATCTTTTGAGGAGTTTATGATGGATGAGTCGATTCCAAATATTCCTGAAAAGGATATTGGAAATCACTCAGATGATAAGAATACTCCAGAGATGGATGAAGTTGAGATTGAGGATATTACGCATGAGGAATATCCACAATACTTTAGACAGAATGATGAAAATGTGGTATTTCCAGACTTCACAGAGATTCCAAACACTTCAGCTAAGAAGAAAGCTAAGAAAAGGAGTGAAGAGTTTGTTGAGATGGTGTTTGGTGCTGATAAGCAACAATCTTCAAGTCAAACTGATGAATTGAAGACATATTTGCAGAAGTTGAAGAAAACCGACCAAAGCCTGAAGCTCAAGGAAGTTTTTATAGATTTCACAATGCAAAGTTCAAAGGCAGAGCTCTCGGGTGGACTTATTTGGGAAGACTGAAGTGTTTAGCTGCCAAATGGGAATCAGGAATTCTGTATTTCTACAGATTTATTGATTTGCTAACTCTACCGTACTGGGCGGTCAGAGATCTTTGCAGATTCCCAATGTCTGGAGCTTCAGTGAATAATACGCATGTCGGTTGGTGTTCAGATAAGTTAGTCTGGGAGAGCAGGACAAAGTGGAACAGGTTTAAGCCTCAATATCCCAGAAGGAAAGTTCACAGGGATATTGATCCTAAAACTGGTTTGAAGAGGGTAACTTTGATTTACAAAGCACCTGAAGTGATGAGAAAAATACCTTTGATGCATATGCCACAACATTTCAGTACTGACTTTATCTTTTGGTACTATGATTGGAGGAAGGCTGAAGCAGTGATAGTTTTGAGAGATGGAAAGGACAAATACAAGCATGTTCATGTATTTGATCCTATGTGGTTGATTAACTGTACTTTTGAGGACATCATCATGCTTTTCTACAATCCGATTCATCATGATCCCAATGATGCTGAACAGGCTAAGAAGTATACTCAAGTTGTGGGAGTTTGCTTTGCATATGACATAAACTCGGGGAGCAACTTGGATGCCAAACTTGGTAAAATGGTGAAGATGGCCAATGTGTCAAAACCGGTAAAGAGAAAGTTGGAGCCTGAAATGACAAAAGAACAAAAGAAGCAGCTGGGGATTTATTTGTTGAATAAGGCGATGGACGAAGATCGAAAACGATCCAATCAATAGTCGAGGGGGAGTTTATAGATGCACGAAGTGCGACTAGTGATTGGATCTACATAATTAACATATGTTAGAAAGTGCTGATGGATTGAAAGTGGAATAGATTGGGCGAAGGTGAAGGTTTATGGGCGAAGGTAGATAGAAGTTGGACGAATGAAGAATGTAGCTGATCAGAAAGTCACATTCGTACCAAGTGGTGGGCGAATGTGGAAAAGTTCCACATTCGACCAACACAACTGGGCGAATGTGCAGTGCTTATATATAGATTTTGTGTGTTTTTATGAAATAGAGAGTTTTAGTTCGAGTGTGTGTTGTGGTCAGGTTCAAGATTAAGTTGTGAAAGTGTCTGTATTGATTAGATTGACTAGGAAACTGATTGTAACACGTTTTTATGAAAGTTAATCTATGAAAAGGTATTTGAAATGATGTTTTCTGTGTTTTGATCCGAGTTTTATCAGTTTGTTCATAACTAGGGTTTCCGCACCTGGTTTTGTTACTTGTATGATCATATCTTCCCGTTTTAGCTAAAATCTTTCAATTACAAAGAGCAAGGTCCTAGAGGTTTTCCCAAGGGGTTAGAAGAGGTGGTATATATAGTTAGGGTAAAGTGGTTGGGTAATTATGAGAGTTAAGAGGTGGTTGAGAGTGAGTTAGGTTGGAGTTGGTGTTAAACCCATTTTTTATTAATTTTTTTGTAAACTCATGGTTCAAACCTATTTTGACATGTTTTGGATTGGGCTTGATAGCACAACCTTATGGGTTCGGTTGACTGAGCGAGTTTGGGTTTTAGCGTGTTTAGGGTATAAGAGATCGTGTGTATTAGATTGATTGATTTCATATGATTGAATATTGAATGTGCTAGATTGACATTAAAAAATTTTCCATTGATCACAAGCTTGGAATTACAAGGTACCTAAATGAAAATTACAAGAGTTCAAGGACAAAAATTGAAAATTACCAAAAGCACGAATGTTACAGTCTCCCCTACTTTAGAAAATTTTGTCCTGAAGTTTATTCAAGTGACTTGACTGGGAAAAGATGCGGGTACTTTTTCTTCATTTGCTCTTCGTGTTCCCAAGTGAATTCGGGTTCGTTCTTTGATTCCCAACGAACCTTGACTATTGGAATACGCTTTCGCTAGAGTGGCTTGACTTCTCGATCGATAATTTCCATGGGTTTCTCGGTAAAGTGCATAGTCTCGTCAATTTGCACGTCATCAAGAGGAATATGTACATTTCCTTCTGCTAAGCATTTCTTCAAGTTTGAAATATGGAAAATAGGATGAACGTTGTTGAGTTCTTGAGGTAACTTGAGCTTGTACGCTACTTTCCCAACGCATTCAATGATTTGGAATGGACCAACATAGCGTGGGGATAGCTTTCGTTTCTTTCCAAACCTAACTACTCCTTTCCAAGGAGATACCTTGAGAAGTACTTGATCACCAACATTGAATTCGAGGGGCTTCCGTCGCTTGTCAGCGTAACTTTTCTAACGACTTCAAGCAGCTAACTAATTGTCACGAATCTGGATGATTTTATCGGTCGTCTCTTGGATGATTTCGGGACCAGTGATTTGTGCTTCACCAATCTCGTGGCAACATATGGGAGAACGACACTTTCGACCATAAAGAGCTTCGAATGGTGCCATTTTGATACTAGAATGGTAACTACTGTTGTATGAGAACTCAACCAACGGTAGATGTGCATCCCAATTTCCACCAAAATCAATTACACAAGATCGAAGCATATCCTCGAGAGTTTGGATAGTACGCTCCGTTTGACCATCTGATTGAGGATGGAAGGCCGTACTAAGATTGAGTTGAGTATCCATGGTTGTTTGAAACGTTTGCCAAAGGCCGGAAGTGAATCAACCATCACGGTCCGAGATGATATCGAGGGGAATACCATGACGACAAATGACTTCTTCGGTGTAGATGCGAGTCGATTTTTCAACTCGCTAATCCTCACTAATGGGGAGTAAGTGAGTCAACTTGTTTAGTCGATCAATGATCACCCGAATACTATCGTGTCCGGATGATGTTCGTGGGATTTTGGTAATGAAATCCATAACAATACTATCCCATTTCCACATCGGGATTTCGGGTTGTTCGAGCAAACCCGAAGGACGTTGGTGTTCGGCTTTCACTTTGGAGTAAGTGAGGCATTTGGACACGAAGAGGGCAATGTCCTTTTTCATGCATGGCCACCAATAATTTTGACGGAGGTCTTAATACATTTTATTCGCACCAGGATGAATGGAATACCTGGATTTGTGTGCTTCGTTCATCACAAGAGCACAAGATCGTCACGTTTTGGAACCCAAATACGGTCAAGATAGTGAAGGATCCCATTTGATTTGGATTCCAAGTGAAGCTCGGCACCACATGACATCTCATCATATAGTGTATTTTCGGTGACTGATGTGTGTTGTGCTTCACAAATTCGGGATTTAAGGTCGGTTTGGAATTGTAAGCTACAAAGACGGTCAGTTTGTCGAATGCTAACCACATTTGCATGACCCTTTCGGCTAAGCGCATTAGCCACTACATTCGCTTTGCTGGGATGATAGCAAATCTCGCAGTCGTAGTCATTTAGTAATTCGACCCAACGTCGTTGACGCATGTTGAGGTCGTTTTGATTGAAAATGTGTTGGAGCCTTTTATGATCGGTAAAGACAGCACATTTCGTACCATAAAGATAGTGTCTCCAGATTTTTAAAGCAAAAATAATAGCACCAAGTTCCAGATCGTGGGTAGTGTAGTTCATCTCGTGGATTTTGATTTGCCTTGATGCATAGGCGATGACTTGCCTCGTAGCATGAGGGCACAACCAAGACCTTGGTTTGATGCATCACAATAGACCACGAAATCATCATTCCCTTCGGGAAGAGCTAGAATAGGAGCATCACAAAGCATATTCTTGAGGGTTTGAAATGCTTCTTCTTGCTTAGAACCCCAAATAAAAGGTTTGTCTTTTTGGTCAATGAGGTGAGGGGTGTAGCAATTTTGGAGAAGTTGGAGATGAACCAACGGTAGTATCCTGCCAATCCTAGGAAAGAACGAACTTCGGTAGGAGACTTTGGTGCAATCTAGTTTTTAACAGCTTCGATTTGGGCATGATCAACATGAATACCCTTTTCATTAACAATATGCCCAAGAAATTGAACTTCCTTTAGCCAAATTTCACATTTAGAGAACTTGGCATAAAGTCATTCGGCTTGTAAAAGTTCCAAAATCAAACGTAGATGTCGTTCATGATCGGTTTTGGTTTTAGAATAGATCAAGATGCCATCAATGAACACAATCACAAAACGGTCCAAATAAGGTTTACACACATGGTTAATTAAGTCCATAAACACCGCGGGTGCATTGGTTAAACCAAAAGGCATCACCATGAACTCGTAGTGTCCATACCTTGTGCGAAAGGCGGTCTTTGGAATATCTTCATCATGGATTTGAGGTTGATGATATCCTGAACGAAGATCTATTTTTGAGAAACAAGTAGATCCTTGGAGTTGATCAAAGAGATCATCGATGCGAGGAAGAGGATATCGGTTCTTGATAGTGAATTTGTTAAGCTCACGATAATCTATGCACATGCGAAATGAACCATCCTTCTTTTTAACAAACAAAACAGGAGCACCCTGTGGCGAAGTACTAGGGCGAATGAAGCCTTTTTTGAGAAATTCTTGAAGTTGGCTAGCAAGCTCTTGCATTTCGGAAGGTGCAAGGTAATATGGGGATTTTGAAATGGGTGTAGCATCAGGTACAAGGTTAATGCGAAATTCGACGGAATGAGTAGGTGGAAGACCAGGCAAGTCTTCGGGAAAAACTTCGGGGAATTCACGAATAACGGGGATGTCTTTCACACTCTTTCCCTTGTCCTTTGTCACCACAACAAGGGCTAGAGAGGCCTTGTATTCCTTACACAAATATTTTCATGCTTTATTACAAGACATGAGTTTAAGTCCCTTTGAGGGTTTCTCACCATAGATTTGCAATGTATCGCCGTTAGGAAGCAGTATACGGATGAATTTTTCAAAGCAAACAATTTCGTAACAATGCTTTGCAAGCCAATCCATGCCTACTATGATGTCAAAGCTTCCCAATTGCATGGGACTGAGGTCAATGGAGAAAACATGCTAGTTAAGATTCAAGGTGCAATTTTTGATAATGGAGTCAACAGAGACGGGTTCACCATTTGCGACTTCAACAGTGAAGGGTTTTGACAATTTAGATCATGCACATGCAAGTAAAGGTTCAAATTCTAAAGAGACAAGCTCTTATCCACACCAGTATCGAAGAGTATAGAAGCATAAGATCCATTAACAAGGAACGTACCGTTTACCACATCATTGTTATTTTGAGCTTGGGCCACATTGATGTTGAATGCGCGACCCCTTGGTGCTTGCATTTGAGCCTAAGCTTGGACTTGGTTGTTGCAGGTACATTGCGGGCTGAAGTGGTTGGGATCGCCACATTTGAAACAAGCACACCCATTGGTTTTAGCTAGAGGAGGTTGGTTAACAGCTTAGCTTGGGTTGGTTTGAGGCTTAGGACCACTTCTAGATGTAGATGTGAAGTGTCCATAACTGTTACAAGTTGCACAAAAATGAAAATTAGTGGTTGCTAGGTGGTGATATTGGCATGTGTTACACTTTGGGAGTGGTCCGTTGTAAGGTTTCTTGGCGGGTAATTGGTTGAGTGGAGCGGGAGCTTGAGCATGGGTTGATGGGGTAGTAACAGCACAGTTACGGTTTTGGGACTTACGTTTCTTGCCATTGTTGTTCGCTGGTGGGGATTTGGT
Source organism: Ambrosia artemisiifolia (assembly GCA_032199755.1). Lineage (NCBI taxonomy): Eukaryota > Viridiplantae > Streptophyta > Magnoliopsida > Asterales > Asteraceae > Ambrosia > Ambrosia artemisiifolia. The sequence goes on along the minus strand of CM063513.1, from coordinate 25,093,637 downwards.
GTCATTTGACTTTTCGGGTGGAACGGTGGTAGTTTGGTTAATGGGTTTGATGGTATTTAGGAGAGTTAAGGTTCCATCCCTTATGAGGTTATCAAATATTTTGGAAGCTAAACAAATGGATTTTTCTAGGGTGGCAGGTTCGGCTGCTTCAACGGGATCACGGACCCTTGATGGAAGGCCCTTGAGATACCTAGCTATGATTCTTTTAGTGGTGTTGAATTGGTGAGGTACAAGGGTGAGGAGTTGCTTGAAGCGGTTTGTATAGGAGGAGTTGTCACCACTGTTTTGCTTGAGGGTCCAAAATTTTCCCTCAAGTCGTTCAATTTCCTGAGCGGGGCAGAACTCCTCAATCATGAGTTGCTTGAGTTCATCCCACGGTATGGTTAAGGCAATTTCATTTCCACGAGTGGTCCTTTCGCTTTTGCACCATTCGAGTGCCCTTGACTTGAAGACACTAGTGGCGTTGCGAGTGTGGAGATGATCGGGGCATTCACTATTAATGAAGATTAGCTCAATGTGGTCAAACCAATCGAGCATAGCGATAGCACCATCGTTTCCCGTGAAGGAATCGGGTCGGTGTACGTTGAATTGCTTAAAGGTGTAAGAGGTGGTTTTGGAATTTTCAGCTTTTGAGTCAACGAAATCATGAGGGTTTGCGGAGGCTTGGATTTTGCTAACAATGTCGGGTATAACCGTGGCAATTTTCTTGGCCATGAACGCAAGCATTTTCTTGTTGAAGCTTTGCCTTGAGTTCCTCATTGAGTTGCCGTTTGACATGGAAGACATCTACATAGTGGATAAAGGAGTTATGAGCTTGGATCAATGGTTTGTTTGTATAATGATTGTTTAAAAAAAAATAATAATAGTTCACACATAACACATAATGTCAAGTAATTCACATAGCACGTACGTTCAAGTTGCACGTATAGCACGCAAATTTCACATTATTCATATAATGTAACACTTATATACAAGAAAGGTGCACATCAAAAAACATAAAGGAGTTTTAAATTTTTGTTGGTTTGCGAATTTATTATTGTTTGGAGATTGCGGAGTATCTTGAAGCGCGAGTCTTGAGATTGAGTGTGAGAGGATAAGATACAATTTCAAATAAGTCGAATATATAATGAAAATATTACATGAAAGCATAATTGAAAGTAGCATTGCATAAAAAGAAAGGCTTGTTTTAAAAAAAGAATGTTCTAGAACGGAACTAAGAGTAACCAAAGTGATTCAAATTTACCATTGAGTTCGGAAACATGCTTTGGCCTAATACGTGAAAATATTCTCGCCGAAATTTTCTCAGTTAACGATATTCACCCTTCTAGTTACTACAAGTCCCTTGTCATTAGTTAGTATGAGACTTTGGGGAGATTGAAAATCAAGGATTGAAACTAGTCGCCAAGTTGCGGATTTCACTCCTATCTTAGCAGTGTTGTATCTTGAGTGTGGTTTTTGCACTTGTCCAACAAGGTAGGAAAATTAATTCCAACATTCAATTGGTAAGTTTCCACTAGAATGAGAAATTGTGAAATTTCCACCAACGTAAGGAAATCACGCCTATCTTGGTGTAGTCTCAAAAACACAAAAGAATAACGCGGATTGAAAGTCGTCACCAAAGTGAAGGTTTCATGCCTATTTTGATGAGTTTCTTTCGTTTGTGGTATACGAGTGTCTTCGAGTGTAGCATAATCCATCATAAGGAAGGTAAATATTATCGTCCAAGAGAATAGATTAGAAGCAATTTAGGAAGAAACAAGTATATTTAGCATGATAAAGGAATGGTCAATAAGAGGTTCCTAGCTATAGTCTAGGTCAATCATGACAATTTTCCTAATTCCCTATAGTCATGTCTCTAATACCAATCTGTCACACCCCAACCGATGGTAGAATACATCAAGGCACGACTTGTGATAGATTGTTCAAAACTTCATGACACTAAATTTGCTACAATATAATTTAAATGGTTCCATTTCATAACATAAAGACAAAGAAGTACATATTGTGCAAATAGAAAATACAACATTCATAATAATAAAAAATCTAAGAAGCGAATATCTAAGTCCAATCCTAGTGAGTTTCTTGAATCAACACATCAAATATTTCCTGCAACATGTATAAAATATCTTGTCAACACATAAAACATTGGTGAGCATACTAGTTTTTGAAGACATACGTTATAATAAAATGTTTTACTCGAATCATCATGCTATAGTTTGCAGATACAAAATCATACAAAAGACATAATCAATCCCTTGTTACTACTGCATTTCCTAACACTATCGTGTTAGGCCATTAAAACTTAACAATGACCCCAAGAGGTCGGTGTGCTACTCCTATAGCGCTATACATGTTAAGGCGGGTTGTGTGCTTAAGGCTCTTGTATCTTAGAATATAATTTCTAGCATGGCAATGACATATAGGCATGTTTGATAGATTGGGCATGTGTATATGAAAGCATTTAGTGTATTTGCATATGATACATGCTGAGCCCCAAAAGTTATAAAGAGAAAAATAGGACAAATATGAACTCACCTTAGGTTGCGTTTAGTTAAATTCCCGTTAAGATTCTTGGGAGGAAGAGACTTAGCTCTGGTTATTCAAAACAACCACAAGTTACATCGATTGTTAGTCAAGCCTCATAAAGCTCAAGTTCAATCGTGTTAGAAACTTCTAACATGAACAATGTGACAGTTGAAGTAGCTCAACAAAATGTTGCTTTTGTTTCAGCATAGTTGCCTCATACAATGGACTTGTTGCTAGTCATATTGGAAACAATAATATGACAATTGAGGATTATGCCCAAATCGACAAGGAAGAGATGAAGTTGATTGACATTCAATGGGCATTTGCTAGTGTCATGAGAAGAGCTACAGAGTTTATTGAGAAAACCGGTAGACCAGATCTTGCTACTACACCGAACACTACCTATGGTTTCAACAAGGCAAAAGTAACGTGCTTTAACTGTGGAACCAAAGGACATTTTGCTCGAGAGTGTACCCAACCTAAACAACAAGGAAACCGCAACCCATTTAACTCAAACTATCAAAACCGTCAATCACTAAATCAAGTAACTTTCCAAAACCAAAATAACAACTATCAAAACCAGAACAGTTACCAATACCGACAAAACACCTCACAAAATACCAACCAAAGACAAACGTCCACAATCATTCAAAACCAAACAACACCAAACCAAATTAGAACCATTGTTCCAGTTTCGACACCAAACACTCAACAGCAACATGAGAATCAAGCATTGGTGATTCAAAAGGATGAAGGTTTTGATTGGAATACAATGCAACTAGGTGTTGAAGAGGTCATTGGTGGTAATGTTGCTTGTTTAGCTCAAGATATGGTGAGCGAGGAGCTGGTGATAGTTGATGATGTGGAAAAGAAAGTTATGACTGAAGAGGTAGTTGAAGAAGTTATTTCTGAGAAGGTTGAGGAGCCCGTGATTGAAGAAACAGTTTCTGACTTTTCTTAAGATCATGTATCTGTTTATTCTGACTTTTCTTAAGATCATGTTTCTGACTTTGATTTAGAATTAAGTGTTAATTCACTTGATGATGACGTTGAGCAACTTCTTGCTGAAGCGGATTTTCTTATGACTAAGAAGTCTTGCATGGTGGATGATACTTTCTCGAAAGTTGATTACTCCAAGTTCTTCACAGGAAAGGAAGCTATATTCGCGTTGATGGCCATGACAGATGCTCGTAAACCGGTAAGTTCTAACTCTACTTCTAATGGAAAATATTGTGGTAAATATGATAGACTTGAAGGCAAGGTTATGGACTTAAAGTATCAACTTGAAAGTGCTAAAACCGCCATTGAGTCTTATCGCGAGAATGAAAGAGATGTTAATAAGCTGCTAGGTAACTACAAGAAAGATATTTCTAAATTAATAAAAACTCTTTCACATAAACAAATTGTCATTAATAACTATATAAATGAAATTGAAGAAATAAAACTTGAAATGGCAAAGATTAAATGTTTTCAGAAAAGATCAACAAGAAACTTGAGAGTTATCTAAATGTGGCTTATGTCTTAGACCACATCATAGAAGAACCAAGCCCGAATGTGAGTTACAAGTCAGTACCGTCTCCGGTGTTATTTGAGAATCACAATTTAAACGTTGTGACACCGAAAAGTTCTGATAAATCAGGATCTACATCAGAAAATGAATCAAACACTTTTAGTGTTGGTGATCCAAATTCTGATGTGAGATCGATTTTGTGTTTGAATGATGAGAGCGTTGTTGAAGTAACTGATGATTTGGATTCCGAGGATGATGAACCTAGGAAGAATGTTGATATTCCTTTGGAAAATCACATTCGAACCATTGAGTGTAGGGTAACATCTAAGATTCAACATCCTCCTAAAAATGAAAAGAATCAGAATCAGTCGGTTAAAAAGAATGATAAAAATGAGATTAGTGACAAACCTGTGAAAGTATTTTACCGGATAAAAGGATCCGATAAAATAATTTCTGATGAAGAGTATCCAATACAGTTCGCTAACTATTCTAAAATAGATAAAATCTAGCAAGAAAGTACAATCTGGTTTCCAAAATGTGAAAAGACAAATGACATGCCACCAGAATTAATAAAGCGACTGTATGGTGATAACTCTAAATCATCAAAGGTTCATGTCACTCAATTTGTCAAGCCAAAAGAAAAAGTGAACGGATTTGTTGAACCGACTTATTCACTAGAGCCCGCTCCTGAGCGTTTGAGGAAACAGTGTTATAATAATCAATATCCGGTCAACACATTCGCTAGATTTGATGACAGTAACTCATTTGGAGAGTACAGAGCCTGTTTTAAGTGTGGAGAGAGAGGGCATTTACTTGCTCACTGTCCATATGTAAGAAGAAAGAGGCTAGAAGTTGAGAATAGGCATAACCATAGGAATTCGAATGTTGGTTTTCCTCAAAGATCTTTTTATCCTCAAAAGCAATTTTATAACAAACCGAATTTTTATCAAAGAGGAAACCGACTGGTTGTTTATGACAATCAAAACCGGATGCTATGGACAATAGAATGAAGAGGACTATGGTGAATCCGACTATTGATAAACAAAAAGTTTATTCTAAACCGAATGTCAATTCAAAAGTTGGGCTTTCGTCTATTAAATCAGACAAGGTATGTAACATTCGAAAATATTAAGTTAAATTATTAAAGTATAAATTAGATTTAATAATTGATAGTTGGTTCAATTATTTTGATAAGAAACGTGTAGGCTTATATATATGAGTTACGTTAAAAAAAAAATTAATTCATGTAGTATTAGACCTAGTATGTAAACAATAATTATCCAACAAATTGACATAATTCTCGTAGGCTAACCACCACAACCGAATTCTTTGCGCATGAACCATTTCAAAACAAATTTTGATCTTTTTCATAACTTCATCGATATCCACTTTTCAAAGATTAAAAATAACCATCCGAGATTTAGGAATAAACCAAACAGATCATTATCATTATCTAAAACCTTTAAACCCTCCTACCGCCTCCTGAATCTGAACGCTCGGTTTCGCCAGAGAGTGACCACCGCCACTAGTCGGCTGCCACCTTCCTCCGTTGTTACCATCACACCGCATCACCGGCCTTCCATTCAGCTCAGTTCGACTTTTAGGTACCAACCGAACCCTTCTCATTCGAATGTATACCTATGAATTATAGTGTTTTTTTTCTTTTCGATATATTCCGTTCCGGTGATCAAGGGCTAGGGTCCTGGTTTGGTTTCATTGGTGACATGTGCATGGGTGTGTTGGGTTAACCTTGATGTTTCGGGTCGGTTCGGGATGAACACGGGTCATGTCAGTTGTTACCCGGTCGTGGGTAAAGAATTGGTTTTAAGTTTGATCGTGTTTTAAGGAAGTAAAACATTGAGGAATTAGATCATTGGAATAGTATTGCTTAATAATAGGGGTAGTTAAATTGTTCTTCTGCACATGTTTTGGTTTTGTTATTTAAGTACATGTATTGTTTTCTTATTTTAATGACAAGTGAATTTTGTTTGACCGTAACTAAATTCCGTTTGTGAGCTTTGAGTGTGTATTGGAGGGGCATGAAGCAGGGTGTTAGTCTTTATGGTATGTGTGTAGTTCAAGGGTGGTGCATGCTGTTAGCATGTATGTTTTACAAAGTGTTTGTATTTCTTGATTTTGAATACATGTATGTAGTTTTGTGTGTGAGTTTTATTTACATGTCGAAGCCAAGGAAGCATTTTGATTGAGATTTCTTTTGGCCAAAACTAATTCTTTTGAATATAGCCAAATACATCGATCTCAGTTTTCGTTGCGTTTTTAGCTCAAAGGAATGAATTATATACTTTGCTATTTTAAGCCAAAATGGATTTTAACAAATGTTTGTAAAATATGATATATTTGATTTATTTCTTTTCGTTAGCAAAATAAAAATCTAGTTGCGTGGCTAAATATTTAAAAAAAAAAACTTATGTTGTTAGTAAACTATTAAGTGTTAAAATCCATAGTCTTGTAAATGTTTTTATATAAGTTTTATTAAGAAGTTAACGAAGACTACACACAATTTCTCAAATATATATTACTTTTATGAACATGGTAAGTATGTAATACGAGGTGGATACTTTATATGTGTGTGCATGTTAAGTCGTGAGTGTCCTAATGAGTTAGGATGGGTATTGGTTGGTTCGTGATCACCGGAGGAAATTTTAATGAACAAACTTTTAAATTAAACAATTCTAATAAACTGGTCTCGTACATGCGGGATTTAGGTTTGCATAATTCTTAAGGACCTTATTTGTGGGCTTTGCTTTTTGCTTGCTAAACTAAGGTACAGATTCCGTTTTCCTTCTCTTTATATATATATATATATATATATATATATATATATATATATATATATATATATATATAAAGAAGGTCCGCTACTTTGTAGTGCGGATTTTGTTGAATTCATATGTTCCATTTGATTTTTGCTAGCATGCAATACACCTTCATTTTGTAATCATTGTTGCATGTTCCATTTAGACTTTGCTAGTATTTTAAAATATGATATGGCTTTTGTAGTCTGTCACCTGAGCACTCTGTTTTTGACTTGTCATTGGGTCGTCAGTGACAAGGTATCTAGGAATGTGTTTGGTTTTGATATCTGTAATAGTGACACGTCAGCCCTAGCCGGGTTGGGGTGTGACAAGGTATCTAGGAATGTTCCACCAAAGGTTGTTTCTAAGAGTTCTGACAATGTTCAACCAAAATTTCAAACACAAATCAGAATTTTGAAATGATCGGAACATTCTTGGACACCAAAAGGATCTTTAGGTGCCTCAAGTTCAACTTCCAATCCGGTGAAAGAAGTTTCTAAAGCAAAAGTTTTAGAGAAACCAGTTGTTGAAAAGAAAAGTGAATCTTTCAATGTCTCTACTACTGATACTCAAAGACCCAAGACCAACAAGGCTTGGGTCCCTCGTAAACACTAACCATTTTTGTGAATGGTGCAGGGAATTCCAGTTGGCCCTGTTAGCAGCCTCTGGATTGTTGACAGTGGAGCTTCCAGGAACATGATTGGAGATATGTCGCTCCTGTTTGATATTAAGAATATAAATGGAGGGTATGTAGCATTTGCAGGGAATAAATGTGGTTACATTACTATGGAAGGGAGTGTTAGTAATGGAGTTGTGTGTTTTGATAAGATTTCTTACGTGAAGCAGATTGATTATAATTTGTTGAGTGTATCTCAGATTTGTGACAAAAATTTTTCTGTGCATTTTGATGATAAATCTTGCTACATCTTGAAGCTCGGATTTGTGATACCTAAGGAGTAGATCATGCTTAAAGCTCTGAGAGTGAATAACTTGTACATTCTCGACATGAGCAAAGCAACCACGACTCAAGGTCAAGTTATGTGTTTCTGTCTAAAGCTACCGAGAAAGAATCTATTATGTGGCATAGACGGATGTGGCATATTCACCTAAGGAAGATGAAGAATTTGGTGAAAAATGGGCTAGTTGAGGGTGTGAATGTAAAACATTTTCATTTGTATGATAAGTGTGTGAACTGCAAGAAAGGAAAACAGCACAAACATTCCCACAAACCCAAGAAAGTAAACTTTGTTGACATTCCACTTGAAAGTCTTCATATGGACCTATTTGGACCTGTGAAACGTAAAAGTATTAATGGAGATCTTTACTGTCTTGTGGTTACTAACGACTATTCAAGATTCTCATGGGTGATGTGTATGCAACACAAAAACGAAACGTTCAACAATCTAAAAGTCTTGTTTGCCCGGTTGGAAAACGTTTATGGTTTGAAGATAAAGCGAATCAGAAGTGACAACGAGACGGAGTTCAAGAATTCTTTGATGGATGCATTATGTGAATAAAAAGGAATTCATCATGATTATAGTGCACCATATACTCCTCAACAGAACGGTGTTGCAGAACGCAAGAACAGGACTCTTATTGAAGCGGCTAGAACAATGCTTGTTGATTCTAATCTTGCAGTTATATTCACGGAACGAGGCTATTTATGTAGCTTGTTACACTCAGAATCATGTGTTGACAGTGAAGAAGTTTGGAAAGACTTCTTATGAGCTGCTTAACCGACGCAAGCCGAACTTAGAGTTTCTAGAGCCATTTGGGGCACCATGCACGATGTTGAATCCTACAGAAAAGTTTGGAGCAAAAGCAGAAGAGGGATATTTTGGTTGATACGTGACACCACTTAAATGTGTGTTTAACAAAACAACTCATCAAGTTGAAGAGTGGGCAAATGTAGATGTTCAACACTACACTCAGAATGTTCCTGGAAATGGGCCCGATTGGATGTTTGACTACAAAGAACTCTTTGAGTCATTCAATCTAGAAAACTTGGTTGAAGAGGCTGTCTTATGACTATATTACGAGTGTCAGAACGCAGTGACTTCACTGTTAGTGCGTCCAATCATCGTAACTCCTTTTACAGCTTCTAATGATGCCAATGCTCCTGTGATAGTAGAAGAGATTTTTCAGGAAGCTTCTACAACGTTTGATTCATCTGAGTCGGAAGATGAAGATGAAGTTATCAGTGATGCTATCTTAGATCATGCTACAGTATCATCTTCAGTGAACCCAAATCCAGATATTCCATCTTCATCGAATAGGGGTAATTATCTGGACACGGCAGAGAATGTAAATGTTCCAACGGTGATTCTAATACCTGAACATCCGGAATCTCGGATTCATCTATTAGGAAAAGTCATTGGTGATCTTGGTAGCAGTCTGATGACGCGGGGACAATTAAGGCATGCATCATCAACAGGAAATATTGGAGACCTTGCCCTATATACTAAAATTCAGAAATCTGGTGATCAAAATGATTGGTCTTTTGCTTGTTATGTTTCGCAGGTTGAGTAGCGGACTTACAAGGAAGCTTTAGAAGACGAATCGTGGGTGGATGCGATCAATGTTGTAAAAGTCGCTAGGTGCTCCCTAATCAGAGTTGGGAGTACTCGGGGAGTTCTCAGCCTAGTCGGAAAGTATCCGGGGAGTACTCGGCCTAGGCCTAGGGTACTCGGGCCTCGGCAACCTACTTTGTAGCGATTACCCGGGAAGTACTCGGCCTCCGAGACCTTGTTTTAAAACATTGGATGCGATGCAGCAAGAGCTACAACAATTTCAGAAACTCAGAGTGTGGACGTTGACTGACTCACCACCAGACCGGAAGAAGATTGGTACCAGATGGGTATTCAAGTGTAAGAAGGATGATCGAGGGGTTATTGTAAGAAACAAAGCTCGATTGGTGGTACAAGGTTTTTGTCATCAAAAGGGAATTGACTATAACGAAGTCTATGCACCGGTTGCACGCATTGAAGCTATACGAATGTTTCTTGCGTATGCGTCATCCATGAAATTCAAGGTGTATCAGATGGACATCAAAAGTGCTGTTCTCTATGGTGTGGTAAAGGAGGAAGTATATGTCAGGCAACCACCTAGTTTTGAGGATCCTATCCACCGGGATAAGGTCTACAAGCTAAACAAAGCTTTGTATGGCTTGCACCAAGCCCCGAGGCTGCGATACGAGGAGATCAGCACATATCTTCTTTCCAAATGGTTCAAGCGAGGTTTAGTTGACCGTACCTTGTTCACGAAACGAACAGAGGGTGACTTTCTTCTAGTGCAAATTTATGTTGATGACATTATATTTGCGTCTACTAATGAACTTTTGTGTAAGGTATTTGAAAAAGTTATGCAGGAGAAATTCGAGATGAGGGTTATGGGAGAGATGCAATTCTTTCTTGGATTGCAGGTTGATCAATTGCCAACGGTGATTTTTTTTCACCAGACGAAGTATGTTTCTGACGTCTTGAGCCGATTCCAGATGGATGATTCAAAGCCAATTGATACTCCCATACAACCTAATCACGAGATTGGAGTTGATGCTAAAGGGGAGCTTACTGATCCCTTTACATATCGTGCTATCGTTGGATCTCTTATGTACTTAACTGCTTCCCGGCCGGATATAATGTTCGCGACATGCCTTTGTGCACGTTTTCAGTCGAAGCCGAAACAAAGTCACCTAGTTGCTGTCAAACGAATCCTTCTTTATCTGAAGGGTACTCCATCACGCAAGTTATGATATCCTCATGACGATAACTTTGACTTTACTGCCTTTATGATGCAGATTATGCAGGTTGCGATATTGACGCTAAATCCACAACGGCTGGATGTCAATTTTTGGGGAACAGGCTCGTGACCTGGCAATACAAGAAGAAAACATCACTTGCTCTATCTACATGTGAAGCAGAATACGTGGCAGCCTCGAGTTGCTATTCACAAGTGCTTTGGATACAACAGCAGATGCGCGACTACGGTTTGCAATTTCTTAGAACCCCGTTCATTGCTATAATGAAGCAGCCATCGCACTCACTAAAGACACTGTCAATCATTCCAAAGCTAAGCATATCCGACTACGGTATCACTTTATTCCGGATTGCTACGCTAATGGATTGATTGACATGGTCAAAATCCACACTGATTACCAAAGAGCTAATTTGTTTACCAAAGGTTTAGATAAATCACGATTTGAATTTCTATTAAGAGCTAATGGTATAACAGAAAGGCAAGATTAGACTCCTCATCAGGTTATCAATTTTTGTTTTTCAAAAATCAAAAATCCAAAAAATATGTTTTTAAATTTAGGGGGAGCTTTTATTTCGGAAAAACAAAAAACATTGAAAAATTTGAAAATCCATAAAAATTAGAAAAACCCAAAATGATTTTCCTGGAGAAAAAGAGGAGATGATATTACATCAGTGAGGATCTGTCTCATGCTAAATATTTGTAATGGTTAATAAGGCGTGTGATGATTATGTGTGATGTGCTGGTAGGCTTCGTAGACTTATTATTGCGTGCCTTAGTGATACAAACATAACGAACTGCTCGCTAGTGGTTGAACACCTCATGGGCATATGTCTTGGTACCGTAATTTCGTTTGATAGGATTGCCAAAATCTAAGGTTTCGGGTGGTTATGTAAATTGTTATCCGGGGTATCTTAACTGATCTTTTGTCGTATTGATTTATGGAGCTAGATTCAGTCAAGAAATTTGCATAAAGAGCTAATATGCCAAATCCCAAAAATTACCGAATTGAGGAACTTCATGTATCATAATGATCAAAGATCATTTAATGCATCGTATCAAATCTATGTTGAAAATCATACTTGATATCAGCCTCAACCTGGTACGTGTGCACATGTTACTTTGTAGCATTGATTTGCTGACTTGTACACCTCTGTGCCTCGTATCTTGCAAATAACGGATAACAATGGCATAATCACGCGTTACGACGAAGCTTTGTGCAAATTCCTTGATACAAGAGTATGTCGTGTGTGTGGGAACCATAAGCTTGTTAGTTTTTAATACACTTAACGCGCATCATTTTAAAGCACTTCATAACGGTTTACAATTGCCGAATCCTACTTTGTCTTTAATGATAACATATTAAAGATCAACGGTGTGATCATATTTCTCATAAACTGATATGATCCTCTTACCGAAAATCACAAAATGTTTACTGCTTTCTGCTTTTAATTTTCTTCATATATACAAAAACTCAAAAAGATTTTTGGTGTGTTTTAGCATAAATTTCAGACTATCCAAAATTTTAACATTTCTATGTTATTTTCGATAACCGATGTTGGATGATAGTCATTTTATTAAGTTTGACGACCCAATTAGAGTTTTGTATCATTTAAATGAGAAATTTTGAGAATTTGAATGTTTAAATGGTTAAAAATGACAAAACATGAATCGTATCGGACAATTTGGTAAAACTCAGTTTTTCCAGATCCTCTTCGACCTTTTGTTAGGTAGAATGAAGTTCTGTGGATTGATTCGAACCCATCTCAGTGGTAGAATGAGAGTGGTTCATTGTTAATTTTCCATTCGAGCCTCTTTCATTTTCATTCGAACGTTTAATTAGGTCGAATGAAAATCAAAGCTTTTCATTCGAACCTTGAAAGGGTCGAATGAACCATTCCTATATATATTATTCTTGTCCATTCGGCCACCATATTACTGTTCACAGGCGATTATCTCTTCAACCCACTGATTTGCTTTTGCAATTTACACCTTTGAATCTTGTTCTTTGTTGTTTCCAGATCCTTTTAACACTGATTTTATAGGTAATGGATCCGTATTCATCTCGGAATCATTGAACAAAGAACACAAACCCTAGACTAAGATTTAATGGACTTAAACAGTTTAATACTGAACAATGACTATTCACAATCAATTGTCGATGGTTTTAGGGGGGGGGGGACATGACAAAATCCAGTGTTTAAATTGGTTAATGAACTGTTTTGATTTTTATAAACCCTTGATTTTAGGAAAACCATCTAAAATTGTTTGTTTGATAAAATTGGCAATCAATTAGTGTTAGTCGGCCATGTCAGGATGTTTTGCAATCAAAGTTTGATGTTAATAAGGTTTAAAGCAGTTTTGGTAATTTCAAAATTCAAATCAGGTCCATTCAACCTTATTAAAGTGTCGAATGAAGATAAACTAGGTCGAATGAAAACTTTTTGATGTTCATTCGACATAATCCAAACTTATTCGAATCCACGTTTGGTCGAATGAACATGTTGTTTTGACCATTTTTTATTATTAATCCGAATTAACGAATTTTTTTATTAATTGTTTGTGTTTTTGCAGATCTAATGGATGAAGAACAACAATAAGACGTTCCAGAGCAGTCAGCACCTAAAGAATTAAAGTTTGAGCCGAAACATAACTGTTGTGCATACATTGAGCCGAAGGTTAACGACAAGTATGCAGAATTCCAAGGGATTCTCAGTTATCTAAGGAGATCCTGAATCATACACACTATTGCTCAATCAGTCACCATTTACAAAGACCATTAGGTGGATTTTTGGGAGCATGCTGGATTGACCTTTTGGGAAGGAAGATCAGTTATTCAGAGCAAAATACAAGGGCAGTTGGTCTTAGTTGGTGAACAAGATTTCAGAGAGGCTTAACAGCTGAATGATTCTTATGAAGATCCGATTGAGTTGTCCTGGACTGAACATCGAGCATGCTTTCTTAGGATGAAGTATAATGGTCCTATCACTGATTGTTTATTGCACAAGGCGAAGTTGTGTCCATCATATAAGTATCTACTACATGTATACTTCATGTTTTCGGACCAGTAGGAAGACATTGAGTTTTTTGGTCGTTGCTTTGATTCTGAACAAGCCTTATAATGTTTCTGGAATGATCTTTCACCACATGAAGGAGGTATTTTAAGGGTTGAAGGTTGACAAGTTTCTGATGTATCTGAGGTTTCTACAGATGGTATTTGATCATAAGTACAAAGACATGGTTAGAGATCCATTGCAGGTGATAAACCAAGAGCACATTAATGCTACAACCTTGACCCGGATGAAAACCTATAAAGGAAAGAAAGAGAATGAGAAACCCCCACATAAACGTTTAATTGGACATCTGAGTTCAGTTGCTTATACTGATCCAGGTTAGGATAAGGCTAGACATGCAGATAGTGATTCTGATTCTGATAGCCCATTATTTCCTGTTGACAAAGAGGCAAAGAGAAAAAGTCAAGTGATTAATAAAGGTTCTAAGTTGAAGGGCAAAGGCAAACAGAAGGTGCACTACGTACAACAAAAATGGCTTTTAAGGAGCTTTTGTATGAGACGCTTATAAAATAGGGTTCTAAAAACTATTTAATAGGACGAATGAACTTTTGGGGTCCTTTATAATATACACTACTAGCCAATGTCCTAAAAAGCTATTTAATAGGATGGATGATTCTTTAGGGTCTATTATCATATAACTTTATAAGACACTTAAAATGTAGATCCTAATAAAGTAATTTACAACACATTTGGTTGTTGGTGTCCCATTATGTGGTAATGTAATAGGACACCTGATCACCGGGGGTCCAATTATAACATAACTTAATACGACACTTTGTAGTTACGTCATAAATGTTCAATGTTATATGACCCTTTCTAGTCGAAGTCATATTAGAACATAACTCAATAGGACACTTAACACATGGGTCTTATACCTTTAACCTTTATAATACGCTTAATCATTGTGGTGTTATTATAAACAATGACACATGGTCATTTTTTGACATTCAAAAAGCGTCTGTCATAAAAAAATGTCATAATTTGTAAAATATGATAAATTTATAACACACATTTTTATGGATCATTATTTTAATGTCATTAAAAGAATGACATCGTTAAAACATGCATGTCATATTTTTTATGTCATGAAACCCACCATATATTTCTATCTTTGCTCTATATAATGTATATCTTTTCTAACTCTTAGGGCCTGTTTGGTAGCCTCTTAGTGAGGTTCTAAATTATTGTGATCTGAATGGTTCAGCATTCAGACTGTTTGTTTCAACCTAAAAAAGGCTCTTATGAGCTGAACCATTCAGACTTAGTGCATAGATGAACAATTCAGTACTAAAGGGCTGTTTGGTAGCCTCTGAATGGTCATTAAGAGGCTACATCTGAATGGTTCATAGTCTCTTAATGGTTAAGATGTAATCTTAAGTATGAATGGTTAAGCGGTAACATCTTAACCATTCAGGGGTTATTGACCATTAAGAGGTAGCATCTGAATGGTCATTAAGAGGCTACCAAACAGCCCCTAAATCATTTAAAGCCTCTTAACCACTCAGATCTCTTAAAAAAATGTCAATAACGATCAAAGTCGAATCGTGAGCCTATTAGTGAAGCAAATTCAATGAAGCAACAACTGGTATCATAGAGAAGCAGCCATAAACTAGAGATTCAAGAAATTTTTTTTTAAGTCATTACTTAATCAACGACATTCAACTTCATGTGCCAAACCCATGACCTAAAGAAAACAAAAGCCCAGAAAAATCCAAAGTCTCTGCCAAACCCAAAATCTTTAAGCAATACTCCCTCCGTTCCATTAGAAGTGTCCATATTTCCTTTTTTGTTTGTCCCATTTCATGTGTCCACTTTAAAAAATTGATAGCCAATTTCCAAATTTACCCTTAAAAACACAACTAAAATAAACAAATAATATGATGGACCCACCTATGACAAGGGTATTATTGTCATATGGCAAACAAAAAAGACAATCATTTAATATTCCTAAAACTTTGTGTTTTTCAAACCAAGACACTTTTAATGGGACGGAGGGAGTATATTTTAAGAGTATTAAAGTGTACATGTATTTAGGCACTAGGTACAACCTCATTATTCACAATACTTCGAGCGCCCAAATATTTCATCCAAATTTTGAATTCCCGTTCATCCCTATTTGGTGGCGAAATCTTACATATCGAATCTTTACAGCCTTCCTCTTCATTTTCAGAGAGAGAAAGAGTGAGAACGATAATAGAGAGAGGGAGAGGTAGGACGAGAGAAGAAATGAGGGAATGACCTCCGGCAGTGGTGCTTGTGTTTCATGGTAGATGCGGTTCAAGCGACAGTCAGCGCTTTTCGTACACAGAAGTGGTGCGCAACCATCAAGCTGTCTTAGTTCATCAAGTCATCAGGGAATCCTTATTATTTGGTTGTATTTGATTTCAGTCGATTCTCATCAAGTGTAAGTACAAATCTTCTAAAAGTTTGTTTCTTTTCATCATGAAAGTCATTTGCTTGTGTAGGGTTTCTGAAATCAGAAAAATGGACTGATGCATTTGAGTGTTTTTTTTAGTTTATTTGGTATGATAATCTTGTGTTTGGTGTTGTAGTAAGTAATAGATAATATTTTATAGTTTATTTGGTATAGATTATAAAAAAATTGATTGCTTGACTTGATTAGGTTGGTTGTTAAATAAGGATTCCTGAAGCTAAATTAGGCGGTTTGATGTAATTCACTTCAAGTCGTATCCTTTAATGGAGAAATA
This sequence comes from Ambrosia artemisiifolia, assembly GCA_032199755.1. Taxonomy (NCBI): domain Eukaryota; kingdom Viridiplantae; phylum Streptophyta; class Magnoliopsida; order Asterales; family Asteraceae; genus Ambrosia; species Ambrosia artemisiifolia. The sequence goes on along the minus strand of CM063513.1, from coordinate 25,077,250 downwards.
AATTCAAGCATTTTACGCTTTATTTACATCATTACTCTACCTGTAATAGTGACTGTTTATTTTTACAAGGCCTAGCAAAGGAGCTGGGTCTGTTCAAAACGGTCCATTTAAATAAAGTGCAAGTTTGGTCGGGCTAAAACGGTTGAAAAATAAATAAAATGCAGGTATCATGGGGGAATTAAATCTACCAATTAAACTGGTATTTCAGTTGCATTAAGGTATAGCATGGTAAAAGGAATGGTGATTCTATTGCATAAAAGATGTTTCTTTAGCATTTGAACCGATAAGTCAATTGTTTTTTATAATTAGTTATTACATAAAAATTTATTTAGAATAATTTTAGTTTGAGGGTTTTAAAACATTTTTAGGCATGGGAATACTCGATGGAAGGCATAGGTGTTGATTGGTAGATTAACATGTTTTATATCTAACCTATGCAATTTATGTTTAGCAACAGCAGACCTTTGAAAGTATGAACAACAATTGTCGCCGAAGGTACGAACAGTTTTAGTGTGTTTTGGTGTATTGTTGCTAATTATTTCTCTAAGGAAGGGTTGTTAGTATTTTACCAGTTATGATTTTTAGGAACTTCACTTTTATCAATTGTAAAAATTTGTATATTAGTTTACATTCAAACTTCAATGTGCTAACATAGGTTTAAAGTGATCATGCTGCTCATAAATCTCTCAGCAATTTCGATTTTTCATACGGTTCCTTTTTACTGAATTTAGCACTTTGGTCTTCTGTGGTTCCAAAACCAAGAGGCCAAGAACGAAGAAAGTGAGTTATTTAACCGGTTATCACAACAAATAATCAAGTTTCAACATAGCTGCATTTTTAACTAATTTCATAAGAGTTTAATATCTTATTAACACAATGTTGTTGATTGGTTCTAGACTTTGGCTGCACTTAAAGAGGAGGGGATCTTATTAACGGAGGAACAATTTTATTATAAAAGGTAGCATCTTGCCATCCAATTCTCTTTATTGCTTAACATATGCTTAAGTATGTGAAGTGGAGCAAATCAAAAGTCAAAGATGGCAAATTGTCTTTGATGATGGTAATTTTTCTATCCTTTCACGTGCAAAGTAATTTTGATTACAAAAATACCATTGTTGCTTATTTAACATGACAATTATAGACAACGCATCATCATTGCTTCACTCCTATGTCCACTGCTTTTATTATTATTATTTTAATACATCGATGGTTTATTTGTAGGTAGTTCGTGAGGACTGAGAACGCATGATGACTCAGGATTCTACGCCGCTTGTTTCTTTCTTTACTTTTAATTCATTTGTTAAATGTTCAAGATTTTATGTTCGATAATGCTATAACTTATTTATGTTTAGTGTTTTTGTTATTAACATGCTTGTTACATACACAATAACTATTATGATTTTAAATGTTGATAGCCTTTTGTTATAATAAAAAATATTATTTGGATGTCCATAACCATAGCGTAAAATTATGTGTGGATGTTTAAAAAGTGTTGTATCATATGACTTGTTAGGACTGTGAAATTTTGTTCTATTAAACTTGTTAGAACAATGTAAAAATGTCCGAATATGATTTTCTTAGGACGCTATATGGGTTGTTGATAGACATATTATGTAACCATAAAATTGGTTTCATAATCTTGTTTGTGATCTTAGGACCATTTTCTTGGTACTAAAGTACCTATAATGTTATATCATAAGGGTCCTATAAATTAACTTTTAAGGATGTTTGTATGTGTATTAAAAGATTAAAAGTAGGTAAGCACATGTTAAAACATTGTAAAAGGGTCGTAATATGTTTTTATTAGGAGTTTTTTAGGTTGTTCATAGACAATTATGCGACCATAAAGTTGGTTTCATAATCTTATTTGTGATATTAGGACGCTTTTTAAGTTTCGGGACTTATTACGACCCCTTTACATGAAATGCTTTTACCGTGGGTCCTATTAAATAAAAGGTCCTATAAAATAACATTTTAGGACGCTTTTATGCGTATTAAAAACCCATTTTTGTTGTAGTGGTGGTTGAGAAAGAATCAAAGACAAAGAAGGTGTCTAAGAGAAAAGGAAAGACAAAGACATTGCTAGTTGATGAAGATTCGGAAGAAACAGAAGAGGATGAGGAATAGGATTCTCAAACTGAAACAATTAAGGATACTGATCCCAATGCCACTGACATTAGTACTCCTGAAGCGTTAGAGAAGATATTTGAGGAAAAGAGACAAAAGGAAGTTACTAAAGAAGATCAAGAGTTGATTCTAGATCTTGATGTTGATGTTGATGTTGATGTTGCAGGTGCTCTTGTTCCAGATGCTAAAGTTAAACGTGGTAGATTGAAGACTATGTCGAAGAAAGAAGAACCGAAGAAACGCACACTTAAACGTAAAGCTAAACCTGAAATGAGTGAGCAACAAAAGAAGATGCTGAAGATCAAGTTGATGAATAAAAGTTTGAAAATGCAAGAAAAATCCAAGAAATAGCCAAGGTGGAGTTTGTAGATGCATATGTGTTTCTATCGCTTTGGATTAATAAAGATTGGCGAACAATATTGAAGTTTTGAAGATCAGGATGCTCATTCGACAAGTCGTAAGGTCGAATGAAGTTCAAAGAGGTCGAACAAAGTTTTGATAAGAATAGTTTGTTTATTATGAAGTCCATTTGATCCTTGAAGGGGTCGAATAAGCTCATTCGACCATTGCAGAGGTCGAATGAGAGGTCTATATATAGTTTGATGTTTTGTTCAAGTTGAACAGTTGGTCATTTTGTGTGTGTGTGTGTGTGTGTTAGTATATGTTCTCTGTAAGGGTTCTAGAAGGTTCTGTGATTTAGATTTTCATTAGTATCTAAACTTTGTAAGGTTTTATCAATCATTTATTAATGAAAACATGTTGAAAATGGATATTATCGTGTTTTGATCTGATTATTATCATTTTGCATGTGATCAAGGGTTTCCGCACCTGGATTACTTATACTTGTGTGATTATATTGTTGGTTTCATAAAATCCGGTCCTTTACAAAGAACTTATGGAAACGGTTACGGACCAATTTCATGGATCGATTAAACGGTTACAGCTCGGTTTCAGACGGAGATTGGAGATGAAACAGAAATAGATGAAAACAATGTCAACACAGATTCGTATTAGATCAAAAACGATTACAAACACTGGCATCAGTAGGATAAACATCTGTCTCGGGCCCGGGGGAGGTCGGGCATGACCTCCCCCTTGAGAGCATTCTAAGTACAAACTCACAATTTTAATGAAACACAACACATGAGATTGCTATATATAGTCCCAGTTGGTTCGACCCTTGCAGGTTTCGAACCAACTGGTTCGACCTTGGTAAAGCACAAACCAACACATAATGTGTTGGTTCGCCCCTTCAATTATTGGTTCGACCTCACAATGGTACGAACCAACCAGGTCACCTCTAATCAAATACGCCAGATCCATAAAATGCCATTATGGACCACCATAATTTCATGTTATACAACACACGACTCAACCCTAGTCTATTCGACAGCGACAGCCACACATAAAGTGCATCAACAGATTGTCCAGACCATGACTACGTTTGTTTGAAAACGTGTTTTGACCTTGACATGACCGCACCAGACTCGACATCCTATTTGTGACCCATTGTAACATTTCGCATTTTTATTATGTACATTGGAGACTTCATCTAATAAAACGTTGCATTTTATCATTATCGTTTGTTCAAAAAAAAATATATTGCGTCATTTTCGGGCTTGTATAATCATACTATATACTTATAATAAGATATTAGTTGAAAAATAATTGTAAAAAATAAATGGCATGGGCCGGGATTCGAACCCGCGCCCATGGCCAAACACCCCAACATGTTAACCAACTGAGCTACTTGCCTGGTTTTTACTTTTCCCTACACAATTAAATATAAACTTTCCCTATTTACACACCTTTGACTTCCAAGAGTCAATCTGCGACCCAATTCGAGCTAAGATCTCCAAATCACGCGTCTTCTGGACCAATTAATTTATGGTAATGATCCCACCGACACCCTAGAGTATTCCCCACGCCAAATCGCAGTAAAAACATTCCAATTTTAAGGATTTACGCGTTTATGTTTAACCCTAGGTCAAAACTTTCCAATCGTGCAACCCAGACCCTATCCCTATAAATTGGACCTCCCCAAACCTTCTCACATCGCCGAATACTCTCTCTCAATCCCCAATTTCTAATTCAGTTCATCTGTTCTTGAGTTTTGGTTCGAAGTTTGACTCTCGTGTTGACTGATCAATTCGTATACAATTCGTTTTTGTAAGTCCCCTTTTTCTTGTGGGTTTTGTTATTCGGCATTCACACAACAATAACCCTCTGATTAATTGGGTTATTGTTGTGTGAATCAATCAATTGAAAAAGCTAGGGTTCATGCGATTATAATTGGGGATAATCAATTTGCCGACATCGTTATATATTTTAAACAAAACAACATCTATCACCAACTGATCAGTAGATCAGTTGGTATGGCTCCTCTTCGTTAAGACATGAACCGGCCTAAAGCCTGGGTTCGAGTCCCACACGCAGTTGTTTTTAAAAACCAATTATTGAAACAGTTCAGTAAGGCTATATAAATAATTCTAACCTAGATTAATCGTTCTCAGGGTCTAGACCAGATGGTCTAGGCTTGTGATATAAACATCGAACCGGCCAGTGGCCCGGGTTCGATCCCTAGCATATGCACACCATTTTTTTTAAACCCTTGTATACTTATATATATTCACTATTATTTTTAAAAATGGTTTTAAAATACTAAAAATGTTTATTAAATCCTAAAAAAATTATTTTATGACATTCTAATAGAAAAGTTTATCATACAATTTTTAGTTTTTCAAAAATTATTTATTTATTATCTATAATAAATATTACAATTTTATTCATTATTAATTATAAAATTCTATAAAAATATCAAAACAATTATATAAATTTCCACAAAAATTATCCTGAGTTTTTACAACAATAAACTTTTCTGAAACAATTTTTAATTTGGAAAAATCATTTATTTAATACTTTTAATCGATTTTTGTTAGTTTTAATCATAAATAAATTATAATAAAGTCATTTTTCAATATTGTTGCACCAAAATTTTATACAAATTATTTCTATTTATTTGGAACAGAAATACAATTTTTAACTTAAAAATTCCTTAAATCTTAATATTTTTAAATATTAAAGTTATATTTTGACAATTTGAAATAAATAGATTTAAAATTCTATTTTTAAGAAAATAATTTTATAAAAATTATTTTCGCACTTAAAACTTATCATAGTGACCATCTTTAACTTAAAATTTACAAAAAGACTTTTGTTTATTCATTTATCAAATTTCTCTTATTTATTAAACAATTTATTTATTAATCAAACGAACACTTATCCCCAATTCGAAACCCTAGAATATATTTGTAGATTAGAAAGGCTTAGACATATTTATTACCTCAATTATAGGGTAATACTTGGTATCGTTGGGCAACACATATTCTATTTTTTTCACGAGACATAACATCGTGCTAAGGTGAGTTTTACATAGCCCCTTTTCTATTTATCACCGTTTTGGGGTGAAACATGTTACAACATTTTATATATGCAATTCAATCATCAATGTGTCTATGTGTTTTTCTATGTTGCATTATGTCTTGAACATGACTAGGGTAAGCACAATTCTAGCATAATCATTAACATTGATCAGCCGACGGTATACATTGATAGATCTATTGGACTGACAATCCCACCCGGATACGTGCCTCCTACAAAGGTAGCGTGGGTGTTTGTTATCGCATAACATATTCGAGTGAACCATGAGCGTATGGGATGTACCACATTATAACAGTCACAAGGGTTGATTATGCACTCGATTTACTTCTAGTATGTTTTCACATATGGACTAGACTTGCCATGACACATGAATTGCAAAACATTTTTATTCGATTATCAAAAACCTATGTAACTCTCACCAACTTTTGTTGACCCAAAAATATTTTCAAAATTAACATGTTTCAGGTAACAATGAAGCTGAGGCTTAGAGTATGCGTGATGGATTCTATGAAGTTATTGGTTTTTATTTGATGTTATGTATTTTGGGATTTTTAGACATCTTTTCATTTGGATATTTATGTTATCAATAAATTATTTAAAATTTCAATATATACCATGTGCTACTGAAACAATCATCAATACGTGACATCCCGATGTTTCCGCCATCGGTTGGGGTGTTACAGATTGGTATCAGAGCCTTGGTTATAGGGAATTAGGTTATTAGAAAATAATCTAGACTATAACCTTAGGGACTTTAACCAGTACTTGCTCTCTTTACTTGTAACCCTACTTGCTTCCTTGTCCTTATACATATCCTACACCCTATGCTACCACGGTACTACAAGTTGCCTACTCTTATTCGTCTGCTGCAATCCTGATCTACCTTTAGACTAATAGGACAAAATCCTCAGGTTTAACCTGAACCACCTTGAGATCTCGTCGAAGTTCTAGATTTTAATAACGAACACGTGCAATCTGGAAGGGTGAACGCCTGTATTCTGAGTTTTCTGTCTAGGATTGGCATTGCGCATATATCCCAATCAGACGAGGGACCCGGATGCCTAACTGGGAATTCTCGGGATGAGTGTTCACTTATAGGCTAAAGCATGTCTTCACTATGTTATTAGAATCTAGAATCTTTGATAAGTCGACGTTTTCGTTTATTCGTTTTAATTAATGGATAAATGATTACATTCCTTATATTACCTCATTCATTTCATTGTGTCTCTTACAGATCATGCCTCCATGTCGCAGCGCTCGCCTTAACTGTGGTGACAATCATGATGAAGGGAGTAGCAATCACAACCATAACCACGACACCAACCACAACAACAACAACAACAACAATGGTTTCGATGCCCAACTAGCTACAATCATTTCCCAACAAATGGCGCAACAAATGGCAACTCTGGTTCCTAACTTGGTGGCTCAAGTCATCCAGATGAACGGAAACGGAAACGGAAACGGCAATGGAAACGGAAACGGCAATGGAAACGGAAACGGCAACGGAAACCACAATGGGAATGGGAATGGAAACGGGAATGGTCTCCCAGCTTGCACTCTTAAGCACTTTAATACCTGTAATCCTCCCAAATTCAGTGGAGATGAAGGAGCTACTGGCCTTCTACAATGGTTCGAGGGTATTGAGAATACCTTCATTAACAGTGAGTGCCCCGATAACTTTAAGGTCCGTTATGCTATGAGTGTTTTTCACAAACGAGCACTCACTTGGTGGAATGAGGAAAAGCGCACCAGAGGAACTGAAGTTGCACTTGCTATGACTTGGGATCAAGTCAAGGAGATTATGAAAAATGAGTTCTGCCCAAGCAACGAAATCAAGAAGTTGGAAGACGAGTTTCACGATCTTGTCCAAGATAGTGGAGAAAACCTTGCCTACAACACTCGTTTCCACGAACTTAGCCTACTGTTACCACACAAAGTCACCCCCTTGCCTATTGCAATCGAAAAATACATTGGTGGCTTACCCATGAAGATTTAGGATACGATGTGGGGTAGGAACCCTGCTACTTTGGAAGAAGCCAAACGTCTAGCGGCTACACTAACTGATTACCACGTGAAAGATGGTACTCTCTTCCGCAAGGGCACTAAGAAGACAGCTGCAAAAGACACTCCTCAGCCCGCTATTGAGGTTAAACCTGAGACCTCAAGCAACAAGAAGTGTAAGGCTAGGAACTACATGGTTGCTACCACCCCGCCTGCAGCACAAAACCCAGCCAAGAAACCATACACCGGACCTCACCCCTTGTGCAACACTTGCAAATACCATCATCCAGCACAGGTGCCATGTCGTTTTTGTACTAAGTGTCAAAGGTATGGTCACCTTGTGAACATCTGCCGAGCCCCTCCTGCTGCCCAAAACAACAATGCCCCAGCTCCCAACCAACAAAACAACAGGCCTGCTCGTGGTCAGTGCTACGAGTGTGGCAGCCCTAATCACTATATCAACAATTGCCCCAATCGTAACCAAAACCAAAACCAAAACCAGAACTAGAACCAAAACCGCAACCAAAACCAAAACCGCAACCAAAACCAGAACCGCAACCAGAACCAAGGTGCTCGAGGTTGCGCCTACAATCTCAATGCTAACCAGGCCCGTGACAACAACGAGGTGGTGAATGGTACGTTTCTCATTAATAACCACTATGCATCCATATTATTTGATTCGGGAGCTGATAAGTCATTTATATCACTGAAGTTTGAACCTTTACTTAACTTACCCCAAACTAACCTAGAGGAACCTTTAGTAGTAGAGGTAGCTAATGGGAAGTCTATCTCGATCGACTCTATTATTCGTAACTGTGTGTTGAACCTCGACGATCATACTTTCTCTATCGATCTCATCCCTATGCATCTTGGAAGTTTTGATGTCATAGTAGGCATGGACTGGTTGTCAACCCATCGTGCCGAAATTCTGTGTTTTGAGAAAGTCATACGCATTCCTCTCGAATCTGGTGAGATTTTGAAGATCTATGGTGAGAAGCCTTGTGGCGAGCTTAAGCTCATGTCTTGTACTACTGCCCAAAAATACTTACGAAAGGGGTACACAGCTTTCTTAGCTAACGTGATAGAAAAGAAGGACAAGGGCAAAAGTATTCAAGACATCCCAATCATTCGGGACTACCCTGAAGTCTTTCCGGAGGATTTACCTGGTTTGCCTCCTGCTCGACAAGTGGAATTTAGGATTGATCTTGTTCCTGGTGCAAATCCTGTCGCCAAAGCTCCTTATCGTCTTGCACCCTCTGAGATGCAAGAACTTGCCAGTCAGCTACAGGAACTTTCTGATAAAGGTTTCATTCGTCCCAGTTCTTCGCCATGGGGAGCCCCTGTTTTATTTGTTAAGAAGAAAGATGGTTCTCTCAGAATGTGTATCGACTATCGTGAACTCAACAAACTCACCATTAAAAATCGTTATCCTTTGCCTAGAATTGACGATCTCTTCGATCAACTTCAAGGAGCAACCCACTTCTCGAAGATTGATCTTCGTTCTGGTTATCATCAGCTTCGAGTTCACGATGAAGACATTCCCAAGACGGCCTTTCGTACACGTTATGGTCACTACGAATTCATGGTCATGCCTTTTGGTTTAACCAACGCTCCCGCAGTGGTTATGGATCTAATGAATCGGGTTTGTAGACCCTACCTTGACAAATTCGTGATCGTCTTCATCGACGACATTCTGATTTACTCAAAATCAAAATCCGATCACGAGCAGCATCTTCACTCAATCTTGGGTCTCCTAAAGAAAGAACAACTGTATGCCAAGTTCTCGAAATGTGAATTTTGGCTTAAGGAAGTTCAATTCTTAGGACACGTCATCAACAAGGACGGAATTCATGTTGATCCTGCAAAAATCGAAGCTGTCAAAGATTGGAGTGTTCCTAAAACTCCAACTGAAGTCCATTCTTTCCTTGGCTTAGCTGGTTATTATTGTCGATTCATTGCCAACTTCTCCAAGATCGCTGTTCCTCTCACTGCTTTAACTCCCAAGGGTAAACCTTATGAGTGGGGACCATTAGAGGAGGAAGCATTTGAGACTCTTAAACGGAAACTTTGTGAAGCACCTATTCTGTCTCTACCTGATGGTAATGATGACTTTGTGGTCTATTGTGATGCATCAAACCAAGGTCTTGGTTGTGTTCTTATGCAACGAGGCAAGGTTATTGCATATGCGTCCAGACAGCTCAAGACTCACGAAAAGAATTATACCACTCATGATCTAGAATTGGGTGCAGTTGTCTTTGCTCTTAAGATTTGGAGACACTACCTCTATGGTACTAAATGTGTGATCTTCACAGATCACAAGAGTCTCCAACATATCTTCGACCAGAAACTTCTTAACATAAGGCAACGACGTTGGGTTGAGTTGCTTAACGACTATGATTGTGAGATTCGCTATCATCCTGGCAAGGCGAATGTTGTGGCTGACGCACTCAGTCGTAAAGAGCGCATCAAACTTCATTGTGCGAGAGTTCGTACTGATCTTCAGGATCGCATCCTCCAGGCTCAACATACATCAATCACACAAGGTAACATGTACGAGGAAATGTCTTGTGGTGCTGAGACTCAACTTGAAACCAAACCTGATGGTCTACTTTATTTTCTCAATCGACTTTGGATTCCTGACCGTGATGATCTTCGTACTTTCCTTATGAACGAGGCTCATAAGTCTCGTTATTCTATTCATCCTGGAACTGACAAGATGTACCAAGATCTTCGTTATTCGTATTGGTGGCCTGGTATGAAGAAAGATATCGCTCTTTTCGTTGCAAAATGCCTTGTTCAAAGTTTAAGGCTGAACATCAACGACCATCTGGTATGCTTGAACAGCCAGAAATTCCTGTGTGGAAATGGGAGAGCATAGCAATGGACTTCATCACTAAACTCCCTCGTACACCTAAAGGTTACGACAGCATTTGGGTAATCGTTGATCGTCTAACCAAGTCAGCCCATTTCTTACCATATCGTGAGAAATATTCTGTGGAAAGGTTGGCAAAGCTGTACGTGAGTGAAATTGTATGTCGCCATGGTATACCTTTGGACATTATCTCTGATCGTGATGGCCGTTTCACCTCTCACTTTTGGGATTCTTTACAAGACGCTTTGGGTACCAAGCTAAACCTGAGTACTGCTTATCACCCTCAAACAAATGGTCAGACCGAACGGACCATCCAGACACTTGAGGATATGCTCAGGGCATGTGTCATTGATTTTGGTGGCGCATGGGATTCTCATCTTCCCTTGGTTGAATTTTCGTACAACAACAGTTATCATGCCAGCATTAACATGGCTCCTTTCGAGGCACTCTATGGTCGTAAGTGTCGTTCACCTGTCTGTTGGACTGAGGTTGGTGAAGCCCAGATCACTGGACCTGAACTGATCCAGGAAACCACAGATAAAATCCAACTCATTCAGGATAATCTTCTCAAGGCTAGAAGTCGACAGAAGAGCTATGCTGATAAACGTCGAAAGCCCTTGGAATTTCAAGCCGGGGACCTTGTACTTCTTAAGGTATCTCCTTGGAAGGGAGTAATTCGCTTCGGTAGAAAGGGAAAGCTAGCTCCTCGATACTTAGGCCCATTCAAAGTGCTTGACAGGGTTGGAAAAGTGGCCTACAAACTTGATCTTCCACCTGAGCTAAGCAATGTTCACCCAACTTTCCACGTTTCAAATCTTAAGAAATGCTTAGCAGATGAGAACCTCCATGCCCCTCTTGAAGATGTGCAAATCGATGAAACTATGCACATTATTGAAAAACCTGTTGAAATCATGGACACTGGAATCAAGAAACTCAAGCGTAGTCGCATCCCAATCGTTAAGGTTCGTTGGGAATCTAAACGAGGTCCAGAGTTCACTTGGGAACGTAAGGTCTAGATGAAGTCTAAATACCCACACCTTTTCCCAGCAGACTCTCCAACTCCAACTTCGGGACGAAGTTCCTAAAAGTAGGGGAGACTGTAACATTTCGCATTTTTATTATGTACGTTGGAGACTTCATCTAATAAAACGTTGCATTTTATCATTATCGTTTGTTCAAAAAAAATATATTGCGTCATTTTCGGGCTTGTATAATCATACTATATACTTATAATAAGATATTAGTTGAAAAATAATTGTAAAAAATAAATGGCATGGGCCGAGATTCGAACCCGCGCCCATGGCCAAACACCCCAACATGTTAACCAACTGAGCTACTTGCCTGGTTTTTACTTTTCCCTACACAATTAAATATAAACTTTCCCTATTTACACACCTTTGACTTCCAAGAGTCAATCTGCGACCCAATTCGAGCTAAGATCTCCAAATCACGCGTCTTCTGGACCAATTAGTTTATGGTAATGATCCCACCGACACCCTAGAGTATTCCCCACGCCAAATCGCAGTAAAAACATTCCAATTTTAAGGATTTACGCGTTTATGTTTAACCCTAGGTCAAAACTTTCCAATCGTGCAACCCAGACCCTATCCCTATAAATTGGACCTCCCCAAACCTTCTCACATCGCCGAATACTCTCTCTCAATCCCCAATTTCTAATTCAGTTTATCTGTTCTTGAGTTTTGGTTCGAAGTTTGACTCTCGTGTTGACTGATCAATTCGTATACAATTCGTTTTTGTAAGTCCCCTTTTTCTTGTGGGTTTTGTTATTCGGCATTCACACAACAATAACCCTCTGATTAATTGGGTTATTGTTGTGTGAATCAATCAATTGAAAAAGCTAGGGTTCATGCGATTATAATTGGGGATAATCAATTTGCAGACATCGTTATATATTTTAAACAAAACAACATCTATCACCAACTGATCAGTAGATCAGTTGGTATGGCTCCTCTTCGTTAAGACACGAACCGGCCTAAGGCCTGGGTTCGAGTCCCACACGCTGTTGTTTTTAAAAACCAATTATTGAAACAGTTCAATAAGACTATATAATTAATTCTAACCTAGATTAATCGTTCTCAGGGTCTAGACCAGATGGTCTAGGCTTGTGATATAAACATCGAACCGGCCAGTGGCCCGGGTTCGATCCCTAGCATATGCACACCATTTTTTTAAACCCTTGTATACTTATATATATTCACTATTATTTTTAAAAATGGTTTTAAAATACTAAAAATGTTTATTAAATCCTAAACCCTAGCATATGCACACCATTTTTTTTAAACCCTTGTATACTTATATATATTCACTATTATTTTTAAAAATGGTTTTAAAATACTAAAAATGTTTATTAAATCCTAAAAAAATTATTTTATGACATTATAATAGAAAAGTTTATCATACAATTTTTAGTTTTTCGAAAATTATTTATTTATTATTTATAATAAATATTATAAGTTTATTCATTATTAATTATAAAATTCTATAAAAATATCAAAACAATTATATAAATTTCCACAAAAATTATCCTGAGTTTTTACAACAATAAAAGTTTCTGAAACAATTTTTAATTCGGAAAAATCATTTATTTAATATTTTTAATCGATTTTTGTTAGTTTTAATCATAAATAAATCATAATAAAGTCATTTTTCAATATTTTTGCACCAAAATTTTATACAAATTATTTCTATTTATTTGGAACAGAAATACAATTTTTAACTTAAAAATTCCTTAAATCTTAATATTTTTAAATATTAAAGTTATATTTTGACAATTTGAAATAAATAGATTTAATATTCTATTTTTAAGAAAATAATTTTATAAAAATTATTTTCGCACTTAAAACTTATCATAGTGACCATCTTTAACTTAAAATTTACAAAAAGACTTTTGTTTATTCATTTATCAAATTTCTCTTATTTATTAAACAATTTATTTATTAATCAAACGAACACTTATCCCCAATTCGAAACCCTAGAATATATTTGTAGATTAGAAAGGCTTAGACATATTTATGACCTCAATTATAGGGTAATACTTGGTATCGTTGGGAAACACATATTCTATTTTTTTCACGAGACATAACATCGTGCTAAGGTGAGTTTTACATAGCCCCTTTTCTATTTATCACCGTTTTGGGGTGAAACATGTTACAACATTTTATATATGCAATTCAATAATCAATGTGTCTATGTGTTTTTCTACGTTGCATTATGTCTTGAACATGACTAGGGTAAGCACAATTCTAGCATAATCATTAACATTGATCAGCCGACGGTATACATTGATAGATCTATTGGACTGACAATCCCACCCGGATACGTGCCTTCTACAAAGGTAGCGTGGGTGTTTGTTATCGCATAACATATTCGAGTGAACCATGAGCGTATGGGATGTACCACATTATAACAGTCACAAGGGTTGATTATGCACTCGATTTACTTCTAGTATGTTTTCACATATGGACTAGACTTGCCATGACACATGAAATTGCACAACATTTTTATTCGATTATCAAAAACCTATGTAACTCTCACCAACTTTTGTTGACCCAAAAATATTTTCAAAATTAACATGTTTCAGGTAACAATGAAGCAGAGGCTTAGAGTATGCGTGATGGATTTTATGAAGTTATTGGTTTTATTTGATGTTATGTATTTTGGAATTTTTAGACATCTTTTCATTTGGATATTTATGTTATCAATAAATTATTTAAAATTTCAATATATACCATGTGCTACTGAAACAATCATCAATACGTGACATCCCGATGTTTCCGCCATCGGTTGGGGTGTTACACCCATTATGTAAGTTTATCAATCATGAATATGTTTTTAGATTATCGATCATGCAATACACGTGTAATCATATGATTCTGTCATAAACAAAGATGCTATGAGCGAAGATAGATATTTAACGAAGATGCATAACAACAAACATAATTATTAATGAATTTCGGTTTTTGGGCAAAGATACTCTATTTTCGCCCAACCCTATCTTCGTCTGCAGCTGGGCATCTTTGCCTGCAGCTGGGTGTTGAACTATAAATCACCTTTCCGAATAGCACATATCTGAGTTGATAGCATGAACCTCATGACTAACGTGCTAACATCCTAACACAACAACTTGGTCCATTTACTAATCGGTTCTTTGCATAAAACACGTATTTTCCCTAAATGGCATATTATGAGGATGTCACATCAATATGCTTGTAAATGTTTTGATAAACGGCATATTTCTCAATTAAGAATGTTCCCACATTTATTAGGTCACCAAATCTATTGTGTAATCATCCTAGCATGTTCCTATTAGATTATTATCAATCAATCAACCTGCATAAACAACCCTATATCTAACAATAAACTCCTAAACGGGTCAAATCTCATACACAAGCCAAACACCACCTAAACATGCTTCTAACTCATCACAAATCATCCAAACAACCTCATATTATTATTTAACCAATCAAATAACATAAAACCCCAATTTCTAGGTCACCAATACCATCCCGTTATCAAACAAGTTCATTACTTTGTGAAAACTCACTTTTATTGTTTAGATCTAATTAGGATATCATTTGGAAGGGTTTTGAATGAGGAAAACACATTTATTTAGATCTGGACATTTGTGTTTTATAAACAACATCATCAAAATTGATTAAAAAGGTTTTAGATAGGTTACACACCATTAGATCTTCACTAGTAATGATTTTGGATGTTGTTTATCATCAAAAATGAGGTTTTTGATGTGTTTTCAAACGTTAATACTCGTATAGGGTGTTAGGAGGTAGATTAGGGTTTGAAAAGTGGTAAAAACGAGTTTAAGGGTGATATTTATAGCTAAAACTGTAGATGCACGAAGTGCGACTAGTGATTGGATCTACAAAGTTAACATGTGTTCAAAGTTGCTGATGGATTGAAAGTGGAACAGAAGTGGGCGAATGTAGAAGAAAGGGGCGAAGGTGAAGATAAACTGGGCGAAGGTAGAATGGAACCTGATTAGAAGAACACATTCGTACCAAGTAGTGGGCGAATGTGGAAGAATTCCACATTCGACCATACTTACTGGGCGAACGTGCAGAGTCTATAAATAGAATTTGTGTATTTGTGATTTACAGAGAGTTTTAGTTGAAGTGTGTGTTTGTGTCAGGTTCTAGGTGTTTTTGAGAAAGTGTGTGTACTGAATAGATTAACTAGGAAGCCTATTGTAACAAGTTTATATAAATGTTAATCTATGAAAAAGCTTTGAAAATGATGTTAATTGTGTTTTGATTTGAGTTTTATCAGTTTGTTCAGAACTAGGGTTTCCGCACCTGGTTTTGTGACTTGTATGATCAATTAATCCTGTTTCATCTAAAATCTATCGTTTACAAAGTGATATCAGAGCCATACGGATCATACAACAACAAATTTGATAAACTCAGAGCTGATTTGGACCTAATTTTGATCAAAATACATCTGTTTTTGAATGAAAATGGTTTTTGAGTGTTTTTGATTGATTTAGAGTTGAATTTGTGGATAAAATCTGAAATTCCAAGAATTAAAGTTGTTCCAAATCAATTCCGAATCAAAACCTGATAAAGATCATTCAAATCCATAAACTTTTGAAAATCAGAGATCAAAATAACCGTTTTTCAAAGTGTAACCGTTTTACAGATCTGAAATGGGCGAACCTGTACTGTAGTGGGCGAACCTGACACAGAGTGGGCGAACGTGTGAGTTTTCTGGTCGAACGTAGAGTTTTTCTGGGCGAACCTGGAATTTCTGTTTGAATTTTTCACTTTCGGGTAAGAATTTCCACATTCGATTCGTCGGGCGGGCGAAAGTGGAAATAAACCGGTCGAACCTGAGCTAGTTTGGGCGAAAGTGGAAAGGAAGATTTCTGATTCTACATTCTGTTGAAGTTCTACTTTCGGGTGATTTCAGTATGGTCGAAAGTGAACTAAAGGGACGAACGTAGGATAAAAGGGGCGAACCTAGACTTCAGTTTGGAAAATTTTCTAAGTGTTGAATTTTTCGAAGTTCGTGAACATCATGTGGAATTTTCCGACAAACCCGAGACCAGCAACGACACAACCACAACAGCAAGTGATGGACCCATGGACAGTGGCAGCACAAAAGACGAGCACAAAGTCTTCGCAACTGATTAACTATATGGCGATGACTAGCTCGATGCCTCAAAGTGTGGCACCTCCAGCACCACAACCTGACTACTGGGGAGTAGCAGCAGCGGTGGTAAATACTCAAACCACAAATGCTATTTCCACACTAATAAATGACTGATCTTCAGGTAGCGGGAATCGGCCACCTAAGCTCATGGAGATACAAGAATATAATCAGTGGCAGAACAAGTTCAAGATCCACTTGGAAGGCATGGGAGTGGAGGGTGCAGAGGCATGGAGTATGATTGCTAGAGGTTACACAGCACCAGTTTTGGAGAATACAGGTGAACCAGTTCCATTGGAGAGTATGTCTGAGGAGTAGAAAAAGAAGTTTGCTGTGGAGAAGAAAGCCTATTCCCAGTTGAATCAGGCAATCACAAACGATCTGTTGCATCAGTTTGGGACATGCACTACATCTAAGCAACTATGGGATATGCTTAAAAAGAGGCATGATGGGAATGAGAAGACTAGAAGTTTGAGGATGGAAGAATTACGAAAGGAGTTTGAGAATTTTACTTATATTGGCAATGAAACTCTAAAAGAATTAACTCCTAGATATTGTCATTTGCTAACTGAATTGTCAAGTTATGGTATACAGATTCCTATGACAGCTTTGGTGGATAAGTTTGCAGATGCTCTACCACCATACTGGGATCAGCATGTGGAAGTTCTCAGGGAGAAGGATTCATACCAATACTGGACTATTCATGAGTTTGTGCAGAAGCTGGAAAACAAAGAGCTGGAAGAGAAGAGGAAAGCTAGAAGATCACAGATTCCTCAGAATCCTAGCTTATATTTTGGAGGCACTTCAGTACTAGTTAGTAACTCAAGTTCAGGGGGATTAGTGACACCACATGTTGCGTGCATTTCCAATGTTATGGAATCACCAAAACCTACCATTAACTACATGGCACAAACTTCATCCTACTCACAACCATCAAACATACCACCACCACCACAACAACAATACAACAATTCCTACATTTCACCATTCTCACCAATGCAACAAGAAGCTTTCTATACTGCTAGCCAATCTCAACAACCACCTCAACAAACACAATACATGAACCCAATGAACCAAATCACTCAACCTAATCAACAACCAGTGGTTTTGGAAACTTCTAACTTGGGAAATGTGACTGTTGAAGTTGCTCAGCAACACATTGCACTAGTCTCTGCAATGGTTTCATCTTACAATGGGTTGGTTGCTAGTCAAATTGGGAACAACAACTTGACCAATGAAGACTATGCACAGATTGATAAAGAAGAGATGGAATTAATTGATATCCAGTGGGCTTTTGCAAGCATTATGAGAAGAGCA
Organism: Ambrosia artemisiifolia; assembly: GCA_032199755.1. Classification (NCBI taxonomy): domain Eukaryota; kingdom Viridiplantae; phylum Streptophyta; class Magnoliopsida; order Asterales; family Asteraceae; genus Ambrosia; species Ambrosia artemisiifolia. The sequence continues at coordinate 25,059,306 of CM063513.1, read as the reverse complement.
ACATAATTTGTTGAGAAGACGGGTAGAACGGATTTGGGAACTTCTCCTAACACAACCTACGGGTTCAACAAGGAGAAAGTTACTTGTTTTAACTGTGGAGGGAAAGGTCACTTCAAAAGGGAATGCACCCAGCCACCAAAACAAGGTAATAGAAACCCTTTCAATGCAAGCTACCAGAACCGTCAACAACAAAACCAAAACCAAGTTTCATACCAAAATAACAACAACTACCAAAACCGACAAAACAACTCTAACAACAACCAAAACAGACAACCTAACACACCAAACCAGACCCAATCACCTAACAACACTAACCGAACAGTCATACCGATTACCACACCAAATGAGACACAACAGAACACCAATCAGAATCAAGCATTGATGATTCAACAGGATGAGCGGTTTGATTGGTCGGGTATGCAAATAGGGGTTGAGGAGATCACAACTGGTGGCAATGTGGCTTGTGTTGCTCGACAGGTTGATATTGAAGAGTCGGTGATAGTTGATGAGAAGAAAGAAACTGAGGTTGAAGTTGATGTATCTGAAGCAGAAGAGGAAGTGGAGAATGAATCTGTTAAGGTTAAGGATGAGGATGCTAATCCTGGAATGGTGATTGACACTGTTTCTGACGTTCCTGAGGAGTGTGAATCAGTTTATTCAGATTCAGACAGTGAATCAGATACAGAAGCAAGTGTTACATCTCTGGATGATGATATTGATCAGTTGCTAGCAGAAGCTGATTTTCTGAAGACGAGGAAGTCGTGCATTGCTGATGATGCTTTCACAAGGATTGATTACTCCAAGTTTTTCGCTGGAAAGGAAGCTCATTTCGCTTTGATGGCCATGACTGATCCGCCAAAACCTGTAAGTTCTGAGTGTAGCACTGATATTACTAGCGATAAATATTGTGGTACTTGTGATAGATTGACTGAGGAGAGCAAACAACTCCGTGTTCAACGTGATAGTGCTATCATGATCAGTCAATCTACTCGCAAAGAGTTGAATGCTTTCAACAAAGTACTAGATGGCTATAAAAAGGACATTTCTGATCTCAAAAATACTCTTTCATTAAAACAACTTGCAATTAATAATTACATAAATGAAATTGAGAACACTAAATTGGAAATGGCCGCCATCAAGTGCTTTGCTGAAAAAGTAAACAAAAAGTTGGAAAGTTATAAGCACATTGCTTATGTGGTAGACCACATCATTGATGATCAAACCACTAATTACAAGTCTGTGCCATCTCCGGTGCTTTTTGAAAATCATAATTGTCATCAAGTGACACCGGAGAGCTCAGTTAAATCAGACTCATCATCGGAAAATGAATCTAATACCTCGAGTATTGGTGATCCACATTCCGATGTGAGGCCGATTTTAGGTTTCAATGATGAGGGTGTTACTGCTGAAAGTGTTGATCCAGACTCTGAGAGTGATGATACTGGTTGTCACCATACTGTTAATGCATGTGAAATTCCAAAAGAAAATCACATCATTACTAATGAACCAGTCTCACCATCTCAGCTTGTACATCCGATGGCAAATGCTCATCGTGAGAAAAAGTCTGAAAAGAATGTGGTTAAGAAAGAATTTGAGAAAAAGGATGTTAAGAATGAACCGTGTGACAAACCAGTCAAGGTGTTTTATCGGATGGAAGGATCCGATAAGATCATCTCTGACGAGGAATTTCCAATCAAAAATGCCAATTATGCTAAAATTGATAAAATCTGGCAAGAAAGTACCATTTGGTTCCCAAAACATGAGAGGACAAATGAAATCCCACCTGCTATTTTAAAGAAATTGTTTTTGGATGTTCCTCAAGAACCAAAGGTTCATGTCACAGAGTTCATTAGACCCAAAAACAGAGCTAATGGTTTTCATGAGCCTGCTTACTCAAAAGGGCCACTCCCTGAGAGTTTGAGGAATCAACAGTATAATGATCAATATCCTGTTCGATCATTTGCTCAACCAAATGCTCCAAATGTTTTTGAAGAATACCGTGTATGCTTTAAATGCGGGGAGAGAGGGCATTTACTTGCTCAATGCCCGTATGTAAGGCATAAAAGGCACGAAGTTGAAGTGAGGAATTCCATGAGAAAACCGATTGATCATTATGTTCCACCACACAGACGTGTTGTTCCTCAACAACAACAGTTTTATAATCAAAACAGCTTTTATCAAACGAGGAACAATCGTCCATTTCAATATGATCGCAGAAATCGGATTGCTATGGAACAATCATGGAGAAAGCCAGTGGTGAACACAACAAATGATAGGCAAAGGGTTCCACCAAAACCTATTGTCAAGTCAAATGTTGGACCTAAGTCTGTTAAATCAGATAAGGTAACCAAGAAAGTTTCATTTGCAAACAATGTTCAGAAACCGACCGAGAACCCAAAATCTCAGATTCATATCTTAAAAAGAACTGAACAATCTTGGTCATCCAATGGTTCTCCAGGTGCCTCAACTTCAAAATCAAATGAGAAAAAGGAAACTGTTTTGAATAATCCTAAAAAGATTGATCCAAAACAAAAGGTTGTTGAAAATATTTCTGAGAATGTTTCTGTGAAAAATGATATTCCAAGACCCAAGACTCAGGCTTGGGTCCCCCGAAAGAACTAACTGATTTACTTTATGTGTGCAGGGAGCTTTAGCTGGCCCTATTAGCAGTCTTTGGATTGTTGATAGTGGAGCTTCAGGCCACATGACAGGGGATCTTGCATTATTGTTCGACGTGAAGAACATTAATGGTGGATATGTCGCATTCGCGGGAAATAAAGGAGGATATATCACTATGGAGGGGAGCGTGAGTAATGGGATAGTGAGCTTTGAGAGAATATCATATGTGAAGCAGATCGATTATAATCTGTTGAGCGTCAGTCAAATTTGTGATAAACAATTTACTGTGCATTTTGATGACAAATCCTGCTATATTCTCAAACCGGGATTCCAAATTCCAAAGGAGTGGGTAATGTTGAAGGCACCTCCCGTCAACAACCTTTATATTCTTGATATGTCCAAGGCGATGACATCACAGGGGCAGATAACATGTTTTCTATCCAAGGCGACCGAGAAGGAATCGATAATGTGGCACCGAAGAATGGGGCACATTCATCTGAGAAAAATGAATCATCTTGTGAAGAATGGGCTTGTCGATGGAGTAAACGTGAAACATTTCCATCTGAATGACAAGTGTGTAAGTTGTAAGAAAGGGAAGCAGCACAGACAGTCCGACAAAGTGAAGAAAGTTAACTCTGTTGAGATGCCACTTGAGCGATTGCACATGGATTTATTTGGACCGGTCAAGCACAAAAGTCATCTTGGGGAGCTTTATTGTTTAGTTGTCACTGACGACTACTCAAGATTTTCATGGGTGATGTGTTTGCAGAATAAAAGTGACACCTTTAACAACCTGAAAGTTTTGTTCACTCGATTGGAGAATGTCTACAATTTGAAGATAAAAAGAATTCGGAGTGATAATGGGACGGAGTTCAAAAACGCCAAGATGGATGAACTTTGTGAAAGCAAAGGAATTCATCATGAATATTCGGCTCCGTACACCCCACAACAGAACGGTGTTGCTGAACGAAAGAATAGGACTCTAATTGAAGCGGCTAGAACAATGCTCGCAGACTCAAATCTTCCGGTAATGTTCTGGAACGAGGCGATTTATGCAGCAAATTATACACTCAATCGGGTTCTAACAGTGAAGAAGTTTGGTAAAACATCTTATGAACTGTTACACCGACGAAAGCCGAACTTAGAGTATCTAGAACCTTTTGGGGCACCATGCACAATGTTGAATCCAAGCGAGAAGTTTAGTCCTAAAGCTGAAGAGGGATACTTTGTTGGATATGCAACCCCGCTCAAACGGGTATACAACAAGTGAACTCGTCGGGTGGAGGATTGGGCTAACGTGGAAGTTCAAAGATATACTCAAAATGTGCAAGGAACGGGTCCTGATTGGATGTTTGATTACAAAGATTTCTTTGAATCATTCAATCTAGATAGCTTGGTTGAAGAAGCTGTTATCAGATTACTTTACGAGTGTGAAAACGCGGCGACTTCACCGTTGGTGCGTCCGATCACCGTGAACCCCCTACCAGCTTCTAATGATACCAATGCTCCTATACAAGAGGAAGAAGTGTTTCAGGAGGCTTCTACTTCGTTAGACTCTTCAGAATCTGAAGATGAACAATTTGAAGAAGTCATTCTTGAGCATGCAGAAGAACCAGAGGCACCGCCAGTGAACCCAACTCCAACTCCAGATGTTGCTTCATCGTCTAACACGGGTCATGATCTGGATGCTGTAGAGAACTTGACTACTCAGACGGGAGTTATTGTACCTGTACATCCGGAATCTCGGATTCATCTTATTCACCCGCTGGAGCAAGTTATCGGTGATCCTGGAAGCAGTGTGATGACCAGAGGGCAGCTGCGAAGTGTTAACTCGCTAGAGAGTTTTGGTGCTTTAGCGTTATATGCCAAAATTCAACAATCTGGTAGTCAAAATGATTGGTCGTTTGCGTGTTATGTGTCGCAGGTAGAGCCAAGGACATACAAGGACGCTTTGCGGGAGGACGCCTGGGTTGAGGCTATGCAGGAGGAGTTATTACAATTTCAGAAATTGGGAGTTTGGACGCTCACGGATTTGCCACCTGGAAGAAAGAAGGTAGGCACGAAATGGGTGTTTAAGTGCAAGAAGGATGATCGTGGGGTTATTGTTCGTAACAAAGCCAGATTGGTCGTGCAGGGATTCCATCAAATCGAAGGGATTGATTATAACGAAATCTATGCTCCTGTAGCACGCATTGAAGCTATTCGGATGTTTCTTGCGTTTGCTTCCTATAAGAAGTTCAAAGTATATCAAATGGACGTCAAGAGCGCATTTCTGTACGGGAAAGTCAAGGAAGAGGTTTATGTCGGGCAGCCACCAGGCTTTGAGGACCCAATCCACCGGGATAAGGTCTACGTGCTGAACAAAGCTTTATATGGCTTGCACCAGGCTCCGAGACAGTGGTACGAGGAGCTAAGTACATACCTCATGTCAAGAGGATTTAAGCGCGGACTCGTCGACTGCACCCTATTCACGAAGAAATCATGGGATGATTTGCTTCTGGTGCAGATTTATGTTGATGATATAATATTTGGTTCAACTAACGAGCTTTTATGCAGGGAGTTCGAAACTGTCATGCAGGAAAAGTTCGAGATGAGCGCAATGGGGGAGATGCAGTTTTTCCTAGGCTTGCAGGTGGACCAATGACCCACGGGGATCTTCATTCACCAGACGAAATACGTATCCGAAGTCTTAAGTCGGTTCCAGATGGAGGATTCCAAGCCAATGGATACCCCGATTCAACCCAATCACGGGATTGGAGTGGACGCTAAGGGGGAGCTGATTGACCCATTTACATACAGAGCAATCATCGGATCTCTGATGTATTTGACGGCGTCTCGACCAGATATTATGTATGCAACGTGTCTCTGTGCCCGCTATCAATCGAAGCCGAAACAAAGTCATCTGACGGCGGTCAAGCGTATCCTTAGATATCTGAATGGTTGTCCCTCAAAAGGACTTTGGTACCCTAATGATGATAATTTTGATTTCATTTCTTTTAGTGATGCAGATTGGGGCGGCTGTGACAAAGATAGCAAATCTACTACAGCTGGTTGCCAGTTTTTAGGGAGCAGGTTAGTCACCTGGCAATGTAAGAAGCAGACTTCCGTGGCGCTGTCTACCTGTGAAGCTGAGTACATTGCAGCCTCGAGTTGCTGTTCGCAAGTGCTCTGGATCCAACAGCAGATGGTGGATTATGGTTTGCAGTTTCTTAAAACCCCTATATACTGTGACAACGAAGCCGCTATCGCATTAACTAAAAATACTGAAAATCATTCTAAAGCAAAACATATCCGGAACAAATATCATTTTATCCGTGATTGTTACGCTAAAGAATTGATAGATATGATCAAAATTCATACTGACTACCAACGTGCAGATTTGTTTACAAAAGCTTTTGACAGATCCCGCTTTGACTATCTTTTAAAAGTAAACAACATAAAGGAAAAACAGGACTAATCGGCACCTCGGTTTATCGCTTTTTAGTTTTAAATTTTCTTTTTGCTAATCGGGAATTTCTCTTTGCTAATTGGGAATTTCTCTTTACTATCATAATCCTCAAAGAAGTTGATGCTTTCGAGGGGATTGTTTCATCCTCAAAGAAGTTGATGCTTTCGAGTGGATTGTTTCAAATTTTCGTTTTATTGTTTTTCAGAAAAATTAAAAACCCAAAAATATGTTCTTTATTTTAGGGGGAGCCATTTTATCCGAAAATCCAAAAACATAAAAAAAAAAATTCAAAAAGACCTAAAAATTAGAAAAACCAAAAATGATTTCCTGGATAAAAAGAGGAAATGATAGTACATCAGTGGGGATCTGACACAGGTTAAAGAATTGTATAGTAGATGAGGCGTGTGTTGACTATGTGTGATATGCTGATAGGCTTCGTAGACTAAAAATTGCGTGCATTAGTGATACAAACATAACGAACTACGCGTTCGTGGCTGAACACCTCATGGGCATATGGTCTTAGTACCGTAATTTCGTTTGATAGGATGGCCAAAATCTGAGGTTTCGGGTCGTTATGTTATGGTTATCCGGGATATTCTGATTAAACTTTTGTCGTATTGATTTACGGACCTAGTTTCATCAGAATATTTGCAAAAAGAGCTTAAATGCCAAAACCGAAAGTTACCGAATTGAGGAACTTTATGTTTTATTGATCAAAGATCATTATTACATCGTATTGACTTACTGATGAAAATCAGTAGTTAATATCAGCCTCAACCTAGTGTATACGCACATGTTACTCTGCTGCATTTGTTTGCTGACCTGTATACCTCTGTGCTATATACTTTGTAACTTTTACGGATAACTCTGGCATAATTACGCGTTACGACGAAGCTTTGTGCAATTACTTGATACGGGAGTATGTCGTGTGTGTGGGCACCACAACGTGTTAGTCTAATACACCTAACTCGTATCATTTTAAAGCATTGCGTAATAGTCTGCATGTGAGCTTACGTGGACCACAATATCAGCAATTGCCGTGTCACATACTATTTCTAATGATAATATTAAACAAATAGATCAACGCTGTGATCAGATTTCTCAGAAAACTGATATGATCCTCTTACCGGACATCACAAAATGATTACTGCTTTCATTTACTTTGATGCATTTTTACTTTTATTGTCAAAAAGATACAAAATCCAAAAAGATTTTAGGTGTGTTTTGATATAATTTCAGAAAAACCAAAATTTTTGCATTTCTGCTTTATTTTTGATAACCGACGGTGCTTGATGGTCAATTTTCTGAGATTTGATAACACCATCTGGGCTTTGTATCATTCAAAAAGCGAAAATATGAGTTTTTAAAGTTTAACAGATTGAAAAATGTTGAACGGGATTCGAATTCGTGATTTGGCAAAATTTTCAGATTTTTCCATTTCACATTCGCCCCTTAATTGGGTCAAATGTGGAAAAATCCTCAGCTTCGGTTGTTAATTCTGGGCGAATGTGGGTTTGTTTAAACAAACTTCACATTCGGGTAAACAATATTTACATTCGGCCAATTAACTTCGGGCGAATGTGGATAAATCCCACATTCGACCAGGAAAACGGGCGAAGGTGGACTCTCTATATAAGCTGATTCAGGTTCGAACCCTCCTTCACAGTTTTTCAAAATTTTTCTTTCGATCCAAAGACTTGTTGCTGGATTTATTTTGACTTGTGGTTTTTATTCCCTGACATTCACTGATCATTTCTATACCTATTACACAGGTAATGGAGGACAGACGAGATCAGAAACGTTGATTTTCTATTCGGACTTAGGGTTTTAGGATTAGGGTTCTAGGATGCTTAATATTGTTTGTTTGTGATTGCATTTCAATTCTTATCAGTTTTAGGGGGAGAAGGATTAAAGAATTAGGGTTATAACATCTTTTAATAGGTTAATCGATTGATTGAAGTAATAAAACCCTAATTCTTCTTTAAAACTGATATAAATTGATGTTTGGAAACAATTGGATATGCACGAATGTTATTCGGCCATTTTAGAACACATTCCAACCAAAATCCGAGTCTAATAACAAAGATGAAAAATTTTTGAATTTTGGGGTTTTTAAAGTTTCACCTTCGGTTGAATAAAAGGGCGAAGGTGGAAAATATTGGACGAAGGTGATGTTTAATGGGCGAATGTGATTTTTATGAAACACAGTTTCACATTCGTACCAAATATTTCACATTCGTACCAAAATCCTACATTCGACCTGATTGAAATGGGCGAATGTGGAATTTGAAAAATCTTTAAAATTTTAAATTTTTGTCGTTTTCGTATTTTGACGTATTTTTCTGATTTTGATGTGCAGATGGCTGAGCAAACTGAGAATATTGAGACTCAAGCAGAGAATGTTATTCCAGATCCAGTTCAGGAGACTGTTCAGGAGGCTGAAGCATCAGTGGCAAGCAGTTGGCCATTCGAAAGATCTCATAACTGTTGTGCTTATCTAGGTGACGTAGAGAAGAATACAGAGTTCACTGGGATTATTGAATTCTTGAAGAGGAGCAGAATTGTGCATGCTTTAGCTACACCAACTATTATCTACAAAGACATTGTTGAAGACTTTTACAAGAACGCGAAGTACGACTTCTAGGAGAATCAGACGATAATCAGGAGCAAGATACAGGGTATGGAGATGTTTTTGACGGAGTCTGATATTAGAGAAGCACTTCAGATCAAGTTTGAAGTTAGTGAAGATCCCAGAGAGTTATCGTGGACTGAACAGAAAGCTTGCTTCCTGAGGATGAATACAAAGGACCGATTACAGATGGTTCTATGCACAAAGGGAAGCTGAGTGTGCAGTTCAAATACTTTGCACATGTCATAATTCACGTGTTTGGATGTGTGAGCGGTGGATATGACGTCATGAGAAGAAGTTTGAGCTCATTGATGGTTGCATTGACTCTCAACAAACCATTCAATGTGTCTGGGATGATATTGGACCATATGCTGGAAATGCTTAAGGGTTTGAAGAAGAAACAATTCATGCTATACCCAAGATTTCTGATGATGATTTTTGATCACAAATATCCTGAATTGAAGAAGGATCCAACACAGATAATTAGTCAAGATCACATGAACATCCGTACTTTGGTGAGGATGAAAGGTTATAAGGGTGTGCCTGATGAGGAAAAGCCACCATACAGGAGATTGTTTGGAGCTCTAGCTAAACAGGATTACACTGATCCTGGAAAGAATAAGGCTAGACATACTGAGAGTGATTCAGATAATGACGATCCTTTAGTGTATGCTGATGCAAACACTAAGAGGAAAAGACAGGTTGTCAATCCTGGAGCTAAAGGGAAGGGCAAGGGAAAGACAGACCAGGGAAGTTCCAAGCAACAGGTGGTGAGAAAGAAAACTACTGCTAAGAAGGGAACGAGTTTGATAGATGAGGATTCTGTTGATTCGAAAGAAACAGAGGAAGATGAACACTGGGATTCTGATGAAGAAAGAGTTAGGGCCACCAAACGTAAGGCCACTATGGTTGGTGAGTCTAAATCTCTTAATCTGACTATTGAAGAAGATCAACAGAAGAAGAAGTCTGTTGATGTTGAAGAAGGAGGTTTAAGCATTAACCTGGATGAATTGGAATCAGGTGAGACTGTTGTAGTGAACTTGCCAAAACCAAAGCATAAAACAATGGCAAAGAAGTCAAGCACTAAACAGTTAAGGGAAAAAGAGATTGCCCAACTAATGAAAGGAAAAAGAATACCTGATGCTGGTACATCATCAAAGCTGTCTTCACCAGTAACAAAGAAGCAGAAAAAGTCTAAAGAGGCTGAAACATTACCAGTTGATGAGTTTAATGTTGCACTGGATAATGTTTTGGATATGTTCAGGAAGCCTCAGAAAGAGAAAGCTAAGGAAGTTGAGCCATCCAAATCTAAGAAGGTCACTGTTGCTGATGATGTTATGAAGCAAGTGAACAAAAAGATGGATGAGATGATGAAGATGATTGTAGCTCAACAGGCTGAGATTGCTAAGTTCAAGAAGAACGAAGAGAAAATGCTTCAGATTGTGGTTGCTTCTAAGTCTAATCAGGATGAGATTGAGCAGAAGGTAAAGAAACTGGAAGCTAAAAATAAGAAGCTTGAAGGTAAATGCTCAAAGAACAAGAGTATGATTAAGGTGATCAAAGAGGATAACAAAGAACTAAAGGCTGAAAACAAACGCCTTAGTGATTTGTTAGACAGTTTGTATAATGAAGCACCCAAGTTAAAAGAAGGTGAAGAGGATAAGGAGAAAGAGGAAGAACAAGTTGACTTTGAGCCTTCTGATTCTAAGAAAGAAAAGGATGATGAGGATGATGAGTCTGAGGAAAGTGATGATGAGGGTAGTAAGAAAAGTGATAAAGATGATGATGATGATGCAGAAGGGTCTGGGAGTCAGAAAGATGATAGTAGTAGTGATAGTGATGATGATGAAGGAGGAGATGACACTTCGAAGTTTACATTTGAGAAGAGACCATCAAAGAAGGATGCTGGAGAATCTAGTTCCAAAAAGAAGAAAGGTGAGAATGTAGATTCGGATGAAAGTATCTTTTGGAATGAAAAGGTGAGATCTCTTAATGATGATGCGAAGAAAGTTTACAGAGATATGTTAGAGAAAAGAGAATGGACGATAGAGTTCACAGGTCGTTTTGTTGAAATATTCCAGACTGATGACATGAGATACGAACTGGAGTATAACGATCCTGATCTAGAGGAAGGTGAAGTACCTGCTGCTGTGGCGAAAGAAATTCTTGATGGTCTTGCACAGAGAGTAGGGAAATCGTTTGAGGAGTTTGTGATGGATGAGTCGATTCCAAATATTCCTGAAAAGGATATTGGAAATCACTCAGATGATAAGAATACTCCAGAAATGGATGAAGTGGAGATTGAAGATATTACACATGAGGAATATCCACAATACTTCAGACAAAATGATGAAAATGTGGTATTTGCTGACTTCACTGAGATTCCAAACACTTCGGAAAAGAAGAAAGCAAAGAAAAGAAGTGAAGAATTTGTTGAGAAGGTGTTTGGAGCTGATAAGCAACAATCTTCAAGTCAATCTGATGAATTGAAGACATACTTGCAGAAGTTGAAAGAAATGGATGAGAACCGACCGAAGCCTGAAGCTCAAGGAAGTTTTTATAGATTTCATAATGCTAAGTTCAAAGGCAGAGCTCTCGGGTGGACTTATTTGAGTAGACTGAAGTGTTTAGCTGCCAAATGGGAATCAGGAATTCTGTACTTTTACAGATTCATTGATTTGCTAACTCTACCGTATTGGGCGGTCAGAGATCTTTGCAGATTCCCAATGTCTGGAGCTTCAGTGAATAATACACATGTCGGTTGGTGTGCTGATAAGCTAGTTTGGGAAAGTAGAACGAAGTGGAACAGATTCAAGCCTCAATATCCCAGAAGGAAAGTGCATAGAGATATTGATTCTAGAACTGGTCTGAAGAGGGTAACTTTGATCTACAAAGCACCTGAAGTGATGAGAAAGATACCTTTGATGCCTATGCCACAACATTTCAATGCTGACTTTATATTTTGGTACTACGATTGGAGAAAGGCTGAAGCTGTGATTGTGTTGAGAGATGGGAAGGACAAATACAAGCATGTTCATGTATTTGATCCTATGTGGTTGATTAACTGTACCTTCGAAGACATCATCATGCTTTTCTACAATCCAATTCATCATGAACCTAACGATGCTGAACAAGCAAAGGAGTATACTCAAGTTGTAGGAGTTTGTTTTGCGTATGACATAAACTCAGGGAGTAACTTGGATGCTAAGCTTGGTAAAATGGTGAAGATGGCTAATGTATCGAAACCAGTGAAAAGAAAGTTGGAACCCGAAATGACTAAAGAGCAAAAGAAGCAGCTCAGAATTTATTTGTTGAACAAGGCATTGGACGAAGACAGAAAACGATCCAATCAATAGTCGAGGGGGAGTTTGTAGATGCACGAAGTGCGACTAGTGATTGGATCTACAAAGTTAACATGTGTTAAAAGTTGCTGATGGATTGAAAGTGGAACAGAAGTGGGCGAATGTAGAAGAAAGGGGCGAAGGTGAAGATAAACTGGGCGAAGGTAGAATGGAACCTGATCAGAAGAACACATTCGTACCAAGTAGTGGGCGAATGTGGAAGAATTCCACATTCGACCATACTTACTGGGCGAACGTGCAGAGTCTATAAATAGAATTTGTGTATTTGTGATTTACAGAGAGTTTTAGTTGAAGTGTGTGTTTGTGTCAGGTTCTAGGTGTTTTTGAGAAAGTGTGTGTACTGAATAGATTAACTAGGAAGCCTATTGTAACAAGTTTTTATGAATGTTAATCTATGAAAAAGCTTTGAAAATGATGTTAATTGTGTTTTGATTTGAGTTTTATCAGTTTGTTCAGAACTAGGGTTTCCGCACCTGGTTTTGTGACTTGTATGATCAATTAATCCTGTTTCATCTAAAATCTTTCGTTTACAAAAACCCGTCAGATTAGCGAAGATAGGTGAGCATCATCACTAAGGAATCTTCAGCAAAGACAGGTGAGCATCTTAACTAAGGAATCTTCAGTGAAGATGGGTGAGCATCTTCACAATGGAATCTTTAGTGAAGATGAATCGACATCTTCACTAACCATGTTGAAGTCTCTAATTCGCTTTGTCTAGTGTCGGTTACCAACCCGATACGTGTACGTATTAACATGCAAAACAACTATTATCGTATCAACCCACATAAACACGTATTTCCAAGTTATAAATAATTATAATACATTTGATTTCAACGAGTTATCTTTATTTCGTTATGTCACCAACGTACGAGATACAAGACTTGTGTGTGCTACTCGGTGACTCCCTGAATCACTAAGACCATGACCGTAGTGTGTGTTAACTGACTTAACTAACTCAGTTAAGTATGTCAAATAAATGTTTTGCTAAGGTAGACTTATATGTTCGTAAAAAGTATTAACCTGAGTTTGTCGAGTGTCACACCTTTCAATCTAAGCCCTAATCTGGCAGCCACCATTCTACATGAGATTTTGGGTTTGATTGTTTATAAGATGCAACTTCCATGTTTCTTACAGTTATTATCTTTTCTCAAAGTTCCATAATGGGTCCTTGACTAGAGCCAGGTTACAGCCGAATTACACTAAAACGCCAACGTTTTAGGAGGCGGTTGAGGTGAATAATAATAATAATAATAATAATAATAATAATAATAATAATAATAATAATAATAATAATAATAATAATAATAGTATTATAAATATAAATAATAATAGTAAAGGGGAGGGTAGTAAGGTGATGGTGGGGGAAATGGTGGAGGAGGAGGAGTTGGTGAAGAGGAGAGAGGCGTGGGAGGCGGTGGAGAGGAAGGTAAAAAAGGAGTATGATGTTGTACAGGGTCGTGGTGATAATATCTACTCTCTCTCTCTCTACCCTCAATCCATCGTCCTACTGTAAGTCTCTTCGATCTCAATCCATCAATCGATTCATGTCCCTTCATTTATCTCTTGTTTTGTTGTTTTTTTTTTCAAGATCCCTAATTTCTTTGTATTTGCATATTTATATCACTATTTTTAATTGATTTAGTTTTTAATAGATTTTACTCACTGATTGTTTGGTCAATTGAATAATTTTTATTGAATAAGTTGTACATTTTAATAAGGGTTTTATTGATTTGATTTAGGGAAATAGTTTGTAATTATATTTTGGTTATTTTTGTTTATAATAAGCTGTGTTTATTGATTGTGTTAATGAAGTTGGCAGCTTAATAGAATAGATTATTGTTTTCTCTGTTGAAAGCTTAAAACTTCATTGAATTGAAGTTTTTTTTGAGATTAGATAAGTGTGCTGATCTAAAGATAGTTTCTTTATTTTAAAGATCAATATGTGTTAATTGTTGTGTTGTTATCATATGCAACTTAGAAGAATATGTTCTTTAATGAAATTAAACTAACTCTATTTATGTCGTAGTAAAGAGTTTGAGACATGATCTTGACCCATTTTAACCCTCTGCGTGATCAGTTAGTTTAAAAAAACCATAGCCTTTGTTAACGGTTGGTAGCTTTATACTTTTTAAATAAAATGATGAACCACGGTCAACATGGATGTAAACATTTTTTACAGGTCTTAAACATTTACCAATTTGAGACAGTATATTGTCATTAGAAAGCCAATAACCATGTTGTGTTATTTTATCGCATGAGAGGATTATTATATGAACTGTTGAAGTAAATTGTGATAGTAACAAGAATTACATGATTTTGGAATAAAGTTACTAAGTATACTATAAGACATCTATTAAAATGATTAATTAAAATTCCAAAAGTCTTCGTTGCCGGAACCACACTTACAAACGAATAAGACTCGACTAGTCTAAAACTCGTAAACCTAATTCAAGAAATTAAAGTGTAGGTGTCAATACGAGTTGAGAATATCCTGACTATTTACTTTTGCTTTGCTTGGTGAACTAAGGTACGGATTCTGTAAATGGTGATGTATTTTGCTGTCAACAATGATGAAATATGCTGTAAATAGTGATGTATTTTGCTGTCAACAATGCTGAAATATGTTGTAAATATTGATGTATTTTGCTGTCAACAGTGATAACATTTTCTGTTAATAGTGCAGTAAATCACTGTTGTAAGTTGCTGTAAATTTGTGTTGTATTTTGCTGTCAAATAGTGTTGGCAATTGCTGTGAATAGTGCAGTAATTTGGTGTTGCAAGTTGAAGTAATTGCTGCATAATGGTGATGTAATCTGCTGTAAATTGGTGTTTTATTTTGCTATCAACTGGTCCTGAAATTTGTTGTGAATAGTGCAGTAATTTGGTGTTGTGAGTTGCTATAAGTTGGTGCTGCAATTTGCTGCCAAATAGGTATTCTAACCATTCAATCTCTCTATCGTTTAATTCAGTGTTTTTATTTTTAAAAATTTATAGTAGGGTGAATGTGAGTTTTGTGTTATGTAATTAATATGTATGTATTATTGTTTGTGATTGAAGGTAAGAAGAATGTCGCACAGGAAGTTTCAACATCCCATACACGATTCTCTCGGCTTTCTTCCAAGGAAGCGTGCTGCTCGGCATAGAGGAAAAGGTAATCACTTATAATTACACTACTTCATTCATCACTGTGCTATCTAAATCAATTGAACCTTCTCTTCAAATCTTATGTTCCAATGTTCATGTGAGGATTTGAAGATAGATACGTTAGATATTTGATTGATTATAAGAGATTTGTTTAATAAAATAGGTTATAACATTTAGTCCTTCCTTAAGACTTTTAACAATTATTTTTGGTTCTGTATGCAGGTTATCTTGTGTACCCATCCATAGTGGTGCATTGATGATTAGGAGATCGTGTTTGGTTTTAGTTGTGGGAAAGGTAACTCGTCATGCATAGTGTTGTAGTGGGTTTAGGGAATGCCCAGTAGTGTGTTGTTTGGGTTGGTCGGTATACGCCTTTGTATTAATTTGTTTTTAACCAATTTTTGTGTGTGATCTTTTGGTTATTAATGCACTAATAATGTGACATCCGGGAACCAAGCACACATTGTACACTGGCTTCACTGTTTACTTACTGAATTTCGGGACAAAATTCTTTTCAACTTGGGGATGATGTGACACCCCACATTTTCAGGTTCATACTTTAACTAAACTCTAGTTAACTTTATTTACATTTACAGCATGCTACTTAATTAGGGTTAGTTAGGTGAGTCACACGTTGAATAGTTATAGACTAGTAACTGCATAACAGAAGTAATTCGGGGAATTACCGAACTATGTATACGAGTATCGAACCCCGAACGTTGGTGAATTGAGAAAATAGATAGGAAAAATTACAGAAAAGGTCCTATATGCTTTGATTTGGACATGAACTTGCGTGTACACTTGTATGAGATGTATTTGAAGTGTATAACTAATATGAATCATAACGTTCACCAACGGGTCATAGGGTTTACTTGTACACGTAGTTACACTTTCTGTCACTTAAATGTTTTCAAAACATTAAACGTTTTGGACAAACGAGTTATGTGGTGTATGGTATGTACACACGTACTCACATGATATCACATATAATAGGGAGTCGGTAGCACGTCCTTATTTGCGAAGTTTGGATTTTTAGCTTGCAACCTAAGGTGAGTTTCACTACTTTTTCTCGAAAGCATGCGTCTCTGGTTAGAGACACACATCTTAATTCCTGGTTGGGAATTACTTACTTTTCTAGTCCGGTTTGGGACTACTTTTACATCCCAGGTTTTGGGGTGCTTTGGTTAACGTGGTGAATCGGGTTTTACTAATTCATATTTTTGTGTCCTTGATGAACTAAACCAACTATATCATTGAAGTCCTTCTAAATACTGAGTGAATTGTTGGTTGGCAAGCGGGTTACTAGTTGATAGCGCTATTAGGTTTCACAAACCTCATATCGTGCTGGGAGCACCAATATGTACATGCTTTTGCAGGTAGTTAGCTTCTGATGGCACGATTAGAAAGCACTGCACATTTCACTGCATTTGTCTAGTGCATACACTTAAACTACATTTTATGCTTTTATGTTTTCTTTCATATGGTTTATTTTCGGCGCGTTGTTTTGCGCATGGTTTTGAAATGTCTATGTTTGGTTTACGCTTCCGCAACTTAACTAAACTTTTTGGCCAAACACTAAACTTGATTTTTGAAAACGAACTAAATGGTTTGGGCATTTAGAGTTCGTTCATATGACTTATGGTGTGTCATGCGCCTCGCGGTATAACCCCCGTAGTGGAAATTTGAGGGTGTGACAAATAAACATATCTAAACCAAAAACTATTTATTTTTACTATGGGAGTTTATGAACCGTTGAAACAACAACACTGGAATGGGGTTGGTGGAGCTTTCATCTCGAACATGGAAATACATCCCAGTCTCCCTCAATCATCCGAGTAAGAGATATTTGTTAGTCAATTTTTTTTCTACGTTTGTCTTGTATCTATTTTGTGTTGGTTTTCTATTCCAATTTTTTGATTTGATTCTAGACAAATGAGTTTTAGCAAGAAACTAATATTCTCATGTTCTGTCACTGAGTTAATGACTGATGATTCCAGACAAATGAGTTTTAGCAAGAAACTGATATTGGGCAATGTAAGTTAAGGCAAATAAATGTAGCGATGCGTTATGATTTATGTAAAATAATTGGCCGGCTTTGACTAAGGTATTAATTTTATTGTTGTCTCAGGTTAGGGGAGGAGTGGATTATTATGAAAATGAAGATATGGATGTCATTCGCGAAGAATGGTCAAGCTATGTCATGAAACTTATTTTCAAGTGGTCGAAACAGGTTTTAAGGCAATGTATTGTCCATACAATATTTTTGTAAACATTAAATGTTGTCTCAGATTGGTTTGTAATTTGATAAATATGTATTATATAATGAAATGATGATTTTGTAATTAACTTGCTAATGATTTTGCTTATAATAAAATGGGTATATATTAAGGAGGGTAAATCTGTAATTTTATAGGATTTTTTTAGATTAATAAATTATGACACGCAAAATAAACGTCATAAAATTCTGTTATAAATTTGGGTCATAAAGTTACGTCGTTAAAATGTGTAAATAAAAAGTGTCAACGACGGTCATAAACGCGTGTCATAAACAGATGACACGCAAAAAACTGTCATGTTAAATTTATGACACCGCCATCATTAACACTTTTTTTTTGTATTATCAGACCCCTTTCTTGACACGCAATACGCATCAAGAAAGGTCTTTTTTTAGTAGTGGGGATAAAGTTTAAATACAGACTACTTATCCAAAATTTAGTTAAAGATGAGGGAACTAAAATGTAATTAAGATAGCACTAAAAATGGGTCGATATTTTTTTTGTTTTTTTGTATAACACCATGTTGCTTGTTCGAAAGATAATAAAATGCTCGTTAAAAAATACTAACATTTAAAAGTTGTGGTTGAAAGTACATGCACATGAGAGAAAAAACAAACTTTTGAGGGAAATCAAAGCGTTTAAACACGTAACGTTATGCCATGTGATATATCCCTTTTCAAGGAAAATCAAGGGTTTAAAGCGTGACCTAATGACATATCCTTTTTTTGGCTTTGGATATTCAGACATCCCTGCTTGACACGCAATACGCATCAAGAAATGTCTTTTTTCTAGTAGTGGGGATAAAGTTTAAATACAGACTACTTATCCAAAATTTAGTTAAAGGTGAGAGAACTAAAATGTAATTAAGATAGCACTAAAAATGTCGATATTTTTTTGTTTTTTTTTTGTATAACACCATGTTGCTTGTTCGAAAGATAATAAAACGCTCGTTAAAAAATACTAACGTTTAAAAATTGTGGTTGGAAGTACATGCACATGAGAGAAAAACAAACTTTTTGAGGGAAATCAAAGGGTTTAAAGACGTAACGTTATGCCATGTGATATATCCCTTTTCAAGGAAAATCAAGGGTTTAAAGCGTGACCTAATGACATATCCTTTTTTTTGGCTTGGGATATTCAGACATCCATGCCTTTTATTCAGACATCCCCTCAACGGACCGTGGAGGCCTCCATGGGATGTGGAGGGCCAAAATGTGAAAATCCACAGGCCGTGGGGGTCTCCACGGGCCCTATATGCTTACCAATGATTGGCAATGGCAATGATTGGTATTGAGTGGGAGTTGTGAAAAAGAAGTGTATTGTGTGTGTTTAAGATGGGTTAGAGATGTGAATATGAATGTTTGGTTTTTTATAAATGTTTTTTTATTATTTGTATAATATGATTTTTTTTATTTGGGTGTTATTTTAAAAATAAATAGAATTATCCTTACAACATGATATAATAGTCATTGCGTAAACATTAACGTTTATGTTGCCGAACTAAAAAAAACACAAGATACAAACAATAAAACAAAATAAAGCATAATATTCATGCATTTACATACAATAATATTATCCACATATACAAACAACTAAACATAATAAAGCATGATGTTCATACAATAATAAAATCCAAATAAACAAACAACTAATGATCCGGGCCCTGAGATACACAGGACGGACCGGCCTGCTGACTGATGGATGCCCCACCCTCACTACAAATAAAATGTCATTTAGTGGCACACACTCTTAATGGCATTTAGCTTTTATGCCACTAATATAGGGCTTTAGTGGCACTTTACATGTACTACATTTGCTTGATCCATAGTTTTAGTGGCATTTTATGATTTATGCCATAAAATTGAGGTTGTAGTGGCACACGCACTTAGTGTCATTTAACTTTGTGCCATTAATATAGGGTTTTAGTGGCACTTTGTGTGTGCTACATTTGTTTGACCCATAGTTTTAATGGCATTTATCACATATGCCACAAAATTAATCTTTTAATGGCACTTTAAGTGTGCCGCTAAATATATCCAACGTTTTTCACTAAAAAATAAACAAATAAATTTTTTTCTACACACAAAAAAATTTACTAACTTAAACTTAAAATTATGGATTTAAAATTAAAGGTAAATACATATACATATGTTTAAAACATATCTTCTAGTGTTTGTTTAATAATACCCAACACCACTATACATATTTTAATAAAGTTATAAAACCGAGCCCACCTATATAGAAGAAAAAAATTAACATAATCACTTGAAAAATTTTTAACCAAATTTTATACCCAAAACTTTATTTCCCTCCACCCAAAATTTCATTTCCCTCTAGAGGAAAATCATCCTTTTTCCCACCAACTTTTCACTTCCAAAAATTTATACCAAAAAATTTGACCTAAAACACATGCCCAATAAACACATTTTCTCCCGCTTCACTTCCTTTTTCCCTCCTTTGACACAAACAATTCGATCTGAGCCTTCCAAAGCTTCTACTGACATCCTTCCAAAGCTTCTACCTTTTCCCTCCTTCTAACCCTTCCAAGTTCGATCCTTTCCAAAGTTCTACCCCCAAAATCGACAGGTATGTACCCTCCTCTCTCTCTTTCTCTCTTTCCAAAGTTCGGTCCTTTTTCCTGTAAACGTATGCTCCTATTTGGGTGTTATTCGATCCTCCTGTTTGGTATATATTTTGTTGTCTGGTTAGTTAGTATTCTGGTTGTGCAGTGGGTGTTTTGGATTGGATCTGGATATGTTTTTTTGGTGCACATCGTTGGCTATTTTGGAGCCCAGATGGGTATTTTGGCTGGGTAATTTTAACAGCCTGGTGGGCGTTTCTTTTCAGCCGAAACAGCTCTTTACCAACTATGAGCCTTCGATTTTTGGTTTCTTTGGTGTGTTATTATATTATTTAATTAATTGTCAAACATTATAGATCTTATTCAACTATGTTTGCTGCAGTTTCGAGTATGAATATGATTAGTCGCTAAACCTTTTGAACTACCTAGGTCTTTTGATGAATACTTTGTAAACTTTACAACTTTCAGTTTTGGATTTTATTTCGTTTGCCATATGCTTTGGTAAAAGATCTGTTTAATATTGGTTGTGATGCATATGATTTGGATTGTTTTCTTTTATGCAAAGTGTTGGTAATTTTAACAACCAATGGGTGGGGTTGTCTTTAACTAGGCGCAAGAGCCCAATGGCTGGTTATTTTTTGTTGGAATGGTGATTACTATGTGTTGTTTAGCTCCTATTGTAATTGGGCTAGTCTTTGTATTGGGGTTCTAGTTTTTTGTTGTCTTGGTAGATAATATATGTTACCTACTAGGATGGTTAGTGGTATAGTAGCTTACGTATATTTTTCTCTTATATGTGTGTGTGTGTGTATGTGTGTTTAATCTTGCTATTTTTGTGTACTGCATATTATTTTAATATCATGTGCTAAATCGTGATGTTTTTAAATAGACATTATGAGCAGGCTAAAGAAGCTAAATATCATTACTAAATACTCTAATTCGACTGTTGAAGACCATGGGGAAGCTGAAAATCAAAGTCTTTCTACCATTGAAATGCAAGGTACTTATTTTCTTCTAAATAGTTTATTTTAGCATTAGTTGTTTGACCAAAATTTTGACTTTGACTAGATCCAGTGAACGAGTATGAAAAAATTAGACAATTAAATGTTTTGGAGAATCAAAAAAGACTTCAGGAACTCGGAATTAAAAGTATTCCGAATTCTATGACAAGTTTGGCGCAAAGTCAAAAAGCGAAGAGAAAAACACCGAAACAAAACACTAATGTTGGAGATGTAGAATGCATTGTCGAAGCGGGGAATGTAACCAAAAAGGTAACTTGATTATAAGAATTTTATTTATCTATTTTTATTTACCCAAGTTTTCTAATGAATATGATATAGCAACGCCCTCCGATATATATTGCACCAATGTCGACGAATCGAGTTGCTAATCTAAGTAGGCTACGCCGGGTGATGGCTCCAAGCGAAGGTAATAAAGGAAGGGCAAAGCGAAGGATGGTTCTCGTTGATGAAGATGATGACGAGGATGATGAGATATTTAAAGGTATTATTCTATTGATCTTAAAGTTTATTTAATTAAAAGTAAATTATATATTAATTTACTCTTTTATGTTTTTAAGATGGCAATAAAGTGGATGATGTTGCTCAAGATGAGGAGTTTGAAGACATTGATGATACAATACATACAAATCATCAAGATGATATACAAATGGCGGATCAAGAGAGTGTTCAAGAACAATTACAAGGCCCCGACAAAGAAAAACCAACAGGTTCCGTTCTTGATTTTCTTTTGGATCTTAAAGGTATTCTATTGATCTTAAAGTTTATTCTATTGATCTTAAAGTTATCTTAAAGAAAACCATGCAAATATGTTTGACCAAATCCTTTCCAAGATCAAAGTTTGAGTGTTGTATGGATTCATTGGGCCAACATTAGTTCAGTCAAGTGGTTATAAAGTTCAGGGGGCTCAATTGTCATTTACTAAAAGTTTATGTGTTTTAGTTTTGTTTGAAGCGACCACATCACAAAGATGTAGGTCTCAGACCTGTTAGAAGCGACCACATCACAAAGTTTATGTGTTTTAGTTCTGTTTGAAGCGACAACATTAGTTCACAAAGATGTAGGTCTCAGACCTGTTCTGACCTGTTAATTATTTTATGTCGTTAGAAGCTTTAAAGCGAACTTCAAACACCAGAAACACGTTCAGAATCTGCATCCCGGCAGGCCAATATATTACAGCTTGTTACCTGTTCTGACTTGTTAATTATTTTATGTTGTTAGAAGCTTTAAAGCGAGTTCGCTGCAGATTCGCCACTGCAACGCGCCTGCAGATTCGCCACTGCAGCGCGCCTGCAGATTCGCCACTGCAGCGCGCTCTTCAGATTCGCCACTGCAGCCCCCTGGAGCGCGCTCTGCTGCAACCTGTTCGCTGCTGGACTGCAACTGCTCTGCTGCAACCTGTTCGCGCTCTGCTGCAACCTGTTCGCTGCTGGCCTGCTGCCCAGACCCGTCCACATCCACCTGTCCAGCCCAGACCCCACAGAAGCCCCCTGCAGCGCGCTCTGCAGATTCGCCACTACAGCGCGCTATGTAGATTCGCCCCTACAGCTGCGCTTAAACCAATACAGCTGCGTTGTAACATAGATTCGCCCCCTGTAGCTGCGTTTAAACCATTACAGATCTTATTATATTGCTGTTTAAACTGGTATCTTATTATTTATTTGTTTTGTTTTATATAACCTATTTTAGGTGATCCCAAGAAGGGTAGAGGTCATACCAGAAAGGACGGAATATGGAAATTGGATCATAATGAAAGAATATGCGTCACATTTGACAAGCTTGGACAACCAGTGGGGGATGAAGGTAACGAACTCGTTCAGTACCTTGGGACACTTGTAAGGATGGGTGCGAATGTTTCAATTGAATATTCTGATTGGAGAAAAGTCCCCAAGAAAAATAAAGAGGACATGTATTCACTTGTTAAGGTATATATATCTTTTAGTTTACTTTATATGTATCAACTCATTAAGGTAAAATGAATATACGCTAATATATAAGTACTTTTTTTATGTAGTCCAAGTTTACTTTTCATCCGGTTGAAACAAGGCAGATTAAGAAATGGATATTCTTTAGCATGGGGAAAAAATGGAGAACGTGGAAAGGAGACTTGAAGTCACAAGGTTATGATCCAAGCCTTACTATTGATGAAATTGTGACACGACAATGTGATAATGATTGAAGAGTTAATCCGGATCAAAGGCCCGGAGAAAAGAGGGTACGTTCGTTTAATTGGAAGGATGCCAAGCACGAGAAGTAATGGTGATTTACAAATTCTCAATGAGCTAGAGAGTGCTAAACAAAAACTAGAGACTGCTACACAAACTATATATCAACTACAAAGTGGTTTTAATGTCATGGCGAGCATTATCCAAGAGCACATGCCCAATGCAAACTTGTCTACGCTTCTTAGCAATATGAACATAGAGGTACAAGTTAATCAATAGTGTTAATTTCATTTGCTTGTTGTTAGTACAATTTATTTTCATTAATATTGTTATTTTTGATGGCCATTTTTTTAGGTCCCTCGTCTTGGTTCTAGTAACGGATTATCTTCAAGTGACGCCGGTGAAAGAGTTGATAAAAGTTGAATCTTTGGTTTAATAGAAATGAGAAGAATCAAAAATGTTTTGGGAGGGAGTTAACAAACCGAAAGATCGTTTTGGCTTCTTTTCTGTGAACACTTGATATTTTTGAAACTTTTTATGTGAACATTTGGGATATATTTTGGATTGATATTATAATTAAGTTATAATATTATAATTTGACATGTTTTTATTTTAGTTTTATTTTATATCGTATATCAATTAAAATATAATGATGTATGGGTAGAAATAGTTTTTTATAATGACACATAAAAAAAGTGCCACTAAAAGTAGTGTTTATATTTTGTAGTTAATAATGTGGCACACAAAAAGTGCCACTAAAGAATCTTAGAAAATGTGTGGCACACAAAAAAAGTGCCACTGAAAGTTTTAGTGGCACTGTTTGTAGTGGCACTTTTTTTGTATGCCACACAATCTTGCATCGACATTTAGTGGCACTTTTTTAGCTTTTTGTGGCATTTTGTGTATGCCGCTGTATGACAATTTATTTGTAGTGCCTGAAGGGTACGTGGCGCCAAACCCGCGTGTACTCGTCTCTCATTCTCGCTCTCTAACAACCACCGCATATCAGCCCACATCTCCTGCATCTCCTCCCGAATACTAGCCCGCATCTCCTGTCGAATATCGGTCCGCATCGACCCCATCTGATCCAGAACCTGCTGAAGTAGCTAGTTCGTGGTACCAGGCAACCTAACAGTGTGATAAACGCAGGCAGCACGCTGTCAGGCATCAGGGTGCACATTCGCCATCTCTACATCCACCGCTGGCTCGCCCTTGGCAACGTGTGGCATCTGAACCTCCATGACAAGTGGCCACTCAATATGTACCAGCGGATGTGGTACAAAATGCCCGCCAGCCGGACCCCAAGCGCGCTGGTAATATTCGGGTGGATCATTGCGCGGGACCCTGACTGCCACCAATAATAATAAATAATAAATAACCTGGGCCTCATCGGTGGTGGTAAAAGCTGATCCTCAATATGAGTCCACAAGTCGGTCGGGCAAACACGCAAGTCTATGGCGGTGATGATCCCTCCGACCAGAATACCCCCCGCTGAATGCTTAAGAGGGTACCAACAATGTACTCAGCAAAGCACCTATGCAGGGCAACCGGCCTACCCCTGAGGATGCAGTAAAGATAGAAAAGGTCGATCTGATTAACCCTTTCGTTATAGGTACACCATCTGGCAATAGACCAGGTAACTACACGGTGTATGTAACGAATCAAAGGGTCCCGGATGTTGTTGGCCCTATCCATTCTGCACAGGATAATAATACCATTACAAAAATTTCGGCAGAGTTTCCTGTGTTTTTGTACGAACCAGACAAGACAAGTCGTCTACAAAATCCTAAAACAATCAATTCTAAACAGATACAAACTATCTAAACAATGTATTATCAAAATTATTAAACATAAAGCGCGTCTTATGTTTAACATAAAATGCCACTTAAAAATACACAATAATAAGAATAATGTTTTGAAAATAATAATAATACCTCTCGCCGTCCGCCTCATACTCTGGACCACCGATAGTGGGCCACTACGCTATCAGCATATCGTCTGGCAATGTGGTCAAGGCTGTAGTGTACATATCCTGGACGAGCTCGTCCTCTCTGTACTAGCAGCAAGTCGTAGCCACTCGTCGATCGAATATGTGTAGAGGTGTCCAAATAACCTAAATTGTGCCTTAGGATCATGCTTGGCATCGGGATCCGCACCAGCTGGGAGCGGATCATAGCGGAGTATGGAGATGAACTCGCTCGTAATAGGTCGATACACATCCTGGTGGAGGTCAGCAAACATCCGATCCCAAAGGCTGTCATCGGGGATCCACTCCGTAAACCTCTCCACAGCACCGATCGCCCGAAGTGCATCCCGGTCAACTCCGCGCGATGGGTGTACCGGATGCTCGACAATCCTCTCCTAGCGGGCCACCTCATAAGGATCGTGGCCGAGCCTGTATACCCAGCCTTCCATATTATCCAATGATAGAGGATCCCCATCTGCAGGCTGGTTACGTTTGCCATATCTGCAAAACAAAACAAAAGAAGGATCATTATCACAACAACAATCAATAATCTACAAAAAACACCTAAAAGGTTTCGGATTTTTATAAAAATTTCGGCAGAGTTTCCTTTGTTTTTGTACGAACCAGACAACACAAGTCGTCTACACTATCCCAAAACAATTAATTCTAAACATATACAAACTATCTAAACAATGTATTATCAAAACTATTAAACATGAAGCGCGCCTTTTTGTTAAACATAAGGCGTGCCTTTATGTTAAACATAAGGCGCGCCTTTATGTTTAACATAAGGCGCGCCTTATGTTTAACATAAAGGCTCGCCTTATGTTTAACATAAAGGCGCGCCTTATGTTAAACATAAAGGCGCGCCTTATGTTAAACATAAAGGCGCGCCCTGACAATAAAGCCTTTCCACCATTTTTTTTCTTCGAGAGATGTCAGCCTCCTAGCAAACGCGTGACCCTCAACATGTTTAAAAGGGTCATGGTTATGATTCGGGTTACTTACCTCCAACTTCCAACCATCCTTGCCTAGCCTCCCTACCAACTTAAATGGATAGTTAACCTTTTTGCTACCCGAAACCCGTACTCTGGCTGTACTGTGGTGTTCACCACCACGGTCGCATCTCAGCTATATTTTAAATTTTTTTTGCATAATATCCGTTGCCTTTTGAAATAGAACGTCCGGTCACTAGGACATAACCGCTAGCAAGGGCTCTATCGTAAGCCCATTGTTTCAACTCTTCAACAGACCCGAATACCTGGAAATTTATATAAGAGTCTATTCTAAATTTATATTAGTCTAAATTATATACCACTGTAAATATATACTAGTTCAATCCAACAAACCATAAAACATGTAAACATATACTAGTGTAAATAAATAAACGCACCTGATCGGTTTCATACGAAACATCCGGTGTAGGTTCCACTTTTATGTCAACACCTTCAGAAGCATCTTTCTTGTTGTCATCATCTTCCTCAAAGCCGTTATCACCTTCCTCGAAGTCCTTAGCACCACTCTCGCGCGAATGGTAAGTCCCGTATGTGTACTGCGGGTAGCATGGTAGCACGAAAAATGACTCCTCTTCCTCTACATATTCCTGGTTCAGATCAGGCAGCATCTTCCCGTCATTACTACGAACCCCGGATTTAACCTCCTCGTTACTAACTTGAACCCCGGGTCCGAAAACGCTTTCAGAGATGTAAGACTCGTTCGGAGACAGGTCATCAGTTGAAAAACTATGTAAATATGACATCGTGAGACCGGGAAGTTGAGATGGGCCGAGGGAATAGTGGTGGTGATGTTTGAATGTTTGTTTGAAATGAGGAAGAAGATGCTCTCGTTTATGTTAAATTGTAAAAAAGGACGGGCCGTGAAGGCCTCGATGGACCGTCTAGGGTTTAAATGTGCAAACCTAACACATTTTTACGGACCGTGGGGCCTCCACGGCCCGTCGTTATGTACCTTTATGCACCTTTTCAGTCTGAACTCTCTGCTTTTGCAGGGAGTTCAGACTGACACCTTGTACCTCGTACAAAGATGGACCGTGGGGGCCTCCACGACCCGTCTTTTTTTACCTTTTTGATCAACCATGACACATTGTGGCCTCCGCGGTCCGTCCAAAGGGATGTTTAGAGTTTTTAAGGGGGATGTCTAGATAATATCACCCCTTTTTTTATTATATGTGGATATAGATAATAGATTTAATAATTTTTCTGATAGATAACTGATTTAATAATTTATCTGTCTATATATGCATACATTACCTACACCATCAATAACCAAAAGAAAAGTCCTATGGCCGACGAAAGTAATGGAAAGATGAACTCGAAGATTTATAGAAGGATTCCCAATATAAAGTTTACAAAGCTTTTCATTGATGGAGATTTTGTGGACTCTATTTCAGGTTCAGAAACACCCCCGTCCTATTTCTTTTCCTTTTTTCCACCTATTTTTCTTCTTGAATCACATGTTTTCTTATTATCTTTTAATTACCAAGTTTATTCTTTGATTAAGAAAAGGAATTCTTTTAGAAAAACACTTTAACATTTAATACGATGAATTTGAGGCTCCTAAACATGATTCCTGGCGACCATCTTATATAGCATGAGAAAATATTGTTTTCAACACCTATATTTTCATAATCATATCATATTAGTATATACAAATTATCTCAAGTTAGTGTTACAGACCGATCATGTTAATATCCATAATATTGTTTAACCATTTTTCAAATATATAATCTTTACAAAATCCTTTTGTTGATATTTACTTACTGATATAAGGTATCAAGGAATTTAATTGCTACCCCTCTAAGTGACGATGGTTGTCATAGGGTAAGTAACTAAGTATGCTTAAATATATGTGTTTCTAATTTAGAAGTCATAGTGTTGTATTAGTGAAATTATTATGGTGGAGGGTGTTGATTGTGGCTCGGGTATAGGGTAGCCGATTGGCTACACCATTCCTTGTTGTTTGGGTGGGTTGGGCGGGTGGTGGAAACTCAAGATGTTGGTGGATGTATTAAGGTGTTTTAGGGTAATTAATTTAGGGTATAAGTAAATTGACAATGTACGTGATCACTAGACGTTAGGGTACGTGGTTTCGGTGACCACTTCCCCACCCATAGGATTAAAGTTTACCCGAGTCATGTCTCTTTGATTTGTAGTTTTCTAAAAAAGGCTATAATGATTTATATAAATGAAAGGAGTGTATGCACATGCCCCTGAAACAATTCACTTAGTACTGACAGAATTGCTTTGTAGCTAGATTATATTTACGTGTTTGTATAAAATAATATAATATATTTCTTTCTGGAAATAGTTAGCGTTTATGTAAATATTTATATGTTGAACTAGGAACATTTTCCGGGCACTCTTAACTGGAAAAAAAAAATGTATTTGAACTTAGTGAACTTCATATTTGTTGTAGTACGTCTGTGTATCTAGGTTTTAACAACTCAACACATATATAGATACACACACAGAAGCACATTATTGCTTTTAGTAATGGTTTTGATAAAAGATAATCAAAAGCCATAGTTTACAAAACTAAAAAACCAAATGACGTGTTACCCTATTTCATAAATTACATAAAATATTACTGGTTTAATAATTTAAAGATAATGATGTTAACCAATGATGTGAATATGCCATATATAATTATATTGCGTGTCAAAATTGACAATTTTCAGGCAGTTAACCTTATTCATTATTATCAAACTAGTTTGGACCTCGTATATTAAACGGGTAATTAAAAAAAAATATATTGTAGACTATATGGCGGGCTAGAAACGACTTCATTTTAATCAAAAACATGTTTTGGTTCGAATAAATTAAAGTTATGAGCTATTTGTGGATCATAAATCGTGGGAGAATGGCAGACATGTCTTGAAAGTCTTGGTGTAGGTTTGATAATGTTAAGATGGGATAGGCTTGATAGTTTTCTGTTGTTGTTTCGGACTGTGGTGTTTGTATGTTTCGGATTGATCTTGGTCGGGCTTTGTTTTCCCGGATTTTCCATGCTAGTCTCTTGCTAGCGTTTTAATAAAGTTTCGTTGATCGTTCAAAAAAAAAAAATATAGGACGCTAAAAAATATAATCGTCAAAATATGTTTTTAAAATAATAATATCTAATTATTAGCAGTTTTTATCTTTACTATATAATCTTTATTTATATATATATCTTTATCTTTATGTTTACTATATAATAACTAAAAATCTTTTATAACACATGTCACTTTCTCATTCCTCCTCACATTAATTTTTTTAATCTATATCATATTAAATAATAATAATACTAAATCATAATTTTCCCATTTGTTTCCTATTAAATAATAATCATATTTTCTGTCTTTCTCTCTTAAAAAAAAGTAAAAATTCATAATTTTTCACTTCGATCTCTTTATTTTAATATTTTATTTTAACTACTTAATCAATTAGTAGCCATTTTGCTTTTATTGAATATTCAACCACGTGTATTACGTATGTTTCTAACCTAATATTAAATAAAAAGCAAAGTAAAACGTTATAATAAGTAAATAGTAGATTAAAGTTTATATTTTTAAGATATATTTTTTTTTTTGAACGTTAACTTTCATTAAAAACACGGGGAAGACCTCAAGATAAGGAAATCACCCGAAACTACAACATATACAAAGGGCTACTACACCACTCCTCCCAAAGGAGGTCGTTGAAGTTAGTCCTATACTTAAGCCACAAAAACGACATGGATTTGACGCTACTAATTACAATCGAGACCTTAGGTTCTACTCCTTTAAAAGTCTTCTCATTTCTGGCTCTCCATATCATCCAACATGTCACAATAATAATCCCATGAACTATTTTCTTGCTCCACTTACCTCTAGAAACATGCTTATACGATAAGAGAAGATCTTTCATATTAGACACCAAAGGCATTTGCAAACCACACCATTTCCAGATGGCCGACCAAACTCCAGCCGTAAACCCACAATCCAATAGAATATGCTCCGTAGTCTCTGGATCAGAATCACATAACTTGCACCGATCGTTGGGAATGAAAACATTTCTTCTTTTAAGCGCTTCGACAGTTGGAATCCTATCCATTTCCGCTCTCCACGCAAAGATCTGACACTTCGACGGGACCCAACTGACCCACTTAAACTTAAAAAAATTATCAGGCTCCCGATCTTTCTTCGCTTGGGCTTTAACTTCAGCGACCGAAAAAACAGGCATACCGGCCCACTCCCACGTGTCTTGTTCAGCATTTAATTGGGCCTGCATCAATAAACAATTCAATTCGGCCCATTGTTGCACCTCACCCAATTCCATTGGCCTATCATAATCAACTGGGCACCACATATCGTGTAACCTGCACTCCTTAATCGTTCTCTTTTTCGAAGACGCGCCCTTGTAAAGAAGAGGAAATTTGATCATCAATGGCACATCAAGCAACCATATATCCTCCCAGAACCGGATACGGCTACCGTCCCCTAGTCTCCCTTTTAGAAGCTCTAGAAAAAACTTTTCGCCACATTTAAACCTTTCACAATTCTTGACTATAGCGGACCAAACTCCCCCTTTGCCTGAAACACAAGGAAGCCCGGACCATCTACTCCGGCCATTATGACACGCCAAGATAATTGACTTCCACATAGACCCTTCCTCAACACGAAAACGCCAAGCCCATTTCGAAAGCAACGCATCATTAACATCTTTAAGCCGACTAATGCCCAAACCCCCTTTGTTTTTATCCCGAGTCACCTTCTCCCACGCCACCCAATGGAGTTTGTTCTTTTCGCTTGAGGCCGACCACAAAAATCGTTTCATAAGGCACTCAAGTTTATCTATCACCCCAACCGGAGCCTTGTATAAAGAAAAGAAATAAATAGGAAGGCTTTGTAATACCGATTTAAGCAAAGTCAACCTCCCACCAAATGAGAGGAGGGTCGCCTTCCAAGAAGAAAGCCTCGCCTCAAAGACTTCAACAATTTTTCGCCAACCATTAATTCTATTCATGTTTGCACCTACCGACACCCCCAAATAGTCAAAAGGAAAAGAACCCACTTGGCAACCCACCGCCAAAGCTAACCCGTTGACCTCTTCAATTGTTACTCCCGACCCATAAAGGAATGACTTATGGATATTAAACTTTAGGCCGGAACAAAGGTGGAATATTCGAAGAATTCTCGCCGCCACCAAAATATTATTGACCGACCAAGTTCCCATCAAAAGAGCGTCGTCCGCGTAAAATAAATGAGAGATCTCCGGACCTTTCTTGGCTAAAGAAACCCCTTGGAAAACACCTAACTTGCTAGCTTTATTAAACAAACAAGTTAACGCTTCCATAACAATTAAAAATAAATACGGCGAAATAGGGTCACCTTGGCGTAAACCTTTTTGACATTGGAACTCGAATGTTGGAGACCCATTAACAAGAACCGCCGATCTCGCCGAAGTTAGAATACCCTTAATCCACAAACGCCACTTCTCCGGGAAACCCATTTGCTCAAGAATAGAAAGGAG
The DNA here is from genome assembly GCA_032199755.1 of Ambrosia artemisiifolia. Classification (NCBI taxonomy): domain Eukaryota; kingdom Viridiplantae; phylum Streptophyta; class Magnoliopsida; order Asterales; family Asteraceae; genus Ambrosia; species Ambrosia artemisiifolia. The sequence continues at coordinate 25,027,588 of CM063513.1, read as the reverse complement.
AAAAGACCAATTGACATTGTCATATGCTTTTTCAAAGTCTATCTTCATAAAGAAAACGCTTTTCTCCCTCCTTTTACACCATGAAAGAACTTCATTAGCCATTAAGGGACCATCTTGGATATTTCTATCACTAAGAAAGCCCGATTGATTCTCCGATATAACAAGCCCAATCACCTTCTTAAGCCTCAAGGACAAGACTTTAGATAAAACTTTGCTAATCGTACCCACCAATGTAATTGGTCTAAAATCTTTAAGGCCAAGAGGATTCTTTATCTTCGGAATTAATGTGATAAACGAAGAAGCGCAACCACGACTAATCATACCCGACTCAAAAAATTCATTAAATATATTCAAGAAATCCACTTCAAGGGTAGTCCAGAAATGACGAATAAAATTAAAATTGTACCCATCCGGACCCGGAGCTTTGTCCTTGCCACATTCAAAAACCGCACGCTTAATTTCTTCTCTTGTAAACGGAGCAATGAGGCCCTCCGCCATACTAAGAGGAACTTTCTTCAACTCGGCACATATGAGAGCAGGGCGGGAAGGCGTATGATCTTTAAACTGGTTGGTGAAATACCTCAATACCTCCTTTTTGACCAAACTAGGTTTGGAAACCCATTCCCCATTTACCATAAGCCCTTGAATCGAATTAGAAGCCTTTCTGCCGTTAATGATTCTATGAAAAAAAGCCGTGTTATCATCCCCATACTTGGCCCAATTGACCCTAGACTTTTGTAATAAGTCCTTGGCCCGAAAACACTCGTGAACCTCTATACCCTTTTTGCACTCTTGCCAAGCCCACTCCTCCTCCTCTAACAAATCTCTGTGGTCCATCTCGGCCTCAATTTTCTCAAGATCATTTTTTAAAATCTTGAGCTCTTCACCCTCTTTAGCTTCTACCTGTTTCTTCCAATCAATCAGAATTAGTTTTAAATACCTGAGTTTAGAAGAGAGCACCACGTCCGCCGCCCCTGACATATGAAAATCTGTCAATGCCTTGGTCACCACCTCAACACAACCATCTCTATCTAACCAAGAGTTGAACCATCTAAACGGGCGAGGACCAAAGTTAACATTCACCAAAGATAAAAGCAGTGGAGAGTGATCCGATAAGTATCTCGGTAAGGCCCTCAAGCAAGCTTCCGGCCAACGATCAAAAAAATCCGAATTAACCAGGACTCTATCGATTTTGCTGAGTTTCATCTTAGAACCTTTCTTGGAGAGACATGTGAACATACTCCCTTTCATACCATATTCCACGAGACCTACCATGTCAATAAAGGAATTAAAATTATCCGCATCAGACCGGTCAAAGAAGCACCCTTTCCGATCCTCCACAAACCTAACCGAGTTGAAATCCCCAAGCAAGCACCAGCAACCGGCACTACCACTGATAATACTCGAAAGCTGCTCCCATAAAGGCCTTTTGTTAACCAACTTATGAGGCGCATACACATTTAGAATATTAAGCAAAGTCCCATCTTCTTTTAAAAACCCCTTAACAAGAATGAAGTGCTGATGCGAAACAGAAGAGAGTTTGGTGAACTTGTTAGGATCCCACAAGGACACCAGACCCCCCGAGCGCCCCAAGGCTTCAACAAACTCAACCTCAACAGGAGAGTTACCCCAGAACTTAGAGAAATTAAAACCCGACATATCCCTAAATTGTGTTTCCTGCAAGGCGACGAATGAAACACTGTTTTGTTGCTTTAATCGTTTAACCCACGAGTCTTTACCAGAGACTCCCAAACCCCTTATATTTAACGAAAGAAAATTCATATCGGAACAGATTGTAATCCTTCTTGTAAAACGAGTTCACTAACCAAAATACTTTTGTCTTGAAGTTGAGCTCCCAAAGAGACCCCAAGCTTAATCGTTTCTTCCACTTCTGAAGCAACATTCAACGGCATCACTGTTTCCGTAGAGACCGGAAGGTGATGAGTCACCGGAGGAGGTGCCACGTCGTCAGCCGATGAAGATCCCATTTCCATATTAGCCAATAATTGTTGAAAAGAAGGAACTGGTTCTGCTGAGTGTCTGACAACATTCACACCAGATTCAGCAAACTCAGGAAGGGGAGTAACTTGACAGGAGGCCATAGGAGAGAAAGTGGATCGTTTTTGGGCTAGGACTTCCGCCGTATCCATTGGCCCAATAAGGGGATCTAAATTAAACAAATCTTCACTCATGGTCTTCCTTTTGGACTTCTTTTTGCTTGGGCCAGATAAATGGGCTGAACCACTTCCAGATCTTTTGTAACGAATAGTCTTCCTTTTTTTGGATAAAACACATACAAACCCCTTTTTCTTTGCCTTCTTGTCACATGCAGTCCCTGAACCCCTATTATTTGCGCCACTTTTGACTTGGTTACCACTCCTATCATCCGAAAATTCCTCAGAGTCATTAAGACCAATAACTCGATTAGCAGAATTCATGGATTGATTGGGGGTTACCAAAAATTCCTCTTCCAAATTATTACTTTCCTTATTCAATTCTCCGGTGAAATGAGAATCGGCTTCCGGTGAAGAATCCGGCGACTTCATTGACTGTTCATTCATCTTCTTAGAGTCATCGGCTGGGGTGTTGTCTTGCACGTACACAACCTCCTCAAAGTCAGGGGTCCAATCACCTTGGTCCTCCGAAACCCAGATTCGATACTTCCGATTGTGCCAATTGAGAGTGATTTCATCGGAGACTCTCTTTCCCTCTCCCACCAACACTCCGATATATTCTACAGACAAATCTCGATCCTGTTCAGACATGTTTGCTTTATGAACGATCTTACCGAACATACTACCAATCGAGTCAAAAACGACATTGTTACAGAGATGTAAAGGAACACCCTGAATTTTCAACCATGCAACCCTTTCATATCCGAAAGATTGACCTTCCCAAAAGGATATGGACGCGAATTGATCTTTCAAATTATTAGCCTCCTCATAAATCATCGTGGCCCTTTCTTTACTTTCGAAGGACAAAAGCACATCAAGACCACCTAGATATTGGACAGTAACCACACCCGGATAAATGGCGTTAAGAGTAACGTAAACTTTTTTCACAGCATCAACATTAACCATCTTAGCAACCAAGGCCTTCCCATGCAACGCAGAAAACGCCTTGACATTCCCATCGATGGTCACCGATTTACCTACAAGACGATCTTTGAATGATCTTGAGCCGGAAACAAACGATCCCCCATTAAACCCCTCACTCTCTTTGTTAGGAAAAATATTATTATCATTATTTGTATTCTTAGATTGCCTCTCATTTTTTTCTGAGTATGTATTATTATCATTATGATGGGTATAATTCTCTCTATGGTTATCAATCTCTCCGTCTTCTAAAACAAAACGAGCGATATTAAACCAAAGCTTCTCCTTGCCCATACGAATCCCACGTAGATTTCTTAAAAGCTCCGATCTATCTTTCACATCCAACATTGATATAAAACCAAACCGATTGCCACTTTTATCGCGTTTACGAGCGATATACAAATCAAAGATCTGGCCAAACGGTCTTACCTGAGTCGCTAAATCATTCCCGCTACATCCCTCTGGTAGACTAGAGACGAATAGTTTAGTTATGCGTGGTAGGATGTTCTCCGGGATCGAGTTCTTCCGGCGCCGTGTTTCCATAGAGAGAAAACCTGACAACGATAGCCTCAAGATCTTTATATATGCATTGATATTAATTATATATTTTTAAGATATATTTTGACTATTATATTTTTTAGAAGTAAATTATATATAACTACAATTCGTAGTGTCGGCCCCCTCACAGTATTACTGTACACCAACATATACATACAAGTAACATATCTATACATTACATAATTATTTCTTGGTCAACTTTGGTGACCTTCGGTTTACCGAGGGAATCTTTGCAAAGCTTTTGAACAGCGGCTAGAAGACGAAGGTTGAGATTGCCGCGGTTGTTTCCGGCGAACTTGCTGACCACTTGCACCGACAAAATTACGAGTGTCACCTCCGTTCAAACTGCTAGAAAATTACGAGTATGCCCTTCGTTCAAACTGGCAATCCGGCCGAAGAACAACAGTACTGTCGTTAAATAAGATGGTTGCGTTGTGCCTGTCGTTGGTAGCCACTGAATTTGTGGCTGAATCTGGAAAACCTCACGTGATGTAGGAGAGGAGATACATAGTACCCCGGCCGACGGGTTAGGACGATCGTTATGTTCGCATGGGAAGGTGTACAGACTATTAGAATATATTATTTAGGGTTTTAGTATAGAGCCCACGGGCCCGGTTTATCTCTATATATTGTAACCCTATTGACTGGATTACAACCAACCAATATTCAATAGGGTTACAATATATAGAGATAAACCGGGCCCGTGGGCTCTATACTAAAACCCTAAATAATATATTCTAATACAGATGAATGGAGACGGTGGTTGTGTGGCATATTCTTAGCGGAGGCTATATGAGCGAAACCGAAAAGGAGCTATCGGTGCCGACAAAGGTCAATACGAGGAGACCGCCACGATGACGAGAAAGAGTCTCCGTTTAGTTGGTTGACGACGGTGAAGGCGGGTTAAGGAGGACGAAAAGCTCCTGCCGTTTGGAAGAGAAGCAGTCCATTGTTGAAGTTTAATGTGTGGTTGTGGTAACGGTACTGGACTAAGTTCATAAATGGGTCAATGTGTTTGGTTTTTGCATTTTTTGTTGTCTTCATCTTGAACTTTAAAATGAAATAACTAAGTCCGATTATCGTCCATTCGAAACCATCTAAGACATATTGTTAGTAGCTATAATGTAGCGCATTGTCATTGCGCAACAAACGACAATGTGTTTTGACCGGTTTAGCGCGTCGCAACGCGCGCGCATTGGTAAAACCTAGTTAAGATACGTTTTTTAAGTATCAGATAAGATTGTAGAATTTATAGTATATGTTATCAATTCCCATGTCAAATATTGTTTTCGGTTGATATAACGTGCAAACAGTGATGTTTACGGTAAATGATTTATTAGTACCTTTATTTGATTTTTTTTTTTTTTAACGGCCAACGAAACTTTTATTCAAAACGCTAACAAGATGCTAGCACAAAATGTTCGAGTACAACAACCGGAAACCAATCCGACAATACATAACCCGACAAACCAACAAGAATAAACCCGAACACTATCCCATTTTACTCATGTCAAATCTACCCCAAAAATCCCATGTCATGTCCGACAACTTCCCACAATTAGAAATCCACAGGTAACTCATGATCTTTTTCTCCTCAAAGACATTCTGAACCACAATCGGCTTATTTTGATTATAAATGAGATCATTTATCGCTTTCCACAAGCTCCAAAAGGTTGTTAGCACAACCCCATAAAACGCCTTCTTTGCCCGAACATTAGATATAGCCGTCTTGTAATAAATTAATAGATCCCGCACATGGAAAGCAAAAAGATTTGGAACCCGACACCACGCAAAAATCACCTGCTAGATCTCCATAGCAACCACACAACCTGTAAACAAGTGTTCAACCGACTCGACATTGGCTTCACACATGCGGCAATAAGGTGTGTCTACATCAATATTTCTCCGAGCTAATGCATCAGCAGTCGGGAGACGATCTAGAAACGCCCTCCAAGCCACTATCCCCACTTTCTTAGGGACCCAATTACACCACTCATAAGACGCCTCCGGTATAGTACAAGTTGCCTCAATAATCCGTTTCTTTACTGACCCCACTTCGAAGTTTGTAGAACCATTTATATTTGCTGTCCACAAATCAGCAAACTGAAGCTGTTCTGCAGCATTAAAAACTGCACGCCTCCACTCCCATTTGAACTGTGTTCCCTGCAGCGAAGGCTGGCAAAGATTGCATGTTGTTAGAAAACTTACATTGTGATCGCCTCAACACCTCTTGTACATGAAGCTTGCGTGTTTCCAAGTCCCTGCACTTGCTCAGAAAACAAAATCATAGACATGAACCGGGCTTGTGTTTGACACAATTCCCTTAAACAGATTCTTCGTCTGTTCCCAGGGTACACCGGTTCGAAGCAGTGTCGATGGTGCACTGCCGGACTATCCCACTTGCCTGAAAAGAAACCGGAAGAAGGCTGCTTCTGAAAACGTTGCAGCTGCAGCGATCAATCATCAATATATGCGAGTGAATATTTCTGTTTCGTGTGTATGTGTATATGAATAATCAGAAGTTTTCTTGATCCTGTCCAAGTTCTTATAGAGAGATAGAACTTGAAACCTCTGCAGCAATAATTCACTAATCAAATTCGAGATTAATGGCAATTAATCTCGTTTATTATTGCACTTAATTGCTGTTGAAACAGTTTCTGGAAGAAGCTCTTTAGTTACAAACGTTAAAACTAAAATGGGTAGCAAAAACCGTGTCGCGCGGACCCGGGTTTTTCGAGCTGCATTCGTGTCCGCAGATGCGGGCGTCGCGTTGATTCAAGAATTTTTCCCGAACCAGAACCCATTTTTGCACCCCCCCCCCTGCGCGCGCGGGTAGGTGCCAGAGTATAAAGTAACACAAAGAATTTACTTCCTTCCATTTGGTTTCTCCTTATAAACCCATCACAATTTCATCTCCCAACCAATGTGGGACAAACTAGACTCACATTCACACACATATTTCCAACAATCCCCCACATGAATGGGAGTTGCTTACAGAAAACAACCTCATTCCGATTAAATTTCAACAGTTGAGTTTTGCATACGATAGGTAGGTGTGACCCTTTGAACCTTCGCTTATGAAACGCACTTAGCCCACTGGCTCTGAGTAGAACGCGATGTCTTTGAACTCGTCTGCCGTTTGTGTGGACGACAATACGCTTCACACAAGACTCTCCCTAACAACGTCAAGTCCTCATAGTTGTGTCCATTATGGTCATGGACACGTGCCTGGTTCTGCGAGAGCTCTTAAGTATTGTGCCCCAACAATACCCTTCGAAGCGACCCCACTTCTCTCTCACATAGGTGATCTACTGGGACTGGTTACCTCAGTTAAATCATTAAAAGCCATAGGCTTAACCTCCACCTTGTCACTTTTTAGGAATGGACTAGGAAGCTTATTTAATTTATAGTAAGCTCCCTTTTTCAAAACGTGGGGTTTCCACCAACTCTCCCCCACAGTGACCTTCGCCAGTTCATACAATTAGGTTGTCCTATTGAACTCAGATCTTGGGATCTCCAGTCAACTGAGTTAGGTTTCCTTCGCATAAACCTAGCCTTTCATGGGCTTTAGCCCCATTCCTATTGACGACTTCTGAACTAACTCTCTGCTTAAGCCTTTTGTTAGCGGATCCGCGATGTTATCCTTTGACTTCACATAGTCAATAGTGATAATTCTTATAGAGATTAGTTGTCGTACCGATCATGCCTACGTCTTATATACCTATTCTTAATGATACACATTGTGATATGAGCTCTGCCAATTACCGATTGACTATCGCAGCGTATGCATTGGCCCAATGCCGGCTTCGGCCACCTAGGTATATCCTTAACAAATTGACGTAGCCATTTTGCCTATTCATCCTCTTTATCCAAAGCGATGAATTTTGATTCCATCATGGATCTAGCAATAACCATTTGCTTAGATGATTTCCATGTTATCGCGGCACTTCCCACTCGTTGCCTTGGAATCATTCGTGTAAGATATCCAATTCGCATCATAGTAAATTCAATAACTGTTGGATATCTTTTATATTGCAGCCCGTAGTCTCGTATGTATCCTAATTACCAAAGCACCTGTGTCACGTAATTCCAATGAATTAAACTTGGAATGCTCGTGTATCTACTTAGCTTGCTTGCTAAGTCTGGTCTGATACAACTTATCAGATACATCAGGCATACATCAGGCTGCCAATAATTCTTGAGTACTCTAATTGGTTAACAGGCTCACCTCGTTTCTTAGCTAGACATTGACTCGTGTAAATGAAAGTTCTAGCCTCATTAGAGTCATTTCCATTAAATTTCTCAAGAATTTTTGTCCACATAATAGGACTGACTTATAACAAGTCTGTTCTAGGTTCGTGTGATTTGTGCTTCCAAAATCACATCCGTTCATGTCAAACCTTCTATTTTCAAATGCAAGTCACCTCCACACTTGTTATTGGATAACTACCAAATGGGGTGATGAAAGTTTCTTCCTTTCATATGTCGCTTAAAACTTCTCAAGTACCATTTTTACATCCCTACGGATTGTTTCTTAAATGGCTCTCCCCCCACATTGCTTGCACTTTGATTAAGTTTGAGTAATATCACTCATGATGACATAAGACACCCGTGATAAGATAGTGACTATCTATATCTTTGTGTTATTGGGGTCATCCATTATATTACTCACACGAACCGTTTTCTGTGCTATATGAGTTCTCATATTCAGCTAAATAGTATCATAACCAATGAACTATTTATTCGGTCCTTTCGAGTCATCCTTTTTAATGAATTATATATTTTCTTGTACAAAATTCATTCTTATGTCTTCACATATGTTTGAATGTTCAAAGTTAATTTATTCTCCGTGGAGCATCTAAATTAACAAGCATTAGTCCAGCATGCTTTAGACTACGAATGCTTAGCATGTGAACAGAAGATACCTCATTCTGATTCTTCACAGCCTTAAGAGATAACTCACTATCTCTTCCTAACATTCACGTCTTAGTTTAGACACAAAATGAGATTTTGTTTACCATTCCAAAAACTTTGGTTTAAAGAATGCTTCAAACCATAACTAATTCATCCATTAGGATCAAGACTCGTTTGCCTTTAATCTCCAAGGCTTCACCATTGACTCTTTAGGACTTATACATAAGTCTTAACATAAGTCACTTTGATGAACATATTCATCATCAACAAGTCAATTAGATTGGCACTCGACGACATGACATTCACATGTCCCTAAGTGATATGTATATATTTGTTGAACTTATTTATTGGGTGACTCTCCCAAAAATATATTACGAATCCTTCATATAGTTCAACCAACATTGATGATTTGTAGAAACTCTACACGTCCATCACTATTCTAAGTCTTTTATAATAAATCTCGCAATATTTATCAAAGACTTTATGAATAATAACATATATTTCTATCATATGTTATAGTTATCAAAACTACGTTTGTGCATTTCTACGTAAATGCTCTCAACATTAGATGACATATCTCGTTTTCGTGCATTTAACTTCAATACACTTGCCACGTTGATCATGATTATCTCAATGGGAATGGATGAAGAGTTTTTTCCTTCTTAGTCACTTAATTAGAGACTTAAGACTCTAATAAAACCTCATCAAATGGCATTAAGAACTCTACTCAAGAGTTTCACCATATGAAATAAAACCTCATCAAATGACATTAAGAACTCTACTCAAGAGTTTCACCATATGAAATAAAACCTCATCAAATGGCATTAAGAACTCTACTCAAGAGTTTTACCATATGAAATAAAACCTCATCAAATGGCATTAAGAACTCTACTCACGAGTTTCAATCATACACTTAATTTAGTCTTAAAACTATAATCAAGTGTCATAAATAAATTAACTCTACTAGAGAGTTTTTTTTTTCTTCAATTCACCATATGAAGAGTTTTACCAATTAATAATTATAATTTACCAAATTATAATTTCAATATAATCCAAAGTATATATAACATATTATATATATCTTTAACCGGATTCATATAAACATCAAATCTCAAAGTGTTATTCTCTTCAACACTTTATCGTTCGACGAAATGATAACAATTATATCGTCTCATGGCATGTTTCGAGGTACTCCCTCAATACACTGTTCAAAGCAACAAAGTTGTTTAGACTTAACTACTTTTAAGTAGTAGAACAAGTAAATATGTCCAAAACAACATCAAGTTGATTTACACTAAATAGTCTCTCTAGACTATTATATGGTTAAAGTCATCATACATCTCATACAAGTATCAAACCATATATAATTTGCAAAAGACATGTTTTATTCATACAAACATTTCTACTTTTACAAGTATTTTCCATAAAGTATACATATTTATGTTTTGATTACAAATCAAAAACATGAACTCTAATATAGTTTATTATTCAAAACCATTTCTAACTCACTTGTTAGAATACAAACGATTACACGTTTCATCATATAGAGTTTTGGTTAAATAAACCTTTTCTAACACACCCGTTAGAAATAAACAATTACTAAAATCTTTTCAAAGGTCATTGGTTTATATTCTCAACCGTTTCTAACCTGCTTATTAGAAATACACGATTATGACAATCGTTTTAGACCTTGTTGGTTTATATAAATAAACCGTTTCTAACACCCACGTTAGAAAATTAAACCATCTACATAAATGGTATTAACTTTGGATTTTCCAAAGTATACACGTTTCAAACCGTCAAATTTTAACCAAACCGGTTTAATGTCGATTCTTTTCCAAAATAATCATTTCAATACGTTTGTGTATTTTGTACACTAATCCTTTCTAACACACTTGTTAGAAAGTATATACATCTCATTATGTCTTTACAAACTCATCAATTTCTAACACGCCCGTTAGAAAATCAATATATAAGTTTACACATTAAACTTACGATCTTATAGACAATAATTTCTAATACACTTATTAGAAATGTTTCATGACACGTTATTCTTTCAACGTCGTCAATTCTAACCAAGTGTTAGAAATACATGTTTCAAAACCTTATATTTTGAACCATTTATTTTCCAATACTTTCATTAGAAAATGTACATATCTCTAATATGTAAACTTATTTTTCCAATATGCTTACTAGAAAGAAACATTATCAAACATTACATTTTTCATGGGTTTTAAAATATAAATTATCTTACCTAATCCTTTCAAATAATCCGGTCTATACAGACACAACCCAAAAAACCCATGAACCGAAAATTTAATAAAATACTTCGGTTTTATAATTTAATTCGATGTACCAAAGAAAAGTTACAAACTCTCGTGAACCCAAATTCCTTAGGAAGAACACGAAGGTTTGTTTACCAATCTGTTTAAGTTTGTTAGAAAACTTACATTGTGATCGCCTCAACACCTCTTGTACATGAAGCTTGCGTGTTTTCAAGTCCCTGCACTTGCTCAGAAAACGAAATCATAGACATGAACCGGGCTTGTGTTTGACACAATTCCCTTAAACAGATTCTTCGTCTGTTCCCAGGGTACACCGGTTCGAAGCAGTGTCGATGGTGCACTGCCGGACTATCCCACTTGCCTGAAAAGAAACCGGAAGAAGGCTGCTTCTGAAAACGTTGCAGCTGCAGCGATCAATCATCAATATATGCGAGTGAATATTTCTGTTTCGTGTGTATGTGTATATGAATGATCAGAAGTTTTCTTGATCCTGTCCAAGTTCTTATAGAGAGATAGAACTTGAAACCTCTGCAGCAATAATTCACTAATCAAATTCGAGATTAATGGCAATTAATCTCGTTTATTATTGCACTTAATTGCTGTTGAAACAGTTTCTGGAAGAAGCTCTTTAGTTACAAACGTTAAAACTAAAATGGGTAGCAAAAACCGTGTCGCGCGGACCCGGTTTTTTCGAGCTGCATTCGTGTCCGCAGATGCGGGCGTCGCGTTGATTCAAGAATTTTTCCCGAACCAGAACCCATTTTTGCAACCCCCCCCCCTGCGCGCGCGGGTAGGTGCCAGAGTATAAAGTAACACAAAGAATTTACTTCCTTCCATTTGGTTTCTCCGTATAAACCCATCACAATTTCATCTCCCAACCAATGTGGGACAAACTAGACTCACATTCACACACATATTTCCAACACATGTAACATGTATTGATCACTCCGATTTGTTTAATTACATTTTTTTTTAATTATTGCATGTAACATGTATTGATTGACATCTAACTATTTAATCAAAATATATAATTGAACAGGTAAAACCTTCGAGACCATAGACCCGAGCTTAGAAGAAGTGATAGCAAAGATTGCCGAAGGAGATAAAGAGGACGTTGACTTGGCTGTAAAAGCTGCCCGACAAGCTTTCGATCATGGTTCATGGCCACGTATGCCCGGATGTGTGAGTATTTTTTTAGACCAGGTGTAGTCGAGCTTGATTCTGAGCGTGATGAGTAAGATAGCGCCCCCAACACCATTACATGGGGCGCCATCTTCGAAAATGAAGTTCAGGCGTGAAGTTTATAACGCCATAACAACACAAACAATAACGAATCAAATGTAAATGAGGAATATAATATTATGTTTTATTAAAAAAAAGGGGGAATCTTTATCACTAAAGGAATATAATATCAAGTTATGAGGGGCGTTATTTTTTCCCACCACCACTACATCCCATTTTGAATTCAAGCCCCATACTGACTCAGGTGACACGTAGACCAATCAGAAACAGGGAATTATAATTTTCACTCCCCACTACACATGGTATTTGGTTATGATACTATAAAAGTTTAATAATTATCATATACTTAATGGGGATGGTCAATTGAGAATAAACCTAATGCGAGAACAAAAATAACAAATGACATAATGAATAAACGACATAATAGTAAAAATTAAATAATTTCATGTTACATTAATTATTATCTCTCTAATTAATTAGTCATTACACATTATCTTACACATTATTCAAAATTTGTCATGCACATATCAAAATTCTTCCTACATATATCGAAATTATGATACGTTTATCCTACATATATCGAAATTATCATACGTTAATTTTACACATATAGAAATTCATCATACGTATATCCTACAGATATCAAAATTCTCCTTCATTGTAATTAAGTTTGCTTTGAAAGAATATATTTTAAAAATAAAATATGAGTTTCATTTATTTAACTAATTTATAAGGGTTTATAATAAATTAATAACTTATTTAACATTAAATACAATTATTATATAAAAAATTCTTATTGGCTTAGAATTTTATAAGATAATTTGTTCTTATTTCAAGTCTCCACCGTAGTCAATAGTCAATACATTATATATTTCCCATAATTATCATTTCTCAATCGAACTTTACTGGCTTTCTGCACAATACAATAATATTTTATTGGTTACATATAGAATTCGATATTGTCGATGGTGACTTTTGCGGTGTCACTTGCGTTGTCAAATTGTTATTGTGTCGTTTTTATTTGTTTTTTCATGATTTACAAATAAAAGATAATTGTTTACACTTTAAAACTACGTATCTTGTTTGAGTTCATATTCTTTTGATCTATATGACTTCTAATTCTTGTTATCGATAAAATAAAAATTTAATGAATGCAGTAAAAACTAAATTACTGTTGAAACATAAAATTCTTAATTAAGTTGTTGAAACAAATATACTTTTAAAGAAAAAAAGAGAGAGCGACAATGTTTGACTATGGTTATACTTTAATTTAAGGGAAAATCACGATTTTAGCCTCTTCTCATCTTTTTGAAGAGACGGTACACGGCTTCTAAGACGTCTGAAACGTTTCTCGAGAGGCTTTCGGTTACATCCAGTAAAAGACCACCACGTGTCTTCGGAGACGTGTCAGTGCCGCCGCAAGACATCTCTGGTGGGCCCTTGAAACGTCTTAGCTACTGGCTCGACTTCCCACTTAATGAACTCAGCCGACCCACTGGAGACGTCTCCGATGACGTTTCCGACCTGCAAAGGACGCTACCGGAGGCTTCTTTTGCAGGTTTTGACACGTCTCCAGTGACGACATGCACTACCTGAGACGTCTCTGATGATTTGAAATGTGAGACGGCACCAAGTCGTCTCGGAAATTGTGAGACGGCACCAAGCCGTCTCCTTCCATTGAACCGTCAACAATCGTTATATATAAATGCCCCAGATCACTTCATGAAATTTGTACTCCCTTTCCCTTGTGTTCTAAAGATTTACATATTTTTTATAAAATTTTTATACGCTTATCTGTTTTTGATTCTCATGACGTTTTTAAACCCTTCACTTTTCAAACCCAAGCCTACCGCCTCATGTAAACATTCTCCGAATATATTTGAATTGTTGTTACATTTGCATAAAACTACTTGGATCGTTGTTGAATTTTCACGTGGGTTAACACGTGTAGAATGCAACTTTGGTCTAGTAGTTTATAATATTGGCGAGTTCATTGACCTCCCAGATCTACATCATGCCCTACTGGAACATCTTTGTCCCACGTGTGAAAAGACATCGGTAGATTAGTTGGGAGAACTCGTCGTTTTCCTAATACACCGATTGTAAACCTCTGTCCATACATGCTTTATATGATGAAGATGAGGTTGGACAAGGGATATAAAGCACACTGGGCAATATTATTGCATAAAACGAGGATTGAAAGACTTTTATAGTGAAATGGTTTGAAGCAACAGATACGTCTCGGTGGTCAAAACAACGGATACGTCTCGGTGGTCGAAGCAACGGATACGTCTCGGTGGTAGACGTGTGCAACGACTTCGTCTTGTAAATCAAGATTATTGGTGTAATAGTATAGGAGTTGTAACTGAAGAGACAACGAGTATGACTTGGGTAAATTGAGGGGGTGGCTACTCGTGCTCACTACAGGATATAATCCTTTGCTCACAACGAAGGTAGATTTGTGGTCCGGTTAGCTAAAGAACAAGTAAGTAAACAACACACAAGATATAAGTGGTTCGATCTCGTTGACCTACGTCCACTGAAAAGGTTGTATCTTTATTACTTGGATGATTACAAATATCAAGACAAAGGTACAAGTGTATTACAAGTGTGTGTGTTTGAGTAGTGAATCATTCGACCTCTCAAAAGGAGGTGAAGTCCCCTTTTTATAAGGGAAGCATGGGCTGGACGTCTACGGCCCATCTTGGGAACGTTGGGCTTGGGCCCAGGCGCTGGGCCTGCCTTCCTGAAGCCCATTTGGTTGGATCTAGATCTAAAGTTCAATAAAGTAAACTTAGTTGAGAATGACGCCCTTTGATTGGTCCACGTGGTGCGCTATGGTTGGTCGGCAGGGGCGGCCCCCTGCCGCTGGTACACGTGGCGCAATATTGTGGACTGCAAGGGCCCCATTTTCCTCCTGGTGGCAGAGGGTATTAGGCGGCTTATCCTCTTCTCGAAGACAAGTTGAACTGACGTCTGGCCACCTGAGAGATGTGCAGCAAGTGGGGCTCCAGGGGAGCTGTATCTGGGCGCAGGCGGTTGCTAACCTTTGGCGGGGGGATCCCGCCAGATTTGGTTGGTGTGCTTGTGCCTGACAATTTATGCTTGCGGACCGTTGTCCGTTCGTTGTCTATTGCTGATCCGCGTAGGCGGACGTCTGTCTTGGAGATAATATTTGTGGGGTAGGGTGCGCCAAGGCACGGAACAAGTACCCTACCCCTTCAAGTCCCCCAGGTCTAGTGCCTCTCCTGGTCTCGCCAAGAGGTCTGGTGGGGTGCTGGACTAATATGTATCGCCTGTAGATGAAGGCTCATCCATGATATTCCTTATCCTCATGCTTGTAGCTTTGCACATTTGACGTAAGAGCGGGCGGTGCCGCATATATGGAAATAAACAAAGAGTGCGCGTTGAAGCTCTTTAGCATAATTGTATTTGAAAAGAGTGCTCGTTAGCTCTTTAACATATATGGGAATAAAGAAAGAGTGCGCGTTGCAGCTCTTTGGCATATATGTGTTTGAAAAGAGTGCTCGTTGCAGCCCTTTAACATATATGGTAATAAAGAAAGAGTGCGCGTTGCAGCTCTTTGGCATATATGTGTTTGAAAAGAGTGCTCGTTGCAGCTCTTTAACATATATGGAAATAAATAAAGAGTGTGCGTTGCAGCTCTTCATATTTATAAAGATAAAAGAGAGTGCGTGATGCAGCTCCCTTAACATGTATGAAGATAAAAGCGTCCCTTTATCTTTGACCATGCATCTTTTGTAGATTTTGTGAAAAGTGAAAAGACCTGTGCCATGTGATTACATGGCAAGTTATTATACATTTGAATTGTAAAATCTGGCGGAGAACGTCCTTTTGATTTTACGTCAAACCAGCGCCGAGTGATCACGTGGCAGTCTGGTTGTTGGAGAAGAGTTAATGCGCAGCCAAAGTTGTAATAACTATTGGAATGATTGGGAGTTAATGCGCCAGGAATTTGAAAAGATTTCTTCTATATTTGGGGGGAAACCGAGGAGGCGTGTTGAGGAAACCGAGGTGGTTGTTGAATGTGTCAGGTGGCAGAAGGGATGTCTGCCCAGTTGTCAGTCACGTCAACACTTGGGTGGAGTACCTTTTCGTCGTGTGTCAGGCAGGTAGCCGTACACGCGCGCGAGTGGGGTTTCCTTTTCATAGGAGATGCGCGGTGAGTGGAGGCCATTTATGTCAGGCGAGTGAACTCACGTGCTGACAGACAACTGTTTACCTCCAGTTGTTATTCCACGTGTAGCGTCCGGATGCTTCCTCGTCAGGGAGTTGGAGGGTTGCCTGCCGGTGGTACCCATCGCAATTAATGTGATGGGTATATATATCTGGAGTCCCGTTCTCTCTCCTCACTTTTTCCACAATTTTACCCATTTTCTCTCTAACTTCTCCTTTCAATCTTCAAGTTCTCTGGGGAATTCTTTGAAGTCTCCTGTGAATCTTCAAGTTCTCCGGTCGTTATTCAAATTTTCCAGCGAACTTTTCCAGAATTTTTTTTTGTTTTCTTTCTGTTTTCTGAACTTCAGCCATGTCCGAGGGCTCTAATGTTGAGGGTAATCTTGATAAGGTACCCCAGAAGACCAAAGGCTCATCCAAGCTGATGTTTAATACTCCGTGTAAATGGAGTGAACGTAGCTTCACAAAGTTTGTGAAGGCTATGGATTTTGACCCTTCCTGGGAGGTGGAGTTGCCGAAGGGGAACGCTACTGCACTGGCTCCTCCTACGGGCAAGATGACACTGTATGGAACCCACTTTGCTCTGTTTGGGTTCCATCTTCCGGCCACCAAATTCCAGGTGGATACCTTGATCAAGTACGTGATTCACATAACCCAGCTTAGTGGGTTTGGAATGCTCCGTCTTGTGCACTTTGAAGCTATTGTCGTGCACTGGATGTTGAGCCGACCTTCAATCGGTTCAACGTCTTTTATGTGATGACCAGGATGCAGTCATGGTTCAACTTTGCTCATCGTCCTCAGGTACAGCCGATGGGGACAACTCCTCCTAAGTCATTTCATGACTGGAAGGATAAGTTCTTCTTCATGAAGCGTGGTGTTATTCCGGTGGATATGTCCAGATGGTTGATAGATTCTATCTTCCCAATCTGGACTTCAATCCCTCTGGTATGAATATTTCATGTCAGTAACCTATAAATCCTGACCTTTTATTTTCTGTGCCACACGGATCAACTCCATGTCTTATTATTTTGTCTGATGAGGAGTCGATCGGATCCTCTGAGGAGCTGGTTCATCCAGCGGGTCCTTCTAGGTTACGTGGTATGCGTGGGCGTAAGAAAATGCCGCCACGTATACATAAGTATAAAGTATTGCCCCAAGCTGAGTCTGCGCCTTTGAGTGCAGGTGGTGAACGGCCATATTTTGGGCAAAAGGACAAGCGCAGAGAGTCTTCCTCTTCTGCGCCTGAAGATAGAGATGTACCCGAGTCTCCATTGAAGAAGAGGCGCGGGCTGGTGAAGGGGAAAGGTGGTAAGTCTACCACCTCCAAGGCTGAAGGCGCTCAGGGAAGTGTTCCTCCGCCCTTTTCGTTGGACATCAGTCCTTCGCCGGAGCGCCGTCCACTTATTCAAAAGAGTGTGAAGAAGGTGACGGGTAAGTTAGTTTGTATCATTTCTTTCTCTTTTCAATCCATATTTATTTCTTCAACTTTCGTTTTCTTTCTTGTAGTTGTGTCCCCTGTACTTGTTCCTGCTTCCACTTCTGGTCCGTCTCCTTCTGAGGCGGAAGCTGCTAAAAAGAAAGTAGAAGAAGAAAAGGCGAGGGCGGAGAAAGAGGCAGCTGAGGCCGTGATGCGGGCCAATGAAACTGCCGCTAAAAAGGATGAGGAAGAGAAGATTGCAGCTGAAAAGCTGCGGGTTGAGAAAGGGAAGGCTGATGCTGAGGCCAAGCCCGAGGCTGAGTTGAAGAAGGCTGCCTCCAAACAGCCGATCTCTGAAGCATCCCCAGCGGGAGGTGCTAGGGGTGGTGGAATCGTTGGCCAGACAGGTGAAATGTTGTCTAGCGTGTTTGAGTAGGAGCCTCCTCCTTAAACAATGTTGAATGGTGCCCCGCCTCAGGGGGATGCGGGGAGGAGGAGTGTGGAGAGCAGTAACCCGAGTTACTCCGCGGGCGATTCCATTTGGCGCCCGCACTGGAGTATTCGGGAAAACTCCTGCTTCACGAATCCTATCTGTTCGGAGGAGTTCGTGAGTGAATCTGTGCCTCCAAGGAGGGAGAATATCAAGATAGTCTTGAGCGTTCTCAGTTAGGCTCTGACATCTACGTCGCCCAGGCATTACAGTGCGCCGCAGTTTATTCAATAAAAATGCGTGATGAAGAGTTAGCGCGAAACATTGATGATTTTAATGCTGGTAGGGCGGCGCGGGCGGAAAGGGAGGAGAAACTGAAGTCAGAGGTGGAGAGGTATTGGAACCGAGCCTGTAAGGCCAAGGATAAGGTCAAACCTTGGAGCAAGATCATTCGGTGGCCCACAAGAGGTGGACGACACCTGCCAGGTCACTAACCTGGAAATAATGAAGTTGAAAGAGCAAATTCAAGCTCTTAAACATGAAATTCTAAGCTTCAAGGTGCCGCCGAGGGTCATCAGAAGGCGCTGGCAGACAAGGATTCTGAAGTGGCAGAAGCACGCTCTGAATTGAATGCCAAAGATAAGGAGCTTATCAGTGCTACTACCCGTCTGTCTGATTTGCAATTTTAGAAGGATGCGTGGTTGAAGGAGAAGGCGGCGTTGGTGGAAGAGAGGGCCTCACTGGAGGAGATCAAACAGTGGCGCAGACCGAGGCAGAAAACGCCAAAAGTCTGCTGGACCAGGCCACCAGCCCCCAGGAGAAGGCCCAGGAGTCCATCCGCTGGGTGATGACTGGAGACATTTATGGGGTAAGTTCTTGACCCTTTTTTCTCCTTGGTAATTTTTATTGTAAAATTTTTCTAACACTTGGTTTTTTTTTGTAGATCTTCAAGCGGTTTTGGAATGAACCTAAGCTTGGGGACCAGGTTGCCGCCATCGCTGCTGCTGCGCATGTTGCCGGGGAGGCTGAGGGATTCGATATTGGGTTTCATCATGCGCTAAATCAAGGGCATATATTTCAAGGTCCGCATTATGACAAACCCGGAGAAGCTGAATATGAAGCCGAGCTTGCCAAGTTCGAGCAGATTGACTTCCACATACTGAAGACAGTGAACGATTGTAATCAGTATGCTGACCCGACAGCCGCCCTCCGTTACTTTATCGATGAATCTAACCGTCTGGGTGCGGAGGCGTGTAAGAAAGCATAGCGGGAGGCTCGTGGTGAGGGCACTTCTAGAACGAATCAAGATGATGTTGAGAAGGAGCTAGTTGATTTTGAAGAGTCGGAGGACGAATAGGTTTAGATGTTTGTACTTGTTTAGCTTTTTCCTGTAAACACCAAGGTCTTTCAAGTGCCTTTTTTGAAATGGAAATTTTCCTCTTTATTTTGTGCGCACTTTTCATTCCCCGTATGTTTAGCGGAATGTTTGTTTGACTTAGGCTTGTTTCTCTAGTCCGGCGGTGGATAAGTTCAGTGCCCACGCCTTAGAGACAAGAGGCTAAGTAGTGAACACAGTAAATAGATGGTGAAAATTTTCATAAATCAAAAAGGATAGGCATGAGTAGCCATAGCTTTACAAAGATTGCTCAAATAAAACAAGTATGTAATATCGCCGCGTTCCAAGAGCGCGAAACAGGTGTACCATCTAACTTTTCAAACGCGTAAGCGCCTTTTCCCAGGATTTCTTGGATTTTTATGGTCCTTCCCAAGTTGGAGCCAATTTACCGTGTTTCTCGGCGTTAGAGGCTTCGTTGTTGCGAAAGACAAAATCCCCAATGTTAAACTGGCATAACTTTACCTTCTGGTTGTAATAGCGCTCCAACTGGTTTTTGTACCTAGCCTCTTTGATTGCGGCGAGCTCCTGCCGTTCTTCCAATAAATCTAGGTTTAAGCAGAGTTCTTGGTTGTTCTGTCCTTTGTCCGCCATGAGTACTCGTGCGGACGGTCACCCAATTTCTCGGGTATGACGGCTTCGGAACCGTAGGTTAGGCTAAACGGATTTTCACCGTTGCTTGTTTTGATAAGGGTGCGATTGGCCCATAAGCCATGCGGAAACTCATCCACCCATCCAGTTCTTTTGGTTCCAAGCCGCGTTTTTATGCCTTCGATTATACTTCTGTTTGCTCTTTCGACTTGTCCGTTTCCTTGCGGGTGGGCGACAAATGTGAAAATTTGTTGAGCCCCATTTGCGTCAGCCATTCCTGTAGATGCTGGTCTGTGAATTGGGATCCGTTGTCACTCATAATTTGGTATGGCAAGCCGAATCTGCAGATGATGAACTGCCAGATGAACGTGTTGATGTGTGCCCCGTCAATTTTTGTTAAGGGTTTTGCTTCGATCCATTTGGTAAAATAATCGATTGCAACTATTAAGAACTTGATGTTTCCTGGCGCCGTAGGGAATGGTCCGACAAGGTCAATCGCCCATTTCTGGAAAGGCCATGCTGCTGTAACAGGTACCAGGTCGTTTTTTGGGCGCATGGTATTTGGCAGGTGACGTTGGCAAGGGTCGCATTTGCGCAACCCTGCCACTTCATCAGGGTGCATTCCCGGGCAGTAATACCATGCGTTCATTAATTTGGAGACCACCATTCTGGGCCTCGCATGTAGACTACAGATGCCCTAATGAATGTCTCGTATGAGGAATGAGGCATCCATGGAATCAACACAGCGGAGTAACGGCCCTAAGTATGATCGGCGATAGAGGATGTCATTGGTTAGTTGATAATGTAAAGCCTTGTGCTGGATTTTCCTGGCTTCTGATTTATTTTCGGGCAAGGTTCCGGAGGCCAGGTAGGCTTTGATCGACGTCATCCAGTACGCATTGCCTGTTTGGATGATGTTGACCTGTCGTAACGGAACGGAACGGATGGTTTCTCTTATAACTCAACACGGATGTCTTTCCCATGTGTTCAAAGGCCGTTGAGGCCATTTTACTTAGCGCATCTGCGGGTTTATTCTCGCTTCTATTAATATGAACTATAGTGCAAGAGACAAACCTGCGCATAAGTAGTTTGGCCGATTGAAGGTAGAGTGCCATGGTGGCATCACGTGCATCATACATTCCATTGATATGTCCTGCTATGAGCATTGAATCTACATGCGCTTCGAGATGGGAGGCTCCCATTTTTTCCACAATGCGTAGCCCTGCTAATAGTGCCTCATACTCCGCCTCATTGTTTGTTTCCGAAAAGTCTAGGAGAATGGCGTATGTATACTCTCTGTTGTTTAGACTGATGAGACGTAGTTCTGCGCCCGCGCCGTCACTGTTTGAGGCCCCATCGGTGTAAAGGGTCCATTTTTCCATTTTGGTTGTGGTTGGCGCGGGCTCTTGTTCAGCGAGGCAGTCTTCGATTTTATCTGTTGGTATTTATGTGGCAAAGTCAGCGAGTACCTATCCTTTTATGGCGGGCCTAGGTTTGTAATTGATAGTATGCTCACCAAATTCGATCGCCCATTTTGCTAGGTGGCCTGACATTTCCGGATTCCGCAGTACATCGCTGATTCTGTAATCTGTAGGACATTGATTTGGTGTCCATGGAAATACCTGCGCAATCTACACGAGGCTTCTATGAGTGCTAGGACTAGTTTTTCCATTGTAGAATACCTTGTTTCCGCATCTAACAGGGTGCAGCTGATGTAATAAATGGGTGTTTGAAGTCCATTGCGGTCCACAAGGAGTACTGCGCCGATTGCCCTTTCCGTGACGGAGAGGTATAATGTTATTGATAACTTGGGTAAAGGTGCAGTGAGAGTAGGTAAATTCATAAGACATTTTTTCATTTCTTGAAAAGCGTTTTCCGCCTCAGGGGTCCAGCGAAAATTGCTTTTTTTCAGACAATTCTTTAATCTACAAATGGAAAAGATCTAGATGCATAATTAGAAAGGAAGCAGTTGAGGGCGACAAGCCGGCCCATGAGTGTTTGTACTTCCTTTACGGATGCGGGAGAAGGCATTCTTTCGATTGCCAAGATCTTGTCAGGGTTGGCGCAGACACCGTCCCGCGTCACGATGACGCCTAGATATTTGCCTTCTTCAATCCCAAAGGAGCACTTTCTAGGATTGAGCTTCATGCGCACCTTGCGCAACTGATCGAATGTCTTTTGAATGTCTCACAGCATGTGTTCTTCCTCCTTGCTCCTGATGACGAGATCATCGACGTATACTTCCAACCGTACGCCTATCTCGTTGATGAATACGCTGTCCATAAGGCACTGATAGGTAGCTCCCGCATTTTTTAGACCGAACGACATTTTTTTGTAACAGAAGGTGCCCATGTCTGTGCGGAAGGCTGTTTTATCTTCATCCTCCTTTGCCATTTGGATTTGGTGGTAACCCTTATATGCGTCCAGGAAAAATTTGAAACGATAGGATGCTAGGGAGTCCACCTTTAGGTCAATTTCTCGCAAAGGATAGCAATCCTTTGGACAGGCTTTGTTCAAGTCCTTGTAGTCGACGCACATGCGCCATCCGTCGGTTACTTTTCCTACCATAACTGGGTTGGCGACCCACGTCTGGTAGCGGATTGGGCGGATGATGCCTGTGTTAAGGAGCTCGTTGAATTGTTCATTCATCGCCTTTGTTTTCTCTGGCCCCATTTTGCGCATTTTCTGTACAACTGGTTCCACTGATCTATAGGTATTGAGTTTGTGTTCCGCGATTTCTCTCGGAACACCGATCATATCAGATGGTTGCCAGGCGAAGACGTCAATGTTTTTGACGAGGAGTTGTTTTGAATGCGCCCTTATGGAGTTAGAGATTTCATGGCCGATGACGACCGTTTGGTCTGGGAATTTAGGGTTAAGAACCCAGTTTTCCGGTTCCAAGCGTACCTGTGTTTTTGGAATTTTTTGGGGCTTAGCCATATCGACTGCGTGGCAGTCCTTTTTACGCTGGATAAACACAACGCCAGAGCGGGTGGTGAAGCCTACCATTTGATGAGGTGTGGAGGCGTTGGCGTTGAACCGTGCTAGGCCTTCCCTCCCTAGGAGGATGTCATGATGTGATGTTGCTGGTAGGACCATGAAGTCACACATTTCTGTGCGTTCCAGGGTACCGTCAGTCAGGGTGACTAGGAAAGATATCATGCCTCGTGGCATGATCACTTCATGGATTAAGCCCGAGATTGGTTCTTTGACTGGAACGAGGCGGGCTTTTTCTTCCTCATCCAATTGCTGAAAACACTGATCATAAATTATGTCAGTGCTGCTTCCACCATCTAGGAACATTGATCTGGTTCGATAATGTTGTACAACGGCGGTGAGTATGAGCGGCGCCGTAGAGGAGGGGCCGCCTGGTACTCTGGGAAGGATGACATCCGCCTCCTTCCAGGAGTCGTCATTTTGGCGGGAACGCTTTCCTTTGCCTTGGCGTTTGGCGTTCCCGAATATCATGTTACATTGGTGGCGCGGGACGCGTTAAACGAAGTTGGCTTCAAGGTTGCGAATGGGCTTTCGCCCGCCTTCTTCGCGCTTATCGTCTTGGTTGTTGCCCCGTCCACCCCTGTGAACGTTTTTAACTAAATGGCCAAGTTGGCCAGTCTTGAGAGCCACCTCAATCTCCAATTTCAGACTATAGCAGTTGTCTATAAGATGGCCATAGTCGTTGTGGTAATCACAAAATTTTGTGGTGTCCACATTTTTCCTCCTTCCAAGGGCCTCGGGCTCTTTGAAGGTAATTTGCTCAATTTTGAGCACTTGAGACGGTGTTTTTGTAAGAGGGGTCCAATCAGTGTTTTTCTTGGAGCGTCCCCTCTGGTCCCACGATTGTTTGTTGTTAATTGTTTGGCGGGCGAATATTTACCTTCGTCCGCTGTTCCTGAAATGCGTGAAAAGACAGACTGCTTGCCTTTGTTTCTGTTGGGATTGTGTGTCTCGTGAAAACTGCGTTGCTATTTGATGGAGCGCTCGGAGGATGCGTAGATTTTGGAAGCCCTAATGACTTCTTCCCAAGAGTCTGGTACTCCTGTCTTGCCAGACAGGGTCTTCATCATGTCCTCACTGCGGACTCCGTTAACAAAGCCCGCGCGCGTGAGTTCTTCACCACATCCAATTTGCAACGCTTCTTTGTTGTAGCGCACTATTAAATCCTTGATGGATTCATTGTCTGTGCGTTGACATAAGAGGATGTGGGCCTTATCCTTCTTGTGTCTTGTGAGGTGAGAGAAGTGGTCCTTGAACTTTTTGAAGAGGTCATCAAAGTCCACTATTCCTCCCACCGGGAGGTTACCAAACCAAACTCTGGCCGCGCCAGTGTGGGTCTGAGTGAATAAATGGCACCAGACCTGGATGGGCTAGAGGACTGTGGTACCTGCACATTCGAAATCATGCAAGTGATCGGTTGGATCTCGCAGGCCATCGTACTTGCCGATGCTGCTAGGGAGTTTTGCATGTTTCTCAATGGGGGCGATGGCTATCCGCTGGCAAAATTTGGAATTGAGGGCGAATGACTTGGGCCTGTAAGGCTTGTTCAGGTCATCGTCCTCCTTCTTGTGTGACGTGGCGGATTGCATCCGCGTAGTCTTTCGCCTTTTGGCTTTGGAGATTTTTGAGTCATCTGAGTCGGCGGTTTGTTGATAACCATCCGACTCAGATTTAGAGTCTACGAGGTACTGATCGCGTGTATTTCTACCGCGATCTCCACCACGAGACTTCGACCATGTGGTCTCCTTTTCTTTCCCCTTTCGGCTTTGTTTAGCCGAGGGGGAGGCAGTGTTTTTTGATTTACCGGCCTGGAGTTGGCCAGCATGTTCTGGTATATCTTGGGGTTCTTAAGCTGTTTGCAGAACAGCCACTCATCTGGGTCAACTGGTGCAGAGGGTTCGTCAGATTCTGTTGAATCTGAACAAGTAACTGCCCTGGGCGGCATCTCCACCTCCCGTTAGCTAAAGAACAAGTAAGTAAACAACACACAAGATATAAGTGGTTCGGTCTCGTTGACCTACGTCCACTGAAAAGGTTGTATCTTTATTACTTGGATGATTACAAATATCAAGACAAAGGTACAAGTGTATTACAAGTGTGTGTGTTTGAGTGGTGAATCATTCGACCTCTCAAAAGGAGGTGAAGTCTCCTTTTTATAAGGGAAGCATGGGCTGGACGTCTGCGACCCATCTTGGGAATGCTGGGCTTGGGCCCAGGCGCTGGGCCTGCCTTCCTGAAGCCCATTTGGTTGGATCTGGATCTAAAGTTCAATAAAGTAAACTTAGTTGAGAATGACGCCCTTTGATTGGCCCACGTGGCGCGTTGTGGTTTGTCGGCAGGGGCAGCGCCCTGCCGCTGGTACACGTGGCGCAATATTGTGGACTGCACGAGCCCCATTTTCCTCCTGCTGGCAAAGGGTGTCAGGCGGCTTATCCTCTTCTTGAAGACAAGTTGAACTGACGTATGAAACCTGAGAGGGCTCCAGGGGAGCTGTATCTGGGCGCAAGCGGTTCCTAATCTTTGGCGGGCGGATCCTGCCAGATTTGGTTGGCATGCTTGCGCCTGACAGTTTATGCTTGCTGACCATTGTCCGTCAACTGTCTACTGCTGATCCTCGTAGGCGGACGTCTGTCTTGGAGATAATATTTGTGGGGTAGGGTGCGCCAAGGCGCCAGAACTAGTACCCTACCCCTTTAGTAACATTATTCGTTCTAAAAAAAGGTAACTTGGATGTATATTGTAAATTTATTTTAACGTAATGTTTTTTGTGTTTACTTTTAATGTAATTTGTTTTTTTTAATAAAATGTTTATTTTTCTTTATATATTGTTTGACTTATAAAAATATAAATAATACATAGAATTGAACTGTTTGTTTTTTTTAACGGGGTTTTTTTAACGGGCTGGTAATTTTTTTTGATTTAAAATACTACTTTTAAACGTTTGTTTAATATTGTTTAAAGGTGTTTAAATTTAATTAAAGCATAAAACATAAAGAAGAACATAAAAACATAAGTTCATTAATATCTAAACATAAAATTAAAATACATTAAAACAAAGAAAAATAAACTTAAGGTTGGTGCAAAAATTGCCATGCCTCGGCATGGTAAAAAATGTTCTCGTATCGAGCCTGATAGTCCACATGAGTGAATTCTATAGCCAACTCGTGATCGAAGTCCGGATCCTCCCTCATCGGGTGCTCGTAGAGGGTGGTCTACTGATCACACTTAATGTTGAGATCAGCCCACTTCAGCTGGAGGTTTGCGATGGTCCTGTCGTTGGTGCCAACATGATGGTTGAAGTCGCTCAATACGCGGGCCAGAACCCCTCGGGGGGTAGGCCAAGCCTGAGGCCCTTTAGAGTTGTTGTATAGTCGGGTCGTTTGTGGCGTCTTTGTAACACACCACCAATGCCATCTCTTGTTCATTTGTTCAACGACTCATCTTTGTGTAGAGTGTGGGTGTTTCGTTTTTTTTAAACCGTGGTAAAGTGTGATTTCTAACACCACAGTTTGATGTGTTTATATACAAAATTTGGAACGGTTTCCCATTCACAATTTAATTTTACTGAATTTTTTGTTGGACGGTTGTAATAGTGTAAAATTAAATATTATTATCCGGTTTCAAAATTTAAACCGTGTGAAATTTAAAAAACAAAAGAAGTTTAGATATTTAAATGAACATATTTGAGAAGGTATGTTTTTTTGTAAAACATTTGATTAGAGGAAATCAAAGGGGAAAGATAAATGTGGTTGATTTTTCATCCTATTTATACTCATAAATTGTGTAAAAAAATTAAAACAAAAATTTGTCCTTCATAGACGGTTGGAGACGCCTGAGGACGACTCAGTCGAGCCAAAGACGGCTTGAGCCCAGACGCCACCGGAGACGTCTGACACTAATCTGGACATGTGGTGGTCTTTTATTGGATGTAACCGAAAGCCTCTCGGTAGACGTTTCAGACGTCTTGGGAGTCGTGTACCGTCTCTCAAAAGAGATGGGAACGGGCTATTCTGGTATTTCGGTCGGTCAACAAGCTAAAATCGTCATTTTCCCTTCATTTAATATATTCATTTAATGTTTAG
The DNA here is from genome assembly GCA_032199755.1 of Ambrosia artemisiifolia. Classification (NCBI taxonomy): domain Eukaryota; kingdom Viridiplantae; phylum Streptophyta; class Magnoliopsida; order Asterales; family Asteraceae; genus Ambrosia; species Ambrosia artemisiifolia. Next base: position 25,000,387 of record CM063513.1, on the reverse strand, counting down.
TAAATATAGTTTTCATTTACACTTACAAAATATTTCACCTTTGTTTGTTGTAACCAATCTATATGCCTCAAATTTTGTAGGAAAGAGGTAAAATAATGAATAAATTTGCTGATTTAATTGATGAAAACCTTGAAGAACTAGCGACATTGGAGACCATTGACGTGGGAAAAGTTTTTAGTTTTGAAACCAATGTGGACATTCCTAGTATATCAAAAGAACTGCGTTATTTTGCTGGTGCTGCTGATAAAATTCATGGAAAAACTTTGAAATTGTCTAGTGAATTTCAAGGATACACATTGCTTGAACCTATTGGTGTAGTCGGCCATATAATTCCATGGAACTTCCCAAGTGCCATGTTTGTTCTTAAATGTGCACCTGCTTTAGCCGCTGGTTGCACGATGGTCATCAAACCAGCAGAACAAGCGCCTCTCTCGGCTCTCTACTTGGCCCATTTGGCTAAACATGTAAGTACACAAGTGGTCATGACTTAATTGTTTATTTCATATAACTAATATTTATATGTTTTGTCAATAGGCGGGGATCCCTAATGGGGTTATTAATGTTGTGACCGGGTTTGGACATACAGCTGGTTATGCTATCGCGTCGCATATGGACATAGATTGTGTTAGTTTCACTGGATCAACTGAAGTTGGACGATTAGTAATGCAGGCAGCGGCTACAAGCAATTTGAAAGTCGTTTCTCTTGAACTAGGTGGGAAATCCCCTCTCTTGATATTCGATGATGCGGATGTTGATAAAGCAGCTGATCTTGCACTCTTCGGGAGTCTTGCTAACAAGGTATATCAAACTTCAAATGACAATATAAATTTTTAAACAAAAGTTGATTTCTTCTAAAAATTATACTACATTTTGTGTGGGTAGGGAGAAATTTGTGTATGTAGTTCGCGTGTATTTGTTCAAGAAGGGTTGTATGATAAGCTTGTGGAAAACGTGGTTGAGAAGGCGAAGATGTGGGTTGTTGGGGATCCATTCGATCCCTCCACTCGTCAAGGACCACAGGTTATTCTAACAAAATTTATCTGGTTGATCTTTATATTAATAAGCATGACAAATCTTAATGTATAGATATATGTTTAGCCTGTATAAGTAACATTACACTTCCATTTGTGTAGGTTGATAAGAATCAATATGAGAGAGTACTTTCGTATATAAATCAAGCAAAGAGAGAAGGTGCATCCATACTAGTTGGGGGTAAGCCATGCGGAGAAAAGGGATACTATATCGAGCCAACAATCTTTGAAAATGTTACGGTATGTGCAGAATACAAATTTTTAAGTACTAATTTGTGTTGTTAGTAATTTCTTATCATTGTCATCTAGGATGACATGCTTATTGCAAAGGATGAGATCTTCGGACCAGTTATGTCTCTTATGAAGTTCAAGTAAGAACGTTTTTTATTTATTTTACTTCTTATATGATTAAACAAGTATCATTTTCTTAGATTGTGATGCATAAATTATATTACAGGACAATTGAGGAGGCGATTGAAAGGGCGAACGCAACTGCATATGGCTTAGCAGCCGGGATTGTGACTAATGACCTGAACATTGCGAATAGGGTTTCAAGGTCAATTCGAGCTGGGGTGATTTGGATAAACTGTTACCATAATTTCGATTCAGGGTGCCCGATTGGAGGATACAAAATGAGCGGGTTCGGTAAGGATCATGGTATAGAATCCCTTGAAAAATATCTTCAAACAAAAGCTGTTGTCACTCCTATTTACAATTCGCCTTGGTTGTAAATCTTTACCATTTTAGTGCACTGAATGTTTGTTTCTTTGTGAAATTATAAATTACTGTATATGATTTTTCATCTTAATGGCATTTGGAGTTTTCTACTTTAGTTCAAGTCTTTAATTTAACTTCCTGATTTATGGGCCGAGCATAGAGATGCACAAATCGGGTTATATGAATGCCTGGTTCCGACTTCCGAGTATGGTATGGACTAGGGTTCGGGTATGTTAGGGTATTGAGAAATCAGATGTTTGGAGAAGCTGGGTGGGGTTCGGTACATGTATTGAGGAAAAATAACCCAATCATACGTAACGACTAGGTATTAATACTCAGTTTTATAAACAAAAAGTTTGTTATTTTAATTATTTTTGAAACATAAAAACTGTTTAAAAGTTAATAAAGAGCGTGAGGATAGAAAAAGAGATTTGTTTAGTCCACGAACAATTTTTTTTCATAAAATCTCGTTTAATAACTAATAATAAGTAAAGATTCTATTACAATACGAACACAAAACAAAAGGGACAATATATACAGGATGGGAAGAATGAGTTGTGATACCTGTCTCGATCCAGGAAAACTAGAGGATCTAAAAGAATATCCCAATCTTAAAGATACATAGGATTAATTATATATGGATCTAACACAAAAATAGAAAGATTTGAGTTGTTAGTCTTCGAGTTTTTATTTAAAATTATTTATATCTATATAAGTATGTATCTTTGTAAAAATACTTAAAACTAGTTTTAAAAACAAAATTTTATATAACCGAAAATTATTTACTTTATTATATTCACTTTTTGAACACACACATGTATATATGTAAATAAAAGGTGTAAAGTAAAACATAAAATATACTTCAAAAATTCAGGTACTTTATTGATACTAAAGAAATCGATATCAGATATAGGGTATAATTGGATCGGGAATATTGTATAACTAGTGTTGTAGCCCACGCTTCGCGGCGGGATCGTAAGATGGTGCTGGCGTTAAAGTGTCTATTACATGATATATCGGTGGGTTATTATAAACCATGCAGTATTTAATCTAAATGACGGTTTAAATAAGCAATCAACACGGTTAAGAAACATATCTAGAGTTAAAAGTTAACTTTAACTATAATGAGGTAAATAATCAAATATTTAAATTTGTTACTCGGTATATTAAAAGAGATGGTTTAAATTCAGAAGATGGTACAAATAAGCAAATAATATGATTAGATAAATACATATAAAGTTAATCAATGTGTATATATGTTTGGTGACATTTTAAGTTTTTCTTTGTTACAAAATAAATACAATAATTATTATTCCTATTGAAGGTATTTATGTAATTTTTTTTGGGTAAAACTTGCCACAAGATTTTTAGGACTTTGTTTGAAAATTTCTATATAAACTTGTCAATAACTTTTTAGAATTTTTTTCATCGGTGGAAAGGAACAATTTTGTACCATCATCTTCTTTGAAAAATAGTTTTAATTTTAAATTGGAATCAGTACATTTCTCCACTCTATCCTCGTCTACTTTCTCTCTCCACATAAATCTATATCCTTCCTTTGACTCTACCACAAAGCATCAACCCAACACTACCACAGCCAAAACAACCATACAACACCATCACTAACAACTGCAACCGCCACCGAAACAACCACCATCCAACAACCCCACTACTATAAGAACCATCCCACTCCACCAACACCACTAAACATTGCTTTACATATCCCTGAACATCACCGTCAACGCCTACCACCATATCCGCTGTCTACCGCTCTCTCCTACTGTATCTGAAAGAAAAAAATCCAAGCGGATCTGTGATGTTGATGATGATGATGACAGTGAGTTACGATGATGGTGAGTGTGGTGGTTGTGTGATAGTAACCGGTCACTTTTTCACTCCTTTCTCTCTTTCTCTCTCTCTCTCTCTATCTCTCTCTCTCTCTCTCTCTCTTTCTGTCTTATCTTTCTCTCTCTGTTTGTTGATGATGGCGGTGTGTGATGGTGGTCGTAGGGTGGTGGTTTGACGATGGTGATGGTGACTCTGGTAGTAGGATGACAGAGAAGCAAAGATATATATGTTTCGTTTAAAACCACGAAAACAAAAAATAAGTGAAAAATAAGACATATGACGTCATAAAAGTTGAACATATGGACCAATCATAAATTAAGACTGTTCACGTTATACTTTGTTAGTATATATAATTTGGCTAGAGTATTCTATCAAGTGTGAGAAACTAATTATGGTTACGGGTTCTAGGCTTAAAGTGTGTACCTGATCTATATCCTACGGTTGGGGTCGAGTTCGGCTTCAGGTTTGGAATACTGATATCGGGTAAGTTGGTCGGGTTCTGGGCACTCACATGTTACTAGAACTAGGTGTCTGATCATCGATTAATTAACGCAACTATTAATGTACGATTCAAAAAGTTACACTTTGTACTCACAACAACAATAATATTTAATAGTTAAATATTATGTATATCACAAAAGGGCAAATCAAAGCGTGATAAATATTTATTAATTTGATTATTTTGAATAATCATAAATTGCTTAGAGAATCAACTACCGGAATTATGGATTAATTATTTAGAATAATTAATAAGGATAGTTATTTGTTTAAAGCATTAAACTAAAGGAAGGTTTATTATCGGATAATAAAGTAAGGAGTATATGATTGACTTTATATTTTAAAGGTTAAATGGTGTCAGGTTTTTATTATTGGATAATAAAACACACACATATATATATAACTAATAATTAATTATAAAACTCAAAAGTGGTAGTAATCTAATTAATGCATCTCCTTCACTAGGTTTCATTATTTCTCATGCGAAGCTACCACTCTTGAAGATTAACAAAAACAAAAATTATGAAGAAAAATGTAAGAAAATAGAAGCTGAAGCCTTTCCTGAATTAGTTGAGAATTAGAAGAAGATGACCTAAAAGGGCATAGTATATTTGTGAAAAAAAGGATGAAGGAATAGCAGAGAGTTTCACAAATCAATCCACTCAACAATAAACAAGTGGCCCAAATAACTAAAGAGGAGTGTATTGATTGGCTAAAGAGTCATGATCCATATAGTGTTAAAAGCTTCAATGTCTTCAACAGTTGGAGTATGAAGAGCGTGCTGGATGAAACGGAATGGTTTTAAAGGATGATTGTTTAAACTAAGATAATGTGACACCCAACAAACTTAGGTTAACTTTCCTAACAACACCTAAGTCTACCTTAGCAAAACATTTGTAAAACGAACTTAACTAGGTTGGTTAAGTAAGTCTACACACACTACATTCATGGTTTTGGTGATTTGGGAATCATCAGGAAGCACACACAAGTCCTGTAATCCGTATGTTGGTGAAACGATATAATAAAACTAATTTGTATAATTTATACGATTTATGATTATTTATTGACTCAAAAATACGTGCTTACGTGAATTGACGTGATAATAAGTGACTTGAATAATACGACGTGTCACCTATTTCGTAACTGACACTAAATATGTCAGGTTCGAAAATTAAACATGAAATACTCGAAAAATCCCTCATTTTTGTGGAAATTCACAAGAATGAGTCACCAGATCTCTCATTCTTGTGAAAGTTCACAAGAATGAGTCGCCAAATCTCTCATTCGTGTGAAAGTTCACAAGAATGAGAGAGGACTATATAAACATCTCTTTCATCCATTTTCATCATTTCACAACCCAAACTTGCCTCCAAGTGCTCTCTTACAAACCCCATCCTGTATAAACGAGTTGTTCCCTCATTTCTTAGATCCTTGAGCCAAATCGCGTTTAGAAACAATATCAAGTGAAGATTCAAGGTGTGCAAATTATCTAAACCCTTTTTCGTCCATTTTTATAGTGTTTCATGAACCCAAAGTGTCCAAATCTAATATTAATGTGTTTTCTTAAATAAAAACCCTTTTCTAAACATTTCCTAACTAGATCTAAACATAAAAAGTGGGTTTTCACAAAGTATAAACTTGGGTGTTGGATTAGTGACCTAGAAATTGGGCTTTTGTGTTATTTGTATGTTATATGATGCTAGGTTACTGATTGATGTTTGTATGGGTATTAGAAACATGTTTAAGTGGTGTTAGATGTGTTATGAATGTTATTAGCTTTGACCCAATTAAGGTTTTTTTGTAAATCTAGGGTTTATTATGATACACAATTTAGATAACATGTTAGAAGCATATTGAGATGATTAAATATGTTTTGAATGATCTAGAAATGATAATACATGGTTGATTTCAGTTTTGCCACTTACGGTAAGTTTTTCATGCAAATTGATGTGACATATACATAATTTGTCATTTTAGGAAATATGTGATTTACGTGTAAAATGGATAAATTGGTGATCTAATCAGATGTGACATTGTACTAATAGGTTAGACATAAGTTACTACATCGAGTGGATATGATTTTTTAAGGTTTTGATCTGATTTGAAGGGTTTTTGATCGTCAAAATTGTTAGACAACTGCGCGGGGCGAATGAGCCTCATTTGCATGATCAATCTTGCGAATGGGAGGAACATGGTTCTCATTCGCTAGAAATTTATAGCGAATGAGAGGAATTGAAACTCATTCACTTGAATTGACTCATTTACTACAAAGCTCCATCCTGTTGTAGCATATGACACAACTACATGTCTCATTCGCATGAACGTTATGGTAAATAAGATTGGAAATAGTCCCATTCTCTAGAACATGGTCTAATGTAAATCTCTTGTATGAAACTAAGTGTTTTTTGTGCTTATTTGCATGGGAACTTGTATGTGTTTACTAAACATATATAATGGGTCACCAACGGGATCTTAAGTCTTTTATGGTCCTGTCAAAGTCAAAACACTTATACAAACATATAAAGTCATGGTTTGGACAACCAAGGGTTATAAGACCAATATGTTATTAGTCAACACACTTATAGGCGGCTTATGATAGGTTTTTAGTAGTTGAAGACTATCATACACATCTGGTTTATTATTAATTGAAAACGCAACTGAATGTGAGTTTCACGGCCCCAGTTTTACATATTTTCTCATGGGGTAGAAACCTGCTACACACTCAGTAAGCATTTATTACTACTGTTGTCATTTGTTTACTTCGTGACTCATCTAAGTCCCAAGGAAAATGTGGATAGATCTATTAGGCCCGACAAACCCCACCTGGGTCAACTGGAGGTTAGACGGGTGCATATTATCTTGAACTACATAGGTATTACTTGGGATGACAGTAATTAGACGGGTGCATATTGTCTCGAACTACATAGGGATTACTTGGTATGACGGTAATCCGAATAGGGCCCACACTGAGCAACAACGTAGTCAGCAGTGGTTCCAAATCGCATAGTAACATACTTAATGTCTAGCTAACGTTTGATAAAATAGTAAAACGTATTTGATCTTGCAAGCACACATTTTTATCTAAAACCTGTGAACTTACCGGCATATTTATGCTGACACACTTAGCATGTTTTCTAAGGTCGCTAAGGTAGCGGATTTGGAGTAGGTGCACGAAGTCTTACGGCATTTGGGTCCTTCAGTTTCACTTTATTTTTGCCAAAATCGTCCCTAACAAGGTTTGGGTTTTAGACTGATGTGGCAAAAGTGACCAAACCTCAGGGACGATTTTGGCTATTAACTCTAAAAAATCAAAAATGAACTTTTAACTATGAGAAACAGAGAAAATGATATAGTACATTAGTGGACGATCAGATTTCATAAAACTTAAAATAACAAAAATAAACAACATAAAAGATGATGTACAGATAAGCCCCATAATCATTTCAAAGTTGACACGGTGATATAATAATAATAATTCAACTTGAAACTGCGTGGATTTAAGCTTCATTAGCATATGGTCTTAGTACCAAAATTTCGTTTGATAGATTGCCAAAATTCAAGGTTTCAGGTCTTTAAATTGTTAGATCATCCGAGGAGAACTGGACAACTCTCAGAATAAGTAGTTGTCTCGTACATTGGGTTCGCAGCCAAACTAAGGCACCTCTATGTCATTTAAAAAAGGAAAAAGAGAAGAAAAATAGAATAAATTCTAAAATGAGACATCCGGGACTCCTAGAAAGAGCAAAAAGATACGAAATGCCAAAACCGTAACTCTCACAGAAAATTTTGCTCTAAGTTAACAAATCAAATTCCCAAAGCATCGTATTGACACATCAATTTAACGGTATTTTCCTTAACCCTGGTCCGGATGATTGGAATGTCCAAGGAAAATGTGTCGTATGTTGGGTTCGCAGTCGAACTAAGGCACCTCTATGTCCCACGAATCGCCAATCAACTCGTTCCTCGTAAATACCGATGAAAGCAATTTACTCACCGGTTACGAGGAAGGTTTGTGCAAGCCTTGAAACGGAAATGTGTCGTATGAGTGGCAACCACCGATCTAGAGTATATATCTTACCTTAATTGTATCTAAAGTGTCCAGTGAGTAAATTTGATTTTAGGGTTTAGGCGAACAGCAATATCAGCAATTGTTTGTTTAATGTTTATCCTAAATCAAACTAATCAAACAAAAAGTTATGTTGGTAGGTCCAGATACTGATATGATTCTCTTACCGATAAAGCTCGCAAAAAGATTGTTGGTGAATAGTTATTTACTGCTTTCTGTTGTTTCATTTATGTTAAATCCCGGCCCAAAACACAAAAAAGATTTTCTTTCACTTTATTTTCTTGATTAACCAATATTCGAAATCTAATCTATGTAAATCTTACAGAGTCAATCTTGAAAAGTTTGAAAGTTTAAAGGGTTAAAATTAGAAATCTTTGAAAATTAAGTCAAGAAACGAAATTCAGAAGTTCAGGGGTCAAAATTGCGCATTTGACAAATTCAGGTGTTAATTTGGTGTTTGCAAGGTTTAGGGGCAAGTTGATAATTCTCCCAGTCACCTGATGTGTTCAGGCGACTGAGGATTCGGTGTGTTACAGTCGAACCGATAGAGGAAATAATGGTAAGCCTCAGTCGATCGTCTAAGAAAACGGCCTTGTACGAACTTAAAACATCAAGAATTTCAAAATCGAGAATTTTGATTCAATCCGATTTTTGCCGTTTCTAATGAAAGTTGTAGCTTGTGCAGTCTTTTATAAAACCGAATGAGTGTTTTCTTGATTGATAAGAACACAATCAAAGACACGCGGTTTTGATTAGGTTTACGCAAAGTAAAGTTACAATGGAAAACTCTCTAGCACATAGGACTTACCTAAGAAACACACACACACAAAATGAGAGTTCTAATCATCCATGGGGGAGACTTAGCTATTTATACTAAATCTTAGTCTTCCCATTGTCTTAGTCTCTTGCATAAGGAGGTGAGGCTTAGTCTCCATTGCTAATTAATTACAACTATGCCCCTAAGTATACAAATTAGATAAAATGATGACTAAAACAAGTAAAGCTCGATTACAATCACTAGCGTGTGACATTATGCACTAACAATCTCCCTCGGACCTAGCTAGTGATTTATATACGTGTCCTTATCACCTAGCTAGGGACACACACGTAGTGTACTAACAAATATCTACTATGTAATTACATAATTATGCATTATATATGTTTTGTGCTTGATGTATAACTGTACGTGTTTTATGTATATAAGTTGCATAATTATTTATAAGCATTGGTTTCTTATGTGCGTAATCATATGTTTGTGAATAATTAGATATATGCTTCGCGTAATATTTGTTCAAAAGAAATGTTGTCATCACAATTGAAAGATGGCAATAATAACATACAACGACGGTGTTCCCGACAATAAGACTATGGGGTATACTTTAACTCCACTTAGATGTTAAATCTTCTATTTTTTTCCCTTTCACACTATTTCACTTCAAGGAAATGGTTTAACATCCTATAACTTTACATTATCCCTTAATTTTCTATCTTTTGATTCTTGTTAACATGTTAACCTATGACCACTTTAACGCTCCTTAATATGGGAAGTGAGTGCTATAGAATGAATGTTAAAATATCACATCAGTGTTAACACTCTTGGTGTTAAGGTACTATGACCTAACAACCGTTCACTCCTGTTGTCCCGCTTTCTCAGGTGTCCGTTCCATGTTCCTTTAATCTAGACACTTTCGTATCTTTGGTTATCTTTCCCAACAATTTCCCATAATGGCATAATAATGTCACCTCTTGACTTGATCGCCCTCAATTGCGGCATGAATAAACCTATCTTTTCGTGACTACGCGTTTGCCGTTCCATTATTCTTTTACAAACTGAGACTAACTTATCATTTCTTTTTATAATTTGATTAAGTTGGTTTTTAGAAATATATAGTAGTTATAAATTAAAATATGGGCATGTTCAATTTTGCATTCTATAGTTGTTCAGAGATTTATCTTTTCAAATTATGATTTAAAATATTAGTTTACTATAACATATTTTTTATAGTGACAATAGTCGTAAAATAAAATCCTCTAAGTTTTGTATGTACTTGAAAACTCCGTCGACAGGTCAATTTATAGTGACAATAGTCAACGGGTGGTAAGTACAATAAATTATTTTTCAACAATATTGAGTTTTCAATAACTTTTTGTTTTTAAGACTAAAGCTTGTGGAGATAACCAACATGTCTTTATCCCTCTGGTCTTTGACACCTTTGGCTCCCTGGCGCCAGAAGCTATTCGTTTCTTGACCAGGGTCCAACGGGTCGTCCACAGCAATATTTCATCCCCAGGGGGGGCAAGGATTTGTCTTTAGTATACTAGGGTTTGCAATTCAGAAAGGGGTGGCGGCGCAGCTTGTTGCCCGTCTACCTTCTAGTATGATGTAACTTTCGTATTCTCTGTTTTAAATGAAAAAAAAATTTAAAATGTAAAAAAAAAAAGAGGAAATTAAATGTATTTTTGTTGTTTTAAACATACGACATTGGGTTTTTAATCATTTTAGTAGGATGTATAGGCATAAAACTATAAACCAACAAATTGGTTAAAATAATAATGAACCCCCCCTCTAGCCCTTCTTCGCTAAACAACTCCTATCATCGTCGTCGTACTCTCATTTCATAAATAATTTTTTTTTTGAACCAAAAACTTTCATTAAAAAACGGCTAGACCTCAAATAGAGACCCGCCACACAAACTTTACATCATATACAAAGGGTATTTGACTCACTCATTCCAATCGACATCCTTAAATCTAGAGCGATATTTGAGCCACAAATAAGAAGTAGCCTTCACCAATAATAATTGCCACCAAAACATCTATCGTGAATTTCAAGTGAATTTTAAAGAAAAAAGTATTACAAAATCTTAAAAGAAATTATAAATATTTAAAGAATCAAATCCATACCAAACACCAAACACAATATGTCTGCTCTCGTAAAATCCTATTCAAACTATTTTAGTGTTTGCATGCATGGAGTTGGAAGCGGTGGTGATGCTAGGCATATTATTCTATCCAAATGGTCCCACACTGGTCACGTCATGCTCGGTTGTATCGTAGTTGGCAACTCTATGTCTATTCTAGTCCTTGTAGAGCAACCGTGTTTTGTGACGCGTTACTTTGTATTCCCCCACCTGGTTATTATTTAAACTAGAGTTTAATCCTTGTGTGTTGTGGCGGAGGCTTGTTGCTAAGACATTAACTTGGTAGGTAGATAAAACCAATAAATAATACGTAATTTTTGTCGAAAATACTAATAGACATTACATGTAATTCCTATAAAAGAATTATGCTAACACTTGTATAAACAGTTTGCAATTATTGTAAGACCCCAACTCAAAATAGGTGATTTACCGACAAACAAGTGAGTTAGACCTTAATAAAACCATTCCGGATTTAAACTTTCATCATTTCAAGAAAAACGATTCAATTTAAAGTTAGAATGCACTATTTGGTTGCTAAAACTAGGGCTGTTCAAATAGCTCGCCGCTCGTTCGGAAAATGCTCGAAAGATACTCGCTCGATCCTCCGTTCGGATGTAAATGAGCCGTTCGGCTCGGTTCGGTTTGTAAACAAGCCAAGCACGAGCAAAGGTCCGCTCGGCTCGGTTAGGCTCAAATAAATTAGTATTTATTTATCTTGGGCCAAATGTTATATATAAAGCTATAAATATTACTATGATTTAGTGTGTATGTAACTATGTATAATTATACATACTAGCCCGCTTAATCAAATAAAAAATTAACACTAAGTTTAATAGTAAATCCAAAGTCGTTAAGTAACAGTCTTGACTTCATTATGTCATTAGTCGTCCGTTGTTAAACATCGCTTAATATCACCGTACATCACAATGCAACACTTGTGCAGTATGCTCATCACCTCACTACCTCAACATAAGCCTCATTTTCGGACACTCGAACCTCAATATTAGGGTCAACAACGAACAATTTGACCTTGGGTGTCACCCCGACAACGAAAACATTGAAGGATAAATCTTTATCTTATGGTTTTCCGAGTTACTCTCCGCTCGTTGCTTACTTGGCGCTCGCTCGAAAAATTCACGCTCAAAGATTGCTCGCTTGGTTTTCGGCTAGGTTATAAATGAGTCGCTCAGCTCGGTTCAGTTTGCAAACGAACCAAGCATGAGCAAAGGTTCGCTCGGCTCAGCTCGTGAACAGCCATCAAATCTCTTAGGTGATACAGACTCCCTAGATGATTTTCTAGTACTTTGTAAGTTATTTCCCTCAGGAGTAATACACTCATCATCTGAAACTTCTTCTACTTGTGACTTATTCCCCCTAAGACCTGTACTACCTGTATGCTAATCACTTAGGTGATCTACCCTCTTAGCAGCGTTGAAAGGGATATACAAGTTCTGGCCAGGAGAGGTTTCATAAGTAGTACTTGTTCCCCCTTCATCATTAGGAATATTATCATTATGATTATTAAGACTCTTAGAAACTTTGGTATCATGCTGATCATAGTTATCAAAAAGCTTTATGTGATTTAAAGTGTCCTTTTCAAAAACAGTTTCATCTTTTGACTTAAAAGGATAGATTTCTTCGTAAAATTTAACATCTCTAGAAAACTCTACTTGTTTAGTTTCTAAACACCAAAGTTTATAGCCCTTTTTAAAATTTGAATAGCTAATTAGAACATATTTTTCATCACGACTACAAAGTTTACCCATTTCATTTAAAATAGTTTTAAAACACAAACAACTAAAGTTTCTAAGATGGTCAATAACAGGGGGAACCCATACATTAATTCATAGGGACTTTTACCTCCTAAAATAGACGAAAGAATCATGTTAATCAGGTAAGCAGCGGTTAGAATAAATTCAGACCAAAAAGACAAGGGCATACTACTTTGAAAGAGCAAAGCTCTAGCCATGTTCAAAAGATGCCTATGTTTTCGTTCAACTACACCATTTTGTTGTGGTGTATGAACATAAGAAGTTTGATGTATAATTCCCTTTTCATTACAAAAGTTAGACATTTGTTTATTCACAAATTCTGTACCATTATCACTCCTCAAATTTTTAATTGACCTTTTAAACTGAGTTTTAATTAATCAATTCATAAAAATTTTGAAGATTTTCAAAGACTTCTCCTTTTCCTTTTAACAAATAACACCAGACAGACCTAGTGTAATCATCTACCATATTTAAAAAATACTTGTAACCTTCCTTACTTGTAACTCTATAAGGACCCTAGACATCAAGATGAATAACATCTCCTAGACACTTGGTTTTATGATCACTTAATGGAAAAGGAACCCTGACTTGTTTTGCTTTGTGAAAAATATTACAGGGTTTCAGACTCAGTGAAATTAAGTTTTAGTTCATCTTTAAAAACAGCTAGAACTTGATCAGAAGGGTGTCCTAGTCTACTATGCCAAAGACTCCTATCACTAACACTGTTGAAACACAAATTACTCACACTCATATTAGTTCCAACAAAATAAAGACCATCACACTCTTTACCAGTTATCAGGACTTTCTTGACCTTGGAATCCTGGACATAACATGCATGTTCATCAAATAAGACACTATGTTTATTATCCTTAGCTAACTTCTGAACAGACACAAGATTAACACAGTAATCAGATTAAAAAGACATCATGCAAAATGGCACCATTTGCTAATTTTTATCCCCTATCTTAGTAACTTTAGCACTAGTCCCATTAGGGTGTTTAACGAACAGCTTATATTGTGAAACATCAATACACTTAATCATATTTTCTTCACTACTTACCATATGTTGGTTTGCACCAGAATCCATTATCCAGCCAGATTTTAAAGCATATTTGATGACGTTACAACAACTTGAAAAGTTTTTAAACACTTTAGACAATCCTCCTAAGACAGACATACTAGAAAAAACAGATATATTATGACTCTTACCTTCTATATTTGAGTTTTGGACTTCACTTGATGACTTCTCACTGATTAGACCCATCAATTTTGAAATCTGTTCAGAAGTAAAAGGCATAGTAGTATAAGAAGTGACATTGTTACTAGAGACATTTGCCCTTTTGTTTGTAAAATTTCCCAAGGTTGTTTGTTTTACCAATTTGACCACCTGGTTTCTTTTTAAAACCTTGAGGATACCCAACAAGTTCATAACACCTATCTACAGTGTGACCCAACATGTTACAATGGGTACACTTTAGATTATGGTCGAGTCCTCTGTTAAAAGTTTTCCTATTATTTGAAAACTGATTAGCATTAGAAACAAAAGACACATTAGATCCTTTTGAACTACTAGTAGATCCCCTATGTGACTCTTCCCTAGGTACAATAGCAGAAGCAGTTTTGACTGAGGGCATAAGGTCTCTAGTTAGCAAAATAGTTCTAGCAGGTTGATAAATGTCATCAAGCCCCATTAAGAATTGCATCAATTTTATAAGTGCATTAAAATCATTGAAATCCTTTGAGGCTTGACAACTACAAGCAGGTAATTGAACAATTGAGTCAAATTTTTTCCACATAGTATTTAGTTTATGATAGTATTCAAAAACAGTACTACCACTTTGAGTTAAGGAATTAATTTTCTGATGTAAGTTAAACACAATTGACCCATCAATTTTACATAGGTTTATTTAAGGTCTAACCATACATCCCTAGCCAGTTGAGAAAACACCTGACCTAAATACAATTCCTCACTCACAGAGTTCAACAACCAAGACATAACCACAAAGTTACATCTATCCCACTGTTTCCCTAATATATCATCATCTACTGATTGTATACAACTTCCATCAATAAAGCCATATTTATTTTTAGCCTCTAATGCAATCTTCATAGACTTAGACCAAACAGAATAGTTCTCAGTACCTTTCAATTTGATATTGATTATAGACAGACTACTTGTGTCACTTGGATGCAAATACAAGGGATCAGTCACATCTAGTTTACTAATAAGAGTCCCAACAATAGCTGCACCAGCAGCAGGTCAGGATTCAATACACCACCACCATCAGCAGCAGCAGCATCACCCATTTTAATACAAGAAGATAACACAGACAATCACACAGAAGACAACAGACAATTGCAATCAAGAAAGAATACAAGCAAAGTATGTCAGTGCATAATGTGCGACTAATGCTTTGGATTGTACACGAAAAGTTGTTTTGCTAGAAACGTGAGGTCGAATGTGGAATTATGGAGGGTCGAATGTGGATAATAGTGGGCGAACCTAGAAGACTGAAGACTATGTGCTGATTCGTACTGATTGAAGGAACGAACCTGCACATTCGAACCTATCGGAGGGGTGAATGTGTAGTAGTATATAAGCTAGAACTTTATTTTGAATTGTAACTTTTGCCATTTGAGTCAGTGTTTTCAGTCTAGGTTTTCTCTCTATGGTTTGATCATTGTTAAGGTGTTTTATTAACTTTTAAACTCAATTGTAAAGATCATTATCAGGTTAATTAATGAAAATGGAGATTGAAAAGGTGAATTTGATTGTTTGATTCGTTAGCTATCATTTTGTAACTGATCTAGGGTTTCCGCACCTAGATTGGTAGACTTGTATGATCATCTAAACTGTTTTTGTAAAAACGATCTTCTACAAAGTGGTATCAAAGCCTATACAGATCATACAACTACAAATTGATAGTTTTTAACTGATTTGGACCCAAAATTGATCAAAAATTTTCTGTTTTGAATGAAAAATGGTTTTTGATGAAAATTGATTGATTCAGACTAGATTTCATAGATAAAATCATGATTTCCATTCATTAATGTTGTTCCAAATCAATTCCGAAGCAAAACCTGATAAACATCATCAAAATTCATTAACTTTTAAAAAATTGGGATCAAAATAACTGATTTTCAAAGAATAACCGTTTTTCAAATGGGTCAGCTCGAACCTAAGAGAGAAGGGTCGAACGTGTAGTTTTTGGGGTCGAACCTAGCATTTTCAGGTCGAAAGTGGGCTTATTTAGGTCGAACGTAGAATTTTAGTGTGTTGTGTTTTCACATTCGACCAAGGTGTTTACATTCGACCTTACGGGAGGTCGAACGTGGGTGTTAAATGGTCGAACGTGGGTCAGGGTTACATATTTTCTACATTCGAGTCAGCTTTTAGGGGTGAACCTGGAAGTATTTCCACATTCATACCCCCGTTTTGATTGTTTAGGTCAAACGTAGAACTTGTTGAAAATTTTTCTAAGTGTTTCGCATTTCGAACTTCATAGACGATATGTGGGGATTTCCGACACATTACCATAGACCCTTGGACTGTAGATGCTCAAAAGTCGAACACTCAACCATCTCAGCCGATCAATTATCTCGCGATGAGTAGTTCGACTCCACAGACTGTTGCTCAACCTCCACAGCAACCAAAGAACGATTACATGGGTGTTGCAGCAGCAGCGGTACACACTCAAACTACAATGCTATTTCTACACTAATAAATGATTTGTCTTCAGGTAGTGGAAACAGACCACCGAAGCTGATGGAGATGGCAAAGTACAATCAATGGCAGAAAAAGTTCAAGATTCATTTGGAAGGGATGGGACTAGAAGGTACAGAGGCATGGCAGATCATTGCTAAGGGATATGTTGCACCAGTGTTGGAGAATACAGGTGAACCAATTCCGCTCGAGAGAAGAGCTAAGGATGAAAATAAGAAGTTTGCAGTGGAGAAAAAGGCGTTCTCCCAACTATCTCAAGCTATCACTAATGATCTTCTACACCAGTTTGGATCTTGAACTACTTCCAAACAACTTTGGGATATGTTGAAGAATCGTCATGATGGGAATGAGAAAACTAGAAGGTTTAGGATAGAAGAATTGAAGAAGGAATTTGAGAACTTCAGTTATGTAGGAAATGAGACTCTGAAGGAGCTGACTCCGAGATATTGTCATCTTTTAAATGAATTGTCCAACTATGAGATTCAGATTCCAATGTCCGAGTGGTAGACAAATTTGTTGATTCTCTACCACCGTATTGGAACCAACATATTGAGGTCTTAAAGGAGAAAGATGCTTATCAATACTGGACCATCAATGAGTTAATTCAGAAACTAGAGAACAAAGAGTCTGAAGAGAAGAGGAAAGCAAACAGATCACAATTTCCTCAGAACCCAGAGTTGTATCATGCTGGTACATCTTCTACTGTGGCTAGCTCAAGTGTTGGTGGTACAGTTGCTCCGCACATTGCTTGTGTTTCAAGTGTTATGGAACCACCTAAGCTCAAACTTCATCCTACACACCACCATCATACACACCACCATCATACACTAATTCTGTCATTCCGCCTTTTCACCAATGCAACAAGCAGCATGTTACACAGCTAGCATGAATCAATCTCAACAACAACCTTATATTCCACAAATGAATCAAAACCAAACCGGTCAAAGTCCAGTAGTGTTGGTTTTCCGACATGAACAATGTCACCGTTGAGGTTGCTCAGCAGCACATTTCATTTGGTTTCAGTAATGGTAGCCAATGAAGACTATGTTCAGATTGATAAGGAGGAGATGGAGCTTATTGATATACAATGGGCTTTTGAGAGTGTTATGAGACGAGCAACTGAATTTATTGAAAAGACCGGAAGAACTGATTTGGCTACATCACCCAACACCACATATGGCTTCAACAAAGTTAAAGTCACTTGTTTTAATTGTGGTGCTAAAGGCCATTTCAATAGGGAATGCACTCAGCCAGCTCAACAAGGTAACAGGAATCCATTAAACTCAAATTACCAAAACCGTCAATCTCAGAACCAAGTAACCTATCAAAGTCAAAACAACAATAACTATAAAAATCAAAACAATTACCAAAACCGACAGAACACCTCACAGAATAACTCTGCAAGACAAATAACTACACCTAACCAGACTCAAACTCAAACACCACATAACCCAACCAGAACCATCATTCCTATCTCAACACCAAATAGCCAAACACAAACTGAAACTCAAAATCAGACGTTGGTGATACAAAAAGATGAGGGATATGACTGGACAGGAATGCAATTGGGTGTTGAAGAGATCACAACAGGGAATGTAGCTTGTGTTGCTCAGAAGATTGACTTAGAGGAGTCGGTGATAGTTGGAGAAGTTTTGGAGAGCGAGAAGGTTTCTGAAGTTGAAATTGAGGAGATGGTAGATAAAGTTGATGTTCATGTTGCTGATCAAGTTGATGAGACTTTTACAGTAAAGACCTCGGGAACTATTATTGATTCTGTCATTGATATTCCTGAAGAGCATGATTCGATATATTCTGATTTAGAGAGTGAAACAGATTCGAAAGCTAGTGTCAATTCTTTAGATGATGAGATTATCAACTTTTGGCCGAAGTTGATTTTCTAATGACTCGGAAGTCATGTATTGTTGATGATGCCTTCACCAGGATTGACTACTCAAAGTTCTTTGCTGGAAAGGAAGCACATTTCGCACAAATGGCTATGACTGATCCTCTGAAACAGGTAAGTTCTGAATCCACTACTAATATGAAAAGTGACAAGTATTAGGGTACTTGTGATAGGTTGACAGAGTAAAACAAGCAACTCAAGGTTCAACTTGAGAGTGCGATAATCAACAGTCAATCTTATCGCAAGGAAGCGAAAGAGTTCAACAAAGTGCTTGATGGATATAAAAAGGACATTTCTGATCTAAAGAAAACTCTTTCTTTGAAACAACTTGCAATTAATAGTTACATAAATGAACTTGAAGAAACAAAGTTAGAAATGGCCACCATCAAATGCTTTGATAAAAAGGTCAACAAAAAGCTTGAAAGCTATAAACACATTGCTTATCTGGTTAACCATATTATTGAAGAACCATCACAACCTTGTAGTGCAAACTACAAGGCTATTCCAGCCCCAGTGTTATTTGAGAATCATAATTTACACTCAGTAACACCGGAGAGTTCAGTCAAATCTGACTCTGCATCGGACAATGAATTTAACACTTCTAGTGTTGGAGATCCAAATTCCGATGTGAAACCGATTTTGGGGTTGAATGATGAGGGGGTAACCGCAGTGACTGATGATTCTGACACAGAAAATGAGGAATCTGAGAAAGTGAGTGATGTTCCTAAGGAAAATCACATTATTACAAATGAACGAATATCACCTTCTCAGATTTCACATCCGATGGCAAATGCGCATCGTGTGAATCAATCAGTAAAGAACG
This sequence comes from Ambrosia artemisiifolia, assembly GCA_032199755.1. Taxonomy (NCBI): domain Eukaryota; kingdom Viridiplantae; phylum Streptophyta; class Magnoliopsida; order Asterales; family Asteraceae; genus Ambrosia; species Ambrosia artemisiifolia. The sequence goes on along the minus strand of CM063513.1, from coordinate 24,981,084 downwards.
AAATGAAAAATGAATCAGTTGACAAACCCGTCAAAGTATTTTATCGGATGGAAGGATCTGATAAAATTATCTCTGACGAGGAGTATCCGATAAAATTTGCCAATTATTCGAAAATAGAGAAAATCTAGCAGGAAAGTACAATTTGGTTTCCTAAACATGACAGGACCAATGATGTACCTCCAAAAATTTTAAAGAAAATCTATCTGGATACTCCAAAAGAACCTAAGGTTCACGTCACTGAGTTCATTAAGCCTAAAGAGAAGGCAAATGGTTTTCTTGAGCCGGCTTACTCAAAGGACCCAGCTCCTGAGAGTTTAAGCCGCAGATGTGGGGATGATTAATATCCGATCAATTCATTTGCAAAGCCACATGCTCAGAATGTTTTTGAGGAGTACCATGCGTGTTTCAAGTGCAGGGAGAGAGGGCATTTACTTGCTCACTGCCTGTACGTGAGGCACAAGAGGCACGAAGTGGAGATGAGGCAAAACTATAGAAATCCGGTCGACAATCATAGTTATCCTCAAAGATGATTTGTCCCTCAACCAACACCATTTTACAATCAAGATCGTTATTTTCAAAGAAGGGATAATCGTCAATTTACACATGATCGTCGAAACCGGATTGCTATGGAAAAACCGTTGAAGAAACCAATGGTAAACTCAACTGTTGATAAACAAAAGGTTTTTCCAAAACGTGCTGTTAAGTCAAGAGTTGGACCTGTCTCTGATAAGTCAGAGAAGGTAACCAAGAAGGTTTCATTCAAGAACGATACTAAGAAACCGACTCAGAATCCAAAATCTCAGATCAGGATTTTAAAACTTTCGAAACAATCTTGGTCACCATAAGGTTCTCCAGGTGCTTCAACCTCAAAGACAAATGAGAAACTTCAAAGTGAGAAAGGTTTGATAGATCAGAAAAAGGTCGATTCAAAACCTAATGTTTGTGTGAATGAATCTTTGAAGCCTGATGTTCAAAGACCCAAGACCAAGCAGGCTTGGGTCCCCCGAAAGAACTAATATTTTCCTTGATATGTGCAGGGAGCTCCAGCTGGCCCTGTTAGCAGTCTCTGGATTGTCGACAGTGGAACTTCTAGTCACATGACTGGTGATTTGACGCTGCTATTCGATATAAAGAACATCAATGGAGGATATGTAGCATTTGCTGGAAATAAAGGCTGTTTTATCACAATGGAGGGAAGTGTTAGTAATGGGATTGTGAGTTTTGAGAAAATTTCTTATGTGAAGCAAATTGACTATAATCTGTTAAGTGTGAGCCAAATATGCGACAAACAGTTTTCTGTGCATTTCGATGACAAATCTTGTTATATCCTCAAACCCGGCTTTATTATTCCAAAGGAGTGGATCATGCTGAAAGCACCAAGAGTGAATAATCTTTACATTCTTCATATGTCTAAAGCGATGACAACTCAGGGCCAAGTTACGTGTTTCCTATCAAAGGCTACAGAGAAAGAATCAATTATGTGTCATAGGAGGATGGGACACATTCACCTCAGAAAAATGAATCATTTGGTGAAGAATGGACTAGTTGAAGGCGTTAATGTCAAACATTTTCATCTCAACGATAAGTGTGTGAGTTGCAAGAAGGGTAAGCAGCACAAACAGTCCCACAAACCAAAGAAAGTGAACTCTGTTGAAATGCCACTTGAACGTTTGCATATGGACCCATTCGGACCTGTCAAGCGTAAGAGTCATGTCGGAGAGCTTTACTGTCTTGTGGTTACCGACGACTATTCGAGATTCTCGTGGGTGATGTGCTTACAACATAAAAGTGACACGTTCAACAACTTAAAAGTTCTGTTCAACCGATTGGAAAATCTCTACAGTTTGAAAATTAAAAGAATTCGGAGTGATAATGGGACGGAGTTCAAATATGCACAGGTGAATGCTCTTTGTGAAGATAAAGGAATTCATCATGAATATTCTGCTCCGTATACCCCGGGACAGAACGGTGTCGCAGAAAGGAAAAACAGGACTCTAACAGAAACGGCACGTACAATGCTTGCGGACTCTAACCTTCCAGTAATGTTCTGGAATGAAGCTATATACGCAGCTTGTTACACATTGAATCGTGTGTTAACAGTGAAGAAGTTTGGCAAAACTTCATATGAACTGTTGAACATACGTAAGCCAAACTTGGAGTATCTAGAACCATTTGGGGCTCCATGTACGATGTTGAATCCGACTGAAAAGTTTAGTCCGAAAGCTGAAGAGGGATACTTTGTTGGATATGCAACCCTGCTCAAACGGGTATTCAACAAAAGAACTCAATAGGTGGAGGAGTGGGCTAATGTTGAAGTTCAACGGTATACTCAGAATGTACAAGGAAACGGTCCTGACTGGATGTTTGATTACAATGACTTCCTTGAATCATTCAATCTAGATAACTTGGTTGAAGAGGCTGTTCTAAGACTATTTTACGAGTGTGAAAATGCAGCGACTTCACCGTTATTGCGTCCGATCGCCGTAACTCCTCCAGCAGCTTCTAATGATACCAACGTTCCTGCAGCGGAAGAAGAAGTGTTCCAGGAAGCTTCAACTACTCTCGATACTTCAGAATCAGAAGATAATGAAGAAATCCTTAGTGAAGCCATTCTAGATCATGCAACAGAGGCACCACCAGTGAACCCAAATCTAGATGTTGCTTCATCGTCTAACACGGGTAATGATCTGGATTCGGCAGAAAATTTGACTACTCAGACGGGAGTTACAGTACCTGCTCATCCGGAATCTCGGATTCATCGTATTCACCCGCTTGAGAAAGTTATTGGTGACCCTGGAAGGAGTGTCATGACTAGAGGACAAGTCTTCGTAGTGCAAACTCACCTAAAAATCTTGGCGCTTTAGCTTTATAAGCAAAAATTCAAAAATCTGGTTGTCAGAATGATTGGTCCTTTGCTTGTTATGTTTCGCAGGTTGAGCCACGGACTTACAAGGAAGCTCTTTTGGATGATGCTTGGGTAGAGGCATTACAAAAAGAGTTGTTGCAGTTTCAGAAGCTGGGTGTTTGGACACTTACAGATTTACCTCCGGGAAGAAAGAAGATAGGAACTAAATGGGTTTTCAAATGCAAGAAAGATGACAGAGGCGTAATAGTGAGAAACAAAGCTCGGTTGGTAGTTCAAGGTTTTCATCAAGTTGAAGGAATTGACTACAATGAGATCTATGCACTGTGGCACTTATAGAAGCTATCCGTATGTTTCTAGCGCTTGCCTCGTATAAGAAATTCAAGGTGTACCAAATGGATGTCAAGAGCGCGTTTCTCTATGGTGTGGTCAAGGAAGAGGTCTATGTCGGTCAACCTCCAGGCATTGAAGATCCTATCCACCGGGATAAGGTTTACGTTCTCAACAAAGCACTTTACGGGTTGCACCAGGCTCCACGCCAATGGTATGAGGAGCTAAGCACGTACCTGCTATCCAAAGGATTCAAACGAGGCTTGGTTGATTGTACATTGTTCACCAAAAGAACAGGGGATGACTTGCTTCTCGTCCAGAATTATGTAGACGATATTATTTTTGGTTCTACTAACGAACTTTTATGCAGAGATTTTGAAAAGGTGATGCAGGCAAAGTTCGAGATGAGTGTGATGGGAGAAATGCAGTTTTTCCTCGGCTTGCAGGTGGATCAAAGACCAACGGGCATCTTTATTCACCAGACCAAATACGTATCTGAAGTCTTGAGCAGGTTCTTCGGATACCCCGATTCAACCTAATCACGGAATTGGAGTTGACGCTAAGGGGGAGCTGACAGACCCATTTATATACAGAGCAATCGTCGGATCTCTGATGTATCTCACTGCATCAAGACCAGATATAATGTTCGCTACATGTCTCTGCGCACGTTTCCAATCAAAGCCGATACAAAGTCATCTAACAGCAGTCAAGCGAATCCTACGATATCTGAAGGGTTGTCCGTCGAGAGGACTTTGGTACCCTAATGATGATAATTTTGACTTTGTTGCTTTTAGTGATGCAGATTGGGGCGGTTGTGACAAAGATAGCAAATCCACAATGGCTGGATGTCAATTCTTGGGGAGCAGGCTCGTGACCTAGCAGTGTAAGAAGCAGACTTCAGTTGCACTATCTACCTGCGAAGCAGAATATGTAGCAGCATCAAGTTGTTGCTCACAGGTTCTATGGATTTAGCAGCAGATGGTTGATTACGGTTTGTAATTTCTAAAAACCCATATTTACTGTGACAACGAAGCCGCAATTGCATTAACAAAAGACACCGTTAATCACTCAAAAGCTAAGCACATTCCGATTAAGTATCACTTTATCCATGATTGCTATGCAAAAGAGTTGATTGAGATGGTCAAAATTCACACTGATTATCAGAGGGCGGATCTTTTTACCAAAGCTTTTGATAAATCCCGATTTGATTATCTTTTAAAAGCTAATGGTATAAAAGAGAAACAACACTGATCATCACCTTGGTTTATCACCTTTTTTTTTCAAATTTTTAAGTTTGTACTGTTTTTCAGAAAAATTCAAAAACCCAAAAATATGCTTTACATTTTAGGGGGAGTCTTTATTCAGAAAAACCAAAAACATTGAAAAATTCAAAAAGCCATAAAAATAGAAAATTCCAAAAATGATTTCCTGGAGTAAAAGAGGAAATGATAGTACATCAGTGGTGATCTGACACATGCTAAAGAAATGTAATGCAATATGAGGCGTGTGTTGATTTTGTGTGATGTGCTGATAGGCTTTGTAGACCTATTACTGCGTGCCTTAGTGATACAAACATAATGAACTACGCGCTAGTGGCTGAACACCTCATGGGCATATGGTCTTAGTACCGTAATTTCGTTTGATAGGGTTGCCAAAATCTGAGGTTTCGGGTCGTTATGTTAACTTTTATCTGGGGTATCCTGATTGATCTTTTGTCGTATTGATTTACGGACCTAGATTCAATCAGGATATTTGCTAAAAAGAGCTTAATTGCCAAAACCTAAAAGTTACCGAATTGAGGAACTTAATGTATACTAATGATCAAAGATCATTAATTGCATCGTATCAATTCACTGATGAAAATCTGTGATTGATATCATCCTCAACCTGGTATATATTTACATGTTACTTTGTTGCATTAATTTGATGACTTGTACACCTCTGTTCTGTATATCTTGTATAATTACGGATAACATTTGGCATAATCACGCGTTACGACGAAGCTTTGTGCAAATTCCTTGATACGGGAGTATGTCTTGTGTGTGGAAACCATAAGCCTGTTAGTATAATACACCTAATAGCGTATCATTTTAAAGCACTGCATAACGGTCTGCATGTGAGCTTATGTGGACAACAATATCAGCAGTTGCTAGATCACGCATTGTCTTTAATGATAATATACAATAAAGATCAACGGTGTGATCAGATTTCTCAAAAACTGATATGATCCTCTTACCGGAAATCACAAAAAGTTTATTGCTTTATGTTTACATTTCTGCATTTTACATTTGTTTTGGCAAAATATACTAAAACTCAAAAAGATTTTAGGTGTGTTATAGCATAAATTTCAGAAAAAAAAAATTTACATTTCTGAGTTATTTTTGATAACCGATGGTGTTTGATGGTCGTTTTCTGAAACTTGATGAACAATTTGAGTTTTGTATCATTTAAATGTGAAATGATGACTGTTTGAAGCTTAAAATGTGAGAAAATGATTGAACAGGGTTCGATTTTGAGATTTGGTAAATTTTCAAAAATTCGAATCTTTATTCATCCCTTCTTTGGGTCGAATGTGGAATTTTTTGTACATTCGAACCTTTAAATTCGGACGAATGTGAGTGTTCAAGTGTATGTTTGTACATTCGAACCCTATGTCTACATTCGAGCCTTTAAGTAGGGTCGAATGTAGAGATAGTTTCTCATTCGCCCCTTGCCATTGGTCGAATGTGGCTGCTTATAAATATCTAATTTCTCATTCGAACCTTCATTCAAAATTTTTCAAAAATTTCTGTCATAACAAGACCTTGTTGCCCTTGATTATTTGATCACTGATTATTGTTCCTTAGTCGATTCTGATCACTATGATATCAAATTTGCAGGTAATGATCCATTAACCAGGACAGATTAAGGGTTTTGGTGTTCGAACCCTTGTACATGATTGTTGGACTATTTTTAATCAATATTAATCAAAATTGTTGCTTAGGTTTGAGTTTTAGATAGTTTTAGGGGGAGAATAAGCAACATCTAGTGTTATTACAGGTTATTTGAGTGTTTTTGATCTTTAAAACTGATAAGACCTAGATTGTTATTAAAAACCATCTAAAACTAAGTAATTGAATCAATTGATGGTATAGAAAGCTTAGTCAGTCATATTAGTAGGTAATCAAATGAAATTCACAATTTAAAATGGTCTAGATTGAACTTTTAATTTTTGGTCATAAGAATAGTTACATTCGACCAAAAAGTAAGGTCGAATGTGGCTTTATGGGTTGATATGCTGTAAATTATATATGTTTTTATTATATATTTATTATCGTTTTATTGTATATATGTGTGATTTTAGTGTGTTTTATCTTTATTCTTAGTATATTGTAATTTCTCAGGTGATGTATATAAATAAAGCGAAAATGCACAAGAAAATGAAGAAAAGAAAGAAATCAAGAAACCATCAATAACTGAGATAAGAACAGAACAAGTAAAAGCACAAATTTGATGATATCGAAGAAGATTTCTACAAAAATACAAGCACACATCGAGCCAAAATTCAATCAACAACGAAATCGAAGAAAATCTTAAGTTTTTACACAAAGGAGGATTTTACGGTCCGTAAGATAGTATATTACGGGGGTGTAATATCCTGTGACCTAACTTTTTAAGTGGGCCGCTGCTTTTCAATTAAAAACGGTTTAAAGGATTTTACGGACCGTAAAATACTTTCTTACGGTCCGTAAGATTGTATTATCCAGCCTATAAATAGCAGACCATACCACAGACCTTGATACGATAATTACACACCAGTTCGAGACCAAAAACACCTTCGGGGACTTCGAAACGCTCGAGAACGAGGAAGAATCGCTCGAGATCGAAGCTTTTAAGCTTCCGATCTTGAGCGATTGCAAGACTTGTTGAAGACCATTCGGTTCATTCTATCTTTACTATTTTAAGTATTTGTATGATAAATAAACGTGTGTTAAATTTTTATAATGTTTAAGAGTGCTATTGTATAATAACTATGACTTTCAATTTATGGAATTAAGTTTTTGATTTCAATGATAAAGTAAAGACTTAGACGTGTTAGTATGATGTATATGCGTATTTAGAACTAATCTATGATTTACTATTATTCCCACATGTTAATTAATGAATGTCTTTCATAAACAATTACATGTTAAGTAAATAACATAAGTTAATTACTTTATGGTTTTAAAGCACTTATGAATCCATGGGAATAATAGTTAAAGAATTTATAGGTTCTAAATATACTGCTAATTTCAAGACCTTTGTTGTGAGAGATTAACATATTATCTTATTTATTAAAATATGAAGTGAATATGGCTTTGCAAAAAGGCTACTCCTATTTTAATAAACTTTGTTCTATGTGTCTTACTAATCATTTCTAAGCTACCTTGCATAAAGTATAGCGCTACTTTAAGGTACTTTATCATAATTGGGAGACTGTTCCGAATCCCAATTAACCAAACCAGTGGTTTAACAGCTTATAGGTAAACTCTCGGTTATCACTTTGAAAAGGATCAAAGTTCCACAGGTTTATCCTTTAAGTTCAGTATTTTACGACCCTAGTTCCCTAAACAATTCCATAATCGAAAGTCATATCAATAAAAAGAAAAACCAAAAAGAACAATCTAAACCTTAAAAAGAAAAACCAAAAATATCTTTTATTTCTGTAATTGTTAATTAGTTGTAAACTTCACTTTCAAACCCCCCCCCCCCCCCCAATCAATATCAGTTGTTACTATTGTTATAAAACTAACTAAGTTTTCTATTACAGATACCAATTGTTTTCCCTGTGGATCGATATCCGGACTTAAAAGAACTATATTATAATTGATCGGTACACTGCCGGTGTTTATATATATATATATATTTTTTAGTAGTTCGATTTTTTATTACTTTGATTAAATCACTATAATTGTGGGAAGGACTTATGTAACCATGGGGTGAAAACTACGGTGAAAACCACATGCACGCGTAAGCTAACCTTAAACGTCCCTCATTGTAGCTGAGCTGTACTTAACTCTAACTCTAACATAACTTTAACATATCTAACATTACTTTTATGTTTTAGTTAGAATTAGTTGTAGTTTATTTTATTTCATCTTTTGTTTTATTTGGGAAAGAGTTATGTATGTAACCACGGAGTGAACCCCTTATACATAAAAGTCAATCATCGATGACTTGAGTGTTTTTCTGGCGTAAAACCCGTGCATACGTGAATTTAATTCCCATGCTTTTTAGATAGATAAAATATATATATAGCTTGCGACACATCACAGGGTTTTTGGCGCCGTTGCCAGGGAGCACAATTTGGTAATTGTATTAGAAACTATAGTTAATTTTATTAAAAAAAAAGTTGAAAAAAAAATTAAAATAAAAAGATATTAACTTATCCTAAAAAAAATTGTGAAAAAAAAACACACAAAAATTCATAAGTTTGTTTTGAACATGATAAGATATGTTATTTTTTATCCGTAAGCATTTTCTAAATCCAAGTGGAGCCAATTAGGTGTCATGCCGAACGGACCACAGGAAATTGGATAGCACAAAAATTTCAAACGGATTTTTAATAACACCACTCATTCAAGTGGATCCAAAAATGTGATAAACGAACAATTTCAATCGCGAACGAAATGCTATACGATCGATAAATAATGTTTTCTTTAATGTTTTTATTTTGCTTTTTAAAATTACAAATTGAAGAAAAGATAAAAAAAATATTTAGACAGTTTTTGTATAAATGTTTGTTTAAATCAGTTTGTGTTATTGTTTAAATCAGTTTGATTTTCTGAGAAGAAGCAGAGTCATAGATGCCTTAGCTACACCTGCTATCATTTACAAAGATCATCAAGAGGATTTTATGGAGAAATGCAAGATATGATTTCTGGGAAGATCGAACAGCAATAGTAAGCAGCATTCAGGGGGAGCTTGCTATTGTTAGAGAAAGTGACATCAGAGATGCATTGAAGCTAAGAGATGAACCAACTGATCCTAGAAGCTTATCATGGATAGAACAGAGACTATGTTTTCTACGAATGAAATACAACGGACCGATAACAGATGGAGCTTTGAACAAAGGGAAATTATGTCCGTAATTTAAATATCTAGCTCATGTTATTATACATGTGTTTGGATCAGTTAGCGGTGGATATGATGTGATGATGAAGAGTCTGAGTCATTAATGGTTGCTTTGGTGTTGAACATACCATTCAATGTTTCGGGGATGATTTTGGATCATATGCTTGAACCTCTGAAGGGATTGAAGACAAAGAAGTTCACAATGTATCCTAGGTTTCTACAGATGATTTTTGACCATAAGTATCCACACTGAAGAAAGATCCTACAATGATTCTAGTTCAAGATCACATGAACTTGAATACGTTGATCAGAATGAAAGGCTATAAAGGAGTCCCTAAGAATGAAAGACCACCTCACAAGAACTTATTTGGACACTTGATTAATCCAGGTTATAAGGATCCGAGTGAGAACAAGGCAAGGAATGTTAACAGTGAATCTGATAATGATGATCCATTATTTCTTGTTAATCCATAAACAAAAAGAAAACGACAAGTTGTGAATGCTGGAGCCAAAGGGGAGGGCAAAGCAAAGCAAAGGAAGTGAGGTTGAACAGACAAAGAAGCAAACAAAAAGAAAGAAGAGTGTTGCAAGGAAATGTACTATGTTAGTTGATGAAGAATCTGTTGATTCTGAGGAGACTAAAGAAGATAAGAGATGGGATTCTAGTGATGAGACTGTTAAGTCCTCTAAGCCCAAGGCCACTGTGGCTGGAGAGTCTGAAAGTCTAAACAAATCTATTGAGGAACAGTTACAGAAAGATTCTATTGATTTAGAAGGAGATCTTGGTGTGGGAGCTGAAGACTTTGGTGGTTCTCCTGTTGTTGCTGAAAAACAGAAGAAACCAAAGTACAAGACGATGTCGAAGAGAGATGATAAAGAGAATCCTAAGAAGAGACATGCAAAGGAAGTTGAATTCTTGCTTAAAGGAAAGAAAGTTCCTGACGTTGGCACTTCATCTAAAGTATCTTCTCCAGAACCAAAGAAGGAGAAGAAGTCTGATAAAGCTACCACAGAATCAGTTTCTGATTTAAATACTTCTCTGCATAATGTTTTAAATATGTTCCAGAAGAAACAGAAAACTCCTGAAGCTGAATCGTCTACTCCAAAAGTATTTGTTTCAGATGATGTGATGGAAGTTGTGAATAAAAGACTAGAAGAGATGATGAAGATTATCAATGCACAACAAGCTGAGATTGAAAAGTTCAAGAAGAATGAAGAAACTATGTTTGCAGATTGTTGTAGCATCAAAGACTAATCAAGATGAGTTAGAGAAGAAGCTGAAAGTGCTTGAGGAAGAAAAAGAGGAAATTGAAGCACGCAGCAAGAGAAATACAAGAAGAATCGTAACAATCAGAAATGCAAATAAAAAGATGCGTGAAGAAAATAAAAGAATGAGCAAATTGTTGGATAAATTGTATAATGAAGCTCCTCAACTAAAAGAAGGAGAAGAAGAAGAAGAAGAAGAAGAGGATGAAGAGGAAGAGAAAGTTGACTATGAAGATTCACCAGATGAAGATGATGATGATGATGAATCAGACGATGGTTCTAATGATGATGATGCAGAGGGTAAGTCTGGTGAGAAGAAAGATGATGATGAGGAGAGTAGTAGTTCTGATGATGATGATGATGATGATGTCAGTAAATTCAGTTACGAGGAGAGAAAGAATAAAAAGGGAGATGCAGGTCAATCCAGCTCTAAGAAAAAGTCAGGAGAAAACGTTGACGATGACGATGATATCTTTTGGACTCAGAAGATCAAATCTCTATCTGCTGATGATAAGAATTTGTACAGAGAGATGTTGAACAAGAAGGTCTGGACAATTGAGCTAACTGGAAAGTTTCCAGAGATATTTGAAGTTGATGATATGAGGTATGAGTTAGAGTATAATGATCCAGATCTAGAAGAAGGTGAGGTGTCTGCTGTTGTGGCAAAAGAAATTTTGGAAGGTATGCACAACAAGTTGGTAAGACACTTGAGGAGATTATGGCAGAATAGGTGATTCCTGACATTCTTGAAAAGGATGTAGGAAGTCATTCTGATGAACAGTCGTTTGAGAAGGAGGAGATTGAGATAGAGGATATCACATGAAGAAACAAGTACCTGGGGGGAACTAGTCTTCTGGATAAGACAAGAAACTCCTTTTGACCTGATTGAACGGGACCTGTCTAGCTGCAAAACAGAACACCGTTAGGACTCGTCACATGATTGGGGGTTTTCCTGTGACCACCCTCCGGCGTGAGAATAAGTATGGCTTTTAAGCACTTGTAAAGATTGTGAAGTATTTTGTGAATGAATCAATACGTTTACCTGTGTCCCTATTTATAGTTGAGGAGTCCTCCTCTTTCTATGATGCGTAACCGCCTTCATCTTCTTAGTTTTTCCACTTTTCTTGGGGATAATACATATCTCTTGTATTCATATTTTTCGGGCTAGCATTTGTGCTTTACCCGTTAACTTCTTTCTCGAAGTTGTTTGTTAGTAATCACGTCCGGATTATTTATTACAATTGGGCCTTACCCATTGGGCCACATGATATGCTGTAGGTGTGGGCCAGTTTAGTTGAACTGGGCCCTACCTCGTCATGTCCCCCCAGTCTAGTAAGGTGAATTATTGAACGTTACTAGACTTATAGTGAAGGAAAAAAGATCAATAAACCTATGTATAGAAAAGAAAGTAAACGAAGAAATGTGACTTAAAAAATCTTTATTGGGATTGGTACCGCATGACTTGTGCACGTGCCAAGACATCATTTCAAATGTCCCATCAGCCGTTTCTGAACAGTCCAACTGTCAGGGGAAACGACTATTTGGCAGTTCAATTTCGAATTTCAACCGTTGGTAATTATCATTATAAATGCGCCAATTCAGGGTGGATATTTCACAGTTGTTTTCCAAAAACCGACTTTTCCTTCAAAAAATTACCATCCCTGAAATGGCCCCCAAGACTGGTTCCACACGCACAGTCACGAGTGTTGCCGAGATTAACTGCATGTGGTCGTTAACGGTACTCAAATCCTTCTTGAGCGACTACAAAATTCCGTCCGATTGGAATACTGTACTCCCGGGGAAGGACGATATTGCCTTTCCGCTGAAGAAAGGGAAACTGACTCTTTACGGCGAGTTTTTCACCTTTTCCCATTTTCGTCTTCCCGCCACTAAATTTATTTGTGATCTGCTCTCATATTATGAGATTAACATTTCTCAACTTCATCCGCTGAGGATGATTAAGATTCGTCATTTTGAGTTTTGTGCCCTAGGTCTGGGTATGCCACCCAAATTGGAGATCTTCCGTGCGTTGTACGTTCTGAAATTCAAAGGAGAATACTTTACCTTCGATCGTCGACCCGGTGTCTTGTCTTGTATCGAGAACTTTCCGCAGAGTGTGAGGGATAAGGAATGGAGGAGGAAATTTTTCTACATTGATGACCGTATATTTCCGGAGAATGCCCCAATCAGGTATCCTGAGGGCAAGACCAAGCTTGCGGATTCGTGTCCAGCTCCGGTGGTGTATGAGAAGGATCCCCTGTATGTGGCCCTAACAAATAATCCAACCGAATGTACTCATATACCGGAACGGGCCATGGTGGCTGTTGGTATGAGCCGGCTGTGGGTGGACGACACAGTATTTCCTGAGTACCGCCGTGAGGACCAAGAAGGCTGGCAGTACTTTGATGTTTGGATCCTACTGCCGCTCCGTTACTTGCGGAACATGATCGTCCCCTTGGCACGACGGAGTTGGATGTTTTGAGCCAAACTGTCACCAAGTTCTATATTCCAGCCGCAGCCGTGTCCGCCGACGTAGCAGGGTCTTCTGCTCAAGGGGGTGATAAAGAAGCTCCTATAGACCCGGACCCTTTGAACGTTGCGCCGCCTTTGGTGGATGTGGTAGAAAAGAAAGCCAAGAAACGAAAAGCTACTGTCGGGCTTGGTGTTGAAGAACTATTAGCCAAGAGGCAACAGCTCAAGGAGGCCAAGGAAAAAGCCCTGGGTGAGTATTCTTGTTTATTTGTCCTTGTGCTGTTTGTTTCTTATGTAGCTGCGGATAGTTATGTTTGCCTGTTTATGTGCAGGTGAAAGAATTGAATCCGGGGACACCCAGGTTAGTGATGATTTGACCATGGAGTCCCCTCATGCTTCTGCTAGCCGTGCTGCTTCCGAGGGGATTACTGACGTCGTTCCGGAGGGTGTTGAGGTCAACGTGCCGTCATCTGCGGTAGCAACCCCGTCGTCTACTGTTGTGACGACCGCCGTATCAACTGTTGTATCTTCAAGCCCTCCCCTCACAACGCCAGTGAGCCATGCTGTGGTTGAAACCATTACCATGCCTGCTCTATCGATTCCTCTGTCTACATAGCCCGTGTACACTGTGGCAGCAAGCACCGTTACTGTGCCTAGCGGTCTCTCCCAGCAGAGTTTTTCACAACTTCTCAAGGATGTCCAGCAACATCCCATTAAGTTTCCTGGTGGAATCCGGACGGGTGTCCAGCAGGGTGAAGCATCCTCCTCCTATCCCGGACCAATGTCGCCGAACACCTACTTGCCGGGCATAAAATGGCGACCGTCCTTGAAACCGGTCAGGTATGCGCCTGAATGGGATGTTGCTGATACCACCCAGCTCATCCATCCAGACGTGATTAGGCATTGGGCTGAGTTTGCCTTCCCCCCAGCTAAGAAGTATTATCTCCAGGGGTTGGACAATGCTCAACTTGCGGAGAATGCGCTGGTGTCTGGTGTTAATACTACATCGTCGGTATATGAGGTGCTGCGTCGATGGCGTGCAGATTTAGTGTACCTTGTTGACCTCCGGGAGAAACAGAGGTTGATAATATTGGAGAATGAGCGGTTGTTGAAGCAGGTTGCTGACAAAGAAGTGGAGGTGGTCGCCCAGCAGATAGCTGTTGAAAAAGCTGAAGGTGACCGTGACAGGATGGTTACGAATCATACTGATGAAAAGCTTGAATGGCGTCGCCGGGAGGATAAATTGAACCAACACTTGTTCCGATATGAAGCCAGAATCAAGACCTTAGAGAAAGAGTTGGAAACTGCCAAGAATACTATAGCCAGTAACCAGGCCAACCTGGAAAGGTACAAATTGATGGCTGCTGAAGTTGAAACTTATGAGTCCCGGATCCGCCGTGTCGAGGAGCAGAGGGACGAGATCCTTAGAAGCTTGATCGACTGCCAGAAACAGTTAACCGCTGCCAATGACCGATCAGATCAAGCCGTTAACGCTGCGGACTTGCTGCGGGCCCAGGTAGATAGTCTCCAATCGAGGCTGGATGCAGTGAGTCAGGAGAGGGATTGGCTGATCAACCGAGGTATCCCTGCTTCATGGCGGTACATCCGGGGCAGTACTGAGTACCAAAACAGGTTAAACGCTTTTTATGATGTGGCCATGGAAGCCGGCTACCATGATGGTTTGGCTTATGGCAATCAGGTTGGTCTGGTTGGAAAGAAACTCCCCCCCTACTGCTCAGGAAAAAGCCTTACCTACCCGGGTTGCTGACAGCCTGCAGGCCTTGAGTTCAGACTCACTGGAGGCCATAGGCCGTTTGAGCAGTAAAGTTGGTGATGAAGGAGTTTCATCCCTCCGGGTGGAGCTGGAACCGTACTTGAGTGACTCTTCTGATGGAGATGATGCTGCTTCTCATTAATGTAATCTTAATTTACCGCTTAAGTAAGCTTATATTGTAATTTGGACTATGTAATTGTTATCTTAATGAAAAACTTTTGGGTTCTTTAGTGTTTGCCAGCTATTCTGTGTGTGCCATTAATGTTGATTTGACAGCCGCCTTCAGACGCCAATTAATTGGGCGTCATCATTACATGACGTCATGACTGCCATGTGTCATAGATTTGACGGCGTGTGTCAGTGAATTAATAACGATATTTACTGACACTGACCCTTGATCTTCTGGACCCATGTATATAAGTCAGGCTCCTTATCAGATTTTCCACTTGTAAATTTTTCCAAAAAAGGTATACTCTCACTGTATCCACTTATGGCTCATAACCAAGTTTCTCTTGCCGAGCTCCTTCGTGAGCTAGATGCTGTTGAAGGTCTGAAAATGCTCAGACGATGGGCTGATGAGATGGACATGAGACGTGCAGCTATGGAGGAGTATAATGCCAGAACTGCTGGCTACGTTCCTCCTCATAAGTATGGGTTGACATACTCTAGGGGTCCGAGGAGATTGTTCAATGAACAAGCTCCATTGTTGAACCATCCTGAACCCCCACCAGGTCTTGTTGCCAATGGATTGGAAGTTGTGGGTCTTAACGACCCTGTTCCGGATGTTCCAGCTGTAGCTGAGGTTCCCCCGGTGGTAGAGGAACTCCCAGAAGACCAGGGTGATGAAGGAGGTGTCTTGCTCTTTAATCAGTACTTGATAGTTCCTGATTACGCTCCAGACGGCGATTTGCTACATACCCCTGCAGAGGTATTAGCCATGTTAGACGGTCGTATGTGATACGGGCCAGTATCTATTGGTAGCAACTCGGCAGTATGTGGCCTTTTTTTGCTTGTTTTTGTATAGCGCTTTTGGTGGTAGGTTGTTTTTGTTATGGCGAAGGATTTTAGTCCCGCCACCTACCGTAGGGAATGTTTTTTTTTTGTAGTTTCAATCCCTAGGATATGATAAGTAATGTAATCGTTTGTTAACGAAAAATTGCCGTTGTAGGCGTCTTATTAAATGAAAAAACAAATAGACTGTGAGAACCAATAGGTCGACTGTGACACAGCTAACACTAAATGTACTAGACAATAAAAAATGTTCTTATGACGAACTAAACATAGCATTTTTTGAGCTGGGCGGCGTTCAAAGTGCGCGGGATAGGCTCCCTTGTGAGTTGTTTCAGGGAGTAGGCTCCCTTTCCCAATACTTCCGCGATTTCATACGGCCCTTCCCAGTTTGGGCCCAACTTGCCCTGAGGTTGAGACCTGCTTGCCTCGTTGTCCCGCATGACCAGTTCTCCAACCTTGAAAGATCTTTCGAGTACCCGCTTGTTGTAATATTTCTCCAATAGCCTCTTGTACCTGGCTTCATTGATGCAAGCTGTATCGCGGCGTTCTTCGAGCCGTTCGAGGTTCTCGTGCAGCAGTTGTTCATTGTCTTCGCCGTCGTTGGCTCTTCGTTGTGATGGGACCAAGGCTTCAGCCGGTATCATTGCTTCTGACCCATACGTTAAGCTGAACGGTGTTTCTCCGTTGCTTGTTTTTGGCATGGTCCGGTGGGCCCATAGGACGTGTGGCAGTTGGTCAACCCAGGATTTGCCCTCGGCGTCCAGTCTTCTCTTTATCCCATCCAGTATGCTCCTATTCGTTCTCTCTACTTGTCCATTACCTTGCGGATGGGCGACGAATGTGAAAACTTGTTGGATTTGGAGTTCTTTGCACCAGTCTTGCAGCGATCTATCTGCGAACTGGGTCCCGTTGTCGCTGACCAAGTACAGTGGGACCCCAAACCTGCACACAATGTGTTCCCATAGGAATTTCTTGATGTTTACCGCCTCGATCTTGGACAATGGCTTCGCCTCGACCCATTTTGTGAAGTAGTCAATAGCAACCACCAGATACTTTAACTTTCCCGGAGCTGGGGGGAATGGTCCCACTAAGTCTACCCCCCACTTCTGGAATGGCCAGGCTGCCGTTACTGGGATCAGGTCATTTTTAGGCCGGAGAGTATGCGGTGCGTACTTCTGACAACTGATGCACTTTTGTAATACTTCTACCGCCGTGTTATGCATACCCGGCCAGTAATATCCTGCACTTGTTAACTTTGCTACCACTGCCCTTGGCCCTGCATGTATACCGCAGGTACCCGCGTGAATTTCTTCAATGAGGAACTTTGCTTCCGATGGGGATACACACCGCAAGGCCGGACCCAGGTAAGACTTCCTGTATAAGATGCCATTTTGCATTTCATATTGCACAGCTTTGGTGCGGAGCTTCAGAGCTTCCCCCTTGTTCCCGGGGAGTGTGCCGTGCTCCAGATATTGCTGTATCGGCGTCATCCAGCAGACTTCCGCCGCAGGTACGCTGTGTATTGCAGACTCCTGGGTTGAAGGTTGCTTGAGGGTCTCGATGTGGACGTCTTCTTTAGTACCTGGTGATGCTAACTTGCTAAGAGCATCGGCTATGTCGTTTCGGTGCCTTCGCACGTGTATCAGTGTTATCTTCTGAAACTTTGACATCAACTCTTTCGTCTTCTCTAAGTATTTTGACAGGGTGTCATCCCGGACTTCATATGATTCGTTGACCTGGTTGTTTACCAGGAGAGAATCCACGTGGGCATCCACTCTTTTTGCCCCCAGTGATAGAGCCATCCTCATACCAGCCAAGAGTGCTTCGTATTCGGACTGGTTATTGGAGCACTCAAATTCAAACCGTAGGGCGTACAGGAACCTTGCCCCATCCGGGCTGACCAGCATTAGGCCAGCTCCTGCCCCCTTGCTGTTTGATGAGCCATCAGTATATAGCTGCCATGCTGGTTCGTCCACTTCTTCTTCTGGTGAAGGTACTTCTCTTATTTCCGGTATTTGCTCTCCCGCGGGAATTTCTGTCATGAAGTCGGCGATAACCTGTCCTTTCACAGAGGTTCGCTTCTTGAAACTTATATCCAGTGCCCCCAGCTCAATTGCCCACTTGGCGAGTCTTTCAGCGTGGATATGAATGGCAAGGATCGCTTCGCGTGCCGTGCCAAGAAGCGATTTATGGCCGCCAGTCTTCCATTTAGGGTCTGTGCTTCTTTCAGTGTTTTAGGCGACGGCATGTTGACAATCGCTGATACCTTCTCTGGGTTTACCCGGAAGCCGTCTTTGGTGACTACTACTCCCAGGAATTTTCCCTCTTCAACCCCGAATGAACACTTTCCTGGATTCAGTTTAATATTGTGTAGAGGATGAATTCGACACGAAAACAGGATTATATGATCATACAAGTTACTAAACCAGGTGCGGAAACCCTAGCTTAGAACAAACTGATATAAACTCAATCAAAACACAATCAAAGTCATTTTAAAAGCTTTTCATATATTAACTTTTCCAAATAATTGCTTACAGATTGATTACAGTTAATCTAGCACACAAACTATCACTCTCAGACCTCTCTGGAACACACACCAAAAACACACACTCTAAATGACTCTCTTTACATTACAAAAACCCAAAAACTATTTATAGCAGCTGCACATTCGCCCAGTTTCACTGGTCGAATGTGGCCCTTTTCCACATTCGCCCACTGAAGGTGGTCGAATGTGTCTTCCTTCAGTCTTGGTTCCAGATTCGTCCAACTCTATATACCTTCGCCCACTTTGTAAGTCACCTTCGCCCATTCTGTTTTTCCTTCGCCCCTTAACACATGTTACCATCTAATCATTAGTCGCAAAAACGCATCTACAAACTCCCCCTCGACTATTGATTAGATCGTTTTCTGTCTTCATCCATAGCTTTGTTCAGCAGCTTGATTCTAAGCAAACTCTTCTGTTCTTTCGTCATCTCAGGCTCTAACTTCCTTTTAACCGGCTTTGACACATTTGCCATCTTCACCTTCTTGCCAAGCTTTCCTTCCAAATTACTTCCAGCATTAATGTCATAAGCAAAGCAAACACCAACAACCTGTGTGTATTTCTTTGCTTGATCTGCATCGTTTGGCTCATGATGAATCGGATTATAAAAGAGCATGATGATGTCTTCGAAGGTGCAATTGATAAGCCACATAGGATCAAATACATGAACATGCTTGTATTTGTCCTTTCCATCTCTCAACACAATCACCGCTTCTGCCTTCCTCCAATCATAGTACCAGAAAATGAAGTCAGCACTGAAGTGTTGAGGCATAGGCATCAAAGGTATCTTTCTCATCACTTCAGGTGCCTTATATATCAAAGTAACCCTTTTCAACTTGGTTCTGGGATCAATATCCCTGTGAACTTTCCTCCGGGGATATTGTGGTCTGAATATGTTCCACTTAGTTCTACTTTCCCAAACCAATTTGTCTGCACACCAACCGACGTGTGAATTATTCACTGAAGCACCCGACATTTGGAATCTGCACAAATCTCTAACCGCCCAGTACGGTAGAGTCAGCAAATCAATGAATCTGTAAAAGTACAAGATTCCAGATTCCCACTTAGCAGCTAAACATTTCAGCCTGCCTAAGTATGTCCACCCGAGAGCTCTGCCTCTGAACTTCGCATTATGAAACCTATAAAAGTTTCCTTGAGCTTCAGGCTTCGGTCGGTTTTCATCCATCAGTCTTAACTTCTTCAAATACTCCTTCAACTCATCAGTCTTATTTGAAGATTCTGGCAAATCAGCTCCAAGTACTTTCTCTACAAACTCAGCACTCCTCTTCTTTGCCTTTCTTTTAGCAGACGTATTATGTCTCTCAGTAAAATCAGGAAACACCAAGTCTTCATCAGTTTGTCTGAAGTACTGTGGATATTCCTCATGTGTAATATCCTCTATCTCAACTTCTTCAAATTCAGGGGTGTCTTTGTCATCTGAGTGACTTCCAACATCCTTTTCAGGAATATGTGGAATCGACTCATCAACAATGAATTCTTCAAACGTTTTCCCTACCCTCTGTGCAAGTCCATCCAATATCTCCTTTGCCACAGATGCAGGTACTTCCCCCTCTTCTAGATCAGGATCGTTATATTCCAATTCATATCGCATGTCATCAGTTTGGAATATTTCTGCAAAACGACCTGTGAACTCAATGGTCCATTCTCTTTTCTCTAACATGTCCTTGTATACTTGTTTTGCATCATCAGACAAGGACCTCACCTTCTCATTCCAAAACACAGTCTCATCATCAACATTCTCACTACTCTTCTTTGAACTTGACACACCCGTGTCTTTCTTCTTCTTTGAAGGTGGTCTCTTCTCAAAAGTAAACTTTGAAGTATCATCTCCTCCATCATTATCATCACTACTACTACTATCATCCTCCTTTTGACTTCCCGAACCTTCAGCATCATCATCATCATCATTATTATCATCTCCATCATCACTCTTTTCCGATTCTTCATCCTCATCATCCTCATCTTCCTCATCTTCCTCATCTTCCTCTTTGTCAGATTCAGATGGTTCAAAGTCAACCTGTTCAACCTCTTTCTCTGTATCCTCCTCACCCTCTTTCAGCTTGGGTGCAACGTTGTACAGATTGTCTATTAGCTCACTAAGGCGTTTATTTTCAGCCTTCAATTCTTTATTGTCTTCTTTAATTGCCTTGTATCTATTCTTGTTTCTCAGACACTTTCCTTCAAGCTTCTTATTCTTTGCTTCTAGCTTCTTTACCTTCTCGTCTATCTCATCTTGATTAGACTTTGAAGCTACAACTATCTGAAGCATTTTCTCTTCATTCAGCTTAAACTTGGCAATCTCAGCTTGCTGAGCCACTAACATCTTCATCATGTCGTCCATTCTTTTATTCACCTGCTTCATCACATCGTCATCCACAGTGACCTTCTTAGACTTGGACTTAGACTTTGATGGCTCAATCTCAGTTTCTTTTCCTTTCTGAGGCTGTGTAAACATGTTAAGAACATTATCCAGTGCAATATTGAATTGATCCACTGGTAATGTTGTAGCCTCTTTAGTCTTTTGCTTCTTAGTGGCTGGTGAAGATTGTTTTGATGACGTTCCAGCATCAGGTAATCTCTTTCCTTTCAACAGTAAGTTCAATTCTTTCTCTCTCAGCTGCTTAGTACTGGTCTTCTTGGCCATGGTTTTGTGTTTGGGCTTGGGCAAGTTTACTACAACAGTTTCACCTTCATTCAACTCGTCCAAATTTATAGTCAACCCTTCATCTTCAGCACCAACAGACTGCTTGCTCTTCTTAGCTTCCTCAATTGATCTGTTCAGTGATTCAGACTCACCAACCAAAGTGGCCTTTTGTTTGGTAGTCCGGACATTTTCAGCATCCGAATCCCACTGTTCTTCAGTCTCAGTCTCCTCCGAATCAACAGACTCTTCATCTACCAAACTCGTACCCTTCTTAGCAATAGTTTTCTTCCTCACCACTTGTTGTTTTGAACTCCCTTGATCTGTCTTTCCCTTACCCTTCCCTTTGGCTCCGGGATTGACAACCTGCCTTTTTCTCTTCGTGCTTGCATCAGCATAAACTAATGGATCATCATTATCACTGTCACTATCAGGATGCCTCGCTGTGTTCTTCCCTGGATCATTGTAATCCTCTCTAGCCAAGGCTCCAAACAACCTCCTGTAAGGTGGTCTCTCATTTTCAGGCACACCTTTATAACCTTTCATTCTCACTAAGGTTCTAATGTTCATGTGATCCATAACTAGTATCTGTGTTGGATCTTTCTTCAGGTGTGGATATTTGTGATCAAAAATCATCATAAGGAATCTAGGATAAAGCATGAACTTCTTAAGCTTCAACCCTTTCAACATCTCTAACATATGATCTAAAATCATCCCAGCAACGTTAAATGGTTTGTTGAGAGTCAACGCAACCATCAACGAGCTCAAACTCTTCCTCATCACGTCGTATCCCCCACTAACACATCCAAACACAAGTATAATGACGTGAGCAAAATACTTAAACTGTACTCCTAGTTTCCCTTTGTACATAGAACCATCAGTGATCGGTCCTTTGTATTTCATCCTCAGGAAACAGGCTTTCTGCTCAGTCCAGGATAATTCCCTTGGATCCTCACTTGTTTCAAACTGGATCTGGAGAGCTTCTCTGATATCAGCTTCAGTGATAAACATCTCCATTCCCTGAATCTTGCTTTTGATGATAGTTTGATTATCAAAGTAATCATACTTGGCATTGTTATAGAAATCCTCAACTATATCCTTGTAGATAATAGTTGGTGTGGCCAAAGCATAAACCACTCTGCATCTCTTCAGAAACTTGATAATGTCTGTGAATTCCACATTCTTCTCAACATCTCCCAGATACGCGCAACAGTTATGAGTCTTCTCAAACGGCCATTTAGTACCGCTTGATGATTCTCCTTCTTGTACAGTCTCTGGAATAGGATCAGTCACTGCAATCTCCACAGGAATATCAATATTTGCTTGTTCTTCAGCCATTATTCTAAAACATAAAATCAAAATAAACGTCAAAACACGAAATCGTCAAAAATTCAAAATTTTAAGGTTTTTTTTTGAAATTCCACATTCGCCCAAAATACACTGGTCGAATGTAGATTATTGTGGCCGAAGGTGCAAATTTCTGGTCGAATGTAATCTGATTTTGGACAGAAAAATACATTCGCCCGTTTTGTGTTTCCTTCGTCCATCCAGTTTCACATTCGTCCACACGAAGAACCGAATGTGAAAACTGTTTAAATCCCAAAATTTAAAATTTTATCAAACCCGTTTTTAACCCCTAATTTTGATCAAAACATAGTCTATTATGGCCGACTAAGCTTCGTCAATCATCAATTGTTCCTAATTTTCATTTTACATCAGTTTTCAATAGGAATTAGGGTTTATATTGTTTCATTCGATCAATCAATGATTAAACACTGTTGTTATCCTAATTCCTGATACACTCTCCCCCTAAAACTGATGTGGGATGAAAGGATATCAAAATCAAACACTAAGAATCACTGAAATCCCTAAACCCCTAAACCCTAGGTCGGTTTAGAAAAACAACGATTCCAGCTTCAATTCTTGTCCATTACCTGTAAAACTTATATGAAAATGATCAGTAAGATGCAAAGAACAAAACGCACAAGCAGGGAAATCAAAATCAACAAGGGTCTGTTATTGAAGAAAGTTTGAAAAATTTGAAAGTGAGGGTCGAATCTGGGTTTGGCTTATATATAGCCTCCACCTTCGCCCATTCCGTCCGGTCGAATGTACAACATTTCCACCTTCGCCCCTAATGAAAGGCACGAAAGTAAAATGGTTTTACCCGAAAGTGGATTTTGGGTTAAAAGCCATATTCGCCCGTTGGAAGCAACCCGAAGGTGAACAAAAATTCCACATTCGTCCCAAATTAAGGGCGAATGTAAAATGGAAATTTTGAAAAATTTTGCCAAATTACAAATTCGAATCCCGTTCAACATTTTTCAATCCGTTAAGCTTCCAAAACACAAATTTTCACTTTTAGAAAGATACAAAGCCCAGATGGTGTTGTCAAATCTCAGAAATTGACTATCAAGCATCCCCGGTTATCAAAAATAAAGCAGAAATGCAAAAAGTTTGGATTTTTCTGAAATTTTATCAAAACACACCTAAAATCTTTTTGGATTTTGTATCTATTTGACATTAAAAGTAAATTGCAACACAATAAAATGCATCAAAGTAAATGAAAGCAGTAAACATTTTGTGAAATCCGGTCAGAGGATCATATCAGTTTTCTGAGAAATCTGATCACAGCGTTGATCTTTTTGGTTACTATTATCATTAGAAACAGTATGTGATACGGCAATTGCTGATATTGTGGTCCACGTAAGCTCACATGCAGACAATTACGCAATGCTTTAAAATGATACGAGTTAGGTGTATTAGACTAACACGATGTGGTGCCCACACACACGACATACTCCCGTATCAAGTAATTGCACAAAGCTTCGTCGTAACGCGTGATTATGCCAGAGTTATCCGTAAAAGTTACAAAGTATATAGCACAGAGGTGTACAGGTCAGCAACTGAATGCAGCAGAGTAACATGTGCGTATACACTAGGTTGAGGCTGATATTAATCACTGATTTGCATCAGATGATCAATAAGATGTAATAATGATCTATGATCAATTAAAACATAAAGTTCCTCAATTCGGTAACTTGCGGTTTTGGCAATTAAGCTCTTTTAGCAAATATTCTGATAAAACTAGGTCCGTAAATCAATACGACAAAAGTTTATCAGAATATCCCGGATAACCATAACATAACGACCCGAAACCTCAGATTTTGGCAATCCTATCAAACGAAATTACGGTACTAAGACCATATGCCCATGAGGTGTTCAGCCACGAACGCGTAGTTCGTTATGTTTGTATCACTAATGCACGCAATATTTAGTCTACGAAGCCTATCAGCATATCACACGTAATCAACACACGCCTCATTATACTATACAATTCTTTAGCCTATGTCAGATTCCCACTGATGTACTATCATTTCCTCTGTTTTACCAGGAAATCATTTTTGATGTTCTAATTTTTAGGTCTTTTTTTGAATTTTATAATGTTTTTGGTTTTTCTGATAAAAAAGGCTCCCCCTAAAATAAAGAACATATTTTTGGTATTTTTGATTTTTCTGAAAAACAAAAACAAAAATTTGAAAGAAACAATCCACTCGAAAGCATCAACTTCTTTGAGGATTAAACAATCCCCTTGAAAGCATCAACTTCTTTGAGGATTACGATAGTAAAGAGAAATTCCCAATTAGCAAAGAGAAATTCCCAATTAGCAAAATATAAAAACTAAAAACTAAAAAGCGATAAACCGAGGTGCCGATTAGTCCTGTTTTTCCTTTATATTGTTTACTTTTAAAAGATATTCAAAGCGTGAACGGTCAAAAGCTTTAGTAAACAGATCTGCACGTTGGTAGTCAGTGTGTATTTTGACCATATCAATCAATTCCTTAGCGTAACAATCACGGATAAAATGATATTTGATCCGGATGTGTTTCGCTTTAGAATGATTATCCGAATTTTTAGTTAATGCAATTGCGGCTTCGTTGTCACAGTAAATAGGAGTTTTTAGAAACTGCAAACCGTAATCCACCATTTGTTGTTGAATCCAGAGTACTTGTGAACAGCAACTCGAGGCTGCAATGTACTCGGCTTCACAGGTAGATTGTGCTACGGAAGTCTGTTTCTTACATTGCCAGGTGATTAACCTGCTCCCGAAAAACTGGCAACCAGCTGTAGTAGATTTGCTATCTTTGTCACAGCCGCCCCAATCTGCATCACTAAAAGATATGAAATCAAAATTATCATCATTAGGGTACCAAAGTCCTTTTGAGGGACAACCCTTCAGATATCTAAGGATACGCTTGACCGCCGTCAGATGACTTTGTTTCGGCTTCGATTGATAACGGGCACAGAGACACGTTGCGTACATAATATCTGGTCGAGACGCCGTCAAATACATCAGAGATCCGATGATTGCTCTGTATGTAAAAGGATCCGTCAGCTCCCCCTTAGCGTCCACTCCAATCCCGTGATTGGGTTGAATCGGGGTATCCATCGGCTTTGAGTCCTCCATCTGGAACCGGCTCAAGATGTCGGAGACATATTTCGTCTGGTGAATGAAGATCCCGTCGGGTCTTTGGTCCACCTGCAAGCCTAGGAAAAACTGCATATCCCCCATTGCGCTCATTTCGAACTTTTCCTGCATGACAGTTTCAAACTCCCTGCATAAAAGCTCGTTAGTTGACCCAAATATTATATCATCAACGTATATCTGTACTAGAAGCAAATCATCTCCCGACTTTTTCGTAAAGAGGGTGCAATCGACGAGGCCGCGCTTAAATCCTTTGGAGATGAGGTATGTACTTAGCTCCTCGTACCACTGCCTCGGAGCCTGGTGCAAGCCATAAAGAGCTTTGTTCAACACGTAGACCTTATCCCGGTGGATTGGGTCCTCAAAGCCTGGTGGCTGCCCTACATACACCTCTTCCTTGACTTTACCGTACAGAAATGCGCTTTTCACGTCCATCTGATAAACTTTGAATTTCTTATAAGAAGCAAACGCGAGGAACATCCGAATAGCTTCGATTCGTGCTACCGGTGCATAGATTTCGTTATAATCAATCCCTTCGATTTGATGGAAACCCTGCACGACCAATCTGGCTTTGTTACGAACAATTACCCCACGATCATCCTTCTTACACTTAAACACCCATTTGGTGCCGATCTTCTTCCTATCCGGCGGCAAATCTGTGAGCGTCCAAACTCCCAATTTCTGGAATTGTAATAACTCCTCCTGCATAGCTTCCACCCAGGCATCATCCTTCAAAGCGTCCTTGTATGTCCTTGGCTCTACCTGCGACACATAACACGCAAACGACCAATCATTTTGACTACCAGATTGTTGAATTTTGGCATATAAAGCTAAAGCACCAAAACTCTCTGGCGTATTAACGCTTTTAAGCTGCCCTCTGGTCATAACACTACTTCCAGGATCACCGATAACTTGCTCCAGCGGGTGAATACGATGAATCCGAGATTCCGGATAATCAGGTACTTGCACTCCCGTCTGAACAGTCAAGTTCTCTACAGCATCCAGATCATGACCCGTATTTGATGATGAAGCCACATCAGAAGTTGGAGTTGGGTTCACTGGCGGTGCCTCCTGTTCTTCAGCTTGATCAAGAATAGCTTCTTCAAATTGTTCATCTTCAGATTCTGAAGTGTCTAATGAAGTTGAAGCCTCTTGAAATACTTCTTCCTCTTGTATAGGAGCATTGGTATCATTAGAAGCTGGTAGGGGGTTCACGGTGATCGGACGCACCAACGGTGAAGTTGTTGCATTTTCACACTCGTAAAGTAATCTGATGACAGCTTCTTCAACCAAGCTATCTAGATTGAATGATTCAAAGAAATCTTTGTAATCAAACATCCAATCAGGACCCGTGCCTTGAATATTTTGAGTATATCGTTGAACTTCCACATTAGCCCAGTCTTCCACACGACGAGTTCGCTTGTTGTATACCCGTTTGAGCGGGGTTGCATATCCAACAAAGTAACCCTCCTCGGCTTTAGGACTAAACTTTTCGCTTGGATTCAACATGGTGCAAGGCGCCCCAAAAGGTTCTAGATACTCTAAGTTCGGCTTTCTTCGATGTAACAGCTCATAAGATGTTTTACCAAACTTCTTCACTGTTAGAACACGATTTAGTGTGTAATTTGCTGCATAAATCGCCTCATTCCAGAACATTACTGGAAGATTTGAATCAGCAAGCATTGTTCTAGCCGCTTCAATTAGAGTCCTATTCTTTCGTTCAGCAACACCGTTCTGTTGAGGGGTGTATGGAGCCGAATATTCATGATGTATTCCTTTGTTTTCACAAAGTTCATCCATCTTGGCATTTTTGAACTCCGTCCCATTGTCACTCCGAATTCTCTTTATTTTCACATTGTAGAGATTCTCCAATCGAGTGAACAGAACTTTTAGATTGATAAAAGTGTCGCTTTTATTCTGCAAACACATCACCCATGAAAATCTTGAGTAATCGTCAGTGACGACTAAACAATAAAGCTCCCCAAGATGACTTTTGCGCTTGACTGGTCCGAAAAGATCCATGTGCAATCGCTCAAGTGGCATCTCAACAGAGTTAACCTTTTTCACTTTGTGGGACTGTTTGTGTTGCTTCCCCTTTTTACAACTCACACACTTGTCATTCAGATGGAAATGTTTCACGTTTACTCCATCGACAAGTTCATTTCTCACAAGTTGGTTCATTTTCTTCAGATGAATGTGTCCCATTCTTCGGTGCCACATTATCGATTCTTTCTCAGTCGCCTTGGACAAAAAGCATGTTATTTGCCCCTGTGATGTCATCGCCTTGGACATATCAAGAATGTAAAGATTGTTGACGCGAGGTGCCTTCAACATTATCCACTCTTTAGGAATTGTAAAGCCCGGTTTCAGAATATAGCAGGATTTGTCATCAAAATGCACAGTAAATTTCTTGTCACATATTTGACTAACACTCAACAGATTATAGTCTATCTGCTTCACGTACGAAATCCGCTCGAAACTCACTATCCCATTGCTCACACTTCCTTCCATTGTGATATATCCACCTTTGTTTCCTGCAAACGCTACGTACCCGCCATTGATGTTCTTCACGTCGAACAGCAACGCAAGATCCCCTGTCATGTGGCCTGAAGCTCCACTATCAACAATCCAAAGACTGCTAATAGGGCCAGCTGAAGCTCCCTGCACACAAAAAGTAAATCAGTTAGTTCTTTCGGGGGACCCAAGCCTGAGTCTTGGGTCTTGGAACATCAGGTTTCAAAGTAACATTGTCACAAACATTTTCAACAACTTTTTGATTAATCTTTTTCTGATTATTCAAAACAGTTTCCTTTTTCTCATTAACTTTTGAAGTTGAGGCTCCTGGAGTACCATTGGGTGTCCAAGATTGTTCAGTCCTTTTCAGGATACGAATCTGAGACTTTGGGTTCTCAGTCGGTTTCTGAACATTGTTAGCAAAGGTAACTTTCTTGGTAACCTTATCTGATTTAACAGACTTAGGTCCAACATTTGATTTGACAATTGGTTTTGGTGGAACCTTTTGCCTATCAACTGTTGTGTTCATCACAGGCTTCCTCCATGAGTGTTCCATAGCAATCCGATTCCTTCTATCATAGTGCATTGGACGAGTGTTCCTCATTTGAAAATTGTTTTGATTATAAAACGGTTGTGGTTGTTGAGGAACAACTCTCCTATGTGGTGGCACATAGTGATCAATCGGTTTTCGCATAGAATTCCTCACTTCCACCTCGTGCCTCTTGTGCCTTACATATGGACACTGAGCAAGTAAATGCCCTCGTTCCCCACACTTAAAGCACGCACGGTACTCTTCAAAAACATTCGGAGCATTTGGTTGAGCAAATGATCTCACAGGATATTGATCATTGTACTGTTGCTTCCTTAAACTCTCAGGGAGTGGCCCTTTTGAGTAAGTAGGCTCATTAAAACAATTAGCTCTGTTTTTGGGTTTAACAAACTCTGTGACATGGACCTTTGGTTCTTGAGGAACATCCAAATACAACTTCTTTAACAAATCTGGTGGAATTTCATTTGTTCTCTCATGTTTTGGGAACCAAATGGTACTTTCTTGCCAAATCTTCTCAATTTTAGCATAGTTGGCATTTTTTATTGGAAAGTCCTCGTCAGAGATGATTTTATCGGATCCTTCCATCCGATAAAATACCTTGACAGGTTTGTCACATTGTTCGTTTTTATCATTCTTTTCAAGATCTTTCTTCACCACATTAAGATCTTTCTTCACAACATTCTTCTCAGACTTATTCACATGATGAACACTTCTCATCGGAACAATTTGAGATGATGAAACTGGTTCATTTGTAATGATGTGATTTTCTTTTGGAATTTCACATGCATTAACAGTTTGGTTACAACCAGTATCATCACTCTCTGAGTCCGAGTCAACACTTTCAGCAGTAACACCCTCATCATTGATTCCCAAAATCGGTCTAACATCGGAATTTGGATCACCAATACTCGAAGTATTAGATTCATTTTCCGATGCTGAATCAGATTTTACCGAACTCTCCGGTGTCACTTGGTGACAATTATGGTTTTCAAAAAGAACCGGAGATGGTACAGCCCGATAATTGGTGGTTTTATCATCAATGATGTGGTCTACCACATAAGCAATATTCTTGTAACTTTCCAACTTTTTATTTACTTTCTCAGCAAAGCATTTGATGGCGGCCATTTCCAACTTGGTGTTTTCAATTTCATTGATATAATTGTTAATTGCCAATTGTTTTAAAGACAAAGTGTTTTTCAAGTCGGAAATGTCCTTTTTGTAGCCATCTAATACCTTGTTGAAAGCATTCAACTCTTTGCGAGTAGATTGACTATTCATGATAGCACTATCACGTTGAACACGGAGTTGTTTAACCTCCTCAGTCAATCTATCACATGTACCACAATATTTGTCACTAGTATTATCAGTACTACATGCAGAACTTACAGGTTTTGGCGGATCAGTCATGGCCATTAATGCGAAATGAGCTTCCTTTCCTGCAAAGAATCTGGAATAATCAATCTTTGTGAAAGCATCATCTGCAATGCACGACTTCCTTGTCATCAGAAAATCTGCTTCTGCAAGCAACTGATCAATATCTTCATCAAGAGAATTAACACTTGCTTCCGTATCCGATTCACTGTCTGAATCAGAATAAACCGATTCACACTCCTCAGGAATGTCAGAAACAGTATCAATCACGACTCCAGAATTTGTTCCTTCAGTTTGAACTTCAACATCAACCTCAGCATTATCCTTAACAGGTTCAAATTCTACATCCATCTCAGCCTCAGACTCATCACTATTAACCTCAGTTTCAACCTTCTCCTCCATCGTCGCAGAATCTTCAACATCAACCTGATATGCAACACAAGCCACATTTCCCCCAGTAGTGATTTCCTCAACACCTATCTGAATGCTCGACCAGTCAAACCTCTCATCTTGTTGAGTAACCAATGCTTGATTGGTATTCGGTTGTTCATTTGGTGTAGTGATTGGTATGACTGTTCGGTTAGTATTGTTTGGTGTTTGGGTTTGTGTCTGGTTTGGTGTGTTTGGTTGTCTATTTTGGTTGTTATTAAAGTTGTTTTGATGGTTGTTTTGGTAAGAAACTTGGTTTTGGTTTTGTTGTTGGCGGTTCTGATAGCTGGCATTAAATGGATTCCTATTGCCCTGTTTTGGTGGCTGGGTGCATTCTCTTTTAAAGTGACCTTTACCTCCACAGTTAAAACAAGTCACTTTCTCCTTATTGAACCCGTAGGTTGTGTTAGGAGAAGTTCCCAAATCTGTTCTACCTGTCTTCTCGATAAACTCTGTTGCTCTTCGCATTATGCTCGCAAAGGCCCATTGGATGTCAATGAGTTCCATCTCCTCCTTGTCAATCTGTGCGTAGTCTTCATTGGTCAAGTTGTTATTACCAATTTGACTAGCAACTAGCCCATTGTAGGAAGAAACCATTGCAGAGACTAATGCAATGTGTTGCTGAGCAACTTCAACTGTCACATTTCCAAGGTTAGATGTCTCCAAAACCACCGTTTGTTGGTTAGGTTGATTCATTGGTTGTTGTTGAGCTTGACCAGCAGTGTAAAAAGCTGCTTGTTGCTTTGGGGAGAATGGTGGAATGTATGAATATTGATATGGAACTTGTGGTTGTGGTTGTGATAAAGATGAAGTTTGTTGTTGGTAGTTAATGATAGGTGATTCCACAACATTGGATACACATGCAACATGTGGTGCAACTAGTCCTCCTGAACTTGCACTAGCTGGAACTGAAGATCCTCCAAAGTATAAGTTTGGATTCTGAGGAATCTGTGCTCTCCTAGCCTTCCTCTTCTCTTCCAATTCTTTGTTTTCCAGCTTCTCAATGAACTCCTGAAGAGACCAGTATTGATAAGCATCCTTCTCCTTCAGAACATCCACATGCTGATCCCAGTTAGGTGGTAATGCATCTGCAAACTTTTCCACCTGTTTTGCCATAGGGATCTGTATATCATAGCTAGACAATTCAGATATCAAATGATTATATCTAGGAGTTAGTTCTTTCAAAGTTTCATTTCCAACATAAGAAAAATTCTCAAACTCCTTAATAAGCTCTTCCTTCCTCAAACTTCGAGTCTTCTCATTTCCATCATGCTTCCTTTTAAGCATATCCCACAATGCCTTAGAAGTTGTGCACGTCCCAAATTGATGCAACAGATCATTTGTGATTGCCTGTGTCAGTTGGGAAAACGCCTTCTTTTCCACAGCAAACTTCTTTTTCTCATCCTCAGCCATGCTCTCCAATGGCACTGGTTCACCTGTGTTCTCCAGAACTGGTGGTGTGTAACCTTTAGCAATCATGTTCCATGCTTCAGCACCTTCCACTCCCATGCCTTCCAAATGTATTTTGAACTTTTTCTGCCACTGATTGTATTCTTGAATCTCCATGAGCTTCGGTGGCCGAGTCCCGCTACCTGAAGACAAATCATTAATCAGTGTGGAAATAGCATTTGTAGTTTGAGTGTTTACCACCGCTGCTGCTACTCCCCAGTAGTCAGACTGTGGTGCTGGAGGTGCACTTTGAGTCATGTAGTTAACCGGCTGCGAAGACTGTGTGCTCGTCTTCTGTGCTGCCACTGTCCATGGGTCCATCACCTGCTGTGGTGGTTGTGTAGTTGCTGGTGTAGGAGTAGTCTGATAACGCCACATGGTCACGAACTTCAAGAAATTCAACACTTAGAAAAATTTTCCAAAAACTATCCTAGGTTCGCCCAGTAAACTTGCAGATTCGTCCCTTTTAGGCTCAGATTCGCCCAAACAGTTCTCTCCCGAATGTGAAATTTCACCAGAATGTAAAAACACACTAACACGTTTCTACGTTCGTCCAAAAATCCTAGGTTCGACCGTTTCTCTTTTACACTCGCCCGCACGATGTCCCGAAGGTAAAAACTATGACCCGAATGTAAAATATTCAAGTGAAAAACTCTACGTTCGCCCAGAAATTCTTAGGTTCGCCCAGAAATCCACTCACCTTCGACCAAAAACTCTCACTTTCGTCCACTCACTCCAGGTTCGCCCATTTCTAACTTTTGAAAAACGGTTACACTTTGAAAAACGGTTATTTTGATCTCTGATTTTCAAAAGTTTGTGGATTTGAATGATCTTGATTAGGTTTTGCTTCGGAGATGATTTGGAACAACTTTAATACTTGGAATTTTGAATTTTAACCACAAAATCACCTCTAATTCTTTCAAAAACACTCGAAAACCATCTTTATGTAAAAACAGATGTGAATTGATGAAAATAATGTCCAAATCAGCTCTGAGTTTATCAATTTGTTGTTGTATGATCCTCTACGCTCTGATACCACTTTGTAGAGGATGAATTCGACACGAAAACAGGATTATATGATCATACAAGTTACTAAACCAGGTGCGGAAACCCTAGCTTAGAACAAACTGATATAAACTCAATCAAAACACAATCAAAGTCATTTTAAAAGCTTTTCATATATTAACTTTTCCAAATAATTGCTTACAGATTGATTACAGTTAATCTAGCACACAAACTATCACTCTCAGACCTCTCTGGAACACACACCAAAAACACACACTCTAAATGACTCTCTTTACATTACAAAAACCCAAAAACTATTTATAGCAGCTGCACATTCGCCCAGTTTCACTGGTCGAATGTGGCCCTTTTCCACATTCGCCCACTGAAGGTGGTCGAATGTGTCTTCCTTCAGTCTTGGTTCCAGATTCGTCCAACTCTATATACCTTCGCCCACTTTGTAAGTCACCTTCGCCCATTCTGTTTTTCCTTCGCCCCTTAACACATGTTACCATCTAATCATTAGTCGCAAAAACGCATCTACATATTGTACTCGCGGAGCTTATTGAAAGTTTCTTCTATATCTGCGATCAGATTGCTTTCATTGCTGCTCTTAATGACTAGGTCGTCGACATAGACTTCCAGGTTCCTTCCGATCTGGCTTTCAAACGCTTGATCCATCAACCTCTGATATGTCGCTCCCGCATTCTTTAACCTGAAAGGCATCTTGGTGTAACAGTAGATGCCCGCATCGGTATGAAACGCGGTCTTGTCTTCGTCTTCCCTGGCCATCTTGATCTGGTGGTAACCCTTATACGCGTCCAAGAAACATTTGAACTTGAACGGCGAGAGGGAGTCCACTTTGAGGTCAATTTCGGGCAACGGGTATGCATCCTTCGGGCAGGCCTTATTGAGGTCTTTGTAATCGACGCACATGCGCCATGTTCCGTCATGCTTCCGTACCATCACCGGGTTTGCCACCCAAGTGTGATACTTGGTTTTCCGTAAGATGCCCGCCTCTTCTAGCTTCTTTACCTCCTGAACAACCGCGGCCCTTCTATCCGGGGCCATACTCCTTCTTTTTTGTGTTATTGGCTTGACTGAAGGGAAGATTGATAGCTTGTGTTCTGCCTTTGATCTTGAGATTCCTGTCATGTCTGCATGTTTGAATGCGAAAACGTCCACGTTTTTTCTTCAACACCTGCTTCAGTTTCTCTATGGCTGAAGGCGACAGGGTGTCGCCAATCAATACTGTCTGCTCCGGGTGGTCGGTGTTCAAAACCCATCTCTCTGGACCCCTGAGCCCCGAGGGGGCTTGGTGACATGGCTTTTGCTCGATCGTTGCACAAATTTTGTCGCCTGACACGGTTGCCACCCCTTGGGGGGTTGGGAACATCAAAAACCCTCTAGCCGTTGAAACCAGAGCATCTATTCGGCCCAGCGTGTAGCGACCGATGATCATGTTATACTGGGAATCTGCTGGAATCACCAAAAAGGTAACAAGTATGGTTCGTTCCCGGCGACCGTCGCCTATGGTGACCGGGAACGTCAACTGTCCCAATGGCTCCACGCTTTCACCAGCGAATCCCCTTACCGGTCCGCGTGCCGGTTCTAGCATCTTCTGGTCCTCTGGCCGCATTCTTCGGAAGCAAGGTTCATATATTAAATCCTTGGAACTACCGGTGTCAACGAGTATTCTTCTCATGCTGTAGTCGCCCACGGCGGCAGCTATTACCAGAGCTTCCATGCTTAACACTTTGTAGTGTGGTGGAACTGTCATGACCGCTTCCATCCACGGCTCGAAGCGCTCGAATGTTCTTTTCTTGCTAAACCTGGACTCCACGCGGACCATATTGATTTCCCACGGTTTCTTACCCGCAGAATTGTCTCTGCCTCCGGATGACGGACCCGGCTTTACATCCTTCAGTAGGTGAGCCAACTTCCCGGACCTGACAAAGTACTCGATTTGCCTTCTCAATTGGAAACAATCATCCGTGTCATGCCCAACACCTTTATGGTAGGAACAATACCTGGAATTGTCTTGTGAAGGTGAATCTTTGAGCGGCTTCAGAGTGTTGAGCCTCAAGTCTTCTGACTCTAGTATTTGGGACGGCGTTTTTGTCAGATCGGGGTATTCCTGCCTGGGCTTTGATTGACTTTCTCCTTTACCCGTAAATGTGTCCCGGGGTCTGTCGGATCTTCGACGATCGTCTCGCCTATCATCTTTTGTGTCATTCCTGGAATAAGGCTGACTTGATGATTCTGCTCTTCCCCGGTTCCGACCACTTCGGTGGTCCTTGTTATCATGGGAATCAGAAACTTTAGCGGATTCCTGCTTCTTTCGCACTGCGTGGTTCATGGCTATAGATTTTTCTGCTTCACATATGCCTTCGCAATGGTCATCATCTCATCCATAGTCTGTGGATATCCTTTCGGGCCGTGAAGCTTTCTTAACAAACCGTCATCATTTACTCCCATCGTGAATGCTGTGCATGCCAATTCTTCGGTGAGACCCGGGATTTGCAGTCTCTCTCTGTTGAATCTAACGATAAAGTTTTCCACTGTTTCATTATCCCGCTGGCGGATATGCATGACTTCGTCTCTATACTTCGTGTGCCTCTTCTGCTGGCTGAATTGCTGGGAGAACCCCTGCACGATTTCTTTCCAATTTGCGATAGACCCGGGAGGTAAGCTGTCCCACCAGACTCTGGCTGCGCCGACCAAGGTCTGTATAAACATGTGGCAAAATGCTTGCATGGGCCAGTCCTTGGAACGTCCCGCAGCCTCGAATATGCTCAGGTGGTCATCGGGGTCCCCCGTTCCATCATAGTTTCCCACGGTAGAAGATAGCTTCAAATTTTGTGGGAGCGGTGCATTAGCAATTCTTGGCGCCAGCTTTGAATAAGTAACCATAGCCGGAGGCCGGTATGGTTTAGTGAGGTCATCTTCCTCTTCGTCTCTGAGATTTCCCTGATCGTTCCCTTCTCCCCGTCGTTCCAGCTGAACAGTTCGAGTTGGGGGCTGGCTACTCACTGGCTGGCGTGCTTGAACAACCCTCGTAGGAGGCGCCGATGGGTCTGCTGGCGTGCCATCATATGTCAGCCTGGTTCGAACTTCTTCCAGGCGTGCCCCCGGGGCTTGAGTTGCTGGGTGAGCTTGTCCCCCCCATCCCGTCATTGGTGCCATGGGAGGATACATATACGGATAGGGGTATGAATACGGACTAGCGCCTGCCGGTTGGTACATATACCCGTAGGGGTACATGGGGTAATACGGCATATACGGCTGATTCCCGGGTGTCACGGGAGTGTAAGGTGCGGTGCATATGCTGGATTCATAAGTGTCGCCATTGGTGACGACATCATAGATGCTGTCATAGCTGCTGAGAATAACGGGAGGGTGGCCGCTGCCGTCATCCATGGCATGGAGGACGTAGGAGGGCGTGACCTTCCAACCATCGTAGTGTGGACAATGGGTCTTGTGTAAGTCGCCGCAGAAACCGGCATCGGGAAAGGTGGTGCCGTAGGATTTAACCTTGCTGTCGGATCCCCTGAAGATCTTCCTTGGGCTGCCACGTTTTCATTGTGTTGTTCTCTGGGTGGGAAACCCGGAGGCTCCATCTCTATCTCTTCGTCCACCGACTCCTCAGAGAGGTGATCCTCATCTTCATTAGTTATCGGCGGGTTTTGGGGATCATTAGGCTGTACTGTGAACTGAGGATTCTGCTGTGATGCCATTCTGTCAGGTGAAAAAGAACGATTCTTTGTCTAGTTTCCGTCCCACGGATGGCGCCAATGAAGAAACAAGTACCTGGGGGGAACTAGTCTTCTGGATAAGACAAGAAACTCCTTTTGACCTGATTGAACGGGACCTGTCTAGCTGCAAAACAGAACACCGTTAGGACTCGTCACAGGATTGGGGGTTTTCCTGTGACCACCCTCCGGCGTGAGAATAAGTATGGCTTTTAAGCACTTGTAAAGATTGTGAAATATTTTGTGAATGAATCAATACGTTTACCTGTGTCCCTATTTATAGTTGAGGAGTCCTCCTCTTTCTATGATGCGTAACCGCCTTCATCTTCTTAGTTGTTCCACTTTTCTTGGAGATAATACATATCTCTTGTATTCATATTTTTCGGGCTAGCAGTTGTGCTTTACCCGTTAACTTCTTTCTCGAAGTTGTTTGTTAGTAATCACGTCCGGATTATTTATTACAATTGGGCCTTACCCATTGGGCCACATGATATGCTGTAGGTGTGGGCCAGTTTAGTTGAACTGGGCCCTACCTCGTCATCACACAAGAAGAATATCCTGAGTATTTCAGAGACAAAAATAATGAGGTATTCCCAGACTTGACAGAAGTGAATTTGAAAGAAGCTGAATATAGAGCTAATGTGTTTATGAAGAATGTGTTTAAAGAAGGTAATCAGAAACCAACAGCTGAACAGAATGATAGTCTGAAGACGTTATTGAAGAATCTGAAAGAAATGGATGAAAAAAGACCGAAGCCTGAAGCTCAAGGTGGTTTTTATAAATACCACAATCAGTTGTTTAAGGGTAGAGCCTTGGGTTGGAATTACTTACGATAACTGAAGTGCAACGGGGTGAAATGGGAGAAAGGACATCTGTACTTCTACATATTCCATGACATTCAAACTCTACCGTACTGGGTGGTGAGAGACATATGCAGGTTTACGATGTCTGGTGCTTCAGCGAACAATGATGTAGTTGGTTGGTTTGTTGATAAGTTGAGTTGGGAAAGCAGAACGAAGTGGAATGTGTTCAAGCCACAATATCCCAAACGGAAGGTTCATAAGGAGATTGATCCGAAGACTGGATTGAAGAAAGTGATGTTAAAGTATAAACCTCCGGTTGTAATGAAGAAGATTCCTTTGATGCCGATTCAGCAGCATTTCAGCTCTGATTTCGTCATGTGGTATTACGATTGGAGAACGGCAGAAGCGGTAATTGTATTGAAGGATGGAAAGGATGCTTATAAGAAGATTTACGTTTTTGATCCGATGTGGATCATTGGATCATTAACTATACATTCGAAGACATCATCATGCTCTACTATAATCCAATTTGCTGTGAACCAAAGGATGCAGATCAAGCGAGAAAGTATCAACAAGTTGTTGGAGTTTGTTTTGCATATGACATCAATTCTGGAAGCAATTTGGAGAACAAACTTGGTAAGAAGGTTAAGACGAATGAAGTGCCGAAACATTCGACTAAACGAAAGCTTGAGCCCGAAATGACGAAAGATCAGAAAAAGCAACTTAGATTGAAGCTGATGAACAAACAGATGGACGAAGCGCGAAGGCAATCCAAGCAATAGTCGAGGGGGAGTTTGTTAGTGCATAATGTGCGACTAATGCTTTGGATTGTACACGAAAAGCTTTTTTGCTAGAAACGTGAGGGCGAATTTGGAATTATGGAGGGTCGAATGTGGATAATAGTGGGCGAATGTAGAGAAGACTGGACGAACCTAGAAGATTGAAGACTATGTGCTGATTCGTACTGATTGAAGGGACGAACCTGCACATTCGACCCTATCCGGGGGGGGGGGGGGGATTTGCAGTAGTATATAAGCTAGAACTTTATTTTGAATTGTAACTTTTGCCATTTGAGTCAGTGCTTTCAGTCTAGGTTTTCTCTCTAGGGTTTGATCATTGTTAAAGTGTTTTATTAACTTCTAAACTCAATTGTAAAGATCATTATCAACTTAATTAATGAAAATGGAGATTGAAAAGGTGAATTTGATTGTTTGATTCGTTAGCTATCATTTTGTAACTAATCTAGGGTTTCCACACCTAGATTGGTAGACTTGTATGATCATCTAAACTGTTTTTGTGAAAACGATCCTCTACAAAGTAGCCTAAGAACAACCAAAGATAGAAACTAATCAAAGAAAATCAACCAAGAAACAACAACCTGGAGAAGCTGTGTAGGTGTTCAGATCATGGGTTCATCACTCATAGGTGCCCACGCAAATCCTTACACGGGAGCTCTTTATTAACTATATATATATATACTATAAAGAGACAAAGAACAATAATACACAGTCAATCAAATAATCAGACAATTTAACACACAGAGACTAAATCAATAACGGTCCACCCTAACCCGATAACAGACTTCTAGACAAGACAATAACATAATACAAAAGACTAAGAGTAGGAACAATCTCACCGAAGGGGGGGACCCATGTTAGGGTTCTCCTAACTCACAATCTATACCTTCACTTAGAGTATAGAATTGTGAGTGCAATTAAAGCTAATGATATTTCCTCCAAAAACCAGCAAGAACTCACAATAGCTCCTCAACAATACTTCTTCTCCCAAGATCAAATACAATAACCAAGACAACAAGATCTAAATACCTAGATCTAAACAGAATACCAAGACACAAAGAAACAGTAGACCAGATCTATTGATCAGATAAGATCTACTGTATTAGACAAAATTAAGAACAACACCTATTATTCAGGTGAGATCCTTAAAGACAAAAAAACACAGATCTGTTAAGAAATTTAACAGACCTTCAAGAGATGAACCAGATCTATAACAGATCAGATTCAAAAAAAAAAAAGCACAGCGGAAAACAAGAAAAAAATCACAATATCATGAGCCTAGGCTCCGATACCATATAAAGTTTTATAGATCTTTAACAACTAAATTATAATATCAACACAATCTCAAACATACAGAAAATATAAAGAACACAGAAGATATTGCGACAAAACAAGTGACAAAATCTTATTAACCCAATCCAAAAGGTTTACCCCCAGGTTCTCAAGAGTTCTAGAAATATAGAACTCAATCAAAGAGTACAATGTCTATAGTATCAATTGATGATGAATCAGTTGATACAATGAATGATACAAATACAAATGAACGACTTACAAAGATGAAAACCCTAGAATACAGAGAAGACCTAGACAAAATACAAAGACGATGAGAGAATAACAAAAAGAAATTATGAATGACTGATACAAGAGAGAGAGAGAGAGAGAGAGAAAGAAATAATCTATATATAGAGAGCCTAGAAGAGAGAGAGAGAAAGAAATAATCTATATATAGAGAGCCTAGAAGTTTCCAGCTCATGAGAGACGAGAACAAGCCACAACCATTGATCACCAACAACCAAACTGATCTCATCCGTTGATATACAAGCTGAAAAATATCTAGGCCATAATAAACTCAAAATAATGTGATAAGTACAAGTGGGCTTATGAACAACGAATGGGCTCCTGAACAACAAGTCCACATAACAACAACCCAAGACAAGTAATATTATCATTAGCCCAAATAATACATCATTAAGTCCAACCAACATAACAATATGTTATCTATATCTATACTACTATATAGTGTATTCTGGACGGGTAAAATCGTCATTTTATATTTATCTACATGGACAAAAATGTAATTTTATTAGATTGGCAAGACAAACTTAATACAAAATTTAATACAAGTCAAAGTTTATTTATATCACTAAATATGATAATTAAATATCTAATAACACTAGAAGAACTACAAAAAGTTAAAATGAAGATCAAGAGTTTTGCATTATGCTTCTCCATTTCTTAACCACATAAATTTAGTTAAAAATAATGAAAGAATATATAAATTTAGAGTTCATAATATTAATATGAAATTGAATTAATTAAATGGCATCTCATTTTCTTCTATTCTCTTTCTATGATCAACCAAATAATTTGTTTAGTTATTAGTGAGACTTCAATTGCACATTAGTTTTCATTATTCATTTCAAAATCCTATCTTCCAGTACTTGATTGCTACTACGATAAAAGGAGAACAATGTTAATTACATGTTTAAAATCCCGGTACTTGATTGCTAC
This sequence comes from Ambrosia artemisiifolia, assembly GCA_032199755.1. Taxonomy (NCBI): domain Eukaryota; kingdom Viridiplantae; phylum Streptophyta; class Magnoliopsida; order Asterales; family Asteraceae; genus Ambrosia; species Ambrosia artemisiifolia. The sequence goes on along the minus strand of CM063513.1, from coordinate 24,940,407 downwards.
TAGGATAACAGAAATAATTTGTTTGGCCTGTTTGGGCAATTGATTAGGATAACTTATTTGTCAAAACCTTTGAATCCCTCAAATCCATTGCCGCTTTCCCTTGTGTTTGTCATATTTTTCAAAACCGATGACAATCAAGGCCACCAACTGTCATTGTCGGTTCGTCACCCTCATACAACACCATCACCACCCCTAGCAACCAATGAAACCATAACCACCACTGTCGTTGTTGTCGCACACCAACACAATTTGTTCACCGTGTTAACTTGTTTCATATTTACCATCGTCTTTAGAGTATTCGTAGGAGTCGTGACCATCTCAGCTGCCCATCTTTAGTAGATATTGATGTTAATCTCATTTTGAGGTAAGAATCATTTTGAGGTAAGAATGAATGTGTATTTTTTATTTACAAAGTGTGTGCATTTAGGTGTAACGTGTGTGTCGATGTGAAGGTGTGTGTGTGTACACTATGTGTGTATGTGTGAATGTGTGTGTGTGTGTGTTGTGCGTCTATGTGTGTGTGGGTGAATTGGGGGTATATGCATGTATGCGTGTGTTGAATTATTGGGAGTGGAACCTGAAGGTAATGTGTTACTATTCTTTAAAGTGATTCTGATTAATAAAATTGATTTGCTTTTAGTTTGTTTGAAATTTGTCAAGTATAAAATTTCAGAATTAAAACATGATTATGATAAATACAAATGCGTCTTCCTAAAAAATGTTGACTAGACCCAATGGAGGTACTTGGACTAAACACCAAATAAAAATGGTATTTTAAATTAGCCTTCTCAATCTGAAATCTTTAAGTCAACTATTTTAGATTCATATATGTATTATGTATTATTTAAGTTTCCCTTTTCCCCTCATTTTAGTTTGGTTTTTCTATGTAACATGTTAATTGGTTATTCTTTGATTGACTTGGTTCGTTTACATTCTTTGATTATAAGTCGTGAAATTGATGTTTGATAATGGTAGAATTTTGACCCATTTCATTGTTATTGTAAACCGGAACTCAAAAATGAACAAAGAGGGTAATAAAACAGAGGTATAATTGCCATTGGACATGAAAGATGCTTGAAATTGATCCACGTAAGATCAGCGTCAATGGAGGTACAATGGCCATTGGACAATCTATTGACTATATATAATGCTAGAATGCATATATAACGTAGCATTATATCATTTAACATTAAACTGTAGTCGTTAAAAAGTTACCACAATGCGAAGCGTGTGTGCTCTTACATATATACACAACAACTTGTATATGCTCTTTTTTATTGCTTTAAGGTTTGAATTATGTTCTCACCACGTATTGTTGACTCCGCAGCAACGTGCCGGTTCCACACTAGTAACATATAAATTATATACTATACCTTTTAACATATTTCATTTTTCGTCCCATAGAAGTTTGACACATTGCTAAGTATACGAGAGGTTTTGTATAGAAAAGATTTTGTTTATCAAGGAAAAATAAAAAACTTCTAAAACATTCCAAATCTATTAAAGTCAAAAGATAATTACAATAACAACACATATTATACAAACAAGTTAAGGAATTAAAACAGAATAAAATTATAAATCCCTGTTACCATCCAAATAAAACCTTGGAATATCCAAAAATAAATAAAGAAAACGATTTCAAATTATGTCATATTGTAAGAAATTTGTAACGCTAATAAAGTAATAAATAGTCAATAACATAATATCATTATACTAATAAATTTGCAAATAATATAATAAATGTAATTAGAAAAAAAAAGATAAAAACTAATAAATATTCTTACATTCAATGCATTAATCGTCATCTACACGACAACAACAAAGCAATTTATAAACCCTTTATTCACAACCGGATACCGTGTTCTCCGTCACCGGTTTCCGGCAACTCAACCTTATAAATCCACCACATTCATATTCAATGCGAAGCGTGTGTGCTCTTACATATATACACAACAACTTGTATATGCTCTTTTTTATTGCTTTAAGGTTTGAATTATGTTCTCACCACGTATTGTTGACTCCGCAGCAACGCGCGGGTTCCACACTAGTAACATATAAATTATATACTATACCTTTTAACATATTTCATTTTTCGTCCCATAGAAGTTTGACACATTGCTAAGTATACGAGAGGTTTTGTATAGAAAAGATTTTGTTTATCAAGGAAAAATAAAAAACTTCTAAAACATTCCAAATCTATTAAAGTCAAAAGATAATTACAATAACAACACATATTATACAAACAAGTTAAGGAATTAAAACAGAATAAAATTATAAATCCCTGTTACCATCCAAATAAAACCTTGGAATATCCAAAAATAAATAAAGAAAACGATTTCAAATTATGTCATATTGTAAGAAATTTGTAACGCTAATAAAGTAATAAATAGTCAATAACATAATATCATTATACTAATAAATTTGCAAATAATATAATAAATGTAATTAGAAAAAAAAAGTTAAAAACTAATAAATATTCTTACATTCAATGCATTAATCGTCATCTACACGACAACAACAAAGCAATTTATAAACCCTTTATTCACAACCGGATACCGTGTTCTCCGTCACCGGTTTCCGGCAACTCAACCTTATAAATCCACCACATTCATATTATTCTACACATTTTCTATAGAGAGAAACTCTTTTCACTCTCTCTCTCTCTCTCTCTCTCATCACCGCATTTTTAGCAATTTCCACCATCTTTTCCGTCAATTGCGATAAATATTCACTCAACCGGCAGATGTCTAAACCATTCCAATGAATAATAATCCAACCTTTCTTTGTGTTTTCCTGTTATTATTTTCAACCACTTCTGTTTATTGTTATGTTAGCGTTGATCAGACACTAGGGTTTGAAAACCCTAGGTTAAAAAACGCTTACATTGCGTTACAAGCATGGAAGCATGCAATGATCTCTGACCCACAAAATCTGACCGTTGATTGGATCGGATCCAGTGTGTGTAACTACACCGGAGTGTTCTGTGCACCCGCACCGGATAACGGTTCTGAGATAACTGTAGCGGGAATTGATCTTAACCATGGCGATATCGCCGGGTACTTGCCTAATGAGCTTTGTTTGCTTGAGGATTTAGCTTTGTTTCATATAAATTCTAATAGGTTTTGTGGAACGGTACCGAAGAAGTTTAAGAGCTTTAAGTTATTGTTTGAGCTTGATTTGAGTAATAACCGGTTCGCTGGAAAGTTTCCTTACGTTGTCCTTCAACTACCGAAATTGAAATTTTTGGATATCCGGTTTAATGAGTTTGAAGGAGGTGTTCCTAAAGAGCTTTTTGATAAAGATTTGGATGCTATTTTTATTAATCATAACCGGTTTTCATTTGAATTGCCGGATAATTTTGGCAATTCGCCTGTGTCTGTTATTGTGCTAGGGCACAATAACTTTCACGGGTGTCTTCCCGCGAGTATTGGTAACATGTCGGAGACGTTGAATGAGATTATTATGATGGATAATGGGTTGATAGCTTGTGTGCCCGAAGAAATCGGGTTGTTGAAGAAGGTGACGGTGTTTGATATTAGTTCTAATAAGTTTGTGGGGCCGTTGCCAGAGAGTGTTGGGGGTATGGTTAGTGTGGAGCAGTTGAATGTGGCGCATAATTATTTGAGTGGGAGGATACCTGAGAGTGTTTGTGGGTTGCCGAAGTTGGAGAATTTTAGTTTTGTGGATAATTTCTTTACGGGTGAGCCGCCAGCTTGTTTGAAGTTGCCCACGGTTGATGATCGGAGGAATTGTTTGCCGGGTAGGCCGGCGCAGAGGTCAGAGAAGCAGTGCAGGATGTTTGGGTCTAAGAAGATACATTGTAGTGCGTTTCATTGTAAGCCGTTTGTTCGGCCGTCTCCGCCACCGCCTCCGCCTTCTCCGCCATCACCAGTTTATTATCCCCCGTCGCCTCCACCCTCACCACCACCGCCAGTTTACTCTCCCTCACCGCCTCCACCATCGCCACCACCGCCCGTTTACTCTCCCTCACCGCCTCCACCATCACCACCACCACCTGTTTACTCTACCCCACTACTTCCACCATCACCACCACCGCCAGTCTACTCTCCTCCAACGCCTCCATCGTCACCACCTCCGCCAGTTTACTCTCCACCATCGCCACCGGTTTACCTTCCACCACCACCGGTTTACCTTCCACCGCCACCTCCACCGTCACCACCGCCACCAGTTTACCTTCCACCGCCACCTCCACCATCACCACCGCCACCGGTTTACCTTCCACCGCCGCCTCCACCACCAATTTACCTTCCACCACCTCCCCCACCAGTTTACCTTCCACCACCGCCTCCACTGTCACCAACCCCACCGTATTGTGTTCAATCACCACCACCGTCCCCACCGCCACCTGTTCCGTACAACTATAATTCCCCACCACCTCCAAAGGTTGCATCCCCGCTGCCACCGGTTCCCTATAACTATAATTCCCCACCACCACCAGTTGCATCCCCACCGCCACCAGTTCCATACAACTATAATTCCCCACCACCACCAGTAGCATCTCCACCGCCACCGGTTCCGTACTATTATAATTCACCACCACCTCCACCGTACATCTATTCATCGCCGCCACCTTCATCGCCGCCACCACCAGTTGCATCTCCACCGCCACCGGTTCCATACTACTATAATTCACCACCTCCTCCACCTTACATCTATTCATCACCTCCACCACCAGCAGCCCAATCTCCACCACCACCATCGCCGCCCCCTTGTTTAGAACCACCACCACCCCCATGTATAGAACCGCCACCTCCTTGTGTTGAAAACTCTCCACCACCTCCAGTTGTTTACCATTCACCACCACCAACACCAACACCAATCTATACTCCACCATCTCCGGTATACGAGGGACCTTTACCTCCAGTAACTAGTGTTTCGTATGCTTCTCCACCACCACCACCGTTTTACTGATTCTTTAAACAAAACTAATCAGTTACAATAATACAACCATAATCTATTTCTTCTGTTTCCTGATAATAGTTATAACTGATGAGATAGATCATATATATAGTTTTCTCGAATTGGGAAATAAAGAAATAAAATGGTAAATCTAGGTTGCATGTATAGAGAACATCCATTAGCTAGCCAGGCTCTCGTTTCTAATTTTATTATTTTGTTTAGTTTCAAACATTTTTCTTTTACTTTCTAGTATAATCAATAACATATCGTGTTCTTATACCTTTCTCTCTTATTACTTCTTCTATATGTGTTGAGAGTTTGTGCACATAGAATGAATGACTGAGAGCAAAAAGATCGTATCAAATAACATTAAAAATAAAATTAAAAAAAAACCATGAAAACCTAATCAATTAATAAAAGTTTACTCGCTACCGATCTAAATATCAGTTACAAACTATAGATGCAACTCGATTCGTTACCTGTTTCAATATTATAATACAAGCTAACCTAAAAGTATCACTCAAACTCGAGTGGCTACGGATTCAATATCAAGGGGCGGACCTTGTGCTCAGTGGCGGATACAGAAACGTTTTGGACGGGGGCAAAAAATAGACCAGATCTGATTCGGGTCAGGTTAGAAATAACACCATTGCAAACATTGTTCTATGACTCCTAACAATAGTAGAATAACCAAAATAAGCAAACAAGTTAATTTTAATAGATCAATAGTTACTTTCACTTGATTAGTTTTAGTGAAGAAAAAAGCCAAAAGGAATTGCCACTAAACAAAATTAAACCAACTAAAAATCAATTAAGAAAAGAAAAGAAAGATTTGAACAACCAAATATTAAAAGGTTTTGTTTTTTCTTCCTCACTTTCTGATTTTGGCCTTTGGTAACCATGGAATAAAACTAAATATAAAAACAGGAATTTTACTTAAAACTTAAAAGGTAGTAATAAATTTAATATAAACACTAGTTTATTAATATAGCTTATACAATTATCAACAAGCTAGGCCCTAAGCTCATGGATTTAAAACCAATAAATTTAGGCCCACTAACCAATGTGACAAAGGCCTATTTAGGCCCGCAGATGAAATTTCAAAACCATTGTGACATAGGCCCAATAACCAAAAGTTAAATTATGCCATTTGCCTATGAATACGAAACCATTGTGACTGCCATAGGCCCCATGACCATAGTTTTAGGTTCTTAGCCCAAGAATCGATTATTTAGGCTAGCCACCAGTACAAAACAAAGCCTTTTATAGCGGTATTTGGCGCTTAATAAAACGGTTGAGTTAATTACATAGATAGTTTTTGTGCTCTATCAAAAGTAACATCTTTGAGTACTAAGATGTTTTTGTATCGAGTTTAGGTTTTATGGTTTTAGTTTGTAACACTTTAGGATACCAAGGCTAACAAACATTAACTTTTCTGTTAAGTCCAAATAAAATGACCAAAATAACCTTTTAAAAGTATAAGGAACATTTGTGTAATTAATCCTATTTTAGTTACAAGGATACTTCAATCAAGTTAGCTCTTTTGTAATTTGAAAATATTTTAACTAATGTATTTTTAGTTCTCTTTCATTTATTGTATTATTCTATTCATTGTTGTAAAACAATGTCTTGGAGGTCGAATACTTCCTGAGTAATCGTTACAAAGCAGGTTGCTGAGGCCCGAGGACTCTAGGCCTAGGCCGAGTACTCCCCGGGTACTCTCCGACTAAGCCGAGTACTCCCGACTCCGACTAGAGAGTGCCTAGTGACTTTTGCAACATTGATTCTATTACCTGTTGTCATTTTTTTCTTGGATAATTTCACTGTATATTATTTATGTTTTAACAAACTTATTAATTTTATTTAACCTTGTCAATACAATTAAATTAATCATCCGAATTAGGCAGATCAAGTTACCTAAAAAAATCAATACTTTGAATTTGCAATTATGCAAATAGTTGTTATTATCTCCAAACTAGATTCTTGCCATAAGGCCGTCCGTTACGATGGCCATGACTTAGTTTTGTAAACCCATATGTATAACATCATAGCCTATATACACGTTTTGTAACAAATGAACTTTAAAATTTAAATACAAAGCCAATGTACAACAACAAAAACCTAACTTACAACACTAAACACGACAAACAACTTATATACAAAAGAGAACTATACATGACAAACAACTTTCATAGCAAATTTCAGTGAGCCGACAGACGGTGGTTGACGACAAAGGAAATTGGGTTTTTGATTTAGTGGCACTTCAATCCTTAACGTATTAGAGAAGATGCCTTTATTTTCCGCTGGAATAGAAGTCAAGCAATAATCTAACACTATCCGTTGTGGCCCGCGAGCCTCCTGTCGCGAGTCATAACCTTTTCCACGTGGCTAGTAAGCACCACGACATCCCCATGTGATCGGGCCCGCGAGCGACCGTACGTGAGCCAGCTCGCGTCCGTTAGCGGGCTGGCAACGGTTTAAATTTAAAAAAAAAAAATCACCAAATTCATTTATTACCCACCCAATTTATTTACCTATTAATATTACTTCTTCTTCTTCTTCACACAAACTTCTTCTTCTTCAAAATTCTCAAACCCTAAACCTTCAATTTTTAAATCAAAGTTCATCATGGTGCAGTGGACCGAGGAGGAAGAACTAGCACTCGTCATCGCGTACCAACAAGTGCACGGTGACGGTGCTTCGTCAAGCCGGGGATCACCACGTGGCTGCGGACCACAGTGGCATAGGGTCCTAGCCGAGTTTTGTACTCTTGTCGGGGGTACCAACCGTACAAAATGACTCCATCTCTCACAAGTACGCGGAGTTGAAATCGAAGTGTAAAAACTTCGAAATCGCGTATAGAGAGGTGAATAGAGATATGCCCGCGGAAACCAAAGACGTGCTCCTCGCCTTTACCCACGTGGAGTACCTTCGGAAGGTTGGCCATAACTTTCACCATGTGTTATAATTGGAGTTGTACATTGTTTTAGGTTAGGTATTAATGTTAGAGTTATACATTGTTTAAGGTTAGGCGTTAACATTGGAGATACATTGTTATATCTCCGGTAGGTCTATCAGTTCATCACGAACAAATCCAGATCATATATACTTTGTGATTATTTTAACTACTAGATTATACCTAATTATGTTCAAATCAGTAAATATGAATTCTATTTCAACGTGTGTTAGAATTGGTTGTACATTGTTTTAGGTTAGGTATTAATCAGGGCCGGCTCCGAGAATTCCTGTACCCGGGCCGAGACGCGAAAAATGTGCCCCCTAGGTCGTCTTCTTCCTAAGTTCCTGTTGCCGGAGCCAGCGTTGAGCAACACAAATACCACTCATTCGAACTGGAATCTTCCCACCAACATTGTTCTCCATCTCTACCGACTATATTTTGGAAGGGTCAAGGTATAAAATGGTCTCACGGGAGCCTGGAGGTATAAAATGGTCTTGCCAAAGCCAGCTCTCACTAGAAGTGGCGGAACCACTGGAGGGTCGTCATATTATTTGAATAAATGGTTACTGATTAACACACATGCTATTAATATTTAATGAATTTAATGAAACCTTAATGTTTGGTTACTGTTATTTTTTATAAAAAGTTATTCACAAGATATATATAATAGAATTGATAATAGAATAGAATAAGTTTTATAAAATAACTATTAGAACCAATTGATAACTACATAAATAAACTTGTGTATATTAAAATAATCAGTAAAAACTTATCTAGCCTATTTTGTGTTGATTAGAAAAAAAGAGAATTAATAAAAACACAACTTTTACCAAAAAATAAAATACACTAATAAAAGAAAAAGAAAATTATAGAATACTTCAATATTTTAATGGTTTTTATAATGTGTAGTATTTTTGGTCAAACTTTTGTGTAGTCCAATCAACTATTTTACCATTACACACTCTCCAACTTCATTTGAGTTAAATACCTCTGCCTTCTTCTTTTTTATCAATCTCCGTCAACAATTGAATTCGCCGGCCGGAAAACAAAACAAAACATAAATGTTCACACTTCTTTTTCTTCCATTGTAACCATTCTACATTCTACATGAGGTAAAATTTGAAGGCTCAAACTTCAACATAGCTTCTCTGTGAAGTATCTCCGATTAGCAAAAACTTCGGTGGTCGGAGGGTCAACGGACCTCCTGTAGTTCCGCCACTGCTCACTAGGCCCCATAGAACATTGGGCCCGGGCCGGGAGTCCTCCCCGCACCCCCCTCTGGCCGGCCCTGGTATTAATATTAGAGTTATACATTGTTTAAGGTTAGGCGTTAACATTGGAGATACATTGTTAGTTGTTTTAGATTAGGTGCTACCCAAAGTTTTCATGCATGTAACTATAAAACGCATTATTCTACTTCATATATAAAATTGATATTTCATATTAGATTTATGAATCCCGAGAAGTTCCTAGAGTATAATCTAGTATACATATATCCACAAAGATGTGTTCTTGGTATCAAAGAAATTTATACGCAACGTAAAAGAACCATTAGAAAAATAAAACAAAAAGACCAAAAGAAAAGAAAAGAAGCATTGACATTCCAAGTCCTAAACTATATAACACAAACTAATAAACAACGAGTCACTTACGTAACCAAAAAGCAACGCGCTAATCAAGCGAGTAGAAAACAACCCCTGCAATCCTTACCGTTGCTGTACTTTTTCCCATCCATCAACTACTTCACCTAACATAATAATACTTTTAACAACAAACAGAATCAACTTCTTCACGCGCCTAATCGCGCGTGTCCTATAACCCCATCCAAAGCATGCAAGACTTTAACCTCCAATTACCTTTCAACAAATAAATATATAAAAAAAACCCCAATTCCTCACAATCAACAAACTAATATTAATAATATTAAATCCAATTTTTTTATACATAAAACCCTAATTGTATTTCCGTTGATCGCATACATTCTTTACAGGTACTGTTATCTGATTCCGTTACTCTATCCATACGTATATATCAATTAATAAGGTTTTATATTTTGTATGTTCTGTGTTCAGTGTTTAGATCTGTAGTTTTTTTATTTATTTATTTTATTGTGGTTGATGTATGATTTGTTTGATGACAGTGTAGCTTGTTGATGCTTGAAGTTTAGGCTTTTAATTTGTGGTTTATTGTGTTTTGGTTTAGGGATAGGTGTTTTGGATGGCTTTTGTGATGGAATAATTGTTGAATTTGTAAGGATTGTTTTGTTATGGCTTTTTTGTTTGGGATTTGACAATGTAGTATGGTAAATTGAGCTAAATTTGATTGTTGTATTGTTTAAAATTAGGGGCCGATGATTAGCGGTTTGTGCATGGTAATTTCTGAATATGTTGAGCTAGGGATGAGCAAATGGTACTGGTACTACCGGTACTGAATTATTTTTAGTACTGACTTTTTGGCGTTTCAGTACCGGTATGCTACCTCAAGTACCAGTACCATACCGAGCGTTTTCAGTACCACCGATACCCAATTTTGGCGATTTGAGCTCATCCCTAGGTTCAGCAGGTTGTGCATAGTGATTTTTCGACTCCTAAGATCCAAAACGTTGTTTTTAGTAGGATCGGCTTTGCTATCCAAATGGGGGTTGCGGCGCAGCTTGTTGTCTGTTTACCTGCCGCTTTATTGTAATCGTCGTGCTATCTACCTAAAAGATGGAAAGAAGATCGTACATCGCATTTTCTGTCTTATATAGGAGTAGAGGGATTAGGAAACTGTAAGTGCTAGAAGAATGTGTTATGTAATTGATGTAGTTTACTGGGTTGCATTTTCTGTCTTATATATGTTGTCAGTTGTCACTTTTTTCAACTTAAAGTTTGTCATGGTGCGGTAGAACTGCTTGGCATTGCTGTTCTGTTCTTAAACTTTTTAATTGATGCGTTGATAAATATAAAGTTAGTTGTCGTTGAAGGTTTTTACAGTTAAAGGTTTTTACGTTAATGAAACTAGTTCTTGTTGCTCTTCTATAGTTATTGTGTGTTTAATTGTAGCCATCTAGATGAGTATTAAAAGGAAATTTCAATTAATTCTGTTTCGATACACTGATAATTCAAAATGTGATTTTTTCAACGCTATATGATTGGGTTTCAGGATGATGCAATGCTGAAATTTTTATGCTATTTAATCACAGGGAATGTGTCTTGAGTATCACGGACATGGATGATAAACCCGTTGCTAAAGGTGAGAACTTGATGTTTTCATTTTCTTTCACAGTTTTTTTTTCTTCACAAACTTAGACTTTTGCCACTTGTTAATATTCAGTTTATTGCATTACAAAATTGGAAGGGAAGATAGAGCTGTAAATAGCATATAACCAATCTAAATTCTCAAATTAAGTACTTAAGACTTATTGCATTACAAAATTGTTCTTTGCTTCTATTTTTAGTAAACAGATAAAATTTTGGATTTGTAGATGGTATGAAATGTTGACAACCATCCAGTTAACTCAACCAAATATGAGAACATAAGGATAGGGAATGTTGATAATGTATAGTAAATCCATAAATATCCTTCTTAGAGCAAGAATTTCTAACCGATTCTGGGATAAAATTTTTATTTCTTGTTGTAGTCCTAGGAAGAAGGATTTACCTTGTCTGTAAAATCAGTTTCTCTCATGCTAAATTTCTTTAGCTCGTTTGATGTTTCAATCACTTCCTTTATAAAGGATCAATGTTGTATCTGAAAGCTTGCTCCAAGTATTTTTTTTTATGTTGGTTTATTAAATCGCAATATTAGTGTGTATTTAAGTTGAGTACTCTGGTTTATCTTTAAATAAATTCGACAGCACAAGGCTATTCTAAGTATGTTTCTCTAGTCAAAATTTTATTTCATATAATCTGCTAAATTTTTGGACCGGTACTGAATCACATAAATTGCTATGGTTAATGATATGAAGGGCGATTTGTGGTCATCTGCTATGATGATCTTTACGTAATATATGATGCTATCATAGTGATAAAAAATAAAGTTCGGGAGATATTAATTGAACATGTAGAGAAAAGGGTATATTATTTCTCTCTCCCTTCTGCATTTTGTACTTGGTTCAAGAGTGGTCTATTATTATGCATGTCTTAATCTGATTGAGGTTGCATCCGTTTTCTCTTTGCCTTCTATATATCTTTTGATTTTTGAAAAGCCAAAACTCTATACCATAAAAGTTGTCTTTGAGATTATAGCCCTTTCTCTCTCTATTGTAAGTGTTATTTTCTGTCTTGTGAAACTTAATGTAAATTTCCTTGCTACCTTTTTTCGCCACGGGATATACATGTATCATCGATCCTGCTTGAGACAGAACTGTAATCTTGATCAACAACGAATGCTAACTACTTCATGACTTATTTGAGGCACTACTCTTTCCTGGAAGTCTTGATCAAATGTATATATTGTGTCATGGCAGTTCTCCTTGGGCTACCCCCTGTACAAATTATAGTAATTTAAAATTGTTACTTGCCAACCGAATACTAAATGACAAAACATGTGCTGCATCTCTAAAAAGACACTTAACATATTAATGCATGACCACATCATCTCATATGATACCTAGAAATTTATTGAGGACAACTGTACAGAATTATCTGTTCAGAAATGATCAAGATATATTCTGTAAAATTGAAAAGCTGGGAAACCTTACACAATTATTAGAAATAAGCTAGTAAAATTATTGGTCATTTCGTCATTAACTAAACCTTTTTGTAGGATATAATTCGAGGTGTAGTGTTGTATAAGATCATTGTTATTGTAAAAAATCGGTTCACTCTTCTTTTTCGTTTATTGGCAAAAAATCAAAACCATGTTTGGTAAGATGAGTGGCATCCGATGTCTGATTTCTTCCTAATTAACTCCATAATATCTATTTAATGGTTGGTGATGAGGCCATAGAGGGCGAACATACAAAACCCTAGAAATCATAAGAGACCGAAGCCGCCATCTCCACCAGCGTGTTCTTCTTCTAGCGGCTGGCCTCAGTTAATCATTTTTGTTCGCTTTGTATCGTTGGAATGCGTTGTTGTCTTGTTTCTGGTTTCATCGGTATTTCTATAATTCGTTCATTGAAACTCTGAAAGAAAATTCATATCTCTAATCTTTTAAACAGCTTGATTATGAGAAGCATCTTAAGGGTATCTGTTGCTTGATTATCTTCCAGATCTGCGTAAATAAGAAATTTGTTGCTGGGGTTTGGATGTGTTGTTTGTTATACAGATACAGTCTACACCCTATATTCTGATATTTGATAAGCAGAGAGATGAAATTGTCTTAAACTGTATTGTAGTCTGGATTATCAGACAGGACTTTTCTGTGTATTGTTTTTTATAAACTAAATCGATATATACTTGGTCTTTGCAGTACATTCTTTATTCAGTTCTAAATAATGTTCTTTTGTTTCAGTATTAGTTTCTGTTTTTAAAAGAACAGACACTCAGTTGATGCTTCAAGAAGCCTAGAGCTGGTCAACTCCTGTGTATTTTCTTAGATAAGGAGAATCAAGCAGCTTCAACAAGAAACATGAATAAAAAACTTTTGAAGAATCAGGATTCCAAGAAGGTAACAGTGAGTCCAAAAAGTCAGCCTTCAAGAAAACAAAGCAGAAAAGGAGAAAACCCGATACGAATTTCACCAATCACAGAGCCATGTTCTGATTCTAGATGCTCAAGTACATGGATTTGCAGGAACTCTGCCTGTAGAGCTGTACTTTCCATTGTTGACACTTTCTGCAAGAGATGTTCATGTTGCATTTGCCATTTATTTGATGACAACAAGGATCCTAGTCTTTGGTTGGAATGCACATCTGATTCTCCTGAAGGTGAATCATGTGGGTTATCTTGTCACATTGAGTGTGCCCTCCAGCGTGGCAAGGTAGGTGTTGTTGATCTCGGCCAATTGATGCAGCTTGATGGGAGTTATTGTTGTGCTTCGTGTGGCAAAATTTCAGGGATACTTGGGTGAGTCTTCTTCACTTTGACATTGAACATATATTTCGGTAGTGTCTTAGGGGCTTAGATTTTCCTACACTTTAGGGGATTTTGCAGTTGTTTATCTTCCTGTATCTATGCCAATTTACAACAGTATGTTGTTTTATATCTTTTTTACTCTGTTACTCTTTCACCATCTCTTTTGTTATTGGTAGCTTCCTATTTATATATTTTAGTTATGTTTCTTTGTCTGTTGGGGTTGCTCTGGAAGCAGCCTCTCTATACCCTACTAATAGCTTTGCTATTTGTGGCATTTACTGAGTTTACTCTTTTTTTTTCTTCTAATAGAACAAAGTAATCCCTTAAAGATTTTATTTTTCTTGGATTTAAGTTTAGCGTTGTTGGTGTTTTCTTATTCTTCTGTCGGGGTCATAACTTTTCTAGGTATTGGAAGAAGCAACTGACTATTGCTAAGGACTCTCGACGCGTTGACAGCCTATGCTATAGGATATATTTAAGTTTCCGGCTTTTTGATGGCACAACAAGGTTCCAAGAACTCCATGACATTGTTAAAGATGCAAAGAGCAAATTAGAGACCGAAGTAGGTCCCTTGAGTGGGGTCTCTTCCAAGATGGCACGAGGCATAGTAAGCAGACTTTCTGTTGCAGGTGAAGTTCAAGCACTGTGTAACGCTGCAATTGAAAAAGCTGATGAAATTTCTGCCACACTTTCCAGTGCAAGCCTGGATGGTAAAGGTATCTCCTCCAACTTTTCCATTAAATTTTCTATAAATCATATGGAGGGCTTATTGTTTCTTATATAGAAGTGGCAAAATAGACAGGTTGGGTTGGATAACAGATTAACTGGTGAAAACAGATATTTTTGTACGAGTTGAAACAGGCAAACTCAATTGGGTTGACCTGGAACACTATGTGTTCGAAGTTTCTAATATTTTAAAATAGTTAGCATGTTGATAAGATTACAAAAATTATACTATCTCATTTTTTTTAATAAAGTGATTAATCATAACCAGAACTGATTCATACATAAGTAAATGAGTTGAAATCGCCACCTCTGGAATTAAGTTTCCTACAAATATCAAGGGATGAATATTTTATTTTCCCCTTGCAGAAGGCTCGGTCCCTGCAGCATGCAAGTTCATCTTTGAAGAAGTAACGTCATCTTCTGTAGTGCTTGTTTTAATGGTACCTTCTACAGCATCATCCAATAGTATAACCGGCTTCAAGTTATGGTATTCCAAAACTACAGAAGAGACCCTTGCTAAAGATCCCATTTCAACTTTCCCTAGATCTCAAAGAAGAATTTTGATTTCCAATCTGCAGCCTTGCACCGAGTACTCATTTAGGATCGTATCATACACCGAAAATGGTGATTTAGGTCACTCAGAGGCCAAGTGTTTCACGGAGAGTGTTGAGATACTACACAAGAATCCTTCTGATGTCATCGTTCCTCACGACGAAGGAACCTCGCGTGCGGGTCCCAAAGACGTTGAATCAGACTCTGGATTTAAAGTTCGAGATCTTGGGAAGATCCTACGGCTAGCTTGGGTAGAAGAACGGGGATATTTGGATGATATATCAGGTGCAGAGTTGAGTGGGCTTGGTCAAATGGTCAATCCAGCAACGTCAAAAGCTGATGAGTTGCCATTTACATCACACGGGCTTGACTTGAATATTGCTACAGTGCCTGATTTAAACGAAGACGTTGCTCCAAATGATTCTTCTAGAGATGAAGCAGATCATGGTAGCGGTGGATCTGAAAACTGGGCCCAACATGGGCTCAATGGGGAAGTACCAGCTGTTGATTCCCAAGCTGAGGTGTCACGAAAGAGGCCCGTTAGTACAGAGATCCATGACTGTGATAGCGCGTTAATAAACATCTCATCACCCTTCCCAGCCAACAAAGGTGGAGCAGGGAACTTGGATGAAAACTTTGAATATTGCGTGAAGATTATCCGAATGCTCGAGTGTGAAGGGTACATCAAACAAGAATTTAGATTAAAGCTGTTAACATGGTTTAGTTTGAGGTCAACTGACCAGGAACGTAGAGTGGTCAACACTTTTATTCAAACACTAATAGATGACCCGAGCAGCTTAGCAGGACAGTTGGTTGACTCATTTGCCGATATCATAAACAACAAGAAGCCTAGAAATGGCTTCTGCAGTAAACTATGGCACTAAACAAGGACTGACATACAGACTTGTGATTTAAGTTATTATTGGGATTGCGCTCATTTTTTACTTGACCGAGGACTTTGAGAAAGCAGCTCATATATTCGTAGCCGATTTAATCAATCTGTTAGCTTTTTTCGTTACATTTATAAATTATTCGTATTTATTTGAAACAATTATGTTGCGGACAGATGTAGTTGATTATTGATGAATGCTCAATTTCCTTGGTAAGAAGTTGCTGTCTGGTCTCAGTTAGGAGTATGTTGAAAATCTTCATCTTTCACATACTTGTTTATAGTTGAGATATGGAATCACTTTACTTGAATTTGGATGTAAAGCAATCATATATTTAGTGCCTTGTTAACAATACATTCAACCCTTTTTAACCAACGAAGATGATGTAGTTAAAGCATAAATAGGGAAAGAAGACTCAACCCTATAAAAGAGCACAAAGTTGAACAATGACCCTACCCTTTTCTGATAAGTGTTAGAAGTTATTGTGTGACACCAGTTTTGCTATCATCTTTTGGTAAATTGATAAATTATGACTGACAATTATGTAGTTTAAATTCAAACCATTAATAGGGTGCTATCATCCTTTGACAAGTTGATAAGTTTGACCAATGAATATGATTTAGTTTAGCCATAAGAGAGAAATAAGACTCATCCCTATAAAGAAGCAAAAGGTTGAACAATGACCCTACCCTTTTCTGATAAGTGTCAGGAGTTATGGTTCGACACCAGTCGTGCTCTTATCTTTGATAATTTGATAAATTTTGACCGTCGAGGCCGGTGCAAATTCAAACCACACTTGTTCGAGCACTATACTGACATGCACCCCACCCTTTTAATGAGTAAGCACTCCTTTGCTAAAGGCCTTTGATGTGTTTGGAATAGTAACATAAACATAAATCAACTTACTCATATGGACAACCTCTTTCCTTCTTTGTGTGTATCATCTATATGTACATGTGTTAAATGCGTTATGAAGTTACATGAAGCTTCATGTCTTAAGTAGACATACATACAACTATACAAGAAGAAAACTAAACCAAACTCACGTTGTACTAAGTTTCATCAAGAAAACATACGTTTTGTAGACAATCCATAAACAAAATATGATATACGAGAGTAAAGTGAGATGCATGAACTTGTTTTTTACTACTATTGTAATTCCTAATTACTACGTGGCATGACTCTAACGGTATGTATATCACAACCAAAAGAAATACTAGCTTTGTGAGTTTCCCAAACAAACACAATATCTATATCTAGAAAGAGTAATTTATTGTTTTGGTCCCTGTAGTTTATACCAAATTGCTATACATTAAAGAAAATAAAAGGTTTTGCAAAAAACACACACAGATTTCTAATCTTCGTGATTTTAGTCCACCTGACTGACACCCATCCATTAATGCCAATAGTGAGGGACAAAATCATCATTGAATATCCAATATTAAAGAAATATCATTTTTTTCATTTTAACCATGGAGACCAAAACTGTAATTTACTATTCTTATTAATCTTCGTTTATAATTAAGATGGGTAGTAACTTAAGTTATTTATAAATTACTAGATTATACCCCGGGAACGTCCCGGGGTTGAGAAAATCTAATATGACATATTAATTTTACATATGAAATAGAATTATGCGCTTTACAGTTACATGCAGGAAAGCTTCGGGTAGCACCTAATCTAAAACAATTAAAAATGTATCTCCAATGTTAACGCATAACCTTAAACAATGTATAACTCTAATATTAATATATAACCTAAAACAATGTATAACTCCAATGCTAACGCATGTTGAAAATAGAATTCATATTTACTGATTTGAACATAATTAGTGACTTGCCTATACATTATTATTGATTTACCTGAACACTTTGTGTTTTTTTCCTGTATGAACGAAACCACACAAAAAATAGTTTTATATAGCACTATGGTACTCGTTGGAATGATAATAAAACGCTCGTTAATTTTGTGTAATTTTTTTTCTTTAAAAAATCTAGTATATAAAAGATATTAACATTTAAAAATTATGAGAGGAAATATAAGAGAGAAAAATCCAATTTTGTTTTTAAATTATTTTTTTTCCTAAAATATCTCAATGCCACATGGGATGACACATGGCACACTCAAAGAAGAAAATGCCTCTTTGAGTGCCATGTCATTAAAATGGCTTTGGTTTATTACATGTATAGATGAGATGCAAAAATATTTTATAAATTTTAATAGCATATTTAAGGAAGAATGAGGAATCAAATTGTGTTCTAAAACTTAAACCATTGTGTTATCATTTTACAAATTTTATAATTGGCTCCATGTGTTACGCATCAGTATGTCAGCTGTTTCTATTAAATTTGATTCTCTGAAAGGTGAGTGTGTTTTGCTTGTTCTGTGCTGTTCACCTGTAACTTCCAAGCATCACGTGTTCCGTCGTACAACCTTATCAGTTTAAAAAGGCAACCAATTTATTGGCTATTAGTTTTTCTCGGTGTAGCTATACTCTTTTGCTCACCACTGCGGTTATATTCAAGCCATACTTTGACGTTTTTATTTCATTATACTTTGATTGTCTAGTATGTGACCGTAATCAGTTCCCCTCTTTTGTACCCACAACACCAACTTTTTGCAGGGCATAAAATCCTTAAACAACGACATGGTTAAACTTATATTTATAAAAAAAAAGACGTAACTGAAAAATTGTCATATGGAACTTATGAGTTATGGGGTTGCTCGTTATGGTATACATGGTCCAGATAGTTTTGCTATACGTACGAAGATTCGCCATCGTATTCATAGCCCAGATAGCCATGTTGTGCGTACAAAGGTTCACCTTCGTATTCGTAGCCCGAATAGTCGTGTTGTGTGTACGAAGGTTCACCTTTAGGAGGAGGCTTGTTTATGTCTGGCAGCAACGATGTTTTGTGATGAGAACGAAAGCTAGACACAAACTCCTTAACGTGATGCAGGGGCGCAGCTTAGTTGGGGCGGGGAGGGGCGCCCCCCCCCCCCCCGAATTTTCGCGCAGAAGTTCTGATTATATAGTATTCGTATAGAAAATTTTGTAAATATAGGGTTTCGACCCCCCGAAACTAGTGACTTCCAACCCCCCCCCCCCCCCCCCCCCCCGTTGACTTACGACCCCCCGAACCTTCGGGTCAAACTTCGCCACTGACGTGATGATCGTTCATCCCTATCTCATAAGAATCAATATTGTCAAACCCCTCCTAAAAAACAGTGCGGAGAAGCAAACAACTAATAAGTAAGTATACAATGATGCTCTTTGGAACCCATGACTCGTTGATGATTCGTTTATAAGTGCTTATAAAGGCAAACTAGAACCACACTCCCCCAACTATAAGATCGTGTTAAATTTTGGTCTTATAAAAATTTTAAATAAAATAAATTTATTTATTGTTGAAATGATCAGGAAACAATGTACTACCAATCATATAAAAAATTAAGTCCTATTTGAGTCTCTGTGGTTTGGTCATTTTAACTACTTGAGTCCAAAATCAAAACTTGTCTCGATCTGAGTCCTTAAAGTTTCTAATCTTAACTTCTTGAGTCTAAAAGATAACCTCTGTTAGATTTTCTCAGTTAAATCTTGTGAAATGACTTAAATACCCTTACCATTAAAAACAAACACAACATATATACATGTGCAGACTTGCACACTTACTCAGTCCATCTCCCTCTCTCTACTGACCTACCAGCCTATCACCACCATAAACCACCACCACCACAAGACACCACAACCATCACAATGCACTGTCGTCGCCACCAATATACACCGTTCCCACCCCAATAATACCCCCCCCCCCTCTTGTCATGAAACACCAATTCCCCCACCACTCACCTCCCCCTTCTCATCCTCCGTCTAATTGCAGTCCAAACTGATCCTTACAAACAATACAGATAATAATCAATCGAGGCCATCACAAGGTTAAACAGATAGTTAATTACACACTCCTTGGAACCGGAAACATAACCCACATCCGGAAACTCAATGTCCCATCTGGAAACTACTCATCAATCCGTAAACTCACCACATTTTCATCCGGAAACTCCTTCGTCTACCCGGAAACTCATTCTCAATCCGGAATCCAGACCACACCCGTAAACAAACCATATCATCTCTGAAACACACACCACAACTCGGACACAAACACGTCGGACACACCACCGACCCAGACACTCACCTCTTGTCACTCGGAAAGACCACGACAACACATCGAAATCCAAACCATCACAGTCGACCATCTGAGATGGAAACCACACTGCATCATATTCACCTCCACTTTTTCGACAACCTTAGGGAATAAATTCATCCGCGTCACTCCCTCTGTAGATGTATTGTCCTTTACACGTTTGTGTTGTGGAATCTTTGGGTGTGTGATTTGGGATCTGTGGATCATTTGATTATTATTATTGTTGGAGATTTTGATTTAAAGTGAAAAAGAAAGTTTTAGAGAAGAAGAAGTAGGTAGGTGCAGAAGAGAGAGAGAGAGAGAGAGAACAAAGGAAAGGGCAATTAAAGAAAAGGGTTGGATATATCATAAAACAAAAATATAAACCAGGGGCATTTAAGTTATTTCACAAGATTTAACTGAGAAAATCTAACAGATGTTATCTTTTGGACTCAAGAAGTTAAGATTTAAAACTTTAAGGACTCAGATCGAGACAAGTTTTGATTTTGACTCAAGTAGTTAAAATGACCAAACCATAGGGACTCAAATAGGACTTCACTCAAAAAATTATTAAACGTGCACGTATAATGCACTCTTCATCAGTAGCATCAACTTCAACAAACGGGTTTCTTATTTCCCTAATAATAACACTACCCAAAATACATTTGCCTCCTATTTTATTCACTTCGGTGGTAAAACCAAAAAAGTTTTGGTACAACCCTATTGCCTCGGCAATTGACATTGCGCCTTCCGCCCCAGACACAACATTACCCTCAATCGGTAACCCCCACAACATATTAACATCGTGTAACGTGACAGTAGCTTCAACCAAGGGTAGATGAAATGTGTGAGTCTCAGGCCTCCGTCGCTCAACCAACGCGGTAATTAACGAGTGGTCAATATAACGATAACCACAGTCTAGAATGCCCCCAAACCCTGCCGCATCAATAAAGTTACGAACCCGTCCTACCACAGGGTTATTACGGAGTGCCACCCATATACTTCTATCACCCCGTTTAATATTCATACACTCACTAAAATTTTATGGATTGCTAAAAATGTGAAACGTCCGATGTCTATCATGTAAGAACAACACATCACTTGTTAGAGGACCAGGGATTAAGTTAAGATTGCGATTCATGGTGGTAAGATTTTGAGAATTGAAGCTTTGTGGTTGGAATGTGATTATTAAGTGATTTCTTGTTAAGTTCACAAGATAGTATCTGGTTGTTACCATTTTTCACCACCGCTTTAATTTTATAACATCCAAAAAACATAATCTTGCACATTTACTATTTACCCATTCATACATTCCTATCAATTTTTTTTTAAAAGAAGGCCATGCATTAGTAGAAAAATATTTAGGTCATGCATTGTGGTCAAAATAGTCGGTGTATAATTAAATAAAACGGTAAGTTAAATATACCATAATTGTAACATCTTCTTGATGAAGGCCATTGAATGCATTCATTTATGGGTTCATGGCGGTCCATTTAGAAGTAATTTGATCAACTGTTCGGGTGGATCCTCCCAACAGTGCCGCTTAATGTTTTTGGACCGCCCTCCAAAAACTTCTCTTGCTTTTTTGGTTACTCTTCTCCCTGTTCTCCGACACATAGCACCAAGCTTTTGCCAAAGCAATCTCTTGTGCCGTATTCCACTTCACAGCTTTTGTTCGCTTTGCATATTTCTTCCCCCCCCCCCCCCCGCATCAACTTCTACAACTTGATCTTCAACTTCAAGCACATCCTCCGCTTCATCGCCTAACTGCTCATCTCCATTTCCTGCAACTGTGTCTTTGGCACAGTTTCTTCCGCGTC
This sequence comes from Ambrosia artemisiifolia, assembly GCA_032199755.1. Lineage (NCBI taxonomy): Eukaryota > Viridiplantae > Streptophyta > Magnoliopsida > Asterales > Asteraceae > Ambrosia > Ambrosia artemisiifolia. The sequence goes on along the minus strand of CM063513.1, from coordinate 24,918,357 downwards.
ATCGTCATCGTCTTGCAAGTTGAGCTCAAAGTCGTCTAGTTGGAATGTTGTTAGTTGAGGCGGCGTAAAATATTGTGGATACAAAATGGGTTGTTGGCTTTGTAGGAATTGTGGGTATTGTGAGTAAAACGGTTGTTGTTGGGGTTGGTTTTGTGAAAAATTGATCACGGGCCTATAGCCTTCAACCGTACCCGATCTCGAACCTGAACCTCTGCCTCAACTACTAGAACCCCCAACTTTAGATTTCAAGGTTCGCCTCTCACCCTTCGAAACACTCTTTGATTTCCTTGGATCCATTTGTTTTGTTTGTGTTTTAGTTAATCTAGTTCTTTGTTTGTGTTTTTTATTTAAACCGTCCCCATTTTTATACCATTTGAAAATAACGGTCAAAAAATTGTTACCGTTTTATATTAAAATTAATTCAAACTGTCAAAAAAGTAATAAAATAAATACTAAAATTCGACCGTTGCAATTATTATTATTTTTACCAGCCTGTTAGATAGAGCCAGAAAACGGTTCACAGGACCCCTACCAACACTAGTAGCGACGGTGTTACCAAACTGTTAATAAAGTATCCGTGACCAAATCTGATAATACCCCCGCCCCCTAATAAACACACACTCTACAATTCTAACCCCTGCTTTACTTTTCCCCATCCATCAACTACTTCACCTAACATATATAATACTTTTAACAACAAACAGAATCAACTTCTTCACGCGCCTAATCGCGTGTGCCCTATAACCCATCCAAAGCATGCAAAACTTTAACCTCCAATTACCTTTTAACAAATAAATATATAAAAAAACCCCAATTCCTCACAATCAACAAACTAATAATAATAATATTAAATCCTATTTTTTTATACATAAAACCCTAATTGTTTTTCCGTTGATCGCATACATTCTTTACAGGTATTGTTATCTGATTCCGTTACTCTATTCATACGTATGTATTAATTAATAAGGTTTTATATTTTGTATGTTCTGTGTTCAGTGTTTAGATCTGTTGTTTTTTTAATTTATTTATTTTATTGTGGTTGATGTATGATTTGTTTGATGATAGTGTACCTTGTTGATGCTTGAAGTTTAGGCTTTTAATTTGTGGTTTATTGTGTTTTGGTTTAGGGATTGGTGTTTTGGATGGCTTTTGTGATGGAATAATTGTTGAATTTGTAAGGATTGTTTTGTTATGGCTTTTTTGTTTGGGATTTGACAATGTAGTATGGTAAATTGAGCTAAATTTGGTTGTTGTATTGTTTAAAATTAGGGGCCGATGATTAGCGGGTTGTGCATGGTAATTTCTAGAACATGTTGAGCTACGGATGAGCAAATGGTACCAGTACCGAATTATTTTTAGTACTGACGTTTTGGCGTTTTTGGTACCGATACTGGTTTGGTACGGTGCTACCTCAAGTACTGGTATCGTACCGAGCGTTTTCGGTACCGATACCCAATTTTGGCGATTTGAGCTCATCCCTAGGTTCAGTAGGTTGTGGCGTTGTGCATAGTGATTTTTCGACTCCTAAGACCCAAAACTTTGTTTTTAGTAGGATCGGCTTTGCTATCCAAAAAGGGGTTGCGGCACAACATGTTGTCTGTTTACCTGCCACTTTATGGTAATCGTTGTGCTATCTATTTAAAAGATGGAAAGAAGATCGTATATCGCATTTTCTGTCTTATATAGGAGTTGAGGGATTAGGAAACTGTAAGTGCTAGAAGAATGTGTTATGTAATTGATGTAGTTTACTGGGTTGTGAAACAAACACTAGCTGCTAATTTTGTTTCCCTTCTCTTATATATGTTGTCACTTTTTTCAACTTAAAGTTTGTCATGGTGCAGTAGAACTGCTTGGCTTTGCTGTTCTGTTCTGTTCTGTTCTGTTCTTAAACCTTTTAATTGATGCGTTGATCAAGGTTTAAAAAGGCTGAAACGGGCCTCGAGGCGTTGTCCGTTAGCCTCACGAGGCGTAAGCCTCGAGGCGGACCGAGGCGTAAGCCTCAAAACATTATTAAAAATAAGAAAATATATATATGTATATCATAAAAATACAATATAATATAAAACAAAACATCATGGATATTATAAAATCTAATTTAGTAATGAAACAAACATCATAAAATAGTTTTAATAGCATTTTAATCTTTAATTTAAGTTTGGAGATCAAATGTAAACTAGTAAACATTGAGGGGGTTAAATGTAAAAATACCAAAAGTTAATAAGGTAGAGGAGCAGGTGTGTTTTGGTTGGATTTTGAGGTGGGAACTCGTTCCAAGTACAATTTTTGACCCGACTTGAACCAATTTTCACCACCTAGACCCAATTTTGACTTGGGTGGTGAGGCTTAAGCCTCACCGCCTCGCCTCACAGCCTCACCGCCTTGGGAAGCCTCGGAAAGCCTCGAATAGGCCGAGGCTTAGGTTTCAATTGACCCCCATGAGGCTAAGCCTCTAAGGCGTTTTTTCATAGCCTCAGCCGAGGCGTAAGCCTCGAGGCGAGCCTCAGACAGCCTTTTTAAACCATGGCGTTGATAAATATAAAGTTAGTTGTCGTTGTGCCTCCTATTCGCCCCTCGTTTATAGCAGTTAAAGGTTTTTACGTTAATGAAACTAGTTCTTGTTGCTCTTCTATAGTTATTGTGTGTTTAATTGTAGCCATCTAGATGATTATTAAAAGGAAATTTCAATTAATTCTGTTTCGATAATCGATACACTGATAATTCAAAATGTGATTTTTTTCAACGCTGTATGATTGGGTTTCAGGGTGATGCAATGCTGAAAATTTTATGCTGTTTAATCACAGGGAATGTGTCTTGAGTATCACGAACATGGATGATAAACCCGTTGCTAAAGGTGAGAACTTGACGTTCTCATTTTCTTTCACAGTTTTTTTTTTTCTTCTGCACAAACTTACGCTTGTGCCACTTGTTAATGTTCAGTTTATTGCATTACAAAATTGGAAGGGAAGATAGAGCTGTAAATAGCATATCTCTAATCTTTTAAACAGTCTGATTATGAGAAGCATCTTAAGGGTATCTGTTGCTTGATTATCTTCCAGATCTGCGTAAATAAGAAATTTGTTGCTGGGGTTTGGATGTGTTGTTTGTTATACAGTTACAGTCTACGCCCTAGATTCTGATATTTGATAAGCAGAAAAATGAAATTGTCTTAAAACTGCATTTTTTTTTGAACGGTCAACGGTACACCACCCATAACGAAGCCCCGCACCCTTCAGGTCCGATCCCCGGGCCCCCCTAAGGTCCAGTCCCTCATTTCAGAATAACCCTACTCTGAGTGGGATTCGAACCCGTGACCTCCCAGTGCAGGAACCCCACAAAGTGGGTAAACCTTCCCACCTCCATTGTAACCACTAGGCTACAACATCATTGGCAACCGCATTTAATAAACTAAATCGAGATATACTTGGTCTTTGCAGTACATTCTTTATTTTTGTAAATGCTTTATTTCTTCTGAGTTTATAACCTTTGAAATTAAGACTTACTTGGCCTCTTCATTGTGATTATCCGATGAGCCCAATTTTCCAGTGTTAACTTTATAAAAGATTGGTTCCATCTCATTCAGTCACAGCCACAGGCATGGCTTTCTAGTTTAATTACTTTAGGTTTATAAAAATTTGGTTCTGTAAGCTGTTAAAAATTTGGTTTAAAGAATATTCAATTAAAGATGTATATTGGTTGGTTCTAAATAATGTTCTTTTGTTTCAGTATTAGTTTCTGTTTTTAAAAGAACGGACACTCAGTTGATGCTTCAAGAAGCCTAGAGCTGGTCAACTCCTGTGTGTTTTCTTAGGTAAGGAGAATCAAGCAGCTTCAACAAGAAACATGAATAAAAAACTTTCGAAGAATCAGGATCCCAAGAAGGTAACAGTGAGTCCAAAAAGTCAGCCTTCAAGAAAACAAAGCAGAAAAGGAGAAAACCCTATACGAATTTCACCAATCACAGAGCCATGTTCTGATTCTAGATGCTCAAGTACATGGATTTGCAGGAACTCTGCCTGTAGAGCTGTACTTTCCATTGTTGACACTTTCTGCAAGAGATGTTCATGTTGCATTTGCCATTTATTTGATGACAACAAGGATCCTAGTCTTTGGTTGGAATGCACATCTGATTCTCCTGAAGGTGAATCATGTGGGTTATCTTGTCACATTGAGTGTGCCCTCCAGCGTGGCAAGGTAGGTGTTGTTGATCTCGGCCAATTGATGCAGCTTGATGGGAGTTATTGTTGTGCTTCGTGTGGCAAAATTTCAGGGATACTTGGGTGAGTCTTCTTCACTTTGACATTGAACATATATTTCAGTAGTGTCTTAGGGGCTTAGATTTTCCTACACTTTAGGGGATTTTGCAGTTGTTTATCTTCCTGTATCTATGCCAATTTACTCTGTTACTCTTTCACCATCTCTTTTGTTATTGGTAGCTTCCTATTTATATATTTTAGTTATGTTTCTTTGTCTGTTGGGATTGCTCTGGAAGCAGCCTCTCTATACCCTACTGATAGCTATGCTATTTGTGGCATTTACTGAGTTTACTTTTTTTTTTCTTCTGATAGAACAAAGTAATCCCTTAAAGATTTTATTTTTCTTGGATTTAAGTTTAGCGTTGGTGTTTTCTTATTCTTCTGTCGGGGTCATAACTTTTCTAGGTATTGGAAGAAGCAACTGACTATTGCTAAGGACTCTCGACGCGTTGACAGCCTATGCTATAGGATATATTTAAGTTTCCGGCTTTTTGATGGCACAACAAGGTTCCAAGAACTCCATGACATTGTTAAAGATGCAAAGAGCAAATTAGAGACCGAAGTAGGTCCATTGAGTGGGGTCTCTTCCAAGATGGCACGAGGCATAGTAAGCAGACTTTCTGTTGCAGGTGAAGTTCAAGCACTGTGTAACGCTGCAATTGAAAAAGCAGATGAAATTTCTGCCACACTTTCCAGTGCAAGCCTGGATGGTAAAGGTATATCCTCCAACTTGTGCTATTTTTTTTTCCATTAAATTTTCTTTAAATCATATTGAGGGTTTATTGTTTCTTATATAGAAGTGGCAAAATAGACAGGTTGGGTTAGATAACAGATTAACTGGTGAAAACAGGCCAACTCAATTGGGTTGACCTGGAACACTATGTGTTCGAAGTTTCTAATATTTTAAAATAGTTAGCATGTTGATAAGATTACAAAAATTGTACCATTTCATTTTTCAATAAAGTAATTAATCATAACCGGAACTGACTCATCCATAAGCAAATGAGTTTAAATCGCCACCTCTGGAAATAAGTTTCCTACAAATATCAAGGGATGAATATTTTATTTTCCCCTTGCAGAAGGCTCGGTCCCTGCAGCATGCAAGTTCATCTTTGAAGAAGTAACATCATCTTCCGTAGTGCTTGTTTTAATGGTACCTTCTACAGCATCATCCAATAGTATAACCGGCTTCAAGTTATGGTATTCCAAAACTACAGAAGAGACCCTTGCTAAAGATCCCATTTCAACTTTCCCCAGGTCTCAAAGAAGAATTTTGATTTCCAATCTGCAGCCTTGCACCGAGTACTCATTTAGGATCGTATCATACACCGAAAATGGTGATTTAGGTCACTCAGAGGCCAAGTGTTTCACGGAGAGTGTTGAGATACTACACAAGAATCCTTCTGATGTCATCGTTCCTCATGATGAAGGAACCTCGCGTGCGGGTCCCAAAGACGTTGAATCAGACTCTGGATTTAAAGTTCGAGATCTTGGGAAGATCCTACGGCTAGCTTGGGTAGAAGAACGGGGATATTTGGATGATATATCAGGTGCAGAGTTGAGTGGACTTGGTCAAATGGTCAATCCAGCAACTTCAAAAGCTGATGAATTACCATTTACATCACACGGGCTTGACTTGAATATTGCTACAGTGCCTGATTTAAACGAAGACGTTGCTCCAAATGATTCTTCTAGAGATGAAGCAGATCATGGTAGCGGTGGATCTGAAAACTGGGCCCAACATGGGCTCAATGGGGAAGTACCAGCTGTTGATTCCCAAGCTGAGGTGTCACGAAAGAGGCCCGCTAGTACAGAGATCCATGACTGTGATAGCGCGTTAATAAACATCTCATCACCCTTCCCAGCCAACAAAGGTGGAGCAGGGAACTTGGATGAAAACTTTGAATATTGCGTGAAGATGATCCGAATGCTCGAGTGTGAAGGGTACATCAAACAAGAATTTAGATTAAAGCTGTTAACATGGTTTAGTTTGAGGTCAACTGACCAGGAACGTAGAGTGGTCAACACTTTTATTCAAACACTAATAGATGACCCGGGCAGCTTAGCAGGACAGTTGGTTGACTCATTTGCTGATATCATAAACAACAAGAAGCCTAGAAATGGCTTCTGCAGTAAACTGTGGCACTAAACAAGGACTGACTTACAGACTTGTGATTTAAGTTATTATTGGGATTGCACTCATTTTTTTCTTGACCGAGGACTTTGAGAAAGCATCTCATATATTCGTAGCCGATTTAATCAATCTGTTAACTTTTTTCATTACATTTATAAATTATTCGTATTTATTTGAAACAATTATGTTGCGGACAGATGTAGTTGATTATTGATGAATGCTCAATTTCCTTGGTAAGAAGTTGCTCTCTGGTCTCAGTTAGGACTATGTTGAAAATCTTCATCATTCACATACTTGTTTATAGTTGAGATATGGATTCACTTTACTTGAATTTGGATGTAAAGCAATCATATATTTAGTGCCTTGTTTAGCTGATACATGAATCATTATTAAATGCACCATTGTATATGATGAAAAAAATAAAAAAATAAATAAGATCATGTGATATAAGTGCAACTTACAAATAAATTTATGTTTATAGTTTATCCTGTGATGTCATAAGCGAAAAATTGTACAGAAGTAAACAATTGATTAATCAACAACACAGAAACATCACCTAGGCTACAAATTTTCCGTTATGTTGTTCTTAGCATCCATCACTAATTTAATAAGATCAAAACAACTTCTAGACGTTATCACTAGTCGTGCTCTTATCTTTTGATAATTTGATAAATTTTGACCATCGAGACAGGTGGAAATTCAAACCACACTGTTCGAGCACTACACTGACCATGCACCCCACCGTTTTCTATTAAGTATCTTGACAATCCCCTTTTAATGAGTATAGCACTCCTTTGCTAAAGGCCTTTAATGTGTTTGCATAAGTAACATACACATAAATCAACTTACCCATATCGACAATCTCTTTCCTTCTTTGTGTGTATCATCTATACATGTGTTAAATGCGTTATGAGGTTATGAGTTAGCTTCATGCCTTAACTAGACGTACATACAAGTATACAACTGTACAAGAAGAAAAATAAACCAAACTCACGTTGTACTAAGTTTCATCAAGAAAACATACGTCTTGTAGAGTGTAGGCAGTACATGAACAAAATATGATATACGAGAGGTTATTCATGTGCATCGTAAATTTCCATCGGCGTTGATGAAATAAAGTGACATACACAATATAGATATTATTAATAATAGATATACTTATGTATAGATAATATTGTGTTATTGATTGTGTATATCTCTATCCATATTTATAGGGTTTGTATTTGTATTTGTATCTATAACTTATAATAAAAGAATTGAACTTTGATGATGTGGCATTCAACGGAGGCCTCAACCCCTCCTTGAATGTGCCACGTGGCATCATGTAGGATTTTTTAATTTTTGAGCTTTTTTAATAAATTCTATATATATTATAATTATTTTAGGAAAAGATAAGAATTTAAAAACAAAATTAAATTTTCTCTCTAATGTTTCCTCCTATAACTTTTAAACGTTAATATCTTATATATACGAGATTTTTTAAAGAAAAAAATTACACCAAATTAAAGAGCGTTTTATTATCTTTCCAACAAGTACCATAGTGCTATATAAAAAACGGAGAAAAAAACAACTATTTTTGTGGGGTTTTTTTAAATATATTTTACTCTACTAATAAATCACAAACGATAAACATAACTTCATAGGCAGAGATTTTTTTTTAATATTTGAATATGATAACTTATGGCAGAAATTTGTTTAAAATAAATAATAATAATAATAATAATAATAATAATAATAATAATAATAATATTCATTAATCATGTATTGGGAAATCATTAATTATATTGTCATATTAGATATTTTATCTATAACTTATAATAAAAGAATTGAACTTTGATGATGTGACATTCAACGGAGGCTTCAACCCCTCCTTGAATGTGCCACGTGGCATCAGGTAAGATTTTTAATTTTTTAGTTTTTTTTAATAAATTCTATATATATTATGATTATTTTAGGAAAAGATAAGAATTTAAAAACAAAATTAAATTTTCTCTCTAATGTTTCCTCCCATAACTTTTAAACGTTAATATCTTTTATATACGAGATTTTTTAAAGAAAAAAATTACACCAAATTAACGAGCGTTTTATTATCTTTTCAACGAGTACCATAGTGCTATATAAAAAACGAAGAAAAAAACAACTATTTTTGTGGGGTTTTTTTTAAATATATTTTACTCTACTAATAAATCACAAACGATAAACATAACTTCATAGGCAGAGATTTTTTTTTAATATTTAAATATGATAACTTATGGCAGAAATTTGTTTAAAATAAATATTATTATTATTATTCATTAATCATGTATTGGCAAATCATTAATTATATTGTCATATTAGATATTTTATTATGTTATATTAGATATTTCAACCCCGGGACACTCCCGGGTTAAAAGCTAGTTATAAATATGAGAAAGTATATGGTATAAAGCTTCTTAACATAAGAAGCAATAAGAAGCCACCAGTGAATGCCAAGTGTCATATTAACAAAACCTCAGTTAACCTAACCAAACTATAATTAATATTAAATCAGTTTAACCCAAGGGCATTCCAGACTTTTTCACACGTAACTGATTACGTGATTCACGTTAGTTATTTTTGTAAACGATATTTCAAATCATAATTTGAATTCTAAAAACACAGACGATCACACACACACACACACATTACGTTTCATTCCAATTACGATTCAATCTCTCAATTTGTTTATCACGATTACAGTTTAATCGATCAATTCATCATGTTCGGTAAGTGTGTTCGTACTTAATTAATCAATTTTTTAGTAGTTTTGTTTAATTTTTGTTTTTGTTTTTATCAGATTTAAACTTCTCAGTTGAAGAGCAGAATGTTGATGTTGAGAATTCTAATCTAGTGCCTGATCATAATGCTTTTCATGGTAGGATTATCATCCTCTGTTTTTAGTTGAAAACAGAGCTCTGTGTTTCGATAGATTTCTTAACATGATGTTTTTATCTGTGTTCAGATTTGATCGAAAACACTAATCAGGATGTTGATATTCATAGTTTGAACCTCATCAACGAATTTAGAGTTCAAGGTATTTTGTTAGTTTTTAACCTGCAATATATTCGAATGCGTCTGATTTAATATATGAGTGCGTCTGTTTTAAACTGTATTCGATTTATTCTCTGATACTGATAATATATGAATGCGTCTGATTTTTAAACATGAATGCGTCTGGATTTCAAACTTTTTTTAATAAGTGCGTTTGTTTTTCTGTATGAGTGCGTTTGTTTTTGTTCGTTGTAGGTGTTGCAACTGATGTTCCTGTTGATGACCTAGCTAGTAACACATATATACCTGATGTACCTGATTCTCTCAAACCATTAAAGGACATGGAGTTCCCTAGTATTGAGCATGCACAAGAGTTTTATGAAAAATATGCAAAGGCTAGTGGTTTTGCTATTCGAAAGGGCACTTCAGAAGTGCGAAAAGGTATTTTAAGACTTAGGTACTTTGTATGCTATAAGGAGGGTTTGAAGCCAGTCAAACTAGGTGAAGAGAGTTCTAGCAAAGATGCTAAGTCAAGGAAAAGGCCTTCGATCAGGACTGGATGTCCTGCACATGTCAGGCTAAACTCTGAGGATGGAAAAAAATTCAAGGTTTATGGCTTTAAGGAAGGTCATAATCATCCATTTGTTCATGAAAGTGACATTCATTTTCTAGCAGCAAATAGGAAGCTGACACATACTCAAGAAGAGATGATATGTGAGCTGTCTTCATTGAACATGGGTCCTGTCAAAGCTTTTAACATTATGAAGACCAAGTATGGAGGTTTTGAGCATGTAGGTGCAACTGCAACTGATTGTAAGAACTTTAAAGGTGGCTTAAACAGCTTCATTGGTGAGTTTGATGCAGATATGATTGTGTCTAGGCTTAGGGACAAGAAGAAGTTCCTGCCAGATTTTTCATTTGAGTATTCTGTTGATCAAAAGAATGCATTAACCGGATTATTTTGGGCGAATGCTTTATGTAAGAGGAATTACATGGAATTTGGAGATGTGATTTCGTTTGATGCAACATTCAACACTAACAAGTATGTTTTAAATTCTATTTTTTAAGCTTTGTTATCCAAATATGACATGTTTTTAATTTTTTTTAAATTTGTTTTATTGGTTATTGTAGGTACAAGATGGTTTTTGTACCATTCACTGGAATTGATAATCACTGTCGGAATGTCACACTTGGTGCAGGTTTGTTGTCATCAGAGACAACTGAATCTTATACATGGTTGTTACAATTGTTTTCCAAATGTTTTGGAAAGCATCCCAAAGTTGTTGTAACTGACCAAGATCCTGCTATGAAAAATGCAATCCAGTTGGTTTTTCAAAACAGCAGACATAGGCTGTGTATGTGGCATATCATGAAGAAGGTTTCTGATAAGGTTTGTAGCAACTTCGTTTTTGTTTAAATCATGAGTGCGTCTGTTTTATGGCAGAGTGCGTCTGAATAGTGTTTTTATTGATGCATTTGCATTGAGTGCGTCCAATTTTATCAATGAGTGCGTTTGTTTAAATGAATTTATTTTCTAATGTTACTGCGTCTAATACTAACTGGCTGCGTCTGTTTTATGTTTTTTTGTAGGTTGGTAGTGCATTGTGCAGTGATGATGAGTTCAAAAAGAGGATTTGTGCAATTGTCTGGACAGATTCCATCAGTCCGGAGAATTTTGATTTCGAGTGGGGTGTACTTATTTTTTATTACAAATTAAATGAGAACACTTGGTTGTCTGACATGTTTGACCAGAGATCGATGTGGATCCCTGCTTTTTACCGGAATGAACCTATGTCTGGGCTAATGAGGACAACATCAAGATCTGAAAGTGAGAATCATTTTTTTTGCCAGGTGGCAAATTCTCAGTTGAATCTTGTTGAGTTTTTCAACCATTTTGAGACGTCCCTTGAAGCTCAGAGATTTAATCATAGGAAGAATGACCATGACTCAAGACATACAACTCCTGATATGTGGACTCAAAACCCTATTGAACAAGAGGCTGCTAAAATATTTACCCGGACTATCTTCTTTGATATCCAAGAAGAAATATATGCCAGTTACGAAGGATTAATAAGTGTTCATATGCAAAGGGCTGATGAAGAAGGGTTTTTAAAGGTTTATGTTGATGATCCACAAGCACAGGGACAAGGCTTTATTGAGGTATTTTTTGTTTTTTATTGACATTTTTAATGAATGCGTCTGTTATGTTAATGAGTGCGTCCAAACTGCAAATTATTGTTTTTTTGATGTATTTAACAAATGAATGCGTTTGTTATATTAATGGGTGCGTCCAAACTGCACATTAATGTTTATTATCCTTTTTTACAAGTTTTGTTCAAAAAGGAACTTGTTGATGGTGATGAGGATGTGACTACATTATGTACATGTAGGAGGTTTGAGCAGTACGGGCTTTTGTGTAGGCATATTTTTTTTTCATATTAAGGTTGATGAAAGTGTATAGATTCCCAAAAAGATACATTGTGAAGAGGTGGACAAAAGATGTTGTTCCAAATGAAATCAAGTATTCATTTGAAACAGGTGAGTTTGGTGATGACAAGACTAAAGAGGCAAGGCGTATTGCACGGGAGATTGTTTTGGGTGGTGAGTATCTTGCAAACTCTCTAATTTCAGATTTAGCTGAGTTAACCTTGGTTAATGACAAAATCAAAGAGATGGTTAAGAAGGTTGATGATGGCAGGTTTAAGAGACCTAATCATCAGAGTAAGCATGATAGGTATGCTTCTCTTCTTGGTTACGAGAAACCATCAAATGCTGAACCCACTATTAGGCTTCCGAATGGTATAAAGAACAAAGGACGTGGCAAGCAGAAGCGAATAAAGTCCAGCAAGGAAGTAAAGGTTAGTCGATCCGGCAAAAGAAAGTGGAATTGTGCTATATGCGGAAAAAGTGGCCATGATCGACGAAAACATGCCAAAGAGGGTGCTTCAACGCAGACGACGCAGACGCAAGGCGAGCAAGATGATCAAATTGCCGAAGATGATGTTGTTGATAATGAAGAGATAGAATTGGAAGTTTCTGATGATGATGAGGAGTTGTGTTAGATAGTTTGCAGTGGACATTTGTAAACTTTTAAACATGAGTGCGTCTGAACATTTTACTAGTGCGTCTGTTTTATGGTTTCTATGTTAGTTACCTTTTGTTCTTTATACGAGTGCGTCTGTTTTTTTTAATAATGCGTCTGTTTCCAAAATAACTAAAGTTCATATTATATATTCAAAATAGGTAGTACATATTAAACTACCACTATTACACCACCACCATCACTACCATTACCACCACCACTATTACCAGCACCATCACCACTACCACAACCATCACTACCACCACCACTACCATCACCACCATCACTACCACCACTACCACTATCACCACCATTTAAACCAAAAAAAAAAACAACCACTTAAAGCAGAAAAAAAAAATACAAAGAACCACAACAAAAACACCATCACATAACCAGCATCATCACTTGCCACCCAAGATTGCATCCCTTGCCTTCTGTTTGTTTGACATGTTCTTCAGGATGCAAGTCTGGGTGTTGCTAAGTGTCTGGGAAATGAGGTTGTCAAAAGATGCTTGAGTGTGTAGTTGCTCAATAGCTGCATCTGTGAATGGTGTCTTCTCCTCCTCCTTCATCAGCTTCTCTATGAGGTCTAGGTTCTTCTTGTATTGTCTCTGAACCTCATTTTGTGCACCCATAACCACACAAGATGAGTTGAGGTCATCTTTAACCTCTGAGATACAGTCCACCATGATGACTGTTTTCACTTGAAGGTTGTTTATTGCTTCTATTTGATTTTCAGCCATTTTTGTGGTTTTGTGTTTTTTTGATGTATCAGTATGATTTGAATTCTTTGATCATAGTTTATTTATAGACTAAAAAATAGAAAAGTAATTAGGTGGTAGTTGAGTATTGAAGTTCAAGTTTTATATAAATTCATTACCAATCAAATCATAGTTAATACACTGATTTTATACAACTAATAAGATATGCAACTTGTAGTTGTAATCATTACATGTATATTTTATATAAAATTGAAATAAACATATGAGTGCGTTTGATTTTTATACGAGTGCGTCTGATTGGTATATGAGTGCGTCTGTTTTTTACAGTGAATGCGTCTGTTTTTTATATGAGTGCGTCTGATGATGATATGAGTGCGTCTGTTTATGCATTACATTTTTTACCCAGTGATTTAATGTGATGGTTTAGACGCACCTTTTAAAACATAAGTGCGTCTGTTTCAAAGATTAAAGTGTTCTTAATCTGAATGTTTTTTAAATGCATTTTCTCTGTAATTGTAATTATATTTATTAAAATTCTATGTTTTTTGTTAATATTTCATGCGTTCACTGTGTTTTTTGAATAGGATTAATGTGATTTTTAAACGATCGAATGCAATGCTCTGTTTTTCATTTTTTCTGCAAATCAGTAACTGATTTATGATTCAAATCAAAGTTTTTGATTGTTCGATGATTCGAAACATTCAATCGATTGCAATTGTTTGCTTAATTGTTGAAATAATTTTGATTTGATTTTACGTTTCGATCAATTGTTGAACGTCTGTTCTTACGTTTTTCTTCAAATTAAAACGCGTTTTACCTAAATTACCCCTGGTTAGGTTAACTGAAGTGTGATTAAGGCTGCTAATTACGATCTTGCCACCGCCTAAATCCAATGGCTCACATGGCTTCGTAGGCTTCGTATTTTTAGACGCTTTATACGTTATATTATTGAAAATCAATGAAAGAGATCAGGGGATTATACTCTTTCATGGTATCAAGAGTCTAGGTTCTCTAAAACCCTAGGCCGCCTATCCCTCAAATCCGACAGCCCACTGCCGTCGGATCACCACCTTCCTCCGCCATCTTTCTCTTCTTCTGCTACCGTCTGCTCCCTGCTGCTGCCGTCTGACCCTTTGCTGCTGCCGTCCCTTGCCCCTCCTTCCCTGCCTACGTATTTCACCATCCACTCCCCACCATGTCTACCGAATCTAATGCCTCCTCCACCATTATTCCCGCTGCCCCAACTGAATCAAAACTCCACCCGGCCACCACCGTAACCAATATCAAAAACTACGTTCCCCTCATACTCGAAATCGAGTCCTCCCAATATTCTACATGGGCCACCCTTTTCAAACTACACTGTAAAGCATGTCTGGTCGATACCCACCTCAAACCACCACCCGATCCTACCTCCCCCCAATCCTCTACCACCCAAGAAGAATGGGATCGTCTTGACGCCATTGTCCTACAATGGATGTACACCACGATCTCCAACGACCTACTACACACCATCATCAATAATGTTTCCAACGCTTACGAGGCTTGGGTTGCCATTGAGGATTTGTTTCATGACAATAAGAGCGCTCGCGCCATACATCTCATGCACAAATTCTCAAACATTAGGTTGGATGGCTTTCCTAGCATGTCCGCCTATTGTCAAGCCCTCAAGGTGTTAGCCGACCAACTTGCCAATGTAGATGCCCCCGTAGACAATGACCGTTTAGTCCTCCAACTCCTTGCGGGATTAAACGAACAATACGAGAGCATCTCCACCATACTACAAATCACACACCCTCTCCCTTCCTTCTATAACGCCCGCTCCAAACTTATCCAAGCCGAAACTAATAAAGCCGAACGCGCCCTTACCGCCTCTAAAACCGCCTCTACCGCCCTTGCCGCTACCACCCACCGTCCACCACCCACTGACCCACCCCGCACCACCGATCGCACCGCCACCGGTCGCACACGCGGCCGTCCTGGACGCCGTGGACGTGGCCGCGGCGGTGTCAGCCAATCCCCCTTTCCACCTTACTGGCCAATTAACTACAGCCCATGGTCCTACTCCTGGCCCACTACCCCATACGGCCCACACCAAACCAACTCTTCCTCCCACCCTTCGGCCCAGTACAGCTTCTCTCCAAGCCCAACTTTTTCACCTTGGCCCACCCCACCCTGCCCATACCCCACCTCAGGCCGGCCCACCAGCAATAACTCAGCGGCCCAGCAGCCGGGTTTGTTAGGCCCTCGTCCTCAACAAAATAATTATGCTGCCTACAGCCCCACGGATATCGAGCAGGCCCTCCACACCATGTCTCTACAGCAGCCTGATCCTACTCAGTATATGGACACCAGTGCCTCTTCCACAATGTCTCATGAACAAGGTGATTTCCATTCTTTTTCTAACTCTTGCATTCCTCAACATATTATTGTAGGTGATGGTAATACCATCCCGGTTTTAGGTCAAGGCACAAAATACCTTCCTAAACCATTCCCACCCTTTATCCTTAAAAATGTCCTTTATTCCCCAAAATTAGTTAAAAACCTTATATCTGTCCGTCGTTTCACTAGAGATAATTCAGTGTCTGTTGAATTTGACCCGTTTGGTTTTCTTGTGAAGGACCTCATGACGCGGGCTCCGCTCCTGCGATGCAACAGCAGCGGTGATCTCTACCCTCTGGTGCTCGGGTCCTCCTCCACTTCTCCCACTGCCTTTGCTGCCATCACTGCTGACCTTTGGCACCAACGTCTTAGCCACCCAGGACGTCAATCTTTGCATTATTTAAAAAATATTTCTTCTGTTTCTTTTGATACTTTGCATAATAAAGTTTGTGACTCATGTGTTTTTGGTAAAAGTACTAAATTACCGTTCTTTCCTTCTAATTCTAGTGTTTTGCAACCATTTGATTTAATTCATAGTGATGTTTGGACTTCACCCATTGTTAGTTCGTCTGGTCATAAATATTATGTTCTGTTTTTGGATGATTACACTAATTTCTTATGGACCATACCATTCACCCATAAATCCAATGTGTTTCAAGCGTTTAACCAATTTGCCAAAAATATTAAAACCCAATTGGAACGCACTATTAAAACCTTTCAGTGTGACAATGGTCGTGAGTATGTTAATAATTCGTTTCAAAAATTTTTCACGATCAATGGCATACTTTACCGCCTCTCATGTCCCTACACATCCTCCCAAAACGGCAAAGCCGAAAGAAAAATTCGCACCATTAACAACATCATCCGCACCCTCATGGCTCACGCCTCTCTCCCTACCCATTTTTGGCATTTTGCTCTTGAAACCGCCACCTATTTACTCAACATCCTCCCTAATAAGTCCACCAAAAACAAAAACCCTACCGAACTACTTTATCTTCTCACACCAACCTGTGATCATCTTCGCGTCTTTGGTTGTCTTTGTTACCCTCTATCACCTACCACCACCATTCACAAACTTGAAAACCGCTCTCACCCTTGCGTCTTTCTCAGTTATCCTCCTACCCATAGGGGATACCGCTGTCTTGACTTGACTACCAAACAGGTCTATATTTCACGGCACGTCGCCTTTGATGAAACGACTTTTCCTTTTAGGCAATCCATTGGCACAGCACCTACATATGATTTTTTAGATGCACCCTTTCCATTTCACCTCTCTCCACACATCCAAACTACCCCTAACCATACTATACCACCTACTGCTCCAAATCCAACCGGCCCAAACCTTGCTACACCTACCCCTAGCCCAGCTTCCCCTACGAAACAGACCAGCCCAATACCCGCCTCAGGCCCAACTCCCGTAAACAGTCCCCTCAGCCCACAACAACCGTCGACCCATCCCTCCCTTCACACCCGACCAACTCCAGCCCTACGGCCACCTCAACACCACCTCCCCCCACTTCGGCTACCCCACCCCCACCACTGCCGCCCACCCGAACCGTCCACACCCGCTCTATGAGCGGCATTTTTAAACCCAAACACCCCTTCAACCTAACCACATCTACCACCTCATCGGTCGTACCACTTCCCAAAAATCCCACCGATGCCTTGTCTATACCGGAATGGTACTCTGCCATGACCACAGAGTACAATGCATTAGTTAGAAACGGAACTTGGGAATTAGTACCTAGACAGCCTGACATGAATGTTATACGTAGTATGTGGTTGTTTAAGCATAAATACAGGTCGGATGGTTCCTTGGAGCGTTATAAGGCTCGGTTAGTTTGTGATGCCGTACTCAACAGGTTGATATTGATTGTGGAGAGACTTTTAGTCCGGTTGTTAAACCCGCCACCATTCGGACTGTGCTATCCATCGCCTTATCTATGCGCTGGTCCATCCACCAGTTGGATGTCACCAACACCTTTCTTCATGGGAATCTCCATGAAACGGTTTACATGTATCAGCCGATGGGTTTTCGAAATAAACAGTTCCCTGATTATGTGTGCTCTTTAAAGAAGTATTTGTATGGGTTAAAGCAGGCACCTAGGGCCTGGTACCAGCGGTTCACAGATTTTGTCTTATCTATTGGGTTTCATCATAGCAAGAGCGATGCCTCTTTATTTACCTTCCTTCAGGGCACTGATACTGCTTATCTTCTGCTTTATGTCGACGACATTGTCCTTGTCACTTCGTCTGACCGCCTCCGACAGTCTCTCATGGCTAAATTGGCTGCTGAGTTTGCCATGAAGGACTTAGGTCCCCTTAGCTACTTTATGGGCATTTCGGTGTCCCGCACACATGACACCATGTTTCTCTCACAGCATACGTATGTTAATGACATCATCACTCGGGCCGGCATGCAATCTTGTAACCCCGTCGCTACACCTGTTGACACCAACAGCAAGCTCAGCGTCACTCAGAGTGACCTGTTTCATGACCCGACTTTATTTCGCAGTTTAGCAGGCGCGCTACAGTATCTCACTTTTACCAGGCCTGACATCTCTTACGCGGTCCAACAGGTTTGTATGCACATGCACTCTCCTCGGGTTGATCAATGGAACGCTCTTAAGCGTATCATCAGGTATATTAAAGGCACCACGACTTTTGGTCTTACTCTTCACGGCTCCCCGGCTCAGTCTCTTATCTCTTACACAGATGCGGACTGGGCCGGTTGTCCGGACACACGGCGCTCTACTAGCGGCTACTGCATTTATTTTGGTGATAACCTTATATCTTGGTCGTCTAAGCGTCAATCAACAGTTTCTAGATCCACTGCCGAGGCTGAATATCGCGGGGTAGCGAATGTTGTTGCAGAAATTTGCTGGTTACGGAATCTTCTTCTTGAGCTTCACCTTCCCCTCACTCGTGCCACTTTGGTATACTGCGATAATGTCAGTGCCATTTATCTGTCAGGGAATCCGGTACAGCACCAGCGGACCAAACATATCGAGTTGGATATTCACTTTGTGCGCGAGCAGGTACAGCGCGGACAGGTCCGTGTTCTGCACGTTCCTTCACGTTACCAGGTGGCAGACATATTTACTAAAGGCTTGCCTCGTGTTTTGTTTGAAGATTTCAGAGACAGTCTCAGCATCCGGTCTCCTCCCGCTTCGACTGCGGGGGTGAAATAGATATACTTATGTATAGATAATATTGTGTTATTGATTGTGTATATCTCTATCCATATTTATAGGGTTTGTATTTGTATTATAAATATTATTGAAAATCAATGAAAGAGATCATTATACTCTTTCAATTAAAACAAACTAAAAGTTCGCTACCATTGTATAAAATTTTCCCTTAAAAATATAAAAAAGTTTTGGAAAAATCACATACAAATTTATGATCTACGTGATTTTAGTCCACGGGACCAACATCCATCCATTAATGTCATTGTGGGGGGAGTCAGAGTAGGGTTATTCTGAAATGAGGGATTGGACCTTTTGGGGGGGGGGGGGGGGGGATTCTGAAGAGTGCGGGGCTTCGTTATGGATGTGTGCCGTTGACCGTTAAAAAAATATATCCAATATTAAAGAAATATCATTTTTTTCATTTAAACCACGAAGACCAGCTGCAATTTGCTATTCTTATTACTCTTCATGTATAATTAGAATAGGAGTAACTTAAGTTATTTATAAATTATGAGACGTAAAAATATTGTATAAATTTAAATAATATATTTAGGGAAGAATGAGCAATCAAATTGTTTTATAAAACTAAAACCATTGTGTTATAGTTTTCCAAATTTTACATGGCTCCATGTCTTACGCATCGGTGTGTCAACTATGTTTCTGTTAAAAATGCTTCTCTGGAAGGTGAATGTGTTTTGCTTCGTTATGGTTTACGTGCCTCCAAGTTTTGTGTTGATAGCTCTTCCACCAATTTGTATTCATACGTGTGGGCCTGTGGTTATATTTCGCGTTCTTCACCTGTAACTTCCAAGCATCATGTGTTTCGTCGTACAACCTTATCAAATTAGAAGGGCAACCAATATATTGGTTATTAGTTTTTCTCGGTGTGGCTATGCGCTTTTGCTCACCACTAGGGTTATATTCAAGCCATACTTTGATGTCCTTATCTTCATTATTCTTTGATTGTCTAGTATGTAGCCGTGATCAGTTCCCCTATTTTGTGCCCACAACACCAACTTTTTTAGGGTATAAAATCCTGAAACAACGACACGATTAAAATTATATTTATAAAAAAAACTTATATTTATCGAAAAAGACGTAACTGAAAAATTGTCATACCTGATTAGTTTCATACAAAACTTATGAGTTTCATACAAAACTTATGAGTTAGGGGGTTTTGCCGTGTTGTGCGTACAAAGGTTCGCCTTCATATTCCTAGCCCGGATAACTTTGTTCTGCATACGAAGGTTCACCTTTAGGGGGAGGCTTGTTCAGGTTTGGTAGCAGCGGTGTTTGTGATGAGAACGAAAGCCAGACATGAACTCCTCCACATGATGATCGTTCATCCATATCTCATAAGAACCAGGAATGTCATACCCCTCCTAAAACAACAGTGTGGATAAACAAACAAATAAGTAAATATACTTTATATAGGGCTACTCTTGGGAACCCATGGCTCGTTGATGATTCGCCAAAAAATACTTGCCGTCCCACCATGACATTGCTAACGAATGAAATGTGAATGCTCGTTAAATTGTTGTGTGTGAAATTGTAGAATGTGTGTGAAGATGAAAGGAAAGGCAAACCAATCATTCATTTACCTACCTACATGTCAAATATCTTTTTGGGTTCTCAGATCTCGTACTAAATACATCACGTATATATCTATACACGTATATAATGGCTGTGCAGGAGCTGTCTCTGCCATTGCCATTGGGAATTATGCGAAGAGTATATAGGTGTCAAAATAAAATGGTTAGGCCTAACTGGCAAAGCAATTGGTGTTACAATATAGCTCCTTAAGATCAAGAGTTCGAACTCCGTCAAACACGAATTTTGTGTAATTCAAGTAGTAAAAAATAGTTAAAAAAACACACACAATATAGTTAGAAGGGGCAGTTTTGAAATTAACCAAATCAGGATAACCAGAAAATCCAAAAAGACCCCATAACGAGAAAGTTTTGAGCCAAAATGTGAGCCTCACATATCACTCCTCCAATCTTCTTCTCTCTGTTACACAGTAGCCATGCGAATTCTTCAAGCTCCAGCTTCAGTAAACGTCACATCACAATGCTCCAAACCTCAATCCAGAGGTATTGTTTTATAATTTTCTAGTCATTCATTCTGTTTTAACCTTTAATTATGGATATTTCAACTATATAAAACTGTAACTGTAGACTCGAAGCTTCTCGATGGATGTTTGTTACAATCCAATATGTTTACTTCTCTTCCATCTCCAAGAGTTTGTTGTTTATTAAGGCGTAGTAGGTGTCTCAACTCTGTTTCTGTTAAAGCTTCTTCTCTAGACGGTGAGTCTCATTTTCGTTCCTTATGTAGAAATTTGTTGATTTTGGTTACTTAGTAAGTGGACTGTAAACAAACCGAACGAACACGAATAAGTTATGGAAATAAATGTGTTCACGAACGGTTAATGAACACTTACCGAACGAGAACGAGGACGAGGAAGAGACTTTTTATTCGTGTTCGTTTGTTAAGGAAAAGAACGGTTCATGAACATAAAGGAACACAAATAAAATTGGCGGGGAGGGTAGAGGTGGATGGCGGAGGGAGCGACATTGGAACTTGAAAACCTAACGGTGGAAGATAGGTTGATAATATTCGTCGGTGTGAATAGTGAGTAAGGAAAGAGGAACGGTGCATAAACAAGGTGGGAATAGGGTTTTTGTATTTTAATTGTTAGGGTAAAATGTAGAATATATAAAGTTTAGATAAAATAGTTAAATGTACAAAATTCTTTAATGAACATAAACAAACGAACATGAATGAACGAGACATCTGTTCATGTTCGTTCATTTAACTAATCATATGAAATTTTGTCTTTCTTGTTTGTTTGCTTGCTTATTAAACGAACGAACATGAAAGAACTTCCCGTCGAATGGTTCATGAACTGTTTGCTAAACTACTGGTTCGTTTGCAGCCCTAAGTATTGTGTTAGGAAAATTATGAAACTAACTGAAAAAGATTGATAGTAAGGTGAGTTAAATATGAAAGAATCATTAAAACCTAATGCTTTTATATAGAGTGACAGCAATCATTTAAAAATATAGTCATATTATTGTTAAAACTAGAATAGGGCACGCCTAGATCTAGAATCATAACTTATAGTCAGTTGTGAAAGTGCATGTATTGTTTATCTGATTCAGTTACTTTGGTTGTTTTTGTGATTGGTCTGATAGCTGATGCTGCATCAATGTTGACTAGAGAAGCCGAAAGTGATGTGTTAAAAGCCTTGTCACAGATTATTGACCCGGACTTTGGAACTGACATTGTGTCATGTGGGTTTGTGAAGGATTTGGATGTTGATGATGCTTCGGGAGAGGTGTTCTAGAACATGATGTTACAAGTCCACAGATTACATAAATGCTTGTGAGTTGTGATCTCATTCAGTATTTTCAACTTTGTATCTCAGGTTTCATTCCGGTTGGAGCTCACCACGCCAGCGTGTCCGATCAAGGACGAGGTAATACCGTAATTGAAACAGAGTTATTCTTTTATGATGATTTAATTCATGTTAGGATTTGTCAAACATTATTCTTCATGTGATTCTTTTGGAAGTACCACCTCTGGTTCATTAGATTGTTTTAAAATGATACGCGAATGAGTTAACTTGAGAATTGTGGGTGCTACATGTATGAAGTGAATTGAACTACATCTTTAAGAACAGTTTTCACATTGCAGTTTGAGCAGAAGGCTAATGAGGTGGTGGCAGCTCTTCCTTGGGTGAAAAACGTCAATGTGACGATGTCAGCTCAACCTGCAAAGCAGATTTATGCCGCACAACTTCCTGCTGGGCTACAGAAAATATCAAACATAATAGCAGTTTCAAGTTGTAAGGTAACAAACTTTCCCATATTTCTTCTCTGTTAGTTTTGTTAATTGACTGATTTGGTTTTCAAAGCTCAACATCTTACATCAAAACCTGGTTGTAGTTCTGTACAAATACCACTTTGTTTTGGTATGAATTGTGACAATGGTAACTCCTTTAAGCCTCAGCTCCTTACCATTATACTGCTGGTTGTACACTGATGCACGGACCTTACATGAATGCCAATTGCACTAATTAATAATAGGTACTGATGTGCAAGTAGAGATTGTTCCCATGAGTAATTATATGGATTAATCATTAATTTAACCAAATACAAGATCATTTCAGCAATGAATAATTAAGAAATTACGCAAATAAATTATTAAGGACTGTTTCATAAAATAATTATACAAATAAAAAAGTTTTAGCAAAAGCATGGGAAGAATGCTGCTACGCTTCCATTGTCATCTATGATCTTTGGTTGAGCAAGTTAAAGCTATTTTTATTTAGGAGATGGAGTCACTTATATTGAAGTCCCTGTTATTCAGGTGGATGATTATTCCTAAACAATTAATGTCCACATATCCAATTATATCATCTGTCCAGTTCCACGTAGATGTATTGATATCAATAACTATAAATTTTAAGCCTCCCAAATTGGTATCCAAATCCGCCACACAAATATTGTAATGTTCTATAGAATCAGGTAGGCTTGTTTGTTTTGTGGCATGTTAACTTTATTCAAAGATCAGGTAATCACCCAACAGCTTCATCCAAGTATCTAACAACTTCACCGAACAGAAAGTAATAAAAAATGAAAATTAACGTGCATGCAATCGTAAGTTAATATACATAACACAACTTAAATAATGAGACCCGGTGCAATTCATTTTGGTTTTATAGTTAAACCACATTGTCACCAGAGAGGTATGAACATCTACCATGGAGATAGAACCGGTTGTATTCGTGTTACATGTGATTAAATGAGTTATAGAAATCTTAAAGCGAACAAACTTTGCTTAACTATTCTAGAAGGGGCCAACTCATGCCATACTTTTTAAATCGGATATGCTTTTTGTACTTGGTATTGTTAACCTTTGGTGTTTCTATGAATTTGTAACAACTGTAGGGAGGTGTGGGGAAATCAACTGTTGCTGTAAATCTGGCATACACTTTAGCTGGGATGGGAGCTAGAGTTGGTATTTTTGATGCTGATGTATATGGTCCTAGTTTGCCGACTATGGTCTCCCCTGAAAATCGGCTGCTTGAAATGGTAATCAGTGTTCATTCTCCACACTGAAGGTTTACAGTTCTCTGTTTTAGTCATCTGTATGGGCGATCAACGATCTATAATCATGTATAAGTAATTTTTACACTTCCAAGTATTCACATATCGAAGTGTCAAAAAGTTGTTGCTGTAATATAACATAATTACCGATCCTTTTTTTATGGCAACACAAAGTTAATGAAATACAACTTATTAATCTAGTGAAGCCAAAGATGTAACCATTTTGTAATGAAAAGGTACTTCTCAATGGATTATCATAGCATACTTATGATGTGTAACTGTTGTTATCTGCTAGAATCCAGAAAAGAAGACCATCATTCCAACAGAGTACATGGGAGTGAAGATGGTATCTTTTGGATTTGCCGGACAAGGGCGTGCAATAATGCGAGGACCAATGGTTTCTGGGGTCATCAACCAGCTACTGACTACTACAGAGTGGTATTACATTCTTCCTATTTGCTTAACCTGTTAAAATTAATCAGTGATATGCTTGATTTCTTTCTAGTTTCTACTGCTTTCTCAAACAAATGATAGTGGTAGCTTCATATATTTTAATATCTTTAAATATATAACTAGACTTTGGTCCAGGAGGTGTCATGGTCAATACATCTTAATGTAAAATGACTGCTTGATTCATTTTTGAATTCTCATCATTTCATAGGGCTGCAAACGAACCGAACGAACACGAACAAGGCCTTGTTCGTGTTAATTTGTTAAGGAAATCACGTGTTCACGAACAGTTCTTGAACACTTGCCGAACGAGATTTTCTGTTCGTGTTCGTTCGTTAAGAAAACTCTTGTGTTCGTGTTCGGTTGTGTATTTTGTTCATGAACGCACATGAACACAAATGAACATTAATGAACAGAAACAAGTGTTCATGAACACAAACGAACACAAAGAAATGTTCATGAACAGAAACAAACACAAACGGACATATATTAACTTTGGAATAAGATATAACTCTTAAGACATCAGCTAGATCCACCCAAAATATAACTAAATTATCCAAACATACTTAGTACTTAACATAATATTGGTAAACATGATAAAGTAGTGTCCCAAAAAACTAAGTTCGCGTCGGAGGTGAATGGAAGAGGGCGTTGGAGGTGCATGGCGGAGGGCGTCAATGCAAAAGGCAGAAACATATAATGAGCGTGGATACTAAAAATATGTATACTGATCTTATATAGTCATGTATTTACCTCACATATATTATTTATTTTTTTATTTGGGTAAAATAAATATAAATAAAAGAAAATAAAAAATTATAAATCCTATTAAACTATCGAACACAAATGAACACGTTACCGAACGTTCACGAAGATAAACGAACGAATGCGACCTCAGTTCATGTTCGTTTGTTCATTTATTAAACGAACGAACACAAACGAACTTCCTGCCAAACGGTTCATGAACAGTTCTCTGGGTTCAGTTCGTTTGCAGCCCTATCATTTCATATTGCTACTTTTAATTTCATATAATGAATCTTAGAAGACTGGTGCAGGCACTATATATGTCACACATTTAGCATAAGTTTTTAAGCTGTTATTTCAAGCATCGTGAAATGAGTATTGAAGTAACCAATGAATGTTGTACATAAACAGGGGAGAGCTTGATTATCTTGTTATTGACATGCCCCCGGGAACCGGTGATATTCAGCTTACCTTATGCCAGGTCTGCTCATAAAACTCGGCAGTTTATCAACATATGCTATATTTTTCAACTGAAACTTTCTTGCTGCTTACAAGATTGTGGTTTTGCTAGCTTCGTGTATTAAGAATCCAATATATTAATTTTTTTTTCAAATTATAACTTATAGGTGGTCCCTCTGACCGCTGCTGTGATAGTTACTACTCCACAGAAGCTTGCATTCATTGACGTTGCAAAAGGAGTCCGCATGTTTTCTAAGCTAAGGGTGCGTGTAATATATGATTCAAACTATATATTCTTCTTTGTGATGCAGTTTCGGAAGCGATCAAATGGCTCAAAAGCTTAATGATTATTCAAACTCTCAAAACGAACCATAAGGTTCAAGAACAAAGTTCTTACAATTAAAATTAAACCAAAAAAACTCCCTAACAACAAAACCCTAAGTCTCTATTTATAGATGAGAGTCATAGTTCTAATAGGAAACAAAATAAGATAAAATAGGAAATTCAAATTTAAACTAAATATTAGATAATAATGATGCTCCTGCATCACTTTGTATTCCTGACAACATTTTGATATGGTTTCAGGTACCATGTGTCGCGGTTGTTGAAAACATGTGCCACTTTGATGCAGACGGGAAACGGTTTTACCCATTTGGTAGAGGATCAGGATCACAGGTAAGAAACCCTTAACTAAATAGTTAATGCTATAGGTGGCAAGATGGGAGGGTAGGTTGGGTAATCGGTCGGTGTGGGTTTGTGTTGAAACATGTCACTGATGGCCCCGGTTGAAATGGGCTGGACCAGGTTGGTTGACCCGCTAGTACTTTTTCTGCTTTAAATAAAAAAAGTATAAATAACTATTGATGTAACTTTGATTACAAAAAACAATATTATTACAGTATGAGTTAAATCTTTGAATAAAAACAATTTAAGAAATTGTGTGCATTAGAAATTGACTGGGTGTACTTTCAACCTGTTTGGGATAAAACACAAACCTAATCACGCTATTCAAAAGTATGTTCTCTTAGTAACTTGATCCATTGTGGTTGCAGGTTGTGGAGCAGTTTGGAATCCCTCATCTGTTTGACCTTCCAATCAGACCAACTGTAATTACTATATTATGCTTCCTATGGTTTTTATGATTTCGTTTAAAGGTGACGCCATCTAGAAACTTGAAATTTTCCATTTTGACAGCTGTCTGCTTCCGGTGACAGTGGAATGCCTGAAGTGGTGGCTGATCCTCAAGGCGGCGTTGCTGAAATATTCCAAAACCTGGGAGTTTGTGTGGTACAACAATGTGCAAAGATCCGCCAACAAGGTGATCTTTCATTAGAAAAGTTAAGCATGTATTTGTATAACTGTATCATAAAAGGCTATTCTCTTCGGTTTCAGTTTCAACAGCTGTTATGTATGACAAGTCTATTAAGGCAATCAAGGTGAAAGTGCCGGATTCAAACGAAGAGTTTCTTCTACATCCTGCAACCGTTAGACGAAATGACCGTTCTGCCCAAAGTGTGGTATGCCCACGTTTAGCTTTGCTATGTTTTATAGTTATGTTGAAAGTTAAGATTTACTAGATAGTATACGCGAGCCCAACCCGTTTTTTTTTAAATTGGTTAATGATATGGGACAGGATGAATGGACGGGCGAGCAAAAGTTGCAGTATGGTGATATCCCAGAAGACATAGAACCCGAAGAAATTCGACCCATGGGAAACTATGCAGTTTCTATTCAATGGCCAGATGGATTTAGCCAGGTACCTGATAAAAAAAATATTTAATTTTGTTGTGTATAAATATTTTCTGATTAAGAATAATTATTTCTTTTTGTGGGTAACATTTTTTTATGATGTCAAATGTAAACTTATAATGCTCATATCTTGGTTTTGTACAACGCAGATTGCTCCTTACGATCAGCTACAATCGATGGAACGATTGGTTGATGTGCCTCAACCGATACCTGCATAGATGAGCTAAATCTTAAAATGATGGCGTGCACACACATTTATACATATGAATCCAGTGTGGATATAGAATTCAAACCACATTGCAGAGCATGTGAAATTCAGTTAGGTATTAGAGACCTAGAGCATTCTTTGACAAATCTGTAGTGAAACAAGCATCATATATACCAAGTACATTTATTACCATATATTCTATGAATATCATTTGGTATAAATCCGCCGGGATGAAATTGACGATGTGTTGAGCCGTTCCCTGATGCTCCTAGCTCACGATGATTCGATGAACCCGTTGGAAGGGGTGGACTGGAGACTACCCTCAAACGGTCAAGTTAGCTTATATGAACCGAAAGATTTAGTTCAAGTTTTCTTTTACAGGAAGGGAATGGGTGGGTAAACCCTGATGAACAAAACAAGGGCGGGTAGGATACATTAACAAGGGCGGGATGGATCCATAACAAGGGCGGGTCAGATCCATTAGGCCCGGCATAGAAGTATCGATTGGTAGGGCCAGGCTTCATACATAGTTGAAGCTTTTTTCTCCCTCCCTGATCACATGCTCTTTGAAGAAAGGTGATGGGGAAGGAAAATCCATAAACCGGCCCCATGGTCAGATTCCATAGGCCTGACATAGAAGCATCGGTTGGTAGGGCCGGAAATCATACATAATTGGTTCGTTGGGCTTAGTTCATATTTGAACCGATAGTACTAGATTTCAAGAGAAAAGTTATTTCATACTCTAGGCTTTTCATTTAGTGATTCACATTTATCTATATTGCAAATCCACATAAAACGATACATTCGTTCTATATATTTATTTTAAGTTAGTTATAAATTTAGATTTTAAACCTCTAAATTAAATTATTTATAACGGTTTTGAAACCGGCTTGCCCGGTTTGAGGACCTTTTGGTTATGAAAACATTGATTCTAAAAATAAAATAATACACTCAGTTTTAGGCTTTAAGAGCATTCACAACCCACCCATCAAACCTTCCCCCATCTTTAAAATTTAAAAAATCCTACTAAAAACACACTACAACCCATCCACCATTTTATACCCTATCTTTATATTATGAAAATTTGTTATCATAGCTTTTCATATATAAAAAGCTACTATTCATCCTCCACCAAATTATTGTGAGTGTATGAAAACGAGAAATATAATAAAATATGTGTTTGTGAGTAAGATAAAGATAAAAATGGTGGATGGGATGTGGGAAATTTTTTAAATTGAGAGATAAATTTTAAAAAGTATGATTTTTTAGTTAAATTATAGGGTAAAAATGGTGGATGGGATGTGAATGCTCACTAAATATTGGTCCAATGTGAAGCTACCTCATTTAAAATTTATATCTATAGTACCTTATTAAGGAGGAGAGATGGGCAAGGGTGTAATTTTACATTATGTTTAAGATGGGAGTTGAAAAGTCCATGTACAAATCCATGTTTTATACATAATTGCTTCCCGTATTGCCCCTGTTACCCACAAAACTCAGTATTCTTCATACAAAGTCAGGATTTTCGTAACCCCCAATCTTGTTACCCATTCAATGAGTGTTATTACATTTTATGAGTGATTCAGGCCATGTTTGGCTCTCCTTATTTGGCCTCCTTATACCTTATTAACTTAATCAAAAAGTCAATAAGGAGATAAGTTTGTTTGGATAATAGGTTGAAAAGGAGGTTTTTGTGGGTTGAAAAGGAGATAAGTTATAAGTAAGAATTTGTAACTTTTTGATTAAGGAGATAAGGAGGTAGAAGAAGGGGATAAGGAAAAAAGGAGAAGGAGAGCCAAACATGCCCTCAATGAATTGTCCAATTGAATCGTCCTTGAAACCGATTAATCAAGCAACCAATTGAATTCGGATATGACCCACGAATTAAAGATATTGAAGATGGTCAATTGAATACGCTCATCCGTTTCCCGTCCACCGCCTATATAATCGACATTCGTCATTTTGTTTCTCAAGTACCAATTCTCTACTACTCGATTCTTCTCTGTTTCAAAACTCGGAATACCGGTTACCTCTTTTTGAATGAAGTTTCAAGATTTTGCTTCACGTGTTTGTGATTTGAATGATTTGGTGTTTGTGTGTTTGTTTGATTTGTTATTTGGGTTTATGTTTATGTTTTTGTTCTTCTTGTTGTAGGTTTCCGTTTTTATGTATGGACAGGGTGATTGAGTACAATCCAGGAGTGTCAGCAATTGGGATCAAGAATGTGACTATCAATGATATTTTTTCCTTGGGCATTTTTCGGATAGACTGATTATTCCGGTTATTCCAATGGTTGAGGTACCTACAAAATTCTTTGGTTCAAATTTATAGTTTTACAAAGCTTTTGGCTGTTTACGTGATTGCAAGACAGATGTAGTGATATATAGAAACCTCTTGGAGCACCGTATGCAAACCTTACTGTTCTCTGCTTAATATCAGTTTTGTATTCTGCACGCCTCCATTTAAAAATGCCATCGTTGTTTATTGTCACTGTGTTCTTTTCCCATTTATTCATGGTTGGTTCCATTTGTGATATTGATGTTTTATGGTTGTGGTTGACAATTCTAATATAAGATATATGATTTTTTATGATAACTCTTTATTTTTTTTTTGTTGTCGCAATTCATTTATAAGATGTAACTTGCGTTCAGTGATTTGAGATAACATTTGCATTGCCATTTAGGTTTGACTTTTATTTAACATACTTTTAGGAGTTTAGATGATGTTTCAATGAAGCTTGTAGTTCCCAGGTTCTTTTCTTGGTAATTTCTACTGTTTCATACATTTTCAGATTTCCATTTCTAACAAGCACGCTGTAAAATTATCTATCTACCACTCATGTAGGAATCGAGTCTTTCGGATAAATTTACAGGAAACAGTTCGGTTTTTCCAAATGTAACCACCAAGTCGGGTTATAGCCTGGAAACTATCATCATATGTGATCAGGTGCTTAACTCTTTATTTTTGCCTATGTGATAGTTCAATTTATATCTTGGAATTATGTTGGGAAAAAGAAATATTGGATGGTTTGACACGGACAACCTATTTAATTGTTGATCTATAGAAATCCATGGGAAACAGAGTTAAAATAATTATTTGAGCTTAGGCTTTATATGATATATGATGTACGCGTTGCTTTTATCACAACACTAAAAAACGCTCAAAAAAATGCTTTCGAATGGCTCCAACTCAAGAACTTGCTACACTCTCTAGAAGGACCTCATGACACCCGCAGCAATGCGCGGGCTCCCTACTAGTAATACTAATTTGCCAGTTGTTTGTGCATGGTAGTTTTATATCTCATGCTTGGCAAGTGTTATGTAGATAAGAGGTTCTACTTTTATATTTGGTGTGTTTTACCCACTTTAGAGCATTCACAACCCATCCACCAAATCTTCTACATCAAATTACACTAAAAATCACTACTTCACCCCTAAATCTTCTCTCTCCTAATTAAAATAATCATACTTTTATCATTACTTTTATCTTTAATTGTTAACTCCATACTTTCACATATTTTTACAATTTAACTCAATTATTTTTCACTTTCAACTTTCGGCCCATATACTTTTTATCCTTTACACAATTTCTTTTTATTTTTGGCTCTAAATTATGTAAGTTAACATGTCGCAGTGTGCATGTGTGATTCAATGTTTTTATATCTATATTTCCTCATTTGACAGCCCCGTCGCAACGCACGGGTTTACATCAACATAGTTATTGTATTCTATGTTTTACGTTTCGAGTGCGTGGTTCAATATTGTTTCGTCTACTTTTAATTCAATTTTATTTTTTTTTCCCTTTTTTATTTTTTATACGATTTTTTTCAGTATTGATGATCGCTGACGATTGTACGTCCCCTACCGCAATGCGGGATGGGCTTATTACTAATTTAATATATATTATAAGGCTTCCTCTTGTGCATTGGCGCCCCTTGACACGTTGGCTGGGAAGGGTGTTAAACACCGCCCCGAGGGCATTAAACATGGTCGCCAGCGCTACCTTTGTTATACCCTTCACCTTTTTTTTCGTTGTTTTCTTTTTAGTTAAACCACAACGTGATAGTTAAAAGAGCGATTAATTAAAGTCAATAATCTTGTCAACGTCTTAGGTGAATAAAGGTTTATAAGTATTTTGTATATCTAATATTAGGCAATGTTTGTATGGTCTAGCACCTTGCTAGAGTGCGCTTTTGTAAACTTTTGGGTGATGAATAAAGCAATTAACGTTAAAAAAAAGTTAAAGGCTATAATCTATGATATGATGGTGCGTTATTCACTATTTAGTTTCATAGGGCTGGCATAACAGGTTACACGAACCTGTTAAGACACGAACACGAAACCTGTAAACACGAACACGACACGAAATCTAATCGTGTCATTTTTTTCCAACACGAACCTATGTATAACAGGTTAACATGATAAGACACGATAAGGAACACCTAGTAAAACAGGTTAACACGATAAGACACAACAAGACACGAAAAGAAACACGATAAGACATGTTAAGACATGAACACGAAACAGGTAGACACGAACATGACACGAAAATAAACAGTTCTTAACGTGTCGACCTGTTATAGACACGGAACATGCTAAGGCCAAACACGAAACCTGTTAAAAACGTGTATGTTCGTGTTAGGTTATCGTGTTCGTGTCTGAATTGCTAGCCCTATAGTTTCGTACAAGGGCTAGACTTAACACTTTATCATGAACAAGAAATAGACTAGTGCTTTTAAGAAGGTCCAACTTTTCGGCTATGGCCACCTGCCTCCATTTAATTTTGAAAGCTTGATTTCAACCTAACATAAAGTAAGATATGGTACCCCTTTCATTAAATGAGATACACTGTACCAAATTATCTTTTGGGTCAAAACAAATCAATGTATAAAAGAAACTAGGTATGTCAATATTCGAAAGAAAAAAAAGATATTTTAGGTTGCCACATGCCCATATGTAACTTGTTTAATATGCTTGTGTGGATTTGTTTAACAAAATGGATTATGTTCGACTGATTGTTGGACCTGTGTCGACCGGCTAACCCATTTATGTTTTCTAACACATTTTACCAATCCATCAACTTGATTAACCATGTTTACAACTTGATTAGTATCTATCAACCCATATCTATGTTTAAATGAACAAGTTAACGAGTCTTATTAGTGTTACACACTTTTAAGGGTGTGCATATTATGGTTATTTTTCATACCAAAAAATATATGGATCATCTTCGGGTTGAACACTTCAAATTGTCAACACAAATCCCACCAATCCACCAACTCACTAACCCAATTTGTGTAATACTCATAGCATAAGTTCATCCATGGTATAAATATCGTTTAACAAAATAAAATAAATGAAAATATTTCTTATAAAAGTGTGGGGAGTGGAGCGGGGGTTTGGTCTTAAGGGTGAATGAGTGGCGGCGTTGCCCCTATGATGTAGAAATTCACCCGGGCATGGGGGCTTTGAAGGAGGGAGGTAGAAGCCTATGATTGGTTAGCTTTTAAAGAAAAACAAATGGTGGAGGGAGGTGGAGGCTACGTGTCAACTCATGTCTTAAACCCAAGCCTCTCCATGAGGCTTGAGTTGGAGAGTCCACAGTGTCTACGTGATAGACAAGTAAGTGTTAACTCATGCCCCTAACTCAAAACCCACCAATCTCTTCGGTCTAAACATTTTGATTCGTTTAATATCCACATATGACACGTGTGAAATGAATGGTTTGAGATTAAACTTTTAATGCAAAAAATAATGGCCATAAAATTTAATGTACGATATCTTCTATCACGCCAACAAATCTAACACCAACCGTCTAATAAATGATCTCACCTATACACTTATAGTTATCATAACTCACAAAAGGTATGCAAACCGATTTTTATACGCTTCTTGTTCACATCTTACACCATTTTTTTTTCTTTTTAATTTTATAGGTGTTAACTTGTTACTATCAAAACATATATGACCTACCATAAACAACCGTCCCCTCTTCTACTTTTCGTAGTTCTTCTTGACGATTGTATTAAGTCATTGACAAGACTACATGTCTCTCCCATCTCTAATATATCTCTTGCAAATTCCCATCTCTAAAAGATGTCATACGTTATAAATTGTGATAAGACTATGTGTTGGTTTAAAATAACACACTGTCACGTCAAAGTTATATAGACAAGAAGCAAAGCCCATGGGTACTCCAGTTCCCACACGTTAACATTGCCGCCGTGGTTACGGGTAGGGTCCCGTGAGGTATTTGCTGGTTCAAGTTAACGGATGGGAACACTGAAATTTGTGGGATTTTGGGTTTCTTTTTAATTTAAGGTGTAGAGATTGAAACCATAGGGGAAGAAGATGGGATTTTGGATTTTTTTTAAGGGTTTAGAGGTTGAGGGTGTAAGTGGTTGTGAGTGAAGAAAATGAGGAATCTATTGTGTATCGGTAAATTTTGGGGTCTTTGGGAATCTTTTATGGAAAACAGGAAAACTGTATTTATTTTTTAATATTTGTTGAAAGTGGTTGTGAGTGGAGGAGAGAAACTGTAATGATTTTTAATGTAATATATGGTTTGATTGGTTGTGAGTAAATGAGGGATGTGGAATCTATTGAGAATGCTCTAAGAGGATGGAAAGTTGGGTTTTTTTTTAATTACATTTGGGTTTTAAGTCTTTATTAATTTGAATTTGGGTTTTTTTAAAGAAAATTAGAAAATGGAATAAGATTGGGTTTTAATTTGGGTTTTTTATTTTAGTTTTTAAGTTTTCATGTATTAATTTAAAATGCTTATTTTATTTAAAACAATACTTAAAAAAATCAGTGTATTGGTTCAATGTAGTGCTGCCTCAAAACTATGTTTCAATGAAGTGATGTGGCAATGCAGAATCGCTAAAAACCAATGAAGTTAAGTGAAGCACCACGTCCCCCTAACTAACTCACTATGACATTCTAGTTTAACTAAAAAGCGATTGATTGAAATTGGGTGAACCCCCTCACATTTCTCTCACATTGGCGTTAGGGTGTACCTTTGTTATTTACATTTGTAATCAATTAATCATGTTAATAAACACTTTATAAAATCACTAGTTTATACTTGGGGAGTGATTCGAGGTTGAAAAATCTAATATGCCATGATAAAATCTTTAATATATGATTGCAACAAGAGATAGTTGATAATTTGATTTTTATCGGCTTATCTTATAACAACATATATGTTTGTTGCTACATGTCGCCAAAATAATATTTTAATTTTATTCCATTAGCTTTTACATATCCCCAGCCGTCCTTTACATTTAACCTTAGTTACATCTAAATATGAACGCCTTCAAAAAACATATGTGATATCCCCATCATTACTTCATAAAATATATAAAAAAGTGAAGATAAAAACTAATACTTCTTTGTATGTCGAATATTTCAAAGACAACAAAACATGAGAAGTCATTTATCAATTGCTATTTAAATATATGTATAGGCCAATGACACCCGGCAATTCAGACAGAAAATTAAGTTGAAATTGTCAAAACAAATATTTATGCGGGTATATACGACCCATTCTAGGTCTTAGATTCATTAATTTGTTAATAGTTGTCGAACATAAATATTGGTTGGAAAACTATATCTCGTGTATATTTATTGGTTTCTGAATGGAATGGTTAAGGTTGAATCATTAAGATTTGGGATGTTGGTGAACCATTAAGCACTGAAGTAGGCTAAACTTTAATGAGACTCTCCTACCAATGTGGGACAAAAAAAAACTAACCATTAAGAGGTCCAACTTAATGATTCAGTACTTAACCATTCAGATATCTTAATGATTTAACACTTAATCAACCAAACAACCCCTAAGTATGCATGGTTTCTAGTGTTGCTATGTGTTTTGATCAATTGTTGTGTTGAATCGGTCATAGTCTTATGGATATAAAACTTAGAAATGAGTTGTAGTCATTTTCTAATTTGACACTATGGAATGTGGTCTGTTATCTCATTTTGATATGTAAAATTACATAAATTCTCTAATAAATAGGGACATCGTGTCATAAAATTACTTATTAGGGTTTCTAACTATTGTAGGCATGATGGGCATGTAGGAAGAGTTGTTTAATTTGATTCAAGTAACGACGTTATAATAAGAAATTGATTTAGTTGAAATGGTTCAGTTTCAAAAATAAAAATAAAAATTGGTTCCCATTTTGTATTCTTTCTATAATACTAGTAGCAATGATAAGCGAAGTGATGGTGGCGCTAACGATGACATTAGGGGTTCATGATGGTGGATGTGGCAGAAGTGTTGTCGACACTAACGACAGTGATGTGTGGTGACAGTGTTGGTGGTGGCAGGGCAATCAACAGGTATTTGTGGTGGTGATGGTGGCGACAAGCGCTGCGACAACGAAGGGTAATTAGTAAATGGTGGGACAGATTGGTGGTGCTGGCCAATTTGACACAAAGGCATTATAGCCTAGCGGCATCTTGGTGGTGAGATAAGACTTAGGGACCATAAGGTCCTGGGTTCGAATCTCACATAGGGGGTTTTCTCATAATTATGAGTTTCCTCCGGAATTGGTGACTTGGTGGTGGAATATGATCGCGTGGTAACATTGGGGGCATGATGATACTCCAGTGTTCCGTGAGTGATTCCAATTTGTTGGCCGTTCAAAAAAAAAAAGTTAACAGATTTAAAAGAGTGACGAAGTTTGACTCACTCTAGAGTTGGATTAGATGTAAATCATTTAATTAATTAAACAGAAATGACCTAAATCAATTCATTTCTTGAAAAGGACCATATATTTTTTTCTGCCTACATGAAGTATCTTTGTGTTCATATAAACACATGGTCACTCATGAAGTTGTTAAAATGTTGGTTTTGGTTATATACTTATATCATGAATAAGGGAATTCTAATGGTGGTTGGTGGGACAGGTGATTTTTTTTTTTGTAGTAGGTGACTTTCTATTTGTGGCAGAGTCCATCACATCCCCCAGAAGTATCTGGGGGTCCCTAGCCACATACTCAACGGCATCATCAGGCCAAAGCCTGGTGTCGCGGGAGTGGTCGGCCCTGAAGAGGCAGTGCCCCTCTAATGGCTTACTCAATAGATCAGTCTCAACATTTTGTGGACCAACTAAAGAATATTGGTAGCAAATCACTTGTAGTCTAATATCATTAATGTATTTGTTA
Source organism: Ambrosia artemisiifolia (assembly GCA_032199755.1). Lineage (NCBI taxonomy): Eukaryota > Viridiplantae > Streptophyta > Magnoliopsida > Asterales > Asteraceae > Ambrosia > Ambrosia artemisiifolia. Next base: position 24,881,690 of record CM063513.1, on the reverse strand, counting down.
AGGTGTAGTTTATCGAAGTGGTAAGTGTTCAAGTTTCATTGTAGACAAAGTGAACTAATTAAGAGAGAGTTAGTTTGCCCTAAAAAATAAATAATACTGGAAATCTTTTATCTATTAATATATATAAAAGAATAGATGTTTGATAACGTGACATTCATTGGTGGCCACCCTCCCTCTGAATATGTCATGTGACTTCTTGTAGGAATTTAAAAAAAAATAGATTTAAATCACAAATTTTTCATTCATCAATACTCCTTTTATATATTTTAAGTTTTAAAATCTTTTATCTTTTCATACGATATTGTTTCTTATTATAAAAACACCTTATTCGTTGGGATCTAATAATAATAAATTATTATTGTAGAATTATTTAACCTAGGTTTATTATTTGTTCGGATCTAGCAATCTAATCATTTGAATTTTTTTTTTTTGCTATTTGTTTTATTGATTGATTGTAAACGGTCGAACGTTATTTGCAACTTTGTTCTTTATCTTTTAATTTTTGAGATTTCTAAAATTGGGATCTATTATAGAGAGTTTGGTTTGGTAATCATTAATTGACAATCGTGTTGTTTCTTGTGGATCTTTAATCAAGTCGCTTATGTATGTTGTTCCATGTTGACTTTTATTTGAATTAATAAACTTTAATTTGATTTTATTTTTTATTAATTGTGGGTGTGTTGATGTTGTGATTAAAGGAAGCTGACGGAACCAGAATTTCTCTCATACGCCGGTATCCGCGATTTAAACTCAGATTTTGCTTAAGGTAACGATATGGTCTTCTTTGTTCTTTCGATTTAGTTGATGTTGTTGTTTGCACCTCATATGCGATGTTGTCTTTGCTGGTTAGCCACGCCTTGACGAAAATTGAGCTTTGTTTCACGGTCATGTCATGTATATAATAGTAAATAGATTGTATTTTAAGTTTTAACACCACATGTTGATTAGGTAATGGATGAATATCAAAAGATGCATGGTGATTCATGTGTACAAGCAGATAAAACCGATCAAGGTCCGTATCTTAGTGAAGCTTTAACCAGATTTTCTTTTTTTATCATTTTTTATTAAGTTATATTAGATTTTTGACCCCGGGACCTTCCCGGGGTAATCAGCTAGTTAATTATATTTTAGCATTTAAATGTTATTTGAATAAAACAAAGTAAAAAAATCTAAGTAGTTTATTCAAAATATATGTCAATTCTAAAATGATTTTTTTAATTATATGTTTTATTCGGCAAAGGATATGAATTGCTCCACTTGGCTGGATTGGGCTCCACTAGCAATAATGGCGAAAAGTGGTCTTTTGGATGCATCCTTATGTCACAGATCTCGAATCTCATTTTCAGTAAATACTAAATAAATAATGTAAATCTAAAATTTTAAATATATATCATGTTAGAAATTCTAACTTACACATTCATGTAAACGTCGTAATATTTTAAATAACAACGTAAGCTAGAAATTCTAAATTACCCACCCTTTGATGGAGTGGCATGGAAAATAATAGCTAGAGTCTAGCTTTCTTGAGATACCATGTTCGATTCTTGATCCCACAAACTTTTACTGATTTTTCACTGTCGTACCTTCTGGCGGGTGAGGGGTCAGGTTTTCTCCAGGATTGGTGGCTTGGTGGGTTCTGGCTACCCAGCGCTACATGTGGGCGGGAACCTAAGACGTGTCTTCACCCAAGAATGTATGAGGTGCTTTTGTAACCAATTGGTGGGAACAAGGGTAGTCGGGACATTGTTTGTTGGCCGTTCAAAAAAAAAGCTAGAAATTTATACAACACGTCTATGTGGTTTATGGATAGATCATATATGTGCTATTTAGGCTATGTGGGGTGGAATGAGTCATTAGAAGCTTCATTATGTCACTTTACGTCGTTAAAAAAGGGTTTCATTGTCTCCTTCCAATAATACCCGGAAGTTAAATAAAACCCCTCAATCATTACTCTATTATTTTTAATTTAAATTTTATCATTTTTTTACAGTTTAGTTTTTTAATTTATTTTATTTTTTAACAAAATAAAAAAAAGGATAAAAGACACACAAAAAGTATAAAAAAATTTAAAAAGTTTTCCCTTAATGTTTTTAGATTTAGTTTAGTTTTTTTAATATAGTTTACTTTATTATTTTTTTCTAATTAAAAAAACATGTCCCAAACCCTTCTTTTCCCTTCTCTTCCTCCTTGCCCCAAAACACAACTTACAACTCTTCCTCCTCTCCTCCGTTCAACAAAGTCGACAGCAACAACACACACGTGGGCCCTCATTCTTCCTCGTTATTTTTCGTTATTCTGCTTGCGATAGTTCAATGGCACCCAATAAATGGAGAATGGAGAGGGGGGGGGGGGGGATATTGACTGAATTTTTGCTGAGATAGAGGGGACATGTTTCCACACCGGTCAATAGTAACCATAGTAAGAACCTATTATTTTTTTTACATAGTTGTGTAATATTATATCGTTTTAAATACTTGTGTTATCATAAAAAAATAAATAAAAATAAAAAAGTGAAGGGCTAGTTATGTTAAACTTGCAAAATTGAAAGTATAAATGTAATGAATACTTACTTTAGCCAACATTCACTAAAAAACAAAAATCCACATGAATCTCATTTTTTTTGTCAAAAGAGAAATCTATCTATATAATTTTCATATTCTTTACACACACAAAAAAAAAAAAAAAGAGTGAAAGTCATCCTAACCCTAACCTTTTCCCAACTGAAACCCGAACAAGTCAACCTATCTTATTTACCTGTCCATAGCCGAAAAATTGTGACTAAGCAGTGCGATAATTTAATATTCTGTTCCAGAGTTTCATTAAATGGTGGAAGAGAAATGATTGGGAAGGAAGTGGGAAAAAAATGTGTTCCATAGTTTTTTGCATGAGGGAAAGAAAGAGAATGAGAGGGATAATAAAGAGACTTTTAAGGTGATTTTCAATCTTTTCAATTTGGAAGGAATTGGAGAGAAAGAAAGAAGGGGAAGATCTTTTCTCTTCTATCCTTTAATGAAACTCTGGAAGAGAGTGTAAGTGTACGAGAGTCGCACAAATTGTGACTATGGGTGCTTCAAGTTACACACATACGCTATTGAATATTAAATTAATAATCAATGATGCTTGATAGATATATACCTATCATGCTTCATTTTGTTATGTATGACAAGAAATTACTATCAAACATGTTTACCTCTTTTCTCAAATACATATTTATTTTTCATATATCTATACTATATTATAATGCATAAGGCAAGGGTAGTTTAAGATACCCAAAAGTTAAGAACTTTATTTTCATTAACAACTCTAAAATAAGGGTGAAATAGTCATTCTAATACTTTTACACTTTAATATCTCATCTTATTTACACTTTAATCCCTTAAACTTTATTTATTTAAATCATAGTTAAACTTCTTTTCCTTATTTTAAGCAAACTATCCCCATGATTTTTAAACAATTATATTTTTTCATACTTAAATACTTTTATAAATTTTTTTTACATAACGAACATTTTATTATCTTTAATTTGAGTATAGTACGTATTGCTATTTTTTTAATCTAGAATTTTTATGTGCTACGTAATTAACAATATCTAAAAGTGAGCAATAACTAAATCGTTTACTGAAGCCAAACCAAAAAACAGACAAAACTAGACCAAAATCAATTGAAAACTGAATTAACCATCATTCAATTTAACTTAAAATCGGTTATCATTTTCTTTTTTGCCCTTAGTTAACTGAAGTCATTCAAACTGAAACATACACTTCTAATGGTGCATGGTTTAGTTGGGTTCGGTATTGTTCACCCTTAGATTGTTAATCACGTAAAAAATCAATTTTTTTTTAATTAAAAGTGTATAGCAAATTATAATCATATCTATACTATATTATAATGCATGAGGCAATGGTAGTTTAAGATCTTGAAAAGTTAAGAACTTTATTTTCATTAACAACCTTAAAATTGAGGTAAAATAGTCATTCAAACATTTTTACACTTTGATACCTCATTTTAATCATACTTTAATCCCTTAAACTTTACTTATTTAAATTATAGTTAAACTTATTTTTCTTATTTTAAGCAAACTATCCCCATTATTTTAAAATAGTCATATTTTTTCATACGTTGATACTTTTATAAAAAGAAATACATCAAAATTATGAGCATTTTATTATATTTAATTTGAGTATTGTATTGCTATTTTTTAATCTATAATTTTTTATGTGCTACGTGATTAACAATATATATGAGTAATCAATATCTAAACCGTTCACCAAAGCCAAACAAAAAACCGGACAAAACTGAACCAAAATCAATTGAAAACTGAATTAACCAACATCCAATTTAACTTAAAATAGGTTATCATTTTCTTTTGAGTTAATAGCCAAAATCGTCCCTGAGGTTTGGTCACTTTTGCCACTTTAGTCCAAAACCCAAACCTTTTACATATGGGTCCTTAAATTTTATTTTTCTTGCCAAATTCATCCATGACAACGTTTAAGTTGTGGACTGAAGTGGCAAAAGTGACCAAACCTCAAAAACGAATTTAGCAAAACCCAAACCTTTTTCAGGGACGAATTTGGCAAAAAAAAAAAAAACCGAGGACCGGCCATATGTAAAAGGTTTGGGTTTTGGACTGAAGTGGCAAAAGTGACCAAACCTCAGGGACGCTTTTGGCTATTAACTCTTTTCTTTTTGTACCCTTAGTTAAATCTGTCAAACTGAAACATGCACTTCTAAAGGTGCATGGTCGGGTTCGATTATTAGCCTCAAATGAAACATAATGCATGAGACAATGGTAGTTTAAGATACCGAAATGTTAAGACTTTATTTGCATTAACAGCTCTAAAATGAGGGGAAAATAGTCATTCAAACAATTTTACACTTTGATACCTCATCTTATTTACACTTTAATCCCTTAAACTTAATTTATAGTCAAACTTCTTTTCCTTATTTTATACGTAAAGCTTAATACGCCGCATTTAAAATTTTGTAACAACTTATTGTAAATTGCGTCAATGATGTTGAGGTTCATCCAAACAAAGTTAGGCAACGGATATTGTTAATCAAATCACGTATCAAGTTTTGGTCAATTTCGGTTAGAGTTTAGTTATTTTTCACCCATATATATTGTTAATCACATAACATATCAATATTTTTAATTAAAAGAATTGTTATACTATACTCAATAAAGAATAAAATGCATGTTTTTTATGATATAGTTTTTTTAATCACATAACATATCAATATTTTTAATTAAAAGAATTGTTATACTATACTCAATAAAGAATAAAATGTCTGTTTTTTATGATATAGTTTTTTTACAGTATTAACGTATGAAAAAATTATTGTCGTTTATAATTCTTAGGGATAGTTGGCTTAAAATAAGGGAAAAATGAGTAACTGTTATTTAAATAAACAAAAATTAACTTTTAACTTTTGAGTATCTTAAAATACCTCTATCAAGTATATTATATATAGTATAGATATAGATATCTACGAGTGAGTAATAATTGAAGATTTAACCGAAACCAAACCAAAAAACAGAAGAACTGAACCGAAAGCAATCGTAAATGAATTAACCAAAAACCGAATTAACTTAAAATCGGTTATTGTTTTTGTACACTTATTTCACCAAGATCAACGAAACCGAACAGAACCATTCATATATTCATATATTTTTAGCTTTCATACCTCTGTTTCATGTACTTCTAGACAAAAATCTTTAGCCAAAATTTGATTTTTGTTATTAACCAAAATTAACTAAACCGGACTAAAAACTTATAACCTAACCATACAAACCGAACCAAGCAACCGATTGTTTAATAAGATCGATTAACTAATGACTCTGGTTTTCGTTTCGGTTAAGGCTAATAATCGAACCGAACCAAACCATACACACCCTTAAAAGTGTTTGTGTTCCCCGCTGCATCGCGTGGGCACCCTACTAGTTTTATTTGAATGCACTTTCAACGTAACCACAACAACAAGGCCTTAACCCAATAACCAACAAATACTCAACATTTAATTTAATCTACTAGAATCCTTAAAACGGAATATTACTTAACATTTCATATACGATATGAAATTGGTGCTTTTAATTTTGTGCAAAACTTAAAAGAAAAGTAATCTCAGATTAAACTGTCTACGAATAATTTAACATTATTTTTGATAATTTTATATAATCAACTTTATATCTATATGTTAACGATCATCATGTTGTGTTGATTTAATAAAAGTCTTGATGGCTTCATAATTTTTTATTTATCAGTGTCCAAATTTTTAATGGACAATAAAGTATTTTTTATATCATATTGTTTTTAACTATTATATTCGATTTTTAGAAAGTAAATATTGTATTTATTTGCCGTTCCAAAAAACTATTGTATTTATTTGAGAGCAAATAAATTATGTTATCCCAACTTAACTTTCCAATAGTTTGCTAGAATTCTTGAAATTATATTTATTTATAAACCAGAAACGACAAAAAACAGCTTTTGTGATAGTAGAATCTGTAAAGTGGGCCCTCATGTATTGGTGGATGTCACTGTTTTTGGCCCCTCTTATTTATTCCCTTCCAACTACTAAAATTAACATTATGAAAGAAAGCCAATTACTCCCTATCTATCCTCATGATGTTTTTTTCTTTTAACTTTTTTTTTTTTTTTTTCTGAAAGGCACCTTTTTTTTTCAGCAAACAACTTTTATCCGATTCAAAAGACCACTAGCAAGAAGCTAGAGACGCCATACATCAAAACCGCCTATAGGCGTTACACCAAAAACCAAAACAAACCACCTCACACATAATAACACCAAATAAAATTATAACACCTAGCTTATTTTTTGTTCTCTTTTATGTTTTCTGTTTACAAACCATCTTCATGCATCCACTTCCAAAACAAAAAATTAGAGCATTAACACATAGTTCCGTGTACATTTGTGATTGTGAGTGAGTTCTCCATATTTTAAGAAACTAGTGGGGAGCCCACGTGTTGTTGCGGGGTGACGATTTGCAACGCAATATTCAATCCTGTTAGTTTATCAATCCTCTTGGAATATATTGTGTAGTACTTCTGTTAATAGTTTTATTCATATAATTTAATGTCATAGTATCAAAACTATACTTGAAGGTCTCAACTCCAATTTGTATATAATTCACATGAAGGTTAATCGAATATGAAGTTGATGTCCTTTACGGTGACTTTTAGTAGACATTATGTCGTTATTTTCATCGGAAAGAATAAGTGTTCAGATACTTGGAGTCACCGTTTATCAAGATTCAAGACACTAATAGCCTTGTACTTGCACAATAATTAATCACCCCTCCAAACAAAATTGAATGAAAAATAATAACACTAATAGTACACATCAATAAATGAATAAATAAAACTGCATACACTTAGATGTAAAAACTTATCATACACATTAAGTTAAAATCAATCATGATTTCTTTTAACAATTCTTCAATAAAAATTAAGAACACTTACCATCAAAGAAACTTATCATTTTTATATTGTAAATGCACCACCACCCGTGAGTACTGTTGTAGAAAACAAGACAAGTGCATTCTGAATGCAAAAAAAAGAATGAAAAAATATACTATTTTAATTCAACATTTCTTATCAAATCAAATATAGGAACATACATACAACAACATTAAAAATAAAATCACAAAGTTAAAGTTTGGACCTTCTCTTGAAGATGACAAATATTCATATTAATCACCTCATCGTGCTGTTATCCTATGCAATAAGCAAAGCTTTAATGTATACATCTTCTTCATCTTATACATAGTTATCCTATTGTATAGGTGCCAAACATAAATTACTAAAAAATGTTAACGTATTTAAATCCAACTCCACCATGGTTATTTGTCTTACCAGTAGGCGAGAAGCATGTCGTGCGATAGAAACTGAGATTTCGAATCTAAGTCGTCCCACACGCATTCATTGTAAAGCAGTCCCTAGATCCAAGATCAGCAAGCTTCAAATTCCCTCGGGGTTCGAACAAAACATGATCCGACTTAATATCAAGATGCACAATACCTAGCTTTACAGGTGAAAGAGTTACCGAGGATGGTGGAGTAACACCGATAAAACCCCCAAAACGACCTCACCCGATCTCATCGTGGAGTTGATAGTCTTTATTCAAAAGTCATTGTTCCAAAGTTCTTTCATGTTATGGTTTATTGATCCATTGAAGGTTGTTGAGAGGGAGGAAAGATGTAGATAGGTTTTTTAGCAGAAATTATGGACCCCAAATATTAATTGCGATATGTGACTATTCGTATTTGAGAAGTTGAAAAGAATTTGTGGTGTGTGATTAGAATCATTACATGTACATGTTGCATTGAAGAGTGTTAAATGGAGTCCGTTAATTCTTGTAAAATGCTAATGGAAAAACTACATGCATGACATTATAAAAAAATGATAATTAAATAATCCAGTTAATTCTTGTAAAATGCTAATGCTAAATTTACCTGAGAATAACAACGTACATTGACTTATTATAAATTTTCTCTTGAAAAGGTTTAAATAAATTAACTGAATTATTTATATGTTTTATTGAATTTGCAGAAGTTTATATTAACATTGGAATTCAATGATGATAAAGACAAGAGAAAGGCTATGAAGATTGTAGCAGCTCTTTTAGGTAAAGAACTACTTTAAAACATGTATATTTGTAGTTTTGTTATAAGTTACTTATTATCAAATAATAATATATTAAGTTATGTTTTTTATTAAATGATTGAATATTAGTGATATTAACTATGTTTTGTAAGATTTTTGTCGAAAGTATTTTATACTTTAAATAAATAGAAAGGTGAAATAGAAGCAAATTTATGAATGATTTCTATTTTTTCTTGTACATTTGCTTTATTTCATCACATTTGAAATAAACGATGACAATAAAGGCAATTAGTATAATGATTATATTTCATCACATTATTGATTATATTCTAACTAATCATAACTTTGGGTTTTAATGGGGTTTCAATTAGTATAATGGCAATAAAGGAGTCGGGGGTTACATTGTGGAGAAGATATTAACCGTGCATTAGACACATATACCATGGGCATCATATGTTGTATAAAGGGGCATAATGGGAAGAAAAGGGGTAAAATATAGAGATGTATGCTTATGCCTCTTCATATGCCATCTTAAAAAAGAGAGCAAATTACCTTGTTACTCATTTAGAATGTATTATATAGTAGTATAGATAGTTGTAAGTGAAAGAGAGAGAGAAAAGAGTCAAAGACTACTGTTTATCTCTATATTTTGTAAGACACTAGTCACCCTCTTTATTTTACTAATATTTCTTAAAAGTGGTTGTTAGTGAAGGAGAAAGAAAATATTACTATTCATCTCTATATTTTGTAAGACATTGGTCACCCTCTTTATTTTATTAATATTTCTCAAAACTGATTGTTAGTGGATGAGAGAAAAAAGTAATGATACAGGTATAAAAAATATCATTTAATTGAAAAGAGAGGAAAATATAGTGATTTTTAGTGTAATTATATTTATGGAAATGAAAATGGAGATTATGATGTTATTGTGAATACTCTTAGGGGGTGTTTGGGATTACGTTATGAAATGGATTTTTAGATTATTGCGTTTTGAAACACAAATAATCAGTATTTAGTGTTTGGGGTTGAGTTTTGAAATAGATTTTTAGGCTACAAAACTCAATAATCTAAAAGCAGTTCCACCTCTGTTTTTTTTTTCAAAACGCATAATCTGTTTTGAAAAATCAACCCCAAACACCCTTTTAGTCATATCAAATTTTCATTGAGAAACATTACTTTCACCTTTAATATACGTCAACTTTTAAGCACTCTTAAAAAACAATAAAATAGCACACACATACATTACATGTTTGTTGTGTGAGAGAAGACCCCCACCTATCGCTTGATGCGTTTGGTTTTAGTATTAAAAAGATGTCAATTTCCTTGGTGCCAAAAACTTGATGTGTCAATCCCAAAACATTGGTTTGGGGAAACGACTGATTTTACTAAATCCCATTAACAAAGTTTTAAATTTATAAAGTAAACGATAATTACTTTAGAAACTAAAACCAACACATAGGCAGAGAACCTGACGTGTATAGTATAACTTGCTAGGGTAAATACCAAGTATCGTATTCCAAGAGAACACACTTTCCCCTACTCAACCTTTCATCAATCAACCGATCGGGTTTTAAGAAGAAAATAAAACCAAGGGGGGTTCCTTAAAAGAAAAATAGTTTTTGAAAAAGGTTTTGGTTTTAAAATAAAAGATAAAATAGTAGAGTAAACTAATATGCACATCTCGAGGCCCTCCGTATAAGCAGTTAAGTTTATTATTAAAATTAATAATTTAAGTTAATTAATTGTGAGGAAGACGAGAGGGATCTTGAAGTGTTGACTTCTTTATAGAGAAGTGGAGCCACTACTAAGTAGAATGCACAACTCTCAAGTGTGGGCCTACACGAGAGTACTCCGCCAGGTCAAGTCTTTGGTCTTCGAACTTATCTTCTTCTTGAATTGGAGGCTTAAATTCCGACCAGGAACACCGTACACCTCACCTTAGCTCTCGCGTTTTGTACCGAAGGATCCCTCCTTAGGGTCATTCCCGAGTTGGACCAACAGCGTATCCCCTAAGAAGGTTAACGATCATGAAGACCAAGGGATCTCTCTTACAGTTGACTCAGGCGACTCATATCCCCATTGGCTAATGGCGTTGTACTAACGAGAACTAGAAATAGAATCCTTAATTTGTTTATCTTTTAAGTGACACTTTATTATTTAGTGATCAATTAAATATAAAGTTGATTAAATGAATGATAACTTAATAACCCAACCCTTAACCTCCCGAGATGAATGAAATCCTTAACAAAGGTGGAACATAATCCTAAAGGCGCGCAATCGAAAGATCACTGGTGCGCCTGTAGGGAATCCTCCCTTTGCCAAGAAAGTCACTCAAGTACTGAATGAAACCCTTGATAAAGGTGGAACATAATCCTAAAGGCGTGTAATCCGAAGGTCACTGGTGCGCCCTTAGGGAATCCTCCGTTTACCAAGAAGATCATTCAGTCATCTGGTATGTACTAGAAATGTGTCACTCAGATCTGGTCCACTTCAAAAGCCGTTGCTTAGAATCCGGTTTGGATATCGGAAGCCCGAAGGATCTGTCTCACTACCGGTTTCCTCGCCTTGGATCTAGCTCGGCTCTACCAGAAGCTGATTATACCTCTAGTTATTTTAATTAAGTTAAAGTATTTTAAGTTATTAAATTAATCATCATTCAAACCAGTCACAAAGATAAACAAACACGGATTAGAAGAAGATAACACAACAAATAACTAAAAATAAACTACTACTACTAATAATAAAAGTCTACAAATCGAAGTGGGTTCACGGATAATAGAAAGATACAACCATAAGAAATGATCAACACATGAACATGGTTGTTCATAGACAAGCCCCCCACCTTCAAGTGATATGTAACTTTCATGATCCTCACGACCCTCGATGTTTTATTGCATAACTACTCTACGATCCTCTTATTGGCCAAGCTAATCAAGGTAGGATGAGGCCTAACCATTCAGGGATGTTAGGAGGGCCAGAAGGCATCCCACAAGACCCCAAGATCTCTGGAAGAAGCTTGGAAGTCGTCCCCAAGAGAGCACAAGAAGGGATGAACAAATGGTGAGGGTTAGCTTGCTATTTATAGAGCTCCAGGGGCAGCACAGGCGTGTCATAGAGTGTCAAGGGCGTGCTTGTTGTCTTACGTGCGTTCTGTTGCTGCATGGCAGATGCTGTCTGTCCTTGTTGTCTCAGGCACGGGCGTGCCCCTTCATCTGGCACGGGCGTGCATGCCCTGCTGAGTTTGTTTTCTTGCTCTCCAAGTTTGCTGCGTTGTCTTCTCGTGTGTATGGCCTTCGTGCAGGTGAGCGTGGGCGTGCTTGGTCACTCCTAGACTAATTTCAGCATTGTTTAAGTCCCAGGATTGTCTTCAAACATACAGGGAATAGCCTGAAAGTCTCGTATCTTCAGGAATATCCAGCTTTTGCATGTTTTTACCCGGAAATCCTCTGTTTCCGTCTTGGAGCTCCAATTTCCTGAGAAATACAAATAGGAACAAATTAGGCATCAGTTATCAATAATATAAGCCTAATTGTAACCTATTATGGGACTGTTTATGCATGTTTTATATGTTAATTTTGTGAGTTATCACAATACTCCACACTTAGACTATTGCTTGTCCTCAAGCAATCATTCACAAATACACTAAGGCAAACTGTATTTAACAAACCCTCAATCCCTTCATTTATTTTATGTTACGAGAAAAATAAAATTGCATGACACGCCTACGTAACTCGTACGATTATGCTCAAATCTATACCAGCTCACAATGTTCACTCATCACTCGGGTTTTATCATTTGGGTGAGTTTTGGGGGTGAACATTCATGTCCGTACCGAAGTCGACTCAAGTCATAGGCTTGTATGCAAATCAATTCCTCGTCTCTAAACCGAATAACTAAGATAAATCAAGAGGACTTTTATTCGGGTTGTAACGTAGGGGTGTAAAAGATAAACAAACCTTTTTTTAACTACAAATGGGATGAGTCACCGAATCACAAAGGAGTCTCATGGATGAGAAGATGATGAATCAGCAAAACGTGGAAAAGGGCGGCTGCGACGTTGTGCAACATTTTCTGCAGCGATCTCTGAGAGGAGTCGGGAGTTTATCCCGAGATCTTTCATCATGGCTATTTCGTCCCTCACCGTGTAGTCAATATTACTTCCTTTTCTGACTTTACGCTCGGCACGGTATTGAATAGCACCCTCATGGATCAGCATCGTATATTCAAACTGCGAGTGCGTCGAATTGTTGCTGCACTTGCCCTCATGAGACCAGTGCCACACTTCATACACTTGTCATATCTTTTGGCCCGTCTTTTTGCAACGCTCTTTGATTGTCCACAGAAGGGTGGATTTTGTTCCATTTTCCTCCACAAGTTTCTTTCATCTGCCGTTTTCTTGAAGATGATCTGTATTAATTATGGACGTAGACGTGGCTGAGCAAAGTGGAAACAGCGAAGCAAGTGTTCGTCCAGCGGATGCATCTTGAGAAAGCGAGGGGGAGCAAGAGAGAGATGAGAGATCACAGAAAGAAAGAAGATAGAGAGCTAAGAGTAGGAGAGAGGGAGAGGGAGAGCGAAAGAGAGAGGAGAATTCTAGTTCTTTGGGGTCTCACCGGTCAAAGACCAATTTTTAGCTTTGATGAACTTTTTTTTTGGCTCACTTTTTGATTTTCTCTCTTTGGTTCGCGCTCTTTGCTTATTTTGGCTCCCCCCTATATATTATTATCTTTTTTTTAGAAGATCTCCCTCTTAGACCCGTTTTGTGTTGTTCCCTCCTTTGTCAACGGTATTGCTTTTTCTTCAAACTTGTAACTTCGCGCCCTTGGTGATGACAAAATCTTGAAGCTGCTGTGGTGACGCAAGATTGGGACTCATTTATTGGGTAAAGAAATGAAAGGCTAAGACTCAAGATTGTTTTCTAGGGGAAAGGATTTATTTTTGGGGAGAAACCTAATTGTCTCTATCATTTTTATTTAATTACCAGTTTTAAAATAAGAATATGTATAAACACACAAGTTCTAACTGAGTCGGACTAAGGTCGGAAATCTCTTGAGAAATGAAACGAGCAATATATGATGTATATCTGCAAGCGTGGTGCTCGTAAAAAGGCTCAAGAAACTCACACGGACAAAAGGGTGATAAGGTAGCGGTTTCAAGCATAATTTTCGGAGTATTTTTCACTTGCCATGCAACCTATTTTTCTACTTCATTTTATTTTATTTTATTTTAAGCGGATCTATTGGGTGTTATTAACATCATCTAATCTCGACTGCCCTAATTTGAACTTTTTGGCATAAATGCCTAATAGTGCCCACTCAGACGAGCCTAATAGACTATACAAACCTGCCAAAATGACCGTGAATGACGCTACAGGTATCAAGCTGCTAAGAGGGTACCGGATAACGCACAATCAGATGACAAATGACACGCAAGATAAAATAAAATAAGCAGCAATAATGGTCCACCCCACACTTAAAATTTTTGTATAAATTTTAAGTGCAGAATTGGAGAAAAGGGCAAGAGAAACTAATACTCCCCTGATAACGACGAATCCGCTCGCGTGTGAGCGAAACCTGCATCCTCTAATTAGAGACGTCGAAATAGCTGCTACAAAATATCAAACTATCCACAACCTTTCCTAAAATACTAGAAAAGAAAAGAAAATAAAAGTAACAAAGATAAATAAAAACAAAGCTACGTCCTAGGATAAGTACTAGCACCGAGGCGCTAGCGGGTGAAACATGTCCAACATGCGCCGAGCATGCAAACCAAACCAACATCCAAGTATCCATACAATCATCCACAAACAACCACAATCAAAAGAAAAATAAAAAGAAAATAGTGTTTTAAGTCAACAAACCATCAATGTCATCCATAAACCTGCAGAGAGAGAGATAGTCAAACCGAGCTGGTGCGGCGAGGACGGTGGCCAGAGCGGGACCTGGAAGTAGAGCCGGTGCAGGATGTCATGTGCCTAGAGAAATCCTCCCGAAATGACCGGAACTCAGCAGTGAGGGTGTCAAGTCTATCCATGATGGCGCGAAACATACCTCCACGCTGCTGACGGTCGTTCCTGGCGACTAGTGGTGGTCCTGCCTGGGGTCGGGAGCTCTGTCGTCTGGAGCTCTGCTGTCGGGCTGCAGCTGCTGATGACTCTGGCCTCCTACCCATGGGTTCTGCAGAAGACTCTGCCCAACCAGTCTCATCTGGCTCTCTCTCACCATAAGCTGCATCAAAAGCTGCTTTCTCATCCCACAATTCTTTCTTGTTGTCCACCAGCTTCAATGTCTCCTGATCCACAATCCCAGTGTTCTTCATCGATTCAGTACCAAGGGGGTGGACCCGGTCAAAGGCAGTCAGTCCTGTCACTGCCTCTAGGGTAAGAACCCCCAATGATGTGGCAAGGCGAGTGCTATAAGGGCCCACAAAAATGAGACTGGTTGAAGTGGTACCATAACTGCGAGTGAAGAACTCAGCTAACACGTGGGCGAGGTTGTAGTGCCGCCCCTTGATGATACAGTAAAGATGAAATACCTCCTTCTCATTGACTCCCCCAGTACTGTCCTTTCTAGCCCCCAATGTACTAGCAATGAGCATGTGAATCCATCTATGAAGCGGGTCAGGAAAACTGGACCTCTTGTGATTTCTGGGGTCCCATCCGACCTCAGAGATAGTGGCCCAAAAGTCCTGTGGCTGCACATAATCGGGCCACCAGAAAAGACTGTCTGTGAATACTGGTTCAGTAGTCTCCTGCTGCCTATACAAACCCAAACGTACCCCAAACTCAGCTAAAGTCAAACGGTACCAATTACTCGCCATCCTAAACCCAATGCAAGGTGAAGAAATCCTGTCATCCCCAGTGGTAGGTGGAGTGTAAACAAATGATTCTAGGAACTCGAGGGGGAGATCCCTATAAACCGTCTCCCTGATCTGGAAGAATCTGTGCCACTGGTGGGACAACATGTTATAAAATCGGGGTTCAAGTTCCACCTACTTCAAAGCCTCATAATCCACGGGTAGATAAGGTCCCAGCTGTCTCCCCTCGAATATACACAGCTTCCTGTGGGCATTTCGTTCAGTCGTCCCATGCCTGTTAAAGTATACCCACGGGTGAACACCGGCTGGTATAGGTCCCTCAAGATCGAAGGTGTATGTCTCTGGTAGGTCTAGGGGAGCAGACTCTCCTGACTTGTGAGAATGGTGAGAATCAGATGAAACCAATGGTGATCGCTGAGCTGGTCTCTTCATCCTGGGCATAACCCTGCAAAACACAACGGAATCAGTTTAGCTTCACAAACCTAAATATTTTTGCAGAAAATAAACACCTCAGGTCCAGTGGCTGCAAGCCCATGCTCAGATGATGAGCATGGCCATGCGGCTCAGTCTGCAATCCGGGTTTCTACTGGTTCAATTGTTTAAACTGGTTTTTGCCTAAAACTGATTTTAAATAACTTGAATTTTGAAACTCAAAAAGTTCTGGTGATTTTTACTGATGAGCACGCCCCTGTACACAGAGGTGCACGGTCGTGCTCAGTATGTCGGGTCGGACTGGTTACGCAAGAAATTTTTAACGGTTTTTCTAGCCAAGCACGCCTTGCACACTGCTGTGCATAGTCGTGCTCACGACTGATGTGAGGGTTTTTCAAACCTGTCAGTTTTCTCAAAAAAAAATTTCGCAAAGTTTCTCAAAAATTTCAACCACATTACGTTCCTAGCACTACCCCAAAAGTTTCAGGCAAACATTCGGGCTAAAAACACTAGAAATTTAAGGTTTTCTTCAAGAAACTAAACTACTCAAAAACTCAAGAATCTGGACAGATCTGGACATAAAACACTTAAAGATGTTAGGGGTCGATATACATACCTTATATTGAAGAATGGGGTCTGGAATGGAAGAAAATGGTGGAAAATGGTGATTTTTGGGATGGTGCGACGGTAGGGACGAGTTGGAGAAGATGGGAATGAGTTGAAAAGTCAAAGAGACTCTTTAAATATCCCATTTTCTGATCTGCACAATTGGCACAGGCATGCCACTTAAAGTGGCACGGGCGTGCTCATCATCAAAAGTCCCGTTTTCTCGTTTTTCAATTTTAAAACTGTTTTTAAAGATTCGGTTTTAAATTTTTTAGTCGGATTTCTCCAAAATAATTTTTAAAACCTCATTTTAAGTTCGAAAACAGTTTAACTTTTAAATTTTTGAAAAACTGCACCCGGCTCATTTTCCACATTTTCCGCACTTACCTGGCGATCTTCAAGGAATGACAAACCGATCTCTAACAAAAATAAAGAAGAAACAAAAACCCTCCAAAATGAAAGTTGATGAAATTGGTGATCTCGACTGTCTTTACGGGAATTCTCCAAGGTGGCCAATCCGGAAGCAAACCTGCAAAGAAAACTAAAACAATCGCAATCATTTAAAATAAAGCAGAAATAAAATGAAAAAGAAAAATAAAGAAGACCAAAAACAAAAAGAAAATTAAAGTGAAAAATAAAAATGAAAATGAAAAATAAGCCGATCAGTCAAGTGACTTGGTTCTTTATTTGGAAACCATTGTGATCCCCGACAACGGTGCCAAAAACTTTGATGCGTTTGGTTTTAGTATTAAAAAGATGTCAATTTCCCCGGTGCCAAAAACTTGATATGTCAATCCCAAAATATTGGTTGGGGGAAACGACTAATTTTACTAAATCCCATTAACAAAGTTTTAAATTTATAAAGTAAAGAGTAAATTGTCATTTTCGTCCCTGAGGTTTGACACTTTTTGCCAGTTTCATTCAAAAGTTTATTTTTTCTCAACTGGATCCAAAGGTTTTCAAATAGTTGCTTGTTTCATCCAACTCGTTAACACTGTTAGTTAAAGTCAGTTAAATATGGGCAATTTTGTCATTTCGTCTT
Source organism: Ambrosia artemisiifolia (assembly GCA_032199755.1). Lineage (NCBI taxonomy): Eukaryota > Viridiplantae > Streptophyta > Magnoliopsida > Asterales > Asteraceae > Ambrosia > Ambrosia artemisiifolia. Next base: position 24,864,170 of record CM063513.1, on the reverse strand, counting down.
TTAAGTGAAGGGCATTTATGTCAATTTGTATGTTTTTAATCATAACCCTATTTAAAACACAATCAACCCCAAATCATCTTCTTCATTCCAAAACCCTAATAAATCAAAACCCAAAATTAAACCACAAAAATGAAAAATAGCATAAAAGGATATGCTTTTGAAAATCTCCATGTTCTCTCTCTTTTCAGTGCCTATGTTTTCTTCAGTTCTTCTGTTCCAAGAGAGTTGGTTAATTACATTAAAAAGGAGCAAAGTCTAAAATCTCGTTTACGTGCTATGAAAGAGGTTTAAGTTCATTTTTTATCTTTGTTCTTGCAATACTATGGATTTCAGAGTTGTATTTAGTTATTTACCTTGGAGGGAATTTGCAGATGAACTTGGAGTACTTCGCCATTGATAGCCAGGTAACACATGCTGCTAAACTAAAATGTTTTAGTTATTTGATTATAGTGCTTGTTATAATGGTGATACCTACCAATGTCCAAAAGCATATCCTTTTATGCTAATTTTTATTTTTGTGGTTTAATTTTGGGCTTTGATTTATTAGGGTTTTGGAATGAAGAAGATGATTTGAGGTTGATTGTGTTTTAAATAGGGTTGGGATTAAAAACATACGAATTGACATAAATGTCCTTCACTTAAAAGACGAAATGACAAAATTGCCCTTATTTAACTGACTTCAACTAACGGTGTTAACGAGTTGGATGAAACGAGCAACTATTTGAAAACCTTTGGATCCAGTTGAGAAAAAATAAACTTTTGAATGAAACTGGCAAAAAGTGCCAAACCTCAGGGACGAAAATGGCAGTTTATGATAATTACTTTAGAAACTAAAACCTACACATAGGCAGAGAACCTGACGTGTATAGTATAGCATGCTATGGTAAATACCGAGTATCGTATTCCAAGAGAACACACTTTCCCCTACTCAACCTTTCTGTAGATGCGTTTTGCGACTAGTGATTGGATAGTTAATATGTGTTAAATAGGCTGGATTGGGCGAATGTAGATGATATGGGCGAAGGAAGAAAGAAAGTGGGCGAAGGTAGAAAGGATATGGACGAAACTGGAATGGAGCTACACAGTGATACACATTCGACCATCAGAATGGGCGAATGTGGAAAATCCTCACATTCGACCATTCACAATGGGCGAATGTGCAGTGCCTATATATAGATTTTGTGATTTTGTAAGTTTAAGAGAGTCATTGGGTGTGTGTGTTTTGAGGTGTTGTTCCAGAGCAGTTTGAGATAGTGTGTGTGTGATCTAGATTAACTTTATTCACATTATAATCAAGTTTATAAGAAAGTTAATCTATGAAAATGATTGAAAATGACTTTGATTGTGTCTTGATTTGAGTTTATATCAGTTTGTTCAAAGCTAGGGTTTCCGCACCTGGTTTTGTAACTTGTATGATCATATAATCCTGTTTTCGTGTCAAATCACATCCTCTACAAAGTGGTATCAGAGCATAGAGGATCATACAACAACAAATTGATAAACTCAGAGCTGATTTGGACATTATTTTGATCAATTCACATCTGTTTTTGCATAAAAATGGTTTTTGAGTGTTTTTGAAAGAATTAGAGTTGATTTTGTGGTTAAAATTCAAAATTCCAAGAATTAAACTTGTTCCAAATCATCTCCGAAGCAAAACCTGATCAAGATCATTCAAATTCACAAACTTTTGAAAATCAGAGATCAAAATAACCGTTTTTCAAAGTGTAACCGTTTTTCAAATCTGGATATGGGCGAACCTGGAACATAGTGGTCGAAGGTGTAGTTTTCTGGACGAACGTGATAAATTTTTGGGCGAACCTAGGTAGTTTTGGGCGAACCTGGAAAGTTTTTGTTGAATTTTTCACTTTAGGGTCTCATTTTTCACATTCGTTGGATCGTGCGGGCGAACCTGGAACTGAAACGGGCGAACCTGGTTTACTTTGGGCGAACGTGAAACGTGTTAGTGTGTTTTTACTTTCTGGTGAAATTTTACATTCGGGTATCACTGTGTGGGCGAACCTGAAGCAGAAAGGGACGAACCTGAAACATTTTGGGCGAACCTAGAGCTAGTTTTTGGAAAATTTTCTAAGTGTTGAATTTCTCGAAGTTCGTGATCATGTGGAATTTTCCGACTACTCCGACACCAGCTACTACACAACCACAACAGCAGGTGATGGACCCATGGACGGTAGCAGCACAGAAGACGAGCACACAGTCTTCGCAGCCGGTTAACTATATGACTCAAAGTGCACCTCCAGCACCACAATCTGACTACTGGGGAGTAGCAGCAGCGGTGGTAAACACTCAAGCTACAAATGCTATTTCCACACTGATTAATGATTTGTCTTCAGGTAGCGGGAATCGGCCACCGAAGCTTATGGAGATTCAAGAATACAATCAGTGGCAGAAAAAGTTCAAGATACATTTGGAAGGCATGGGAGTGGAGGGTGCTGAAGCATGGAACATGATTGCTAAAGGTTACACACCACCAGTTTTGGAGAACACAGGTGAACCAGTGCCATTGGAGAGCATGGCTGAGGATGAGAAAAAGAAGTTTGCTGTGGAAAAGAAGGCGTTTTCCCAATTGACACAGGCAATCACAAATGATCTTTTGCATCAGTTTGGGACTTGCACAACCTCTAAGGCACTATGGGAAGCACTTAAAAGAAGGCATGATGGAAATGAGAAGACTAGAGGTCTAAGGATGGAAGAACTGAGAAAGGAGTTTGAGAATTTTTCTTATATTGGAAATGAAACTTTGAAAGAACTAACTCCTAGATATAATCATTTGTTATCTGAATTGTCTAGCTATGGTATACAGATTCCTATGGCAAAGCAGGTGGATAAGTTTGCAGATGCATTACCACCAAACTGGGATCAGCATGTGGAAGTCCTGAAGGAGAAGGATGCTTATCAATACTGGTCTATTCAGGAGTTCATAGAGAAGCTGGAAAACAAAGAATTGGAAGAGAAGAGGAAAGCTAGAAGAGCACAGATTCCTCAGAATCCCAACTTATACTTTGGAGGATCTCCAGTTTCAGCTAGTACATCAAGCTCAGGAGGGCTAGTAGCACCACATGTTGCATGTATTTCCAATGTTATGGAATCTCCTACCATCAACTACCATCAACAAACATCATCCTTTTCACAATCATCACCACAACAACAATACAACAATTCATACATTCCACCATTCTCCCCAATGCAACAAGCAGCTTTCTATACTGCTAGCCAATCTCAACAACCAATGAACCAACCTAATCAACAAACGGTGGTTTTGGAGACGTCTAACTTGGGTAATGTGACAGTTGAAGTTGCTCAGCAACACATTGCATTAGTCTCTGCAATGGTCTCATCCTACAATGGATTAGTTGCTAGTCAAATTGGGAATAACAACTTGACCAATGAAGACTACGCACAGATTGACAAGGAAGAGATGGAACTCATTGATATCCAATGGGCCTTTGCGAGCATAATGAGAAGAGCAACAGAATTTATCGAAAAGACAGGTAGAACTGATCTGGGAACTTCTCCTAACACAACCTACGGGTTTAATAAGGAGAAAGTGACTTGCTTTAACTGTGGAGGGAAAGGTCACTTTAAAAGAGAATGCACCCAGCCACCAAAACAAGGCAATAGGAACCCATTCAATGCCAGCTACCAGAATCGTCAACAACAAAACCAAAACCAAGTTTCTTACCAAAACAACAACAACTACCAAAACCGTCAAAACAACTTTAATAACAACCAAAATAGACACCCAAACACACAAAACCAATCACCCAACAATGCTAACCGAACAGTCATACCAATAACTACACCAAATGAAACACATCAGAATACCAATCAGAATCAAGCATTGGTAACTCAACAAGATGAGAGGTTTGACTGGTCGAGTATGCAGATAGGTGTTGAAGAAATTACTACTGGTGGCAATGTGGCTTGTGTTGCGTATCAGGTTGATATTGAAGATTCAGTGACGATGGATGAGAAGGTAGAAACAGAGGTTGAAAGTGATGAGTCTGAGGCTGAGATGGATGTGGAGACTGAACCTATTAAGGTTAATGCTGAGGTTAATGTTGAGGTTAAAGCTGAAGAGACAAATTCTGGAGTTGTGATTGATACTGTTTCTGATGTTCCTGAGGAGTGTGAATCGGTTTATTCTGATTCAGACAGTGAATCGGATACGGAAGCAAGTGTTGATTCTCTAGATGATGATATAGATCAGTTGCTAGCAGAAGCGGATTTTCTGATGACAAGGAAGTCGTGCATTGCAGATGATGCTTTCACAAAGATTGACTATTCAAGATTCTTTGCAGGAAAGGAAGCTCATTTCGCATTAATGGCCATGACTGATCCGCCAAAACCTGTAAGTTCTGAGTGTAGCACTGATGTTACAAGTGATAAATATTGTGGTACATGTGATAGATTGACTGAGGAGAATAAACAACTCCGTGTTCAACGTGATAGTGCTATCATGAACAGTCAATCTACTCGCAAAGAGTTGAATGCTTTTAACAAGGTATTAGATGGCTACAAAAAGGACATTTCCGACTTGAAAAACACTTTGTCATTAAAACAATTGGCAATTAACAACTATATCAATGAAATTGAAAATACCAAGTTGGAAATGGCCGCCATCAAATGCTTTGCTGAGAAAGTAAACAAAAAGCTGGAAAGCTATAAGCATATTGCTTATGTAGTAGACCACATCATAGATGATCAAACAACCAATTATCGGTCTGTACCATCTCCGGTTCTCTTTGAAAACCATAATTGTCACCAAGTGACACCGGAGAGTTCGGTAAAATCTGATTCAGCATCGGAAAATGAATCTAATACTTCAAGTATTGGTGATCCAAATTCCGATGTTAGACCGATTTTGGGTATTAATGATGAGGGTGTTACTGCTGAGAGTGTGGATTCAGACACTGAGAGTGATGACACTGGTTGTAATCAAACTGTTAATGCATGTGAAATTCCAAAAGAAAATCACATCATTACAAATGAACCAGTTTCACCATCTCAGATTGTGATTCCGATGGCAAATGCTCATCGCGAAAAGAAGTCTGAAAAGAATGTTGTGAAGAAAGATCTTGAGAAAAATGTGGTTAAGAAAGATCTTGAAAAGAGTGCTAAGAATGAACAATGTGACAAACCTGTCAAAGTGTTTTATCGGATGGAAGGATCCGATAAAATCATTTCTGACGAGGACTTTCCAATAAAAGATGTTAACTATGCTAAAATTGACAAAATTTGGCAAGAAAGTACTATTTGGTTCCCAAAACATGAGAGAACAAATGAGATTCCACCAGCTTTATTAAAGAAATTGTATTTGGATGTTCCTCAAGAACCAAAGGTCCATGTCACAGAGTTTGTTCGACCCAAAAACAGAGCTAATGGTTTTAATGAGCCTACTTACTCAAAAGGGCCACTCCCTGAGAGTTTAAGGAAGCAACAGTATAATGATCAATACCCTGTTAGATCATTTGCTCAACCAAATGCTCCGAATGTTTTTGAAGAGTACCGTGCGTGCTTTAAATGTGGGGAACGAGGGCATTTACTTGCTCAGTGTCCATATGTAAGGCATAAGAGGCACGAGGTGGAAGTGAGGAATTCCATGAGGAAACCAATTGATCATTATGTGCCACCACATAGGAGAGTTGTTCCTCAGCAACCACAACCGTTTTATAATCAAAACAATTTTCACCAAATGAGGAACATTCGTCCAATGCAATATGATCGAAGGAATCGGATTGCTATGGAACAATCATGGAGAAAGCCTGTGGTGAACGCAACAGTTGATAGGCAAAAGGTTCCACCAAAACCGATTGTCAAATCAAATGTTGGACCTAAGTCTGTTAAATCAGATAAGGTAACCAAGAGAGTTACATTTGCTAACAATGTTCAGAAACCAACTGAGAACCCAAAGTCTCAGATTCGTATTTTGAAAAGGTCTGAACAATCTTGGTCACCCAATGGTACTCCAGGAGCCTCAACTTCAAGAGTTAATGAGAAAAAGGAAACTGTTTTGAACAATCAGAAAAAGATTGATCAAAAAGTTGTTGAAAATGCTTGTGAAAATGTTACTTTGAAACCTGATGTTCAAAGACCCAAGACTCAGGCTTGGGTCCCCCGAAAGAACTAACTGATTTACTTTTTGTGTGCAGGGAGCTTCAGCTGGCCCTATTAGCAGTCTCTGGATTGTTGATAGTGGAGCTTCAGGCCACATGACAGGGGATCTTGCGTTGCTGTTCGACGTGAAGAACATCAATGGAGGGTATGTAGCTTTCGCGGGTAATAAAGGTGGATATATCACAATGGAAGGAAGTGTGAGCAATGGGATAGTGAGTTTCGAGCGGATTTCGTATGTGAAGCAGATTGATTATAATCTGTTGAGTGTCAGTCAAATATGTGATAAGCAATTTACTGTGCATTTTGATGACAAATCCTGCTATATTCTGAAACCGGGCTTTACAATTCCGAAAGAGTGGATAATGTTGAAGGCACCTCGCGTCAACAATCTATACATTCTTGATATGTCCAAGGCGATGACATCACAGGGGCAGATAACGTGTTTTCTATCAAAAGCGACAGAGAAAGAATCGATAATGTGGCACCGAAGAATGGGGCACATTCATCTGAGGAAAATGAATCAACTTGTGAGAAATGGGCTTGTCGATGGAGTAAACGTGAAACATTTCCATCTGAATGACAAGTGCGTGAGTTGTAAAAAGGGGAAGCAACACAAACAGTCCCACAAAGTGAAAAAGGTTAACTCTGTTGAGATGCCACTTGAGCGACTGCACATGGATCTTTTCGGACCGGTCAAGCGCAAAAGTCATCTTGGAGAGCTTTATTGTTTAGTCGTCACTGACGATTACTCAAGATTTTCATGGGTGATGTGTTTGCAGAATAAAAGCGACACCTTTATCAACCTAAAAGTTCTGTTCACTCGATTGGAGAATCTCTACAATGTGAAAATTAAGAGAATTCGGAGTGACAATGGGACGGAGTTCAAAAATGCCAAGGTGGATGAACTTTGTGAAAGCAAAGGGATACATCATGAATATTCGGCTCCGTACACCCCACAACAGAACGGTGTTGCTGAACGAAAGAATAGGACTCTAATTGAAGCGGCTAGAACAATGCTTGCTGATTCAAATCTTCCAGTAATGTTCTGGAATGAGGCGATTTATGCAGCAAACTACACATTAAATCGGGTTCTGACAGTGAAGAAGTTTGGTAAAACATCTTATGAGCTGTTACACCAAAGAAAGCCGAACTTAGAGTATCTAGAACCTTTTGGGGCGCCATGCACTATGTTGAATCCAAGCGAGAAGTTTAGTCCCAAAGCCGAGGAGGGTTACTTTGTTGGATATGCAACCCCGCTCAAACGGGTATACAACAAGCGAACTCGTCGAGTGGAAGACTGGGCTAACGTGGAAGTTCAACGATATACTCAAAATCTTTAAGGCACGGGTCCTGATTGGATGTTTGATTACAAAGATTTCTTTGAATCATTCAATCTAGATAGCTTGGTTGAAGAAGCTGTTATCAGATTACTTTATGAGTGTGAAAATGCAACAACTTCACCGTTGGTGCGTCCGATCACTGTGAACCCCCTACCAGCTTCTAATGATACTAATGCTCCTATACAAGAAGAAGAAGTGTTTCAAGAGGCTTCAACTTCATTAGACACTTCAGAATCTGAAGATGAACAATTTGAAGAAGCTATTCTTGAACAAGCTGAAGAACCAGAGGCACCGCCAGTGAACCCAACTCCAACTTAAGATGTGGCTTCATCATCAAATACGGGTCATGATCTGGATGCTGTAGAGAACTTGACTGTTCAGACGGGAGTGCAAGTACCTGATTATCCGGAATCTCGGATTCATCGTATTCACCCGCTGGAGCAAGTTATCGGTGATCCTGGAAGCAGTGTTATGACCAGAGGGCAGCTTAAAAGCGTTAATTCGCCAGGGAGTTTTGGTGCTTTAGCTTTATATGCCAAAATTCAACAATCTGGTAGTCAAAATGATTGGTCGTTTGCGTGTTATGTGTCGCAGGTAGAGCCAAGGACATACAAGGACGCTTTGAAGGATGATGCCTGGGTGGAAGCTATGCAGGAGGAGTTATTACAATTCCAGAAATTGGGAGTTTGGACGCTCACGGATTTGCCGCCGGATAGGAAGAAGATAGGCACTAAATGGGTGTTTAAGTGCAAGAAGGATGATCGTGGGGTTATCGTTCGTAACAAAGCCAGATTGGTCGTGCAGGGTTTCCATCAAATCGAAGGGATTGATTATAACGAAATCTATGCACCGGTAGCACGAATTGAAGCTATTCGGATGTTCCTTGCGTTTGCTTCATACAAGAAATTCAAAGTTTATCAAATGGACGTTAAAAGCGCATTTCTGTACGGGAAAGTCAAGGAAGAGGTTTTTGTCGGGCAGCCACCAGGCTTTGAGGACCCAATCCACCGGGATAAGGTCTACGTGCTGAACAAAGCTCTATATGGCTTGCACCAGGCTCCGAGACAGTGGTACGAGGAGCTAAGTACATACCTCATCTCCAAAGGATTTAAGCGCGGCCTCGTCGATTGCACCCTCTTTACGAAGAAGACGGGAGATGATTTGCTTCTAGTGCAGATATACGTTGATGATATAATTTTTGGTTCAACTAACGAGCTTTTATGCAGGGAGTTCGAAACTGTCATGCAGGAAAAGTTCGAAATGAGCGCAATGGGGGAGATGCAGTTTTTCCTAGGCTTGCAGGTGGACCAAAGACCCGACGGGATCTTCATTCACCAGACGAAATATGTCTCCGACATCTTGAGCCGGTTCCAGATGGAGGACTCAAAGCCGATGGATACCCCGATTCAACCCAATCATGGGATTGGAGTGGACGCTAAGGGGGAGCTGACGGACCCATTTACATACAGAGCAATCATCGGATCTCTGATGTATTTGACGGCGTCTCGACCAGATATTATGTACGCAACGTGTCTCTGTGCCCGTTATCAATCGAAGCCGAAACAAAGTCATCTGACGGCGGTCAAGCGTATCCTTAGATATCTGAAGGGTTGTCCCTCAAAAGGACTTTGGTACCCTAATGATGATAATTTTGATTTTATCGCTTTTAGTGATGCAGATTGGGGCGGCTGCGACAAAGATAGCAAATCTACTACAGCCGGTTGCCAGTTTTTAGGGAGCAGGTTAATCACCTGGCAATGCAAGAAACAGACTTCCGTGGCTCTATCTACCTGTGAAGCCGAGTACATTGCAGCCTCGAGTTGCTGTTCGCAAGTACTCTGGATTCAACAACAGATGGTGGATTACGGTTTGCAGTTTCTTAAAACCCCTATTCACTGCGACAACGAAGCCGCAATTGCATTAACTAAAAATACTGAAAATCATTCTAAAGCGAAACATATCCGGATCAAATATCATTTTATCCGTGATTGTTACGCTAAGGAATTGATCGATATGATCAAAATACATACTGACTACCAACATGCAGATCTGTTTACAAAAGCTTTTGACCGATCACGCTTTGAATATCTTTTAAAAGTAAACAATATAAAGGAAAAACAGGACTAATCGGCACCTCGGTTTATCGCTTTTTAGTTTTTAGTTTTTATATTTTGCTAATTGGGAATTTCTCTTTGCTAATTGGGAATTTCTCTTTACTATCGTAATCCTCAAAAAAGTTGATGCTTTCGAGGAAATTGTTTAATCCTCAAAGAAGTTGATGCTTTCGAGTGGATTGTTTCTTTTAAATTTTTTCTTTGGGTTTTTGTTTTTAAAAGAAAATTTGAAAACCAAAAATATGTTCTTTATTTTAGGGGGAGCCATTTTATCAGAAAAGCCAAAAACATTATAAAATTCAAAAAGACCTAAAAATTAGAAAATCAAAAATGATTTCCTGGTAAACAGAGGAAATGATAGTACATCAGTGGGGATCTGACACAGGCTAAAGAATTGTATAGTATATGAGGCGTGTGTTGACTACGTGTGATATGCTGATAGGCTTCGTAGACTAAATATTGCGTGCATTAGTGATACAAACATAACGAACTACGCGTTCGTGGCTGAACACCTCATGGGCATATGGTCTTAGTACCGTAATTTCGTTTGATAGGATTGCCAAAATCTGAGGTTTCGGGTCGTTATGTTATGGTTATCCGGGATATTCTGATAAACTTTTGTCGTATTGATTTACGGACCTAGTTTTATCAGAATATTTGCTAAAAGAGCTTAATTGCCAAAACCGAAAGTTACCGAATTGAGGAACTTTATGTTTTAATTGATCATAGATCATTATTACATCGTATTGATCATCTGATGCAAATCAGTGATTAATATCAGCCTCAACCTAGTGTATACGCACATGTTACTCTGCTGCATTCAATTGCTGACCTGTACACCTCTGTGCTATATACTTTGTAACTTTTATGGATAACTCTGGCATAATCACGCGTTACGACGAAGCTTTGTGCAATTACTTGATACGGGAGTATGTCGTGTGTGTGGGCACCACATCGTGTTAGTCTAATACACCTAACTCGTATCATTTTAAAGCATTGCGTAATTGTCTGCATGTGAGCTTACGTGGACCACAATATCAGCAATTGCCGTGTCACATACTGTTTCTAATGATAATATTAAACAAAAAGATCAACGCTGTGATCAGATTTCTCAGAAAACTGATATGATCCTCTGACCGGATTTCACAAAATGTTTACTGCTTTCATTTACTTTGCTGCATGTTATTTTGTTGCAATTTACTTTTATTGTCAAAAAGATACAAAATCCAAAAAGATTTTAGGTGTGTTTTGATAAAATTTCAGAAAAATCCAAAATTTTTGCATTTCTGCTTTATTTTTGATAACCGGGGATGCTTGATAGTCAATTTCTGAGATTTGACAACACCATCTGGGCTTTGTATCATTCTAAATGTGAAGATATATGTTTTGGAAGCTTAACGGATTGAAAATTGTTGAACGGGATTCGAATTCGTGATTTGGCAAAATTTTCAGAATTTTCCATTTCATATTCGCCCCTTAATTGGGTCGAATGTGGAAAATTATCACCTTCGGGCTGTTGTTAAACGGACGAATGTGGGTCTTTAACCAAAATCCACTTTCGGGTGAACAATTTTTACCTTCGTGTCATTTATTTGGGGCGAAGGTGGAAATACTTCACATTCGTCCACCTCCAACGGGCGAATGTGGACGCCTTTATATTACCAAGACCAGATTCGACCCTCATTCGTATTTTTTCAAAATTTTCATCAAGTACCAGACCTTGTTGCTTTTGTTTTTCCTGATTGTGCATTTGATTACCTACATTCTCCTGATCATTTTAGTATCAATTTCACAGGTAATGAAGAAGGAATGAAGCCGGAATCGTCGTTTTTCTTTATCGGCCTAGGGTTTAGGATTTCATGGATTTAGAGTGTCTGTTAATACTTCTTTTTGTTATACGATCAATGTATATCAGTTTTAGGGGGAGAGTGTTGATAGAATTAGGTTATTAACACTGATTGATTAGTTGATTGATTGTTTGAAACTAAAATAACCTAATTCCACTTGAAAACTGATATAGATTGATTAAAAGGAACAATTGATGGTACACGAGTGATATTCGGCCATATTAGACTATGAATGAATCAAAACAAAGTGTTAAAACCATGTTTGAAAAAATTTTAAATTTTAGGGAAGAACATGTTTCACATTCGGGCGAACGAGTGGACGAATGTGAAAATGTGTGGACGAATGTACATTAAAACGGACGAATGTGATGTTTTCCTCAAAACCATTCCACATTCGACCAATAAACTTTACATTCGGCCAAAATTAGCTACATTCGACCTTTCTATTTGGGCGAATGTGGAAACTGTTTAAGCTTTAAAATTTTGAATTTTTGTCGATTTTGTGTTTTGACGTTTGTTTTTGTTTTCAGTAATACAGATGGCTGAGGAACAGGAAAATGTTGAGATTCCAGTGGAAACTGTGGTTCCAGATATAGTTCCAGAACCTGTTCAAGAAGGTGAATCATCAAGCGGCAGCAAATGGCCGTTCGAGAAGAATCATAACTATTGTGCTTATCTGGGTGATGTAGAGAAGAACGTGGAGTTTGCTGACATTATCAAGTTCATGAAAAGAAGCAGAGTAGTTTATGCTTTGGCCACTCCAACGATTATTTACAAAGACATCATTGAAGATTTCTACAACAATGCTAAGTATGATTACTTTGATAACCAGACCATTATCAAGAGCAAGATTCAAGGAATGGAGATGTTTATTACTGAATCTGATATCAGAGAAGCTCTCCAGATCAAGTTTGAAGTTAGTGAGGATCCAAGAGAATTGTCGTGGACTGAGCAGAAAGCCTGTTTCCTTAGGATGAAATACAAAGGACCTATCACTGATGGTTCGATGTACAAAGGGAAACTGAGCGTGCAGTTTAAGTATTTTGCTCACGTCATCATACATGTGTTTGGATGTGTTAGTGGAGGCTATGACGTGATGAGGAAGAGTTTGAGCTCATTAATGGTTGCGTTGACTCTCAACAAACCATTCAATGTTGCTGGGATGATATTGGATCATATGCTGGAGATGCTGAAAGGGTTAAAGATTAAGAAGTTCATGCTTTATCCAAGATTCTTGATGATGATTTTTGATCACAAGTATCCAAATCTGAAGAAAGATCCTACACAAATACTTGCATTAGATCATATGAACATTCGTACTTTGGTTAGAATGAAGGGCTATAAAGGTGTGCCTGATAATGAAAGACCACCTTACAGAAGGTTGTTTGGAGCCTTAGCTAGAGAGGATTACAATGATCCAGGAAAGAATACAGCAAGGCATCCTGATAGTGATAGTGACAATGATGATCCCTTGGTATACGCTGATGCGAATACTAAGAGGAAAAGACAAGTAGTCAATCCTGGAGCCAAAGGGAAGGGCAAAGGAAAGACTGATCAGGGAAGTTCAAAGCAACAGGTTGTGAGAAAGAAATCTACTGCTAAGAAAGGTACAAGTTTGGTGGATGAAGAATCAGTGGATTCGGAAGAGACAGAGGTTGAAGAACAATGGGATTCGGATGCTGAGAATGTCCGGGCCACCAAACGTAAGGCCACTATGGTTGGTGAGTCTGAATCATTGAACAGATCGATTGAAGAAGCTAAGAAGAGCAAGAAGTCTGTTAGTGCTGAAGATGAAATGTTTACTGTGAATATGGACGAGTTGAATGAAGGTGAAACTGTAGTTGTGAATTTGCCCAAGCCTAAACACAAAACCATGGCTAAGAAAACCAGTACCAAGCAGCTTAGGGAGAAAGAGTTAAATCAACTCTTGAGAGGAAAAAGATTACCTGAAGCTGGAACGTCATCAAAACAATCTTCACCAGTCACAAAGAAACAGAAGACAAAAGAGGCAACAACATTACCAGTGGATGAGTTCAATGTAGCACTGGATAATGTACTTAATTTGTTCACAAAGCCTCAGAAAGAAAAAGAAACTGAAATTGAGCCATCCAGATCTAAGTCCAAGTCAAAGAAAGTCACTGTGGATGATGATGTTATGAAGCAAGTGAATAAGAAGATGGACGATATGATGAAGATGATTGTGGCTCAGCAAGCTGAAATAGTCAAGTTCAAACAAAATGAGGAAAAGATGCTTCAAATTGTAGTAGCTTCTAAGTCTAATCAGGATGAGATTGATGAAAAGGTGAAGAAGCTAGAAGCAAAGAACAAAAAGCTTGAAGGAAAGTGTTTGAGAAACAAAAACAGGTTTAAGGCTATTAAAGAAGATAATAAAGAGTTGAAGGCTGAGAATAAACGTCTTAGTGAGCTGATTGATAACCTGTATAATGTTGCACCCAAGTTGAAGGAGGGTGAAGAAGACAAAGAAAAAGAAGTAGAACAGGTTGATTTTGAACCATCTGAGTCTGACAAAGAGGAAGATGATGATGAGGATGATGAAGAATCGGAGAAGAGTGATGATGGGGATGATGATAATAATGATGATGATGATGATGCTGAGGGTTCTGGAAGTCAGAAGGAGGATGAGAGTAGTAGTGATGATGATAATGATGGGGGAGATGATACATCAAAGTTTACATTTGAGAAAAGACCACCTTCAAAGAAGAAGAAAGACACTGGAGAATCAAGTTCGAAGAAGAAAGGTGAGAATGTTGATTCGGATGAGAGTGTATTTTGGAATGAGAAGGTGAGGTCCTTGACTGATGATGCTAAACAAGTCTACAAGGACATGTTAGAAAGAAGAGAATGGACCATTGAGTTCACAGGTCGTTTTGTTGAAATATTCCAAACTGACGATATGAGATATGAATTGGAATATAACGATCCTGACTTAGAAGAAGGGGAAGTACCTGCATCTGTGGCAAAGGAGATTTTGGATGGGCTTGCACAGAGGGTAGGGAAAACATTTGAAGAATTCATTGTAGATGAGTCGATTCCACATATTCCTGAAAAGGATATTGGAAGTCACTCTGATGACAAAGATACCCCTGAGTTTGAAGAAGTGGAGATAGAAGATATAACACATGAGGAATACCCACAATACTTCAGACAAACTGATGAAGATGTGGTGTTTCCTGACTTTACTGAAATTCCTAACACTTCTGCAAAGAGAAAGGCTAAGAAAAGAAGTGTTAAGTTTGTGGAAAAAGTATTTGGTGTTGATATGCCAGAATCTTCAAATAAATCTGATGAATTGAAGAATTATTTGAAGAAATTGAGATTAATGGATGAAAACCGACCGAAGCCTGAAGCTCAAGGAAATTTCTATAGATTTCACAATGCTAAGTTTAGAGGTAGAGCTCTTGGGTGGACATACTTAGGCAGGCTGAAGTGTCTAGCTGCCAAGTGGGAATCAGGAATCTTGAACTTTTACAGATTCTTTGACTTGCTAACTCTACCGTACTGGGCGGTTAGAGATCTATGCAGATTCCCTATGTCGGGTGCTTCAGTTAATAATACTCATGTTGGTTGGTGCGCAGACAAGCTGGTTTGGGAGAGTAGAACAAAATGGAATAGATTCAAACCACAATATCCCCGGAGGAAAGTTCACAGGGATATTGATCCCAGAACCAAGCTGAAGCGGGTTACCTTGATATATAAGGCACCTGAAGTGATGAGGAAAATACCTTTAATGCCCATGCCTCAACATTTCAGTGCTGATTTTATCTTCTGGTATTATGATTGGAGAAAAGCAGAAGCGGTGATTGTGTTGAGAGATGGAAAGGATAAATACAAGCATGTGCATGTATTTGATCCTATGTGGTTGATAAATTGTACCTTCGAAGACATCATCATGCTCTTTTACAATCCGATTCATCATGAGCCGAACGACGCTGATCAGGCAAAGAAATACACTCAAGTAGTTGGTGTTTGCTTTGCATATGACATTAATGCGGGTAGTAATTTGGAGGGAAAACTTGGCAAGATGGTGAAGATGGCGAACGTGTCAAAACCGGTGAAGAGAAGGTTAGAGCCTGAGATGACTAAAGAGCAGAAGAAACAGCTTAGAATCATGTTGCTGAACAAAGCCATGGACGAGGACAGAAAACGATCCAATCAATAGTCGAGGGGGAGTTTGTAGATGCGTTTTGCGACTAGTGATTGGATAGTTAATATGTGTTAAATAGGCTGGATTGGGCGAATGTAGATGATATGGGCGAAGGAAGAAAGAAAGTGGGCGAAGGTAGAAAGGATATGGACGAAACTGGAATGGAGCTACACAGTGATACACATTCGACCATCAGAATGGGCGAATGTGGAAAAGCCTCACATTCGACCATTCACAATGGGCGAATGTGCAGTGCCTATATATAGATTTTGTGATTTTGTAAGTTTAAGAGAGTCATTGGGTGTGTGTGTTTTGAGGTGTTGTTCCAGAGCAGTTTGAGATAGTGTGTGTGTGATCTAGATTAACTGTATTCACATTATAATCAAGTTTATAAGAAAGTTAATCTATGAAAATGATTGAAAATGACTTTGATTGTGTCTTGATTTGAGTTTATATCAGTTTGTTCAAAGCTAGGGTTTCCGCACCTGGTTTTGTAACTTGTATGATCATATAATCCTGTTTTCGTGTCAAATCACATCCTCTACACTTTCATCAATCAACCGATCGGGTTTTAAAAAGAAAATAAAACGGAGGGGTTCCTTAAAAGAAAAATAGTTTTTGAAAAAGGTTTTGGTTTTAAAATAATAGATAAAATAGTAGAGTAGACTAATATGCACATCTCGGGGCCCTCCATATAAGCAGTTAAGTTTATTATTAAAATTAATAATTTAAGTTAATTAATTGTGAGGAAGACGATAGGGATCTTGAAGTGTTGACTCCTTTATAGAGAAGCGGGGCCACTACTAAGTAGAATGCACAACTTTCAAGTGTGGGCCCACACGAGAGTACTCCGCCAGGTCCTCGCGTTTAGCGGGCTCCTCAAACCGCGGTCAAGTCTCTGGTCTTCGAACTTATCTTCTTCTTGATTTGGAGGCTTAACATCCGACCAAGAACACCGTACACCTCACCTTAGCTCTCGCGTTTCGTACCGAAGGATCTCTCCTTAGGGTCATTCCCGAGTTGGTCCAACAGCGTATCCCCTAAGAAGGTTAACGATCATGAAGACCGGGGGATCTCTCTTACAGTTGACTCAGGCGACTCGTATCCCCATTGGCTAACGGCGTTGTACTAACGAGAACTAGAAATAGAATCCTTAATTTGTTTATCTTTTAAGTGACACCTTAGTATTTAATTAGTGATCAATTAAATATAAAGTTGATTAAATGAATGATAACTTAATAACACAACCCTTAACCTCCCGAGATAAATGAAATCCTTAACAAAGGTAAAACATAATCCTAAAGGCATGCAATCCGAAGATCACTGGTGTGCCTGTAGGGAATCCTCCCTTTGCCAAGAAAGTCACTCAAGTACTGAATGAAACCCTTGATAAAGGTGGAACATAGTCCTAAAGGCGTGTAATCGGGAGATCACTGGTGCGCCCGTAGGGAATCCTCCCTTTTACGAAGAAGATCATTCAGTCATCTGGTCTGTATCAGAAATGTGTCACTCAGATCTGGTCCACTTCATAAGCCGTTGCTTAGAATCCGGTTTGGATATCAGAAGCCCGAAGGATCTGTCTCACTACCGGTTTCCTCGCCTTGGATCTAGCTCGGGGCTACTAGAAGGTGATTATACCTCTAGTTATTTTAATTAAGTTAAAGTATTTTAAGTTATTAAATTAATCATCATTCAAACCTGTCACAAAGATAAACAAACAAGGATTAGAAGAAAATAACACAACAAATAACTAAAAATAAACTACTACTACTACTAATAATAATAGTCTACAAATCGAAGTGGGTTCGAGGATAATAGAAATATACAAGCAAAAGAAATGATCAACACATGAACACGGCTGTTCATAGACAAGCCCTCCACCTTCAAGTGATATGTAACTCTCACGATCCTCACGACCCTCGATGTTTTATTGCATCACTAGTCTACGATCCTCTTCTTGGCCAAGCTAATCAAGGTAGGATAAGGCCTAACCATTGAGGGATATTAGGAGGGCCAGAAGGCCTCCCACAAGACCCCAAGATCTCTGGAAGAAGCTTGGAAGTCGGCCCCAAGAGAGCACAAGAAGGGATGAACAAACGGTGAGGTTTAGCTTGCTATTTATAGAGCTCCAGAGGCAGCACGGGCGTGCCATAGAGTGTCAAGGGCGTGCTTGCTGTCATACGTACGTTCTGTTGCTGCATGGTAGATTATGTCTGTCCTTGTTGTCTCTGGCACCGGCGTGCCCCCTCATCTGGCACGGACGTGCATGCCATGCTGAGTTTGTTTTCTTGCTCTCCAAGTTTGTTGCGTTGTCTTCTCACGTGTAGGGCCTTCGTGCAGGTGAGTGTGGGCGTGCTTGGTCACTCCTGGACTGATTTTAGCATTGTTTAAGTCCCGGGATTGTCTTCAAACATACAGGGAACAGGCTGCAAGTCTCGTATCGTCAGGAATCTCCAATTTTTGCATGTTTTTACCCGGAAATCCTCTGTTTCCGTCTTGGAGGTCCGATTTCCTGAGAAATACAAATATGAACGAATTAAGCATCAATTATCAATAATATAAGCCTAATTGTAACCTATTATGGAACTCTTTATGCCTGTTTTATATGTTAATTTTGTGAGTCATCATCGCTCATCTACTTTAATTGTGTTTGGATGTTCAAACATTCATAAGCAAACGGCCAAACAGACATGTCCACCAATGGCGGCATCCGATCACCTAAACATATGAATTAACTCCCTTGTCTCTGTAGTAAAATTGAAGTGTTTGACATTAAAATATAGATTTTAAGTAGCAAATTAGATTTTAAAAATCCAAATTATAAAGATGGTGCTGAGTAACTCCCCAGCGACTAAGGACCCAAGTTTTATTTTTAATAGATTAGGTTTTTCTATTCAAAAGGGAGTAGCGGTAACTTGTAGCCCGTTTACCCGCCGCCCACTTGTAAAACTTGTTTGTTTTAATGAAACATTTTATGAGTGAATTATAAATAATTAGCTAGAAATAATTTAAACCGACAACTTGACCAGTGACACTTGTAACTTTTATTCTTATTGTCAATAGTAATACGACCCTAATGAAAGTTAAGGCACACAAAGTTATTTCCATATAAAGAAAATAAAAGTTAGGAGTGTTATT
Source organism: Ambrosia artemisiifolia (assembly GCA_032199755.1). Taxonomy (NCBI): domain Eukaryota; kingdom Viridiplantae; phylum Streptophyta; class Magnoliopsida; order Asterales; family Asteraceae; genus Ambrosia; species Ambrosia artemisiifolia. The sequence goes on along the minus strand of CM063513.1, from coordinate 24,845,431 downwards.
GTTGAATGGGGGTTGGATCCTTGTGGTAGTAGGTGAGTCTCACAACTAAGACTAAAAGGTGGGTATACATGGCATAGGTCCCGATCGGGAACACCCCCTCTTTAAATTTCGGTGAATTCGGTGATATGTTACCGTTTGCACCGAGCTCATTGATTGGATGGAAAAGTTTAACGTTGGTGGAGAAAATGGAAGGGGGAATGGGGGAATTGGAGGAAACCATTTTCAAACTTTGGGGAGAAAATGAGGGAAATGAGGTGACGCTGATGCAGCATTTGACGGAGTTGTGGGAAGAGGGCACCACATTATATAGCCTAAAAGGTTGTGATTCTGGTGTTGGAGATTAAAAAAAGTGTTGGTATGAATTATAATAGTTATAGTTATGTCTATAAAAATCCAATATATCTTTTAAAATTATAATTCACTAATAACAAGCAAGTTTATGTTTATCAAGTGTTGTGAAATTTATTATATTTATAGCATCTAATTAACTTTTAAATCTAAAAGTTGACAGACATTGAATGACACGTACGAAGTTTGTTTATAATTAAAAAGTTTCACTAACTATGAAAATCAGTGGTATTGATATAGTATTAATGGTTATGCAAAAGGGTGTGTTGCTTCGTGGAATTGAATTAGAATTTGAAAGAATTGGATTTGGAATTTCAACAACACAATAGGAATTTGAAGTTTTTTTTGAACGGCCAACTAAATATCATTTGAACTGTCAGTGGGTTAGCAATGGACAAATGACTGTCCATTGCGCACCTCAAGTCCACCGAGCCACCGATTCGGAGAAAAGCCCGTTGTCCGAATGCTCATTATGGTAAAACTCCTCTGGATCAGATTCGAACTTGATACCAATTGGTCTTAAGCTCTTAACTTCATTTCCCCATGCAACTCCACCAAATAGGAGTTTAAATTCAATTTCATTCTTGATGTGTTTGGTACTTTGGTACATCTACTTACTATGTAATCCATGTAATAGATAGGAATATAAGGTAGTCCAAGTCCTATAAAACCAACATAAACAAACTTCTCTTTTTGTTAAAATTATTACATCTACAATTACTTCAATTTTATTCCCTTATTTCTTGGTCTATAATATGTTGCATGAGTCTTTGTAGGTGTTTTTGGATGATGGGCTTGGCTGGTGGTTGTTGCTTTAGTCGTAGGAGTACAGCTGCTTTGGGTCCAGTCCAGGGGTTCAGGTGCCCAGCTTGTTTTGTTCAGCCTATGAGCCCACCTGACTTAAAGATATCTGATGTGGCAATCCGTGTGAGAAAGCACAAAGATATGTCAACCGTTGATCTCTTTTCATCCAGTGCATCCTGGCCGTCTCTTTGCACAGTCTTTCTCTTATAACCCTAATTTCTTTGTTATCTCTTTCTCTAAATCGTGGTCTAAGAGTTGTAATCAGATTCATCTTGAATATGTTATAGTGATTTTTGTAGAGATTTTAGTTGGTGCTGAGATTATTGTTTTATAATCTTAGAAGTTGTAGATTGTTTGAGAAATTTCTTGTATTTTGTTTTAGGTTTTGTATTTGGTTCAGGATTAATAATAAGAGTTTCTTGTTGTTTGATTCCATATTATTAACATGGTATCAGAGCTCTAGGTTTGAGCTCTGCACTTGAGTTTGATTTCGCTGCTTCGTTGTTGAAGAAGATATGCCTGTCCTTGTCTGGACTTGTCTTGGGTACTTAGATATGTGGATTTCCAAATCTAGGATTTCGTAGCCTAAGAAGGTGGTTTGTTGCTCTTGGCCATTTGGAAAGCTCATCTTCTTTGCTCTCTGGTGTTTAACCCTAAGCGAAGGTTAAACATTGCGAGTTCTTGGAGAACCCTAACTTGGGTGCTTCTTGGTGAGATCTTTCTGATTTTACTGTTATCTTTAGAGTCAGTCCTAAGGAGTCGATTGTATAGGGCTTGAGTCCCTGTTTAGCTTTAGGATTGGGTCTAGTTTGTAGGTGGCTCCCTCGTGAGGACTTGCATTCGCACCATTAGGTGACGAACCGATGATCTGGATCACCCACGGGGCTTCACCATGATTGTCTGATCTTGTTTGATTATTATTGTTATGTTTTTCCTATTGTTTTGGTTGCTTTTGTGTTGATTGTCCTATTTGCTTGTGTTTCTGTTGTGCTCATTGTTTATCTTGTGTGTTTCTGTTTGCAATTATGGTTGACCAACATCATGTTGTTAATGTGGGTCAAAAGCCTCAAAACCCATGCCCACAAGACCAAGGACCCTTACCTGGTGTTGGCCCTGTTGTTAATGTTGTGACTCTTTTGAGTAAACTTGATGCTAGTGATCCGTTATGTCTTCATGCTAGTGACTCCACCAATCTGACCATTGTTAGCATAACACTAAAGGGTACTGAAAATTACACTGTATGGGCTAATGCTATGATTCTTGGGTTACAGGTTAAAAATAAATTAGGATTTATAAATGGTGATTGTGTTAAACCTGTGGATGATGATGTGTTAGCTAGAAGTGGGATAAGTGTAACTCTGTTGTGTTAACTTGGATATTGAACTCTGTTTCTAATGAATTATACATGGGACAGGTATATTCCAAACTTGCTTCTGAAGTTTGGAAGGACTTAAAGGACACATATAATAAGATTGATGGGTCTGTTGTGTTTGATATGTATCATAAAATAAACTCTTTTAGTCAAAATGGTGTTTCTGTTTCTGAATGTTATTATAAATTGAATGTAATATGGAAACAACTTGATCAAATATTACGACTACCTTCTTGTACATGTGATGCCTCTAAGGATTTTAATAGCTATAATCACATGATAAAACTAATGCAGTTTTTAATGGGACTTGGTAGTGTTTATCAAAATGATAGGACCACTTTGTTAATTAGACCTGAATTACCTTATGTCAAATAGGCCTTTGCAGTTGTATCTAGGGAGGAGTCTCATAGGAATTCCAGTAATTCCTCTAAGACTACTCCTACTGTGGGATTCATGTCTAAGTTTGGGCAAGGAACTGAAAGTTTTAATAAAAAAATTTCAAAAAATAATAATCAGTCCCTTAAATGCACTCATTGTAATAAAACTTGTCACACAATTGATAAATGTTTTGAGATAGTTGGTTATCCTAACTGGGCTAAACCTAGAGGCTATCAAGGAAAGAAACCAGTTGTTAGTAACAATGCCACTTCTGATACTGCTAATGGGTCTGTTGCATCTTTAACCAGTGAACAAGTGGCCAAATTACTAGGGTTGTTACAGGATAAATCTTGTGAAACATCTAAAAGCTGCAACTTATCTGGTAGAGTCTTTTGTGCTTCATCCTTTGGTACTAGTGTTTACTGTTTTACTAGTTCTAGTGGGAAGTTGATTGGGGTTGGTTGGATAATAGATTAAGGGACAAATGTGCACATGGTAAATGATGAAAATGGGTTGTTTGACTATTTTGATGTAGTAGATTTTAATATAAGGGTTCAACATCCTAATGGCACATCAGCCTTGGTAACCAAAATTGAAAAGTTAAAACTTGGTAAAGATATTATTCTTCAAGATGTGCTTATTTTTTCTGAGTATAATGTGAATCTTTTGTCTATTCATAAAATATCTAGGGACAATAAAATGTTCATTGGATTTGATGAGAATAAGTGTTATGTTCAGGACTTGTCAACAAAGAAAGTCTTGGTGACTGGTAGTCAGGCTGATAGCTTGTATATGTGTGGCAATGCTAGTGTTCAACCTAAGGTGTGTTTCAATAATGTTAACATGTTTGATGTTTAGCATGCTAGGTTAGGACATCCTGCTACTCAAGTGATTCAGATTTTAAAACCTGAACTTAAAAACTAGACTGGTCATTTTGAAAAGGGTTGTGATGTGTGTCACAAAGCCAAACAACATAGGGAACCTTTTCCCCTTAGTGATCATAAGTCCACTGATGTGGATCAACTTGTGCACTTAGATGTTTGGGTTCCCTATAGAGTAGCAGATAGAGATGATCATAAATACTTTCTAACCATTGTTGATGATTTCTCTAGGGCTATGTGGGTTTGTTTGATGAAACATAAATCTAAAGTTTTTGAACATGTAAAGGACTCTGTGAACATAATTAAAACTCAGTTTCAACAGATTGTTAAAATTTTAAGAAGTGATAATGGTTTAGAGTTTGTTAACAATCAAATGAAAGAGTTTTGTAAGCAGAAAGGTATTATTCATCAAACAACCTGCGCATACACACCCCAACAAAAATGGGGTGGTTGAGAGAAAGCATAGGCATTTGTTAAATGTGGCTAGAGCATTATTGTTTCAAAGCAATTGACCTGTTAGATTCTGGACTGAATGTGTATTAACTGCTTCTTATTTGATAAATAGGACTCCCTTTTTTGTGCTTAGTGGAAAGTCTCCTTATGAAGTCATTTATGGTTTTAAACCATTTCTTGATCACCTTAAAGTCTTTGGTTGCTTATGTTTCTGTACTGTTTTAAATGAGTCTAATAAGTTAGAAAGTAGAGCTGACAGGTGTGTTTTTATTGGTTATTCCCATGAAAGAAAAGGTTACAAAGTATAGTCTTGATACTAGGACTATATGGTTTTCTAAGGATGTAAATTTTTTTAAATCATGGTTTCCATTTAAAGAAAAAATATGTTTTTAAAAAATATGAAACTTTTTTCAATAAAGAAGTCAACTCTACAAACTTTTTTTGACATTTTTTAAAATACAGAAACTCAACATGATTTAAAGGTGAATGATCCCAATGATGAAGGAAAGGGAGATGGCAATGGGGATTTGGGAATACATGGATTACAGCAACCTGAATCTCCAGTTCACACTAGAGGATTGGCTGATCAGCAACCTAGTGTGGCTGATACTGGTAAGGCTGACCGTGTGAATACCAAAGATGATACACACTCTAGATCTGAGCGGGACACTCTTGTTGAGTCTTCTGAACAGAGTCAGTTAAGAAGGTCTAGTAGAAATATCAGTTTTCCAAAAAAACTAAGTGATTTTGTTGTTGAAGGGAAGGTCAAATATGGGATTGAGAAAGTAGTTAATATGTCAAAGTTATCTTTTGAAAACAAATGTTTTGCATCTAGTCTTGATAAAAGTATTGAACCTAGAAACTATCAAGGGGCTATAAGGGATCTTAATTGGGTAAATGCCATGAATGAAGAACTAGAAGCTCTTCATAGGACCCATACTTGGGACATTGTTTATCTTCCTAAAAATAGACACAAAACATGATGTAAATGGATACATAAAATTAAGTACAAATCTCCATTCCTGAAGGTTATGATGATGTGTCTAAAAATAAGGTTTGTAAGATTAAAATGTCCTTGTATGGGCTCAAACAAGCCCCTCGTATGTGGAATGAAAAGTTGGTTAACTCTTTGATTGAATTTGGCTTTAACCAAAGTAAATGTGATTATTCTTTGTTTGTTAAGAATGATTAAGATGGTTTTCTTGCTTTACCTGTTTATGTAGACGATATAATCCTTACTGGAAGTTCTGAGATAGGTATTAAAAAGGTTAAATCTTTGTTTAAAACAAAATTTCTTATAAAAGACCTTAGAGACTTAAATATTTTCTTGGTATAGAAGTAGTCAAAACTGATGATGATTTATGTCTAAATCATAGAAAGTATTGTATGGACTTACTTCATGAGTATGAAATGTTAGGTTGTAAGCCTGTGACATGTCCAATAGAACAGAATCATATTTTGACCCATTTGGTTTCAAAACATGATAGTCTGTTGGATAATATGACAAGTTATCAACAACTTGTGGGGAAGTTGATATATCTGTCACACACTCGACCTGGAATTTCCTATGATGTCCATTATTTGAGTCAATTTATGCATAAACCTACTGAGGGACATCTTAAAATTGCTTTAAGACTACTTAGGTATCTTAAAACTGCTCATGGTAAAGGCCTATTGTTTTCAAAAAGTGATAGTTTTGATTTAACCGCCTATTCAGACTCTGATTGGGCTAAATGCTTAGAAACCAAAAAATCTGTTACTGGATTCTGTGTGTTTCTAGGAAATTGTCTTGCTTCCTAGAAAAGTAAAAAACAAACTACTGTATCGCGGTCATCTGCTGAAGCAGAATACCGGGCGATGTGTGCAGCAGCTTGTGACGTTATTTGGCTAAAAAACTTGCTGGCTGAGTTGAACATTCAGGTGCAAGTTCCTGTTTTGCTGTGTTGTGTTGTGACAATTCTACTGCCCTATCTATTGCTTCAAATCCTGTGTTTCATGATAAAATGAAACACTTTGGCATTGATTTGTTCTTTCTAAGAGAATTGGTTTCAAAAGGTGTAATAAAAAATGTTAAGGTTGAGTCAAGTCAGCAGTTAGCTGATTTGTTTACAAAAGGTGTTTTGGCAAATCAACATGATCAACTTTGTTCAAAGATTGGTATGACAAATTTGTTTGGGAAATAAAATTGTGTGTGGGGGGTGTTAAAATTATTACTTCTATAATTACTTCAATTTTATTTCCTTATTTATTGGTCTATAATATGTTGCATGAGTCTTTATAGGTGTTTTGGGATGATGGGCTTGGCTGGTGGTTGTTGCTTTAGTCGTGGGAGTCCAACTGCTTTGGGTCCAGTCCAGGGGTTCCGGTGCCCAACTTATTTTGTTTAGCCCATGGACCCATCTGACTTAAAGATATCTGATGTGGCAATCCGTGTGAGAAAGCCCAAAGATATGTCAACCGTTGATCTCTTTTCATCCAGTGCATCCTGGCCGTCTCTTTGTTGTTTGTGAGAATGCATATAAATAGCTCTCTTACTCTCTCTCATGGTTATTCATTCATTCACAATCTTTCTCTTGTAACCCTAATTTTTTTGTAATCTCTTTCTCTAAATCGTGGTCTAAGAGTTGTAATCAGATTCATCTTGAATCTGTTATAGTGATTCTAGTATAGATCTTGGTGCTGAGATTATTGTTTTATAATCTCAGAAGTTGTAGAGTGTTTGAGAGATTTCTTGTTGTATTCTGTTTTAGGATTTGTATTTGGTTTGGGGTTAATAATGGGTTGGTCTATTCCCACTCCCCTGACTTTTATTTTAACTCCTACCAAAGCGCCTCACTATGACCACAGCGAGGCGCTTTGGTCAAATCAATGTACGTCAATACGAGGTTAGATGAAAGTGTGGAAAAGTAGATGGTCGCTATGGCCATAGCGAGGCACTTCGGGTCAGGGGGGGTGAACTTGGACATCTGGGTGGGGGGGGGTGTTGCAAGGGTTTTGGTTAGGTTTTTTTGTGTTTTTTTTAACTTTTTTATTTAATTATTATAAAAAAATTCAATGTAAAAAACAACGTAATAACCCTAATCAAATTGTCATTAATCAAGTAATCCCAACTTTAACCTGTTAATAAAGTGTTCGATTTCACTGTGAGTGGATAAATTATTTTCGAAGAAGACCTCATCCAAGAAAGATTGAACGAAGTCTCGGAACTTGATACGGAGATAGAGGTTGGTGTGGTCGCCATTGTTGATGGCCAAGGTGACGTCGTTTTGGTTCAGAACATGCAGGTTTTGTTTGGTTTGGAATTAAAAGGGTTGAGTGTTTTTTTGATGTTTATAATCGGATATTTACTGTTTGGATTTAATTGGTTTACAGGCTTGTCATTTATAATTTGTTATTAGTTCATTTATTTATTATTTAGGGGTTTAATATTTATTAGACAATTTATTCTTTGAGTTAAACATTCAAACGGTTATCACATTTGAAACAAGCATTCGAAAAGATTATAAACTATCAAAACAGACATCATATAAACAAAAGATCAACTGCTACAAGCATTCGAAAAGATTATAAACTATCAAAACAGACATCATATAAACAAAAGATCAACTGCATATATAATAAATAATCAGTTTGTACATACAAAACAAAAATACAACTGCAAAAAGTCTACTGCAAACTAAGATATATACATAATCACTGTGGCGGTGGTGGGGCTCCCGGTGGTGGTCTACGCCTTAATACTGCGCGTACACGTACCCCCATCTGCTGTGTGATCGCCTGTATCGCATCGACTGTCCACTCCTGAACCGCCTGTATCTCACCAATGCGGCGATCCATGTCCTCAGCCACCAAACGCGCAGCAGGAGTGAGGTCATCATATATATGCCGCGGGTACTGCTACTGTGCAGGCGGCGGAGGTGCCGGCGTCATCGTTGTCATCGCTATGGTCATCCGCCTGGTCCTGCGACTGCAACAGAGGTACTCCCAGCGATATCTCTATGTAGACCGGTATATCATCGGGCGCTAGCAGGGGGACCAGCTCATACGCGGTCCTGCTTCCGACAGATCGGAACCGATGTACTCCCTCCGATATCTCCAACAGGATCCCCATGCTTCGGCAATTGGCCTCATCGAATGGAATCGATCGGATCTTTGCTGACAACCGCAGGTCAGTCTCTGGATCGATGTGCAGATAACACGCAATGACGGAGACGAACTCCCCGCAATAGAGATGTGAGCGAGCTTGGCACTTGTGCGCAGTCATAAAGTACTCCACCAGGCCCGCAGCTAGGTGTCAACCTTCTCCCAGCTATTCCCCGTGCTGCGATAGATGTGACGATCGCACGATGCAAGTAAGCGTACAGGGGGTCCCTAATCTTCGTCGTCTTCCCCATATTCTTCCCATAGTGGGAAGTGGCGATGTACCTCCAAAAACTGACTAGGGTTGGCCTATCCACCTCCTTGACAGCGTCCCGGTACAAAGAAGTATCAATCTCCGGAGCTAGATACAACCTCGAAGCAACCGCGAAAAAATAATTGTAAATATTAACAAGTTTTATAAATTTAAATATCTGTAAAATAATAATCAAATGAAAGATAATCGAAATAACTTACCTCATAGGTCATCTCCTGCCACTGCTGGGCCAACCGAAATCTGATGGGGCGAAAAGGCCGATCTAGGTTCTCCCTACGGGGCCTAGGTAGGACCTCGAAGGACGAGATAAACTCGATCGTCAGCTCCCGGTAAGAATCCACCTCGGCTATCTTAAAAAGACGCCATGGGGTGTTATACCCCATAATGTCGTTCGCCCTCCCAAGCTCACCGACCCTATCCAGAAGAGTCCAGCTGATGTGCATATGGCCGTCGACATGCATTTGACGCAGCTTGGCTCACTTGCGCTGCTGCGTCGGAAACCCCTCGCCACACTTCAGGTAAGGGTGGTCTGTTAAAGGGTCCGTCGGAGGACGTCGACCATTCTGCGGTGGTAGAACCACCGGCGCAAACGACCCAGCCTCATCCTCACCAACAAAGGCCGCGACAATATAAGCGTCATCCATATCTATATAAACAATAATTTTTAATTAATAATAATAATAATAATTAATAATAATAATAATAATCATAATAAGAGTTAATTGTCAATTTAGTCCCTGAGGTTTGTCAAAAATTCCAACTTTAGTCCAGATAGTTTTTTTTTTCTCATCTGTGTCTCTGAGGTTTCCATTTTTGGTCATTTAGTCCATTTGGCTAACTCAGTTAATAAAATCCAGTTAAGTCATGGGTATTTTAGTCAATTAGCATTTATATTTTGTTTTTTGCCATTTTCATCCAAAACTCAATAATAATAACAATAATAACACCACCACCACCACCACCACCAATAATAACAACAACAACAACAACAACAATAATAATAATAATAATACAGAAAAAAACAGCCAAAGCGCCTCTCTATGGCGAATGCGAGGCACTTTGGTCTTCTTCCCCAAACCGACCGGCCCCAAAACCACCACAAAGCAGCCCCAAATCGAACAATAATATGACAATATCATAAGAAAGTTGATGTACTAACCTTTGTCCGAGCAATCCAAGCCAAAATCGTCTCTGTTTGTGTGGCCAAGCGAGACGGCTACTGTCTCGCTTTGGCCAAAGCGAGGCGCTTCGAATAATATCAGAGACCCTAAAGCACCTCGCTTTGGCCAAAGCGAGACGCTTTAGCCCTTTTAAAAAAAAATTAATTCATTTTAAATGGTTTTTATTGATTAAAAAATTTTTAATTCATTTTTAAGAGTTTTAGGTTGTTTCCAATCGAAAAAAAATTGTTTGAGGCGTTTCGGTTCGTTTCTTGCTCGTTTGTGGTTTTCGATAGGAACATCCGTGTTTGAACAAAATTCCATAAATCATTGTACGTGATACATGGACTATACATCCGATACCTTTTTTTTAAAAAATACAAATTTTGCTTGTCTAAACGATATCCTGGACTTCCAGACTCTGTTTGACGCGTTTCGGTATGTTTATTTGCTCGTTGGTGGTTTTCAGCTGACACATCCGGACTTCCAGACCTTGTTTGACTCGTTTGGTTTGTTTAAAATGTTGATTCAAAATTGACATAGTTTCAAACAAGAAGCTTAAACCAAGAACAATTTTTTTTATTTCTAAAGAAAATAAACACAATCAATTCAATTTTAATATTTTTACAAATTAACATATTTAATCTATATCTTGTACTTTCAGATTTTCATTGGGGTCCGGCTTCGGGTAAACTAGTTCTTTGTACGCATTGATTTGATCATTGTATTCAGTTTCCCATTGCGCGCTAACTTCATTTCTATTACAGTTCCAAGTTGCTTTCAGGGGAGGCATTGGATATGATCCTTGAAGCATTAAGTTGATGTAATGGCCCCCGCCCATGAAGCAAACTAATACCTTTTGAATAGGTTATTCAGAAGCTTCTGGGCCTAAAAATAGAGGAAAAACTATATCATTACCACAAATGTTGAGTGTATGAAAAACAACACCCCACCTCTATGCAGCGAGAAATCTCGCCTCTGGCGTCGACATCCACTTCGAATTTGGGGCTGGTCCCACCCCTTCAAATTTTATACTCTTGCAGAGACGATCATAATGTACATCACTTTTCGGATCAAAGATTCGCCTCCACAAGTCTTCGTGATTGCGCAACTTGAGTAGCATTTGGGACGGGACAAGCAAATATATATTTTGACCCAACCCTAACCCCTCAGCTACCGCTCGAAACCCGCAATGACCATCTAGTTTCACATCCGTTATTTTGGATATATATGGGTGAAACACAGATGGAATTTGATGCCCAAATTCCCTTATTAATAGCTCTGACTTTTTTGTAAGCGGCATCAATGGGAAATAGAATTTGTCCTGCTATTTGTCCTCCTGGGACGTTGACAGTATGTAAGAGCTTTGATGGTGAAGCTCGTAAGGAGCGCATGGCTGGGACTGGGAAGGTCGTACGAGCTCCTCCTGTGATGGTATGAAAGAGCTGTGCCGGGGATAGTCAAGCTCCTGTTGGGACCCATTTCTTCATTCGGCATATGCAAGCTCTTTCTCGCAGATTCGTCTCTCTTGTTTTCTTGCTGCTTCTTGGTTGGACGACCACGAGTTTTCTTTTGCATAACAGGCGGTTTTTTGGGGGAGTAGTTGCCTGTGATGATTTGTGAAAATCTTTCCAGGTAGTTTAATTGGGCAAAAACTGGTTTTGTGTCTACTTTTGCCTTTAAGTCTGTCCACACGGCCTCTACATTTAGGTATTCAGAACCAATCTTCGCAGGTTTGAAGTCAAGCTTCCTTCAGAACACATCTATCGACAAGAAATGGATTTCCTAGCCTGAAAACGATAACATATGTTATAAAGTTAAATCATGTAATAAATAATGTAGTAAAATCATATAGTCACTAGTATTAATTACCATCAATTTGTAACTGCTCGAGACGACAGGCACATAGCAAAGCACAATTTTTAAAAAGCTGGCATCCACAACTGTTATAGTAACGGCGCAAGGACGTTTCCAAATGTCGGATCTCATGGTATATAAGCTCAAGAGCATGCTTGCTAATCTTCCGAAGTAAGTTATGAAGCAATGACTGTTCCGTGTGGTGGTTCATTGTTTTTCTAAGGCTGACTTCAAAACCTTTTTTAATGTCTCTATGTTGCTTATTAACCATTTGATCGACGAACTTCACAATTGTCGTCAGCGAGTTGCGATTGCCTGGAAGGTAACTTTTTATTTTCGCATGCATGCCCTCAACTCTGTTGGTTGTGGTCTGGCGGAAGTTCAACGTTTCGTTAGTCCATGCAGACATAAACTTTTCACGGTACCGGTCCAACCAGTTATTCATCGTGTAGTCAAAAACCTCTGAAAAATATAACCATAACTTGTCAGGCGTGTGTATGTAAACAAGCACAACGTATGTAATTATGTAAAAGTACTTACGTTGGCGACCAATCTTTTCCAGATTTGACTGAAATTTTCCCAAATTATATTCGTATAGGGGTTCAGTCGAAGAGTAACAACCAAAACATTGGAAGAAATTCCTTCCACTCCTTATCCGTGAACTTCTTCTTGCTGTTCCTATTGATATTCTGCGAAATATGAAACCGACAGAGATAATTGTACGCATTTGGAAAAATCTGATCACACACGTACATTAGGGCAAAGTCCATATCGGTCACAATCACTCGCGACTCCATACAGCCTACCAACATGGACTTTATCCTCTCCAATAGCTAAACATAGTTTCCAACCTTCTCAGAAGAAAGAAACGCATGGGCAATCGAAAATGAGTGGTTTGTCGACGCCATACCCACAACCTGAACAAACGCCATATTTTACATGTTTGTATTGTAGGTGGCGTCAATCATCAGCACATGCGGGAATGCGCACCACATAGTAAATGAATGTTTGTGAATGAAGAAAATCTCTGTGAGAGTGTTCGTGGTGTCATTTGCGCGCGTGTAGAAGGGGAAATCTTTCTCCGCCAGAAGGTTTTCGAGTTGCTGCATTGTACCTTCACCGACTCGCTTTTGAGCACTCATCATCTGAGCCGCATTGTGTACATATGTCCGACGAGTTGTCTATCATCTACAGAAAGCCTTCTGGCATACGCGTGGACCTCTAAGTTTTCAACGGGAGTGTGGTTGTGCACCGGGTTTTCACCTTCTACAAATGAGTCATCACCACCGTAAGCGTAGTAAGGATAACCGTAGTCGGGTTGACGGGGATAGTCATGAAATTCATACTGGTCCTCCCAGGGTGTATTCAAGTCTAGTTGCACCGTATTGTCACGGTAATGAATGCTAGACTGACCCTCCTCGACATTATCTGGTTTAGACTCATTGTAAGAATCACCGAAAAAGAAGTCGTAATACGACATGTTATGTGTTGTGGATAAAATATTTATGTATTGAGTAAGAATGCAAATTTGTAATCGGAAGCAAACGATATAATATCGAACGAATTGAAATCGAATGAATTTATATACAAAATCTGAGGGGGTAAAGCGTCTCGTTTTGGCCATAGCGAGGCGCTTGGGGTAAATTTCCAGGGAATCTCAGACTTTACGTCCAATCTTATTGCAAAGTGTCTCGCTTTGGCCAAAGCGAGGCGCTTTGAAGTAAGATGGGACGTAAAGCCTGAGATTCCATGAAGAATTTACCCAAGCGCCTCGCTATGGCCAAAGCGAGGCACTTTGGGTGAAAGGTTAAATCAGAAGTAAGGGAGTTTAATTAGGAAGGTCCTTAATAATAATAATAATAATAATAATAATAATAATAATAATAATAATAATAATAATAATAATAATAATAATAATAATAATAATAATAAGAGTTTCTTGTTGTTTGATTCCATATTGTTGACATTTTTTAACAACAAATTTGGATCACTAACGGATTATTAGAGTATCATCGTTTCACCAGTGGAAGCGCCCAATCATATCCATCTCCACTAGGCAATAATGTTTATACACTAATTTAAGTATAAGCTTAATAAAACTGAGAAAAACCTCGTTATTAGAATCAAACCCAAAACCTAATAATCCTTAAAGTTTATGTCACCCTAAAATGTCAGCAAGTTATAATGACATACGCAAACATAAATAAACATACCTCATGCACATAAGGTTCATAACTATATATAGAGTTCAACTCCTATAAAACCATAAAAAGCGAGAAATATAGATATCGCGTAAAGTTTTATAAAATTAATATTATTATTTGAGGTGAGTGGTGAGGCTTTTCTTGAAAGTTCTGAGAAATCTAGATATTAATAAACCAATATTAACTAGGTTATATTTTTTACTACTTTTTGATTTTTAATTTTTTTATATTACAATTCTACTTCATTTCTCTATAGAAGTTAATCTTAACCATTTTCCTAGTTTTGCAATTATTTTTCTGCAATCAAATGCCACGTCTTTAAAGTATATTATAGAGATTATTTTTACCGTCCAACAAATGATAATATAAATGAATAAAGTAATAAGTAGGCTAAACTCTCTTTTAACCTTGAAAACTCACCAAAAGACGAGAAATAATAAAGTATGTTTACTATAAGATTTATTTTGTCTTCATGCATGTAACCATTTTCTTTTTCTTTTATGAATGCTTATAGCATACTAACATCTTACTATTATATATACGCAATATGTAAATGGTATACAAACATGTATTCATATTTATTGCCATTGGGGTGAATTCGAATCGGTTATATGTTAAGAGGCAGGTTTTTTACAAAAGATAATTAGTTTAAAAAGCGTGGGAAACAATTGGGTGGGCTATCCATGTACGAGTGAAATTTTTACAGACAAAGATATTTGCATCCATTTACTAGTTCCACCAATTGAATAACTTTTATATACTTCATTGTTTTATTATAAAAAGACTACCATAAAATCGACTATTTTGTTCTCTCTAAAACGTGTATAATATTGATATATTTTTTTTATATATAAAAATGAGCCTTTTCTTTATTTCTAAAAAGTGTAATACGTACGTTGCTTGAATAATTGTGATGTTATATCATTTACTCAGTAATAATGTTCTGATGACGGAAACTAGTGTACTGATATCCAATTTATTGGTACTGTTAACAAATATTATTCAAAAAAAAAAATATTATAAAGAAAAAACATTTTATAAATAACAAACACAAACTTAAAAAAACATCCAACAAAAACATTTTATATAAATAACAAAAAAAAACATCCATAAAAAAACCTTTTATAAATAAAGAAAACAAACTTAAATGTGCAAATCTAACACTTTTTCACGGGCCGTCGGGGTCTCCGTGGAGGCCTCCACGGCCCGGCTTTTTTACTTTTTTTTGCCAGGACGGCCATAGGAGGCCTCAACGGCCCGTCTTTTTTTACTTTTTTGACTAGGACGGCCAGTGGAGGCCTCCACGGTCCGTCTAGGAGGTGTTTAGGGTTTTGGAGAGGGGTGTATAGATAACATCACCCTTACGAAAACTAGTGTGCTGACAACATATTTATTCTCGTAGTGCTTTGTATTTCTTTAAAAATGAAATATTTTTATATAAATATATCATACATATATTAAAAAGAAAAAATTGTCCGTCTCTATTGCATAACTAGGGCGTTACCACCCTGGCTTCGTGGCAGGATTAAAACGTAGACAAAAAATAAGCAAATCGTGAACATAAACTATAAAAAACCAACGGCATATTCGAAATTCACTGAATACTTACGTCGTTGTTTCATTCAAAATTTACACGAAAATATATATAAAGATAAACACGACACCCATGCATTGCAACAAGCCAGTTTAAACATAGATAAAAAAAATACGTCGCAATGGCGACAGAACTTGTTTCAACTCATGTTACCGATCCATCCATTTTTTTTAGAGTTTTAATTTTTTTTTTTAATTTCAATCAGTTGTTTATTAACACATAACCGCAAAAAATTACATAAAGATAGCGTGCAGGCGGGCAACAAGTTGCGCCGCCACCCCTTTCTGGACGGCAAACCCTAACCTACTAAACACGAACTCATGCCCCCGGAGTCGAGACACTGCTACTACACAGATGATATAAAATAATTCGATTGGAAATAATATTAACCAACCTTCAAATTGTAGTGCAATTCAAGTCTATTTACATTCAAAGAAAGTTAAATTTGAAAATAATTATATTTTAAAGTCTAATTCACACACACTTTGTAAGTTTACTTTTTTAAATCTACCCATATGCGTATTATGAGACTTAAACATCAAGCTCATGATGAATGATAAATTTTCTACACATTTTGGTATTGTTAGTCCAGAGGCACTTTGGTATAATAGTGTTTGCAGCAGTATCAATGTGTTTAATAAACATATTCCTCTTTTAAATCTCATGATAAGCAGTGATCTAAATTCAAAAGTAAATATATAGAGTACATGATTTACCTGTTTAAAAAAAATGTATAAAATATAAAATATGACATAAAAGGGAATAATTCTATTATCCCACAAAATGCTATTTACTTAAAACCATTTTTGTCCTATCATCCATCCTTATTGCTTCTTATATAAACCGAACCACATATCCATGAACATGCCTAAAACACAAGCCCCCCCCCCCCCCCCCCCTCTCTCTCACACACACACACTAAAACACATATAGAAGAAAATTAGCCATGGTGATCAAGCAAGAGAAAAGCCTATCAACTATGATGAATGCTCGAATCATCGGTTCGGGCAAAGAGACTTTGGTTCTAGCTCATGGCTTTGGAGGAGACCAGTCTCTTTGGGACAAGGTTCTTCCAGTACTCACTCAGACATACCAAGTCGTTGTTTTTGACTGGAGCTTCTCTGGCGCCATTAAGGAACCAAACACCCTCTTTGATCCGGCTAAATATAGCCGGTATGATGCTTTTTCTGATGACCTAATCGCTCTTCTTGAAGAGTTGAAGTTAGACTCAACTGTGTTCGTCGGCCACTCTATGTCCGGCATGATCGGATGCATTGCTTCCATCAAAAAGCCTCACCTCTTCAAAAAGCTTGTCCTTGTTGGATCATCTCCAAGGTATATATATTCTGCCTCTTATGTATGAAATCGATTTTATATATGTGTGCGTGTGTAGGGGCTTTTACTCAAAGTATCTGGTTTAACTGTATCAAGGTGTGTAATTTCAAAAGTTGCAAAAAGTGTAGATTTAAAATTAGGAAGTAGGTTTAGAGTGTGTATGTTAGCTGTTAAAAAAATATTGAGAGACATAGATATCACAACTAAGTATATGTTAAGGACGAAAACCACATAATGAAGTTAGTGTATTATATCATTTTTACACTTTGTAAAAGTGTATTATATAGTCCTGACATTTGTAAACAATATAACTAAGATTTTTTTACATGGAAGTGTGTGTGTGTATATATATATATAAATATTAATGATTAATTGTAAACTTTAAATTAGAGCTAGGTTTATTTTTTATAGTATTTTGATTCAAAAGCTTTTAATTACAGAAAAACGGAAAAGGCTGGATTTTAGGTATTTGGAATCATGTCATTTCTTTGTTTCTTGTGGTCGGGATCGTTACTCGGTTTGCGACCACATATACAACTTTCTACACCATGTATCCAATCAAATTCTGTTATTTTCAAAATAATAATAAATAAAATAAAATAAAAAATAAGGTGTGTGTATTGAAATGAACAAAAAATAAACAAAGCTGCAAAAAAAAAAAAAAAAAAAAAAAAAAAAAAAAAAAAATCCTAAATGATAAACCAAATTAACATTTATAGTTATGTAAATTATACTATCAAATCGGCCAAAGTATATATACCAACCCGGCAAGAATTGTTTTAATTTGAAGATGATTTATATGCTGTATGGTAAATAATAAATATATACGTGACTAAAAAACGTAATATTTAAATATAAAATCATTCTTAAATTTAAACAATAAAAGGTTTTGTTATTAGAATTATTCTAAGAAACATATTTCCACCTAACCAAATGATACAATTCTTGTGAAATATTGTTTGACCAATTTTGGAAAATTATAAGAAAACTAGCCTAGCTTGTTTAGTAATGATATCCTTTATCTAATCAAAGAATCAAATGGTTTGAAGTTAATGTTTAAAATTAAGAGAAACAATTGTTTATTAGTGGTCTAGTGAGTGCCTTTTTACGATAGAGACATCAAGTATTTTATAATCCGTGTATAAAATATTTTGTATACATCCAGTTCATCATAGGCATTTATCAAGATGCATATTTGTGGAATAAACATCAGGTTGTTTTTTTAACAGATACTTGAGATAGGTTGAATAAAAAGGTTGAAATGAGTCGAGTCTTATTGATCTTGAGTCAAACTTGAGCCAAAAACAAAGTTCGTTTATTTATTGAGCTCGAGCCTGTCATATGGTGCTCGTTAGGCTCGTTGAGCTTTAGAGTAACATTAGATTTATTAATATTTAATATTTTTACTCCTCATTTAAAGTTATTTGGTAAACGAGCCGAGCTAAGTTTATTTAAACTTGTTTACAAGCCGAGCTCGAACCTAAAATTAAACTTGTTTAGTAATCGACTTAAGTCTGAGTTTCACTTATCGAGCTCACGGGCTTAAATGAACCTATTATTTATATTATTCTTACTTAATACATTAACTAATAAATATTAAACAAGCTGAGCTCGAACTTGAGAAACTACCAACGAGCCGAGTTCGAGCTTTGAAAACAAAGCTCAAACCGAGCTGATCTCAAGCTCAAGCTCCCATAAGTTAATCGGGCTCGTCTCGGCTCGTGCGTTGTCGTAAACGCGGTTTGAACTCCGTACGTATCGTAAGAGAAACGCTAACGTTACCAAATAAAAGCTTTGATGCTAGCACAATTTCGTTTTCAATAGATTTTATACCGTCGCGTTGAGAAAACTATAAAAACGAATACATTACCTATATCGATATTAAGACGGTACTTGTTTGGTTCTCTATGATAAAGAAAAATATCAGTATACCGATACCAAAAGTACCGGTTTGGGTTGTAGCCATTAATCTATAAACATGCAAAACAAATGAACACTTAAAGAAGTCAGACTAAAACATATAATAGCAAACTAACAACAAATAATTAAAGAATAGTAAAACACACTAACCATAATTAATGCTTTACGAAGCTCCTGCAACTCATCATTACTTTTGCGTTCTTAACTAACGACAACTTGATTTATTGCCATTGCAGTATCTCAAGTTCATAGTTGCTTTTCCGTTCTTGAACAACGACAACATGTTTTATTGTCGTTGCAACGTTGTGTTTTTTCTTTGATGGCCCCAAAAAGGCTCAGATAAAAATTATCATTGCCCAAAAAGAGCAAAAAATAACAATAATAGTTTAGACTATTGGCTACCATTTGAATGTAGTTTTCTCTTGTAAACATAACATCAACTAACTTTTTTGGGTTGTTCATTGACTATTGAAAACAACATTGTTGATCATTTGGAAACTCAAAAAGCGTAGCCCCATTCATTATAGAAAAACTAACACTTTCCTGAAGGAAGTGTCAAGACTAGGTGAAAAAGGGTAACTAAATGAGACCTTTAAATTAAGACACTTATCGAAGTTTTAAATTTATAGAAATAAAACGATATCTGCTGACTATTCTAAACCCACACGATAGGCAAGTGGACCTATCGAGCGTAGTATAGACTATAGCAAGTACCGAGTATCGAACTCTAAGATACGACTTCCCCTACTCAGTTCTAAGTTGCTTCAATAAAGACAAAGATAAAATAAAATAAAGAAAGAGAATGAGAGTGACCAGAGTAAAAATCAAGACCAAAACAAAGTGCTGCTTCGGGATCCAACTTTATCTTGGGACGGATTAATAGTAGTTAATTAATTAAGTGGTGTGAACAAGTGCGCACTTATGCTTAACGTGGAGTTGCTACAACATTCTCCAGAGGTGACTGTTATCGCAAGACGAGTTGTGTTCTTGTTGTAAAGTGAGGGTCTCCCAAACCGGTAAGCTCACCTCTCAATACTGACAGATAGACTACTCAAGACTGTGTATATCCAACCCTGAATGATCCACCTCCCAATATTGCGATAAAGACATCTAATCACTTAAAGCTTTTATGGACAACTTGTCGGTGGCCAGAGCATGACCGGACAAGAAACCACTTGATATCATAAAAGAGTCGTGACTAACCAGCACACGTGCATCCCTTACTTGAACCAATTAACCTTTTAAAAAGTGAGTGATCTATCACTAACTGTGCGGCAATATAATGATGAAAGAAAATAAAGACCGTTATCTTTCAACACGGGTTCACCAATTCTTAACCTACGCCAAAGCTATCACATAGACAATGAAGTTAAGTCGCAAGATTAAGCCTTGGCTTATAACTAGGACCAAGTACAAAGACCGTACCGACTCTAAGTGAGATCTTGATAGTTGAGGATTAAGCCACCAAGTGTGTGTATTTCTACCCACAAATGGGCCAATCACTACTCACGGGATTAGGTTAGCTCACAAGTGCATGGGTTTTTACACACCATGGGTACACTCATGAGTCCTCCCACTTCCTACCAAGACACCCACAAGACCAAAGACTAGTTAATTAGTTAGTTAATTCATCAACCAAAGTTTTAAGTGAAAAGAATTAAACAAGAACACAACGTACACCACTTAACAAATAAAAACTATATAATCCATACCAAGATAAGTCTTCACCCTAGCAACACTTAATTAATCTAACCAAGCATTGGCTTTACAACTTGCATACTATAGTTAGTGTTGGAAGAACACATAGTAGTGAGTGTATATGGGATTAAAGAAGGTGTTTGGGTGAGTTTTAGTGATCTCTCTCTCAACTCTCAATCAACAAGTTTTATGGAGTGATCTCAAGCTCCAAAGGTCACTTGCAAGACCCTCAAGGTGGCTGAAGTTTGAGATAAACTCGGGTGAAAGGGGATGCCCAAAATGCGGAGTAGAGGCCTCTATTTATTGGCAAAACAGCCCAAGCACGCCCTTGACGTAGTTCTGGCACGCCCCTGCTCGACAACGCGTACTGTTGCAGAGTCCTTTTATGCAGAATTGTCTGTACCAGGACATGCACGCCCGTGCTGTTCTCTATGGCATGCCCGTGCTCTCCTGTAAGTTGTAACCGTCTTGTCAATCTTGGTCGGTTCGAGCCTTGGAGAACACGCTGCAGTAAAGCACAACCGTGCACATCAGAAAACCTTAGATTTGACTCCCGTTGACTTAGAAATGTTGACTGGTTGACCTGGGATAGGAGCACGGCCGTGCGTAGTCCTGAGCGCGTCCGTGCTTCATCTGGATCTTCGCTGAAAGTCTTCAAATCCTTGTCTTATATGCCGGTTTTCACTTCTTTTCAGGTTCTACCTTCAATACCTGCAATTATTATAAAAAGGAAACAAACCGTGACAATACCAAGATAAAAGCATGAATTTTAGGTGATATTTAGGTGAAAACATGTATATAAAACCTGCTAATTTTGGGACTCATCAACATCACAAAGAAAAGTGTCAGTAGGGAAGGTTGCAACTAAATAAGTATCATACTCTTACCCTGTCATGTGATGGTTTATAAGAAAATATAAGAAAAGAACCCACCATAGAAGACATGTGTGCAATGGAAAAGGAAAACAACAGTATAAACAAAATATAATTGTTATTATGATCATTATTATCACCATCTAGATCGTAGGTTTGTTGGTCAATAGTGCCTACGCAGGTCTTAACTTGGGAGCCTCCTAAGACTTGTAAAACCAACACAAATGACTCGATCAATCACCGGTACCCCTAACTCGGCCAACAACTCTAGACTCGAATAAGAAACAAAAGATCGAAACAACCTCAGCAACTTCCACCCAAGTTAGGGTCGTAATAAAAGAAATTAAACCATCACAGCCTAAAGTAAATGGAGAATTACAACAAAAAGCGTCGGTAAAAGAAAACACATCAACAACGCCAAAATACATGCAAAGTTGCAAACCACCTATAAGAAAGAACCAACAACATTAAACAAATGATGCACAAAGTGCACTGTAGAAAGTACATACAAGAAACAATGCACAAAGTACAAATCAACAGTGTAGATGAAACCCCGAATCCAAGAAACGACCTTAACGTTGCCACCACCACCATAACGCCACCAATGGCTCGACAGTGACTGATTTAGGCCACAAAACCCTAATCCTCACAAATAACCCGGCAGCTCTGAAAGATGATGTTACCCGTGTAACCGTATGTCATGGCCAAAAGCTCCAACCCAGAAAAGCATGCATCTCTACCGACGCATCAAACAACAACAACATTCATCTCCACCTAGGGTTCTACAATCGAACCCGACGACGATGTATGATTTCATTTCTTGGCACCTGTGAACCTACAACCCACAAATAAACCCACCGATCAGAAAGATAAGTCTCTCCCATCTCCTTGTCTAAACTGCTCACCACTGACAAAATCTCTAAAAACCCTAACAAACAAAACGGTTAGCACAAAAGCCACTAACAATTCTAGGCAACAAAATAGGTAGTATAACAATAAGCAAAGTAGGTGTGGCGGAGATGAGAAAGACATAAGAGAGATAATGAGAGAGACAGAGAGTCGGTGGAAATGATATATATATATATATATATATATATACACACAAATATAGTACAACCACAAAAACCGACGTACAACCCACAACTGCACAAACAATAAGCAAAGCACTAAGTACAAAACCATAACGCACAAACACTTTGCTATAGTGTTACTTAAATGCCAATTTCCCCCTTAAATAAATAAGTAGGCCACATTTGTTTGGTTTATATTCTATTCTATTTCGTAACAAATTTTCATATTTAATGTTTCCAAGTAAGGTTGGTATATTGTGTTAGACACGACCTGTTAGGACACAAACATGATAAAACATAAACAAGAAACATGTAAACACGAACACGATACGATAATTGATCGTGATATCTTTTTTCAACTGTGAACTTGTTTATAACATGTTAACATGATAAGACACGATATGATCTGTTTAGAAACACTAAAAATATTGTGTTAGACACGACCTGTTAAGACACAAACACGATAAGACATGAACGATATGACCTGTTTAGAAACACGATAAAACACGAACATGAGGGATTTAGGAATGGCCTTTGATGGTGGATGGAGGTAGGTGAGGGATTTAGGGATGGTCTTCACTTCGACGGTGGATGGATGTGGAGAGTCAGTTCTGAATTCTGACTTCTGAGTGAGAGGTGGTCGAGAGATTTAGGTTTAATTTTTTAATAGGCAGGAGGCGTATCTAATTATCAATCTCACATCCAATTTTTTAATTAATAAAAAAATCTTATCATATACTAACGGATACTTAACATGTAAACATGTATTTAACCTGTTTTGAGACAAAAAATTAACATGTCTATTCGTGTCTACCTGTCTAGGAAACGAAATATGTTAAGGTCATACATGAAACCTATTAAGGTTGTGTAGGTTCGTGTCGTATTATCGTGTCCGTATCTAAAATCATGAGCCCTATTTCCGATTGATTAATTGTATAATTGTGGTAACATATATAATACGTTTAAGGATACAACTATATATTTAGAGGAGGTTTTATATAAAAACAGACATATTCCAATGACTAAGAGGTCTCCAAGCCTTTTTTACCCTTTCTTGATTCTGCTATTGCTCGGTTCTTACACGTTTTGTATCCATTGATGGTTAACCAATTTTATTTTTCACTTCAAGCTAAAGATAAATGCTTGGTTAGCCTACCATGAAAACCATAGACAATCCTAATTGTAAACCACTATTTTTTTCATATTTTTTCTGGCATGATTGATGTTCCATTCTTGTTTTTTACTTTGTTTTAACTTTTAATATGGTAAGCATAAATAATTTTATTGGTTATAATAATAACTATAATTATAATTAACGTGTTTCTTATTTTAGGTACGTAAATTCGGAATGCTATGAAGGAGGATTTGACATCAACGAGATTGAACAACTATTCTCAAGCATGGAGTCGAACTACTATGAATGGGCAACCTTCTTTCCCACCCTAGTTATCGACAAAAAGGACTCCGAATCTGTCAAAAAATTCGAAGAATGTTTGAAGAAAATGAACCCCGAGATTGGCCTTTCGGTAGCTAAAACTGTGTTCTTATCAGACCATCGTGACATCCTTGAAAAAGTTGTGATCCCATGCACCATAGTCCAAACAACAAATGATCTTGTGGCACCAATGTCAGTTGTCGAGTATATGACTAGAATGATTAAAGGAGAATCAACGGTTGAGATGATTGACACTGTAGGACACTTTCCTCAACTCACGGCCCCTCTTCAGTTCCTCGAAATCTTTGATCGTGTGATGAACATTTGCTTCTAGGAAATCTTTGCTAGAGTGATGGCATATGTATTTGGGACAAGGGTATTTAGTTTCCATTTAGGGATACTTTTAGTTTTATGCTATGTTAGGTCATTTGCCTATTTGGAAATATAGTGTGTAATCAATGTGTGTGGGTGGTTGGTTTGTAGGTAGATAGATCATATGTTAAGAAGTTCTTGTGGCCATGATACTGTTTGCATTGAATATGTGACTTTTTTAGTCAATGTATACAATTTGTAGAATTTTGTTATAAATGTGTTGTAGTGTTAAACTTGATTTTGTTTTCTAGCAAGTTTTGCCCGTAATTGACGGTTTGCTTTGACAATCTTTCAACCGTTAAATGGGTCCTAAACGAACAAATAGTGAAATAGATTGATTCATATAAGACTTGTATTGTGGTATATATAATGGCGTTTACTTTTTTTAAAAGTCGTAGTTGTATATATGCACTTGAAAGAAAAAATAGGGTGGAGAATGGCCAGTAGCGGATTCAGGAATTTTTTTCACTGGGTTTCTTTTTTAGATGCTCGAATTTCATATGACCGAACATAAAAATATCCGGGTCGGTACATGGGTTCAGTTCGGGTCATTTTAGGGGTTCGGGTCGGTTTAGGTTTCAACAGGTTAAAATTTAGCATCCCTAAAATAACTATAACTAATACGATAATTCTATAAGTATTTAGGAGGTTGTAAGCATTTACATACCTTTAATTGCTGTCTAACTATGGCTTTTACCACAGCAAGATACCAACTCATTCCAGCACAGGTCTTACTTCAATGTGATCCTGCACAAATAACACAAGTAAATAATGCATTAACTTTGAAAGAAAATTGTCATTGCTCTCCTAAAATTAAATATCACAAGTAAATAATGAATCAAATAAAACCACAATTAACAAGAACATGCATTATATTCCACGCCATTTTCAGGCGTTAAACCCGAACACAAGTAAAAAAATATTCTTCTCAAATTTTTAAAATTGAAATGTGACTATTCCCCCACAATAATCGCATCATCTGCATATAGCAAGTGATTTAGCAATGGACCTCCATTCGGTAGACCCACACCAACAAACGCTCTAATATTCGCGGCACGTCGTTTAGTTTTATATCATCGTCGCGACAAGTTAATGATGTAAAAACAATCGAAGCGGAGTACAAAAATACATACAGATTAGTTTATAAGGCAATTCATATAATTTTTTTAACAGAAACTTGCATATAAATACATATAACTTTTATGAAACTGTTTTGACAATTTAGCCTCCTCTAACACATTTCTATTGCCTATAATTGTAAACAACAATCCTAAAATTAATTATTATCTCTTGATTGCACACATTAAGCAATCACAACACTTGAAAAATAAAAAACTATCTTGATGCTCTAGATACATTCAGAAGTAAGGTTGCAGGGCAGGAGGAGGCGGCAGGGGAGGAGCAAGGTTGTAGGGTTCTTTTACTAGATTGTTTCATTGAGTTTGAGTTTTCAAAGAAAGGTGTAGGGGTGTTAATAGGAGAAGTCAGAAAAAGGGTAGTGGGTTTGGGTATAAAAGTATAAACCCTAGGTTTGAAGTAAAAAAAAAACAAAAAAACAAAGTAGGCGCCTGGAAACAAACGAACCAGGACTTCTTGTATTTTAGGGAGGGTTTCAACCACTAGAGCACTCTTAGATTTTATTAATGGGTTCCTTAAATAAAATCTGTATGGGTTCCTACCAGTTTTTTGTACATATGAGTTCCTGGAAACCCAAACCCGAAGCCCTAGATCCGCCCCTGAAAATGGCTTCTCACAACCAAAAGGTTGAGCATTCTGGCCTTGTCCAAGGGATTATGGAAAAATGTATGTTAGAGAAAAAGGAAAAATTATAGTAACCTTCAAAACGACCATAACTTATATATGGAAAACCCCTAATTTTTTTCTTTTTTCGAAGGCCTTGGGAACTGTAAAGGGTTTCCCTTGTGGTCAGTAACGTGTTGTTAATTATTTTGCACTGACATGGTCCCTTGCGGACTGTAAGGGGTTCCCTTATGATCCGTAAGGCTTTCAAAAAAGCAATTTTTTTCTCAAAATCTTGTTTTTTTCGACACGCCTTTCTATGAACTCTTCAATAGCTATTCATATTCTTGCACTAATCACTTGATTTTCCATCATTTTCTACATAATTCATCAATCTATCATATCATGGTGATAGCAATACAATAATTCATCAAAACGGAGGAAATTTAAGCAATAATATATGTGTAAAATTGACATGTTGCAAAACATCTCTTATTCGATGTGTTTTGTATATTTATTTTTTAGTTTTTTATTCATTCGAGTTGTTTTTATTATGTATTTATTATTTTAATTATTTTATAGGTGTTCATGAGATATGAGCTTAAAACATTGAACAATAATCAAGACACAAATAACCAGGTTTGAGCAAGAATTAAAAGAGGCAAACAATAATAATAATAATAATAATAATAATAATAATAATAATAATAATAATAATAATAATATTAATAATAATAATAAGAAATGAAAAAGAAAAAATATATAATAATGATACATGAAAACTCACGTGAATTCAAAAGAAATTAGGAAAAAAAGAATAATAATGACCTTCAATTAAAAAGAGAGAGAGAGAGAATAAAGTCCAAGAGGCAGGTCAAGCCCACGTGAAAATAGAAAGGACTTGGGCCTTCTGCTGGCTTTTGCGGCCCACGAACAGAATGGCCCAACAGAATGTAAACATCACGGCTTCAAGATGATCAAGGAATTAAAGTACAGAATCGAGTTTTACATGTGTTTTGGTTAATATTTTATCATTGTTTTAAAAATATTATTTCCATGATTTTATTTTTATTTGAACCTATGTTTTTATTAATTTTCGTACCATGTGTTGCTTAACATTAGGTTTTCGACGATGACTGCTTGATTTAAGTTTCTGTTTTGGTTTTTGGATTAATTTGTAAGTCCATATATTAAAGTAAAGACTCATTAATTATTGTTATGATGTGTGTACCCTTTCAACTAATTTAAATATTTAGTGTTACATAATTATGTTAGTAAATCTCTTTCATGTTTGGATGATTATTAGAGTTGCATGCTTTGTGCTAGTAACTTATTTTATGGTTTTGCCGACGAAATATGTAGGAGCATTAATTGGGAGTTTACAAGTAATTAGTGTTCTTTCTATTCTTGAGACATGGAGGTGATAGGTAGTCAGATTTGTCTAGATCTTAGGTGTCGGGTAAAGGTGAACCCGGGAGAAGATCCTCACCTAGTGCATCTTGGATTCCTGCTTATATGTGTCACAGTGAGAGTTAGTGAGTTACTTATTGTACTTTAGGGTGTCTTGGGATTGGGAAGTTAGAAATCCAAGTCA
This sequence comes from Ambrosia artemisiifolia, assembly GCA_032199755.1. Classification (NCBI taxonomy): domain Eukaryota; kingdom Viridiplantae; phylum Streptophyta; class Magnoliopsida; order Asterales; family Asteraceae; genus Ambrosia; species Ambrosia artemisiifolia. The sequence goes on along the minus strand of CM063513.1, from coordinate 24,817,930 downwards.
ATCTAACAATTACTTTAATATAGTCATAGAGGCGAGAGTAAATTTTATCCCTCAGATATTGTTGCCGGAATGCCGGCAATTCTAGGTTTTTCATATGCTAAAAGCGGCGATGTGGGTTTCGATTAGAAAGTTGAAATACAGGCGTAGGAGATAGTGAGGCGGTTGCGGTGGTGATTCTCGTGTTTAGGGGTGAGCAATGGTTTTGACCCGTCAAAAATCGAACCACCATATGTAGTTTCGATTCGGATCCTATGTGGGTATATGGTTCTTGGACCCATTTGGTTCTGGTAAAACCATTTGACTTGGAATGGGATAAACAAAGATATTTATCAAACTGTTTTGATCAAATTGTTTTATCAAAACCATAGTTTCTTCCGTTGATGATTGATTACCCCCATTATGAGTTTCACTTAACTTATATTTATTAAATATATCTTTTTATCTTTATTCAAGTTCATTGAATTTATTGTCCCGATTCCCGATCATTAGCCCGTGTCACCGCACGTCATGATCCTTAAATAAGTATATATCACTTTATATATTTATTAACTTTGAATAATTTTTCCATCTCTTTTACCCTTCGAATTATATTAGCAAGTACCGATTCGATACCAGTATAGTGATATTTTTCTTTATTGTGAAGAACCAGACCAGTACTATTCTAACATCGGCACCAGTGTCATATTCGTTTTTATAGTTTTCTCAATTTAACAGTATAAGATCCATCGGAATTGAATTATATTAGCAAGTACCGGTACGGTACAAGTATAGTGATATTTTTCTTTATTTTGAAGAATTGAACCAGTACTTTCTTAATATTAGTACCGTTAGCGTATTCATTTCTATTTCCCATGGAAACGGGCGGGATATTTGCTATAGAATGTATCGGCACTCGGAACTGTAACGAACTGATACCCACATAATTACCGTCGAATCGCCCGAAGGAATGTGGATAAATCGTTGCCAATAGTACTACTAAACACTCATTCACAACAAATGCATCCCGTCGCGAAGCGCGAGGCAACGAACACCCTAGTTAAGGTAATTTGATAAAACACAATTATTTAAATAAGAAAAAATTGGAGGAATTAAAGTGTAATTAAGACGAAAGAAGTAAGGTGTACAACTGTTTGAAAACTAATTTACCCTTATTTTTAAGTTGTACCTTATGAATTAAAAGAAAAAAGTTGTATTTTAATATATATATATATATATATATATATATATATAGTATATATATATATATAGATAACGATGAAAAATCAAAGATGGTAAAATATAAAAAAAATTATTTACTTATTTAGATATGAAAATAATAACAGCATTGACATTAGGTTACCTGTATTTTTGTGAGTGAATCTCTCATATTTTAGTATAGGGTTGTGAGCAGAGAAGATAAGGAACCTACTATTTATCGTATATTTTGAAATACATGGGAGGAACTCAGAATTCCTAGATTTAGTTTTTGAAGGGATAGGGAGCCTAATCCAGGCGGAAGAGGCGTCCCTATCCCCATAAGTCAGCTCCCTCGCGCCAGTCAGCGGCGCGAGGAAGCAGCGGCGCGGCGCAACCAGCAGTATATACAAGAGGGCGCACAAGGATAGCAACTGATAAGCAACATCAACATCTGATAAGCGCGTACCGTCACGCGCGGAATCTTCCCTTGACAACCATCGTACAAAGAACAGAAGACAACAAAAGGAAGATTCACAAAGATCACTGACAGTGTACGCGCCAATGGTAAAGCGACAGGTGGCAAAAGTGGTCCAACAACTACAAGACAAGGACAGCAGCATGGCTGCAGCCATGCTTCCACCATACCAGCGTCTACAGTGACAGCAGACATCCCTTACTGCTGACAGGAGCATGGTCAACGACTGTAGCAAGGACAGGTGCGCCGTCTGCCAACCACAGCGTGCCACGTGTCCGCCTCGGGCAACAACCATGCTGCCAGAGTGACGTCATGAACAGTGCACATGTTCTCCCGCCAATTCCAGGGAGGACCTTGGACTTGGGCCTGGACCAAGCCCAATAAAGAATGGCTACTCATGGGCCCATCAATCAAGCCCATGAGTTCTCCTATAAATACAAGGAGACCTCTCCTTGCCAAGGGGTCTGAAAATAGTTACTTGTAGCCTAGAGCATCCTCACTTGTACTCTTTGTGTTCTCACATTAATAATATTATCGGCTACTTACAGTGGACGTAGGTCATTACTCGACCGAACCACTTACATCTTGTGTTCTTACTCACTTTCACCACACACACACTTGTATTATCATTAAACGGGTTTGACCACACGGTTTGGGTAAAGGATTAACCCTGACGAATATAGGTATTAACCCCACGTAGATTATACGTAATCTCCGTGATACTTATTGTTTCTTCAAAGTGGTTATGAGAAATGATAAAGAAAGAGTAATAATAAAGATATTAAGAAGTGTTATTTAATTAAACATGAGAGAGAAAACATATGAATTTTTAGTGTAATATGTAAATTGGAATAAGACCCTATTATGATTTATGAAGCACTAAGTCAATAATGTCAAATTAGCATTTGAAATACCGAAACCGCCAATCTCTTTATGGTGGAGTGGCACCCTCCTTGTTTTCCTCATGGGAGGTGTGGAGTTCGAGACCTACCGGCATCAAAAACATTGTTGATAGGCCGGGTTTTACTGAAGTGGGCTTTCGGGCGGCGGGTTTTCCCTGGGAATTTGTTTAAAAATACTGGTAGACCCAGGTTACTCTCAGAGTACCCCTTTGTTCAGTGGGTACTTCGAGATCCGAAATTTCGGATAGTCAATATTGGAATTTGAATCCGAAATTTTGGATATCCGAAATTCTGATAATCCGAAACTTAAAAAAAAATAAAATAAAATAAAATAATGTTCTCATCCAGTGTTGTAAAACTCGGCCAACTCGGCCGAGTACTCGGCGAGGAATCGCTCCTCGGAGGTGAGGCCCCGAGTTTTCCCTACTCTGCTGATTGTTGTTGCCCGTCGCCGCTGTCCACAGGGGTGTCACCCATGGTCGTTTGACAGCTGGTGGAGAGATGGGGAAGGGTCGCCGACCTATGGTGGCTCGGGTGGTGGTCGGCGATGGTATGGAATGGGGAGTCGGGTGGTGGTTGGTGGCTGCGCTTAGGGTGAGAGAGAAGAGGTTAAATGTGGTGGTGAATATCTCTTGTATATTGTATGTGTGAGTATATTTACGTGAAGAAGCAAAGAAAGAAGGGAGGAGAAGAAAGGTAAGATGGGGGCTAGGGTTTTGGTGAAGAAGATAAGAAGGAGAAGGAAGAAAGAAATGAGGGGGAAGATGGAGAATGAGATGTTTTTAAAGCTAGGGTTTGGTATGTGTAAGTTAGGTGGGAGTTATTGCTTAAACGAACCCGTTTTACAAACGACACTCGTTTGTTCTCATTGTTTGCTTAACCACTAAATTAATTATTTCCCGTTATTTATTCATATAAACCGACATAAAACGAGTATTTAGACTATACATTTGTTATATGTGTTTATAGTCGTGTTTAAAATTTATAAGGATAAATAATAATAATAATAATAATAATAATAATAATAATAAGAATAATAATAATAATAATTATGATTTTTGAAATAGCGAGGCGTTACATCGGGTCGCCTCATGCTTTTTAAGCCCAACTTTTTTATGTTATCACCTGATAAAAAAGAAGGCTAAAAATGTACACGTCATTGGTTATAGGATGTGCTCAATGGCGGTTTTCTGTTTCTCTAGCAGAGGTATGAGACTCAAATACAACTTATGGAGACCTCCACGGGACGTGGTTTTCTGTTTTTTGCTCTCCACGTCCCGTGGAGGCCTTCACGGGATGTAGAGGGGATGTCCAAATAAAAACCCTTGATGTTTGGATAACCGGGGCCAATAGGAACCAGTGATTTATATTTTCTAGTGGGTTCCTTCCCTTCAATTTTTATATAAAAACAAAGAAAAAGTTAGGTTTAAATTTTTAAAATTCATTTTTTATTATTTTTGCTTTTGTCTTCAAACCCCACAATTTTTTTATTTATATTTCTATATTTATACTTTATTAATTTCATTTTTTTCTTCAAACTCCACACATATTGAGCTGTGTTGCAAGGACAAAACTTTATGTGTACTAACCAACTTTAGCTTCAAAAATTCTATTGTTAATATATTAGTAGTTTTCAACACACAAGTAATGATAGACTAGTAGGGTGCCCGCGCGATGCGGCGGGAAAACATAATAGTATAACACTTAACTTGGTCATTTTAGGGGTATTGATAGGGCGTTTCAGGGGTGTCGGTTTTGAGCCATAAACGTAAACTAAACAAAATCTTTGGTTAAGATATTTCAACTATTCAATTTGGATTATTTTGCTTCGTTAAATGGTTATCAGCATTGGGTGAGTTAAGTTTTGGTTTGTACCCATTGTTTTTTGATTTATTTACAAAAGTGTTTTTTATTTGATAAATTAATATATCATTTTTTTGTTTCAGTTGAAGAGTTGTTGACTTTTGTATGGGATACACGTAAATTGGTTTGTGATGTTTTGAATATACAGAAGGTCCAATACCATCTTCTTTTTAGATCACATATTAGTTTTCATGATGTATACATCGGTGCATTTTGTTGGTTATACACACTACCACCTTGTAATCTACTGAATACAATTTTTATACAAACATATTGTTGGTTTCCACTTTTAAATTGTCCTCTTATATTATTTCATCCAACGGAAGCCAATTTCTAACAGGAAAAATGGTACTATCATAAGTTCCTTGTATTTATGCACATTGAGCTTATATATTTTGTATAAACTTGTTATAAATAAAGATGGCGCAACTGTGATGCCTTCTTTTCTCTTCAAATACGCGAGTCCATCTTTGCTTGTATGGTCCATTCTTTTGAGAAAACTTTTCGTCATAATTAAATACAGTTGGATGAACCAAGGAAAAAATATGACCATGTAAGCAATAAAATAAGGCTACAATAAAGAAGACCTACGTTTGTATTCCTATACAATTTAAATTTGGTCTCTTGTTTCTAGCCACTGGCTTTGGCTTCTCTATTATAAGGCAGTGAAGATTAAGCTTCTTGATTACAAACAGATTTTGGTTCTCAAAAGGTCAGGTGAAGGAACTTAGAAAAACTTGCTTACAAACCAGAATGTGTAAGTGATGTCAAAAGTATTTTAGTACTGAAAAATATTGGTTTTCTAAAAGCATAAAGTTCGTGATTACATTAGCATATTAACAAATTATTGAAAATGGGGCAAAATGTGGCCTAACCCAACCAGACTCGTTTTGATCTGTATTTACAGTCACTTGTTTGACCCGAACCCATTTCGATATGTTACCCTCTGCTCATGTTCAACCAACAAAGGATGATCAACATACATCAACTTTTGGGCCATAATTTAATTATAATACCTTATGAACCATATAGTATACCTACAATCTCACAAAACCTTACATTTGTAGAATTGTAAATAAAACATAATTCAACTAATGCAAAAATATCTAATGAGTAAAACAAATGTTCACATGAATGTTATTCTGCAATCAAATTACATATAGATGTTCACATAATTGAAATATGAATTGCTAAAAGTATAACTCCAAGCATGGAAGGCTAATTCGAGATCAAATGAATCAAAATAGTAGTTAAAAAGAGTCCCGATGATAAGATCTCCCGAAGAAACCAATTAACTATTCCGGTATAATCATGAAAAAATTCTATGAAATCTGATGGGCAGATGATTCCCCACCCCAAAAGGAGAACTACAATAAAACAATAAAATGTATAATCAATGTTAGATATTATAGCTAGTAGACATATTAACTCTATCATCAGAAAAACAAGAAAATGCTCTAATACATAAAGTTTGATTGCGGTACAGATTTACTGACTTGCACAAATCTTCATCAATGTTGGCTATGGGCTCCTAAAAAAGGTTTAGCAACAAATATTACTCTAAAAACAATCAAAAGCTACATAGTCAGATCATGACTTATATTAACTTGCATTAAATTGATTAATGATTACCTGTAAAATACACCACCCCGTCGTTTTATGTAGGTAGTAATCAAACAAGATGAGGATATGAAGAGGCCTTGCAATGCATTTACCATTTATTAGATACTATTATATCATGTAATTAAATAATTGTATTTTATTAATTCATTAATCAATTTAATGTTGATGTAAAAAAAAGACAACTTTACCCTTTTACTAACTTTATTAAGGTGTTATACTATATGCATAAAATATAGTATTTACTTAAATTTGGTTGGTATCCTTCCTAAATGCTTTATAATACTAGTGGTAATGCCCGCGCGTTGCCGCGGGTAGTTGTGTGTTTTTGGCACACGTTGCGTGGTACCCGGCTTGTTAATACTTTCAATGTGACATTTAAATAGATTCATGTAACGTAATGGTACATGTGATAGTATGATATTATGTTGGTGAAATAAGATATGATTGTCAAGTTTTTTAAAGGATCTACGAAATTGAGTGACACATGATCACGGTTAATGGGTAGTTCCCGAGACCGACCCTGGAAATAAACAATGGCAATACTTTAGCGACACATGTTATAAATAAAGCTAGATATAATGTCATCATTCACTGATATACAACCATCTGATCCTCATATATAACTATATTATTATTATATTAATAGCGTTTTATGTTTGTGATTTTTAAGGCAAGGTGTTAGACAAGTGATGACAGCATGGGCAGACGGACCAGAGTTCATCACACAATGTCCGATTAAACCATAAACCAAGAGGGAGTTGAGCGTACTTGTTCACAATTTCGGGTCAGGAGGAACATTGTGGCAGCATACACATAGCTCATGGGTTCGAGCCACGGTTTATGGTGCCATTGTCATTCACCCACAACAAGGATACTCTTACTTGTTCCCTAAGCCGCACCGTGAATCGCTCATTATTCGTGGTATAAAGTTTATTTACAGAGAAAATGTACATGTAGCAAAACTTCAAAATTTTACATACATGATCTATATAAGTGTTCTAGCAAAGGTTTGCTTCTACAAAATATATTGACTTTCAACTACTTTGATGATAATGCTAAGAAAATGATTTTATGTTTTTTTAATATACAGAGTCAAAGTACCCATCCATCCGAGAGGGAAATAGTCTAATTCGGGTGACTAATGTTGCCTTAAATCAATATTTTTCACCAATGCTAACCACAAACTTACAACAAACTTACCGTCTATGTTAAACCCTTCACCACCAGAGTCCTCATGCTTGGGTAGGCCGGGTCAAACCATGATGTCCTCATGCAAACCTACAAGCCAACATGCCGTTACTACAATGTTGCACGAGCTTAAGCTAGTGTACAAGGTGCACCATTCGACAACACCACCACCACCGTCATTTTGGAGTACAATTCCGCAACTTCAAAGCCAATTATGCTGACTCTCCTAGCATATCAAGGACAGCCACCGCATAGACCACCAGCTTCAAAAAGCCTTAGACAACCCATTGCGACGGTTGAAATTGACCACAAAACCCGTGCTAGAAATTGTCAGGTCCCTACTCGTGGTAGCCTACTCATGAGACCAAGGTCTTGTGGCAGCCTACTCGTAGGACCAAGGTCGACAAGTTAACATATGACTCAAGGGTTCATATTGTGTTGTAAGGAATAGACATCTTTACAGCTGAGAACCACCCCATTTTGCATTTAATAATTTACTAACAAAGTTGATGTGCTGGTTTTGGCCTAAAAACAAAATCAGTAAACAAGCGGGCGCGATGTTACTGACAATAAGATAACGCTTTTGAATTAGATCTAAAATTTAAAATTAAAGTACATGAAATGTTCAGTTCTTAAGTAGTAGAAATTACACCACTTGGTCCAGAAGGTTTGAGTTTGATGCTTTACAACAGATATTAAAAGCAAGTGTTAAAAATGAGATAAAATAAGCTCTAACAATATTGAACTAAACGATTGTATTATTGATCTTCAACATTACATGCATCCTCCTCAATCTAACTCCTAAAGGAGGTTTGGTTCATGAACAGGGTTGAGTTCTGTTGTATCGGATGCAAATATTATACACAAATGGGTTTTGAGTCCACTTGCATCCGAACTCTATATGATATCTTCTAATTCATCAGGTACATGTAATTTCTCAATGGCAGCCTGTAAAGTAATAAAAGATATAATAAAACCTAATAAATCATTTTATCTAATATATTATTTTCTAAAGATACCATATTTGTATTAATCAAATAACTTACTTTCGGTGAGCATATTCAACTCAAAACAAAGTGTTTTGAGTCAACTGACCGCTACCCAACCTGTTTGACCCGCCCATTTTACCACCTCAGCAATTAAACGAGCAAGAGAAGAGAAATTGACCTTGATAGTAGCCACATCAGTTGCAGAAGGCTTCAAATCCAAAGCTAGACCGAAATGAAGCATGGCCATGTTTATATATCTTTTGCCTAGGTGTATATGGGGTATACCCGCGCGCGTTTCGGCTTGTTAAACCGAATCATTTCTGGTTTTAATAACATGTACGTTTGCGCTACCGAATCATTTCTGGTTTAAAATGCAGCCATTTTGCCTTCAGACACTTATAGTCAATCAACTATTTCTTTAGAAATTTGAGCATTTGATGTCTCACCCACTTGATTGTCCCCATGGCTTCAACCTGGGGCAAGTTTATGTCGATGTCAGTGTCTATCCTTTTCATTAGCAACTGCACATGCTTGCGACCCACTACAAAGAAAAAAAAAACGCAGCAAGTAATTTACATTACGATTAAAACAGCCCACTCAAATGCATATCAAGTCTAATAAGATATAACTAATTTAAATTGATGAGGCCTGTAAAGTCTGATGTTAGTTGTGTTTCAAAAAGTATTTCTCTAATTTGTAAGGTTGCCAATGAGCTAATTTCCTTTGTCTCCACATATAGTTACAAGATGCTACATTACTCTATGATGGGCAAGGCTGGTTACAAACCTACATCATGTTTCCTAATAGTAGCATAGTGAGTTATAAAATTCAAGTATACCCTCGGACCAAAGCTATAAGACCTTTCATTATGGTGATAATAGTTGTTAGGCATTTTGTAAAGATATGAAGTTGCAAGCGTGTCCACCATATACACACACACGATCTCCTTTTTATACCTTTGCACGCGTCTCCATCAGGTCATATTTCTCTGCTTCATCCTGCCACAACTTATAACACAACTTTCAATGTCATGTTCCTATTTGACCCGTAGTCGCCATGAGCATAAGTGAGACCATTGTGTTTGCAAACTATTTTTAGGCAATCCGAACGTTCTTGAAATATAATACCTGCCATCTCAGGATCAATATCCTTACCAACTTGAAAGTTGAATACTTAGATATAAGTGCTAGCATATCAGATAAGTGTCGAACAACTATTTAAAAGGAAACAAAAAAGAACCAACCAAGGTGACAATCACCATGGTCAGGGGGTCTCATCAACATGGCGACAATGGATGCCTAAATAATTGAGACCATTGCAAACATGTTGCAAACCTTTTGCAAACTAATTTTTTAGGCAATATTTATGTGGTGATGATATCTAAATAACATAATATTTATAAACCAGATATAAACTAAAACAATATATATTGCATAGTTGAAAAATCTTATCGGTAAGAAAGATAGTTTAAGAAATAAACAATATAGGATTGCCAAAAAAAGACATTCACATCTTCACTCTTGGATGTGGTATCCATATTGTGCAATTCATTTTCTACTAACCCGCACATCCAATAAGTATGCATAGTAATCAATCAAAGAGATCATTTGACTGAAAGAATAGTCAAATATTATATGATCAAAACAAAAAATAATAAAAAATCAAGAAACAAAATTAGACAATCAAAATCCAAACCGTATTCAACACAATCAAAATTGGCCTAATAAGAAACCTTATTTTTGTTGTTAAACTCAAGACAATAAAAAAGAGCCAAAAAACCTAGAATAAAAGAAACAACCTAACCGGAATAGCCGGAATCTTCGCCTTGTCGAATCTTAACACTCACCGTAGATGTTGATCCAAAGTTTCGGTTTTAAATAACTTGCGACCCGGTTGACCCAACCAACGCGTTTTACTTGCTCAATGCACTTGACCCATTTTCTTTTAATCAAATATGTTAGCTTAACCCATTGACCATTTTCTACACGAACAACCACAAACGAAACCGTAAACGTATACAATTAGGTCAGCTTCCTTCCTTCCAATCAATCCAAATTTATAATAACAAATACAAAATCTGAAATGATGTAAACTAAATAGATTGATAAACTCACAATAAACTCGATGTCACAATGATCGGAGCTCCATAAAATACCATGATCGACGACAAGTGAATCGGTGGTAACATGGCTGGTAACGGTGGGATAAACTTTACTGGTAGGCAAGGAAACCAATTGTTTCCGTAACATTAAAAAAGCAAGTCTAATCACAATAACAAGCATCATTAAACAGCAATCAAAATCAAATTAGAGGGATGAAGAAGGGAACCTGATATGCAGACAGATTGGTGGGTGACTGATCTCCATGGAGGTGATCTTAATACTGATGGAAAGAAACGTTGGGAACAATCAGTTACAAAAATAATTAAATAAAGGTTGATGACACTAAATAACATTGAATATGGTGATAATGAAGAGGTCGTGAACTGAAGAAGCGATGGTCGATTGATTTTCAAGGGCAGTGAGGGAATAGATTGTAAGGATGTGAGTATGGGGTTGAGATAAATTTACAAGAATACCCTCCTAAGTGTCTTAATTGTCACTAACATCCCCATAATACCCTTAAACTTCTTGCTTAAATATATTGTACATGGTGCTTGTTAAGTTGTACGGAGGTGAAAATGACCATGTTGGCCATCACTCCTCCTTAATAAGATAATATAGATAGTATAGATATGTTTCTTCGTAAAGAAGGAGAGAGAAAAAGAAGAGACATTATTATGAGAAAAAGACTGGACCTTTCTTTGGTGGGTATTCAGATGTAGGGGTGTTCATCGGATCGGATTATTCGGATTTTGAAATTTTAGGAGCCTATCCGAATCCGAATAATCCGAATGGATATCCGAATAATCCAAATTAAACCAACAACAATTTTTCAATTTTTTTATTTTTCCTAATTTATGGTTCCTAACATTTTATTAATTTGAATTCAATAAACATACAAAAGCGAAAATAGAGATTAGTCTTAAACACAAATACAAAGTTCAAACTTCTAAATATAGTCTTCAAAACGTAAATTTAAACACAAAATCAAACTTTAAAACATAGTCTTGAACACAAAATCAAGCATCACGAAACGTGACACTAACTAGTCCATATAGATGAACGATGTTGAAGAATTATGGTTTAGTATTGGCCTCATGCCTCATGAGTTGAACTAATTTTAAAACAATTGGTCATTCCCTTACTAAAACTCAATTGAAGCTTATTTGGGTTATTCGGTTATCCGAATAATCCGAGTAAACCGAATAATTTAATTGTGAAATCCGAATCAGATCCGTAATCCGAATAAGTAATTCGGATTCGGATCGGATCCATCCGAATATCCGAATAAGAATTCGGATCGTTTTTTTTTCGGTTCGAATTTTTTTGGATTTCGGATTTTTTGAACACCCCTATTCAGATGTTACCTTGATACGATACCTTTGATCTTCTTCTTTTTTTTTTTTTTTGAACGGCGCCTTTTGTCGTCTTCTTCTTCTTAAGTCTTCCCTTTTTAGACTCATTTAGTAAAACATATTGTTTTTCTTGTATACAGGACGCCCGCTTTAATTAAGCGGGGTATCATCATCCGCCATGATGATCTCACTCTCCGGATCTGACCTCTCGTGGTCAGACGGATCCACCCGCGCCTCGTCAACTGGGGCCTCTAGAATAGGAGTAGAAATAAGAATATTAGAAACTAGACGCGACTTATGAAGTCTAATAAAGGCGTGAGATCAACATTCCCATTTTCAGACAATTAGTATCCCTTTCGGAAATCCTAACATGACAACTATACGGGAAAGCTAACATGATAACACACATTAACCACCTCAAATGGTTCATTAGCGAGCAGCTGATATAATCTCATGCAAATCTTCTTAAGATAAGTTAGTCATTTGTTAAGAGTTTTCAACCTCACTAATCAAGGAAAGCAATACTAAAAACACAATACGACCACCGAGACTAGCATAAAGTAGACCATATCACAACGTATTTCATTTTACCAACTTTGAACACAAATCTACTAAGATCGCCATTTTAACCAAAATAACTCACAAAGATCAACAACCGTGTCAAAGATCAGTAACAACACCATTAAGCTTTTTAAACCCTTTTACGTGCCGATAAGCATTTCTAATCATTATTCGACTGACTTTAACCAAAACAGTACCCATTTCCAGTTTCATGGTGTAAACATATTAACAAGTTAACTAGTCTACTACCGAACGATTAACCGGACGGTTTTTCAACATGTATCCGACTAACACAAACAATAATCATCAAAGCCATTCAAACATAACTAGAAATCCAACAACAATGAAACATGGTTGCAATATGATCATCAAGATTCAAACATGAAAGACACCAAATTCATACAAAACATGATTAAACATACAAACGATTGTTTTAGCTACTAACTATTACTTGTTTTTACCTGTAGGTTACAATCTATAACATAAACATCACATTCAGGCTAATATAAACTGATTTGAACAATATATAAGTTTAAAGATCAAACCATAAAATGCCTAATGTGATGTAGGGGTGTTCAGAATTCGATTCGAATTCGAAAAATTCGAAATCCACTTAGTTCGATTCGATTACCAAAAATTCGATTCGATTATTAAGAATTCGAATTCGATTCAATTCAAATTCGAGTCCAATAAATCGAATACGAATTTATGATTTTAAATTCGATTCGATTCGAAATTCGAATAAAAACTGTACATGTATATTTTTTTAAATATATATATATATATACACATACACATTATTATATACACAAATATACACATTGAAAAAAAGAACTTCTAAATTTTGGTCAAAATCTAAGAATCCTAGTCTATACAACTTTACCATAACCATATTTTACATATTTACCTTATAGATCATAAAACTCTAATTAAATTTACTCTCTACTATTTTTACTATTCCTGTTTTTGACATATTGTTGTTTATCAATTTTGTATATTTGTATTTTATTCTTAAAAATAATGAGTTTATGTTAGTTTTAAAACTAAAAGTAAAACAATTTATTATTTGTGGTAAATTTGAACTAAATCGAATTTATTCGAATTCGATTCGAATTCGAGTTTCTTATTCGAATCGAATAAATTGAATTTTAAGCGAATACGAATCGAATACGAATTCAGGTAAAAATATTAAAAATTCGAGAAATTCGATTCGAATAATTCGAAAATTCGTTATTCGATTCGTTGAACACCCCTAATGTGATGGATTGGATGATGATAGTTGATCCTGATCACCTACCGAGCTTGTTATACGGCTTCTCAGCAGCTTCCACAGGTCCAGAAATCGCCCAGAAAATACCCAATGCTGAATACAATGAGTTCTGCTCTGTTTTAAAGGGTCTGAGAAGAGTGAACAGTCGTTCACTTAGACTGAACGGCCGTTCACTTAGACTGAACGGCCGTTCACATGTCAAGTTGGTCGAAAAAGTCGTCTGTGCAGTGACGTAGGCTTCTAGAATGTTGCTGATAATATCTAACAATGTGAACGGCCGTTCACATAAACTGAATGGCCGTTCAGAATGAACAGTCTTCAATTCTCGCGCAAAAACCTTCGTTTTTCTTCGGGTTTACTTTCGGGACATCATTTAAGACAAGTAATCATAAAGATACCAAAATAAGTACCAATTGCTCGTGTACAAGGTCAAAAACGTATATAAACGGGAGTTAAACGGGGACTTTTATATGTATAAATTAACGTATATCACCAAGTCTAGCATACAGTTCACATATTGCATATACAAGTCCGAACACGTATTATCAGGTTTCTAGACATGTCACGGGGTTCCCAATATGTTCCTAGGTGTCAAATCATGTTTCGAGATCTCAAAATATACTTACGGCAACAAACACATGACTAGGCATCAAAACACGTGACTAGGAATCAAATTGGCCATTAGGAACCCTAATGACAACCTCTACAGGCGACTAGGGGCCTACTCGCCCCCTACAGGTGGTGATTAGCACCCTACTTGCCCCCTGGACAGGTGAGTAGGAATCCTAGTCACCCCCTGCAGATCAGGAGCCACTTTTCGCGCGTCTGACCATCCAAATCAGATCCGAAACATGTAAAAATACCGAACATCAATCCAAAATCATCAAGTAACATATCCTAAATGAAAACCCCCAATTTATCATCAGTCTATCACCCTAATTGCAAGCATTTACCAAAATGGAATAATATTATGAAAACATCACATCAAAGCATGCATAACTTACCCTAAATGGCAAATAATCAGATATCATCACATAATCACGTTGCAAATCATCATCTTATACATCATTCTAGTATAAACCCTAACATCATACAATCATCAAATCACTTCATAACATCCTAAATCCTCATAAATCACTCAAACGGGTCAAAATGCATATTATCATCAAAGCATATCAAACAACCTTCAAACTCTTAGATTATCATCCTAACAACTTATCCATATCAGTAAAACATTACACACACAAGAATCCCCATGTTTTAATCATAAAAATATGTTCTTTGCATGAATCATTAACATGTAATCATATAAAGGATTAGACTTGTTTTAAAACTGTTTTTCAAATGTTTTCAAAGACACAAACTTCACAAAGCCAGGTCTGGACCTTTAGGGATCAAAATAACAACATGATAGAAGCTTAGGATGGATAACACACCTTAGATTTTGCTAAAGAGGATGTGTAAAGCTTGGAAATGGTAGTTTTTTGAGCAAAAACGAGTTCCAGAGGTTAAGTATGGTGTGAGAGAGGTTTGGGGTGAGTTAGGGTTTCAAAAATGATGATTCACAAGTCAAGTATGGTATTTATAGCTGTTTCTAGTCGTTTCTGATGTTACATGCTAGTAAGAACTGCAGGTGGCCATTAGGAATCCTAATGGCTACCTTTACAGGCGAGTAGGGGCATACTCGCCCCTACAGGTAGCGAGTAGCATCCTAATCGCCCCTGCAGGTGGGCATTAGGAATCCTAATCGTCCCCTGCAGGCTGTTGTGAGTTTCCGGCGCGTCAGACACTATTTTAACACATATAAGCACATATTCACATACCGACAAGTTATATATTGATTATAAACACATAATACTTGATAACTAACACGTTCACATTCATTCACCAATCCCCGGGTCTCGAGACTTGCGTGTGTGCATTAAATATGGCGATTCTACAAATCACCCATCCTTGTACACATAGTTATGGACCGACCCCCGATGATCCCTTGGACCATCGTAACAACTCCCGATGATTCCCCGAACCATCATAACGACTCGACTGACCCATTTAAGTATAATGTATGCATGACTCGCTAAGGTAGACTTACTAGTTTGACAAAAGTTACTAACCTGAGTTTGCCGAGTGTCACAGTAAAATATATATAAAAAAGTTATTTACTTATTTAGATATGAAAATAATAAGATCATTGACATTAGGTTACCTGTATTTTTGTTAGTGAATCTCTCATATTTTAGTATGGGGTTGTGAGCAGAGGAGATGAGGAACCTTACTATTTATTGGTATATTTTGAAATATATGGGAGGAACTCAGTATTCCTACATTTTATTTTTAATATTTGTTCAAAGTGGTTGTGAGTAATGATAAAGAAAAAGTAATAATAAAGATATTAAGAAGTATGAATTTTTAGATATGTAAATTGGAACAAGACCCTATTATTATTTATGAAGCAATAAGTCAATAATGTCAAATTGGCATTTGAAATACTAATACCGCCAATCCTCTTATGGTGGAGTGGCATCCTTTTTGTTTTCCTCATGGAAGGTGGGGAATTCGAGTCCTATCGGCACCAAAAATATTGTTGGTGGGCCGGGTTTTACTGAAGTGGGCTTTTGGGCGGCGGATTTTCCCCGGGAACTGGTGTGAAATTACCGGTGGACCCGGGTTACTCTTAGAGTAAGCCTTTGTTCAGTGGGTACTTCGAGAGTGCTCGTGATTGATTTATTGGTCATTAAAAATACCAAAACCATTAATCACCTAAATTTTAAAACCCAATGGTAATGGTAATGGTAAAACTATGTGTTGTGGGTAGAGGTGAGTGATGGCTTTATCCTCTAATATTAAGCCACGTAAGCGCTGACATGGCTGAGGTGAGCAACAGCTTTATCCATTTTTTAAAGAAATAAATTAAACCAAATTAACGAACGTTTTATTATCTTTCCAACGAGTACCATAGTGCTATATAAAAAACGGAGAAAAAATGACTATTTTTTGTGGGGTTTCGTTCATACATGATAAAAAAACACAACGTGTTCAGGTTAATCATTAATCATGTTTTTTCTTTTAAACCAGATTCTTATCTATGATGTTGAAATTCAGCCCAATCGTCATGCTATCATTGGAATTTTACTCTTCTAAAGAAGGATAGGTATACTTCATCAAGAGAAGCTAGGAGAAAGAATCGCGCAACAATGCAACACATGGTTTCACCTTATAGCAAGGTTATTTTTTTATTTATTTAATTACAAGAGTAATAATTATTACTATTAGTATTAGTATTATTAGAATGATTTTTTTTAACCCCGGGACACTCCCGGGATAAAAGCTAGTATATAATAAAAGAAAGCAATTTTAATGACATGGCACTCAAGGATGCATTCTCCCCCTTGAGTATGCCATGTGTCATGCCATGTGGCAAATTAAAAAAAATAATATAAAATATAATCTACTCAAATTAAATTGAGTTATTTTAGGAAAAAGAATTTAAAAACAAATTTAAATTTTTATCTCTTATGTTTCCTCCCATAATTTTTAAACGTTAATATCTTTTATATACGAGATTTTTTAAAGAAAAATATTACACCAAATTAACAAGCGTTTTATTATCTTTCCAACGAGTACCATACTGCTATATAAAAAACGAAGAAAAAACGACTATTTTTTGTGGGGTTTCGTTCATACAGGAAAAAAAACACAAATTGTTCAGTTTATTCATTAATTATGTATAGGTAAGTAACTAATTATGTTCAAATCGTTAAATATGAATTCTATTTTCAACATGTGTTAGCATTGGAGTTGTACATTGTTTTAGGTTAGGTATTAATATTAGAGTTATACATTGTTTAAGGTTAGGTGTTAACATTGGAAATACATTGTTAATTGTTTTTGTTTAGGTGCTACCCGAAGCTTTCCTGCATGTAACTGTAAAGCGCATCTTTCTATTTCATATGTAAAATTGATATGTCATATTAGATTTCTTAACCCCGGGACGTTCCCGGGGTATAATCTAGCTTATAATAAAAGAATTGAATATTGATGAGGTGGCATTCAATGGAGGCCTCAACCCTCCTTTGAATGTGCCACGTGGTACGTTGAGGTGAGAGTTTTTAATTTATTTATTTTTTTATTTTGTTTTCATCTATTCTCCTACACTTATCTAACCCTAAAAAACAAATTTAGATTTTTCTCTCTAATGTTTCCTCCCATCATTTTTAAACGTTAATATCTTTTATATACGAGATTTAAAAAAAAAATTACACCAAATTAACGAGCGTTTTATTATCTTTCCAACGAATACCATAGTGCTATATAAAAATCGGAGAAAAAAACGACTATTTTTAATGGAGTTTCGTTCATACAGGAAAAAAAACACAAAGTGTTCAGGTTATTCATTAATCATGTTTTTTTTCTTTTAAACCAGGTTCTTATATACAATGTTGAAATTTAGCCCAATCGTCATGCTATCATTGGAATTTTACTCTTCTAAAGATGGATAAGTATACTTCATCAAGAGAAGCTAGGAGAAAGAATCGCGCAACACTGCAACACATAGTGTCACCTGATAGCAAGGTTATTTTTTATTTATTTAATTACAAGAGTAACAATCATTACTATTAGTATTATTATTAGAATTGTTATATTTTTTAAACCCATGACACTCCCGGGATAAAAGCTAGTAACTATATATAAAAGAATTGAAGTTAGATGATGTGGCATTTAATGGTGGCCTCAACCCCTTGAATGTGTCACGTGGCATCATGTGAAGCTCTCTTTTAAATTTATTTATTTTGTTTTTTTAAATAAAATATATATCTATATTATCTTAAAATTTCAAATATGTTAATTAATATCTTTTCCTTATTTTCCTCTCATATTTTTTCAATGTTAGTGAACTATTAGTTATTATTTTAAAATATCAAATATGTTAATTAATATTTTTATCTTTATTTTATCCTTATTTTCCGCTCACAATTTTTAAAAGTTAGTAACTTTCATGCACGACATTTTTTTTTGAAAATTTTTTTTACACCAAATTAACGATCGCTTTATTATCTTTCCAACGAGCACCATAGTGCTATACAAAAAACGAAAAAAATGTGTTTTAGTGAGTTTTTGTTCATGCAGAAAAAAAGACAATGTGTTTAGGTAATTTATTAATCATAGATAGGTACGTCACTAATCGTGTTATGATAGTATATATGTTTTTGAACCTACTATTACATATAATAACCCGCTAACTACATATATATATTCACAGATTTCAGTTTGGTAAGAATCAATTTGTTTGTATTTTGATTGGTGTTGCTAGGAATATTAATTACAAAGGTTACTAAGCCGGTTAAATTTAGCCTATGATTCTTAGACACCTGGTAAATCTCTAGCTGATAAGTGATAATTTATCAACCTACCATTCACGCCTTTTAAATCAATTATCATCATGACATCATTTAATACCAATTTGGTTGTTTTTTTCCCATGTTCACATCAAAGCTTTAGAATGTCATGAGACTAAGGGGTGTGGGTGGGGAAAGGGACCGGGAAGGCTGACATGGACATTTTCCCCAAGGGGAACACCGCCCCCCTTATCTTCCCTTCGGTGAACTCGGTAAGATTTCCCCCATCTCCCCGTCCCATTCTTCCATACATTCTTTTGTCATTTTCTGCAAATATCAATATAATATTATTCTTGTCTTTTTATTTAATATTAATACTTTTTTATATAAAAATATAATAACAATAGATATAATAATATAGGAGGAGGAAGGGAAGGAGGGGGAACCATTTCCCCTAAAAAGGGGAGGAGAAGGGGAAGATGATGTGGCGCTGATGTGGAGAAGGGGAAGGAAGGGGGAAGGGGAACCACACCCCATAGTCTGAGGAAGTGGCAAAGATGTACAAAAACTCCACTCGAGTAAGATGTGCACACGTAAAACTAGAACTAGGTTTTATGAGTTATTGGGTGTTGATCTTTTAAATTTTTTTTTTGAAAAAATGACATATTCCTTTTTATAGTACACACATTTTGTCCCTTCATATTAGATTTGTCTATCCCGAGAAGCACCCGGGGGATAATCTAGTGTATATATATTTCAAAGGGCTAAATCCTACATGGCACTCATATAGTCATTCTCTTTCTTGAGAGTGTCATGTAGGATGTCATGTGGCAATGAGTGATTTTAGGAAATAAAAAGAATTTAAAACCAAAATTGGATTTTTCTCTCTCATGTTTCCTCCCATAATTTTTAAACGTTTTTATCTTTTATATACGAGATTTTTTTTTAAAAAAATTTACACCAAATTAACGAGCGTTTTATTATCTTTCCAACGAGTACCATAGTGCTATATAAAAAATGGAGAAAAAAACGACTATTTTTTGTGGGGTTTTGTTCATACAAGAAAAAAACACAAAGTGTTCAGGTTATTCATTAATCATGTATAGGCAAGTCATTAATTATGTTCAAACCAGTAAATATGAATTCTATTTACAACATGTGTTAGCATTGGAGTTATACATTGTTTTAGGTTAGGTTTTAATATTAGAGTTATACATTGTTTAAGGTTAGGTGTTAACATTGGAGATACATTGTTAATTGTTTTAGGTTAGGTGTTATCCGAAGTTTTCCTGCATGTAACTGTAAAGCGCATCAGTTTATTTCGTATATAAAATTAATATGTCATGTTAGATTTCTCGATCCCGGGACGCTCCCGGGGTATAAATCTAGTTAAATAATAAACATAAAATATTCATCAATAAAAAAATTAAAAAGACATAATTAATAAAAAAACATAAAAAACTAGTAAACTATTCCTCTTCGTCGTTTAGCTCTTGTTCGAATTCCTTCACGAGACGGTCATGTTCTCGTTGAAGTATCGCCCGACGAGGAATTGGGAGGTTGCTAAAGTCTCTCGTTAAAAAGTCCATGTTCCTCAATCTTACTTTATCGACTTTAGCTTTCGCCGTCATCTCCATTATAGTCCTTATTTTGCTGATTTCCCCCGAGAATTCGTTATCGGCTTCGTTAGCAGTTTGTTTAGCTTTCGTCTTGTCCCTTCCAGCTGGTCGACCTAGGGGGGACGGGGGAAGATCCTCATCAGAGTTTAGGTCAATCCCCACGTGAGCCTCCGAGTTTGTGGAGGAGACATACCCACCCGATGAAGAGGTTTTGGCCCGCTTTGATGAGCCGCCTTCGCTCATCGTTTTTGCCCTCGCTTTGGGGTTGTGGTTGCAAATCCGGTATTACAAAATCCGGAGACAGTGGTGGCATTTGGCTAAGATTATCTTCGAGTTCGGTATTCGTACCATACTCGCCTTCATCTAAGAACTCCATAGCGGGTTGGTAACATCCTTCTCATTGTGACGGATTCATTTTTTGAAGATCGAATGTTGCTTTTTGATTGTTTAGTGTTTATAGGTTGAAGAGTGAATTTGTTTGTTTAAAATGAATAAAAAATGGTTTTTTTTAATAAATAACCAACTAGCCGTTGGCCTTCCCCTCGCTAGCACACGTGAGTATGATCACGTTCAATCGCTCGCGCCGGCTTGCGACTCCTCACTCGCAGGCCACTAACACATAGTCTAATCGTAATGGTAATGATAACGGTAACGGTAACGGACTAACGGTAATGTTAATCACCTAATCTATAATCCAAAAGTTAAAACCCATCTTCTTCGCCATCAAATCTTTCACTTCACTTGGAACAATCAGAACAACAATGCAACTTCTGTTCAAAGTCTCTCACCTTCTAATCAAATCATCATCATCACCTAGTAATATTATCTCCCCCAAATTCAATTATTACAAAACCCTTCTCCACAACTCCAATCGCTTCACCTCTCTCCGAACTTTCACGGCCATGTCCAGCCCAGGCACCGATGACTTTGTCAAGGGAACCCTATCCCCTAACGGCCTCGCTATTTTAACTCTCGATCGTCCAAAAGCCCTCAACGCCATGAATTTAGGTCATACATTTTCTGTGTTTAAGTTCAATTTTGACTTTTAAAAAAAGTCAACGTGTGTGTTTCATTTTCTGGGTTTAAGTTAAACTTTGACGTTTTTTAATAAAGTCAAATTGGGTGTTTCATTTTATGAGTTTAAGTTTAATTTTGACTTTTTTTAATAAAGTCAACGTGGGTGTTTAATGAATGATGCAGATATGGATTTGAAGTATAAAAGTATTCTAGAGGAATGGGAAGTTGACCCGAATGTTAAGTGTGTTTTGGTTGAGGGAAGCTCGCCACGTGGATTTTCAGCAGGTAAGTAATAGGAATTGATGTATGTATGTATGTAAGTTAAATTATAATGCATGGTGACTGACTGACTGGTTGTTTGATGATGTTTTATCTGCTGCAGGTGGTGATGTGAAGCAGATTTCAACTATAAAACAGCTGTCGGATCTTGTTAAGGTTTTTTTAAGATAGATTAATAATAGCTGTTCAATTTCCTGATATTCTGGAACTTTGTTGTTTGGGTACCAATGTAGGTAGTCAATAGGCGCATGCGCGCAAAGAGTCAGCCTTAGGCATAGGTGCAAGACTGTAAGAAGCTTAAAAAGCAAGATGCATAGAATAAAGGGACTTTTTTAGTGTTCTAAACATGTTTTTGGCTGGTTTAGGCGGGAGTGTAAACGAGCTGAGCTTGGCTCGTTTATTATCTATTAATGTTTATTATCATTTTTAATATACATTTATCATAAGTTTTATATAATAATTGTTATGTGAATATATTTATATAATATATTTGATAAAAGGTACTCAAGCTCGGGCTCCTTTACTAAATAAAGCTTATTTTTAGGTTAAAGCTCGCTTAAGCTCGCTTAGTTCCAGCTTTTAGGGAGCCGATCTAGAGTAGCTCACGAGAGGGTTGGCTCGTTTACACCCATAGGTTTAGGGCTAGTTTAGGCTGTTTACATGCCAATTTTGGATGTTTCCAAACTGTTTTAGCCACCGAATCTCACCGTAGCACCTTGTTGCACGCAAGGCGTTTTGGTCTCGCGTGGGTTCCTAGGGGCGCATGTAGGTCACATGGACTACCCATTGTGTCTCAGACAGTCAGACACTCAGTTTTGCTTAATGATCATGGGACTAGATGTTATATTCCTGAAAGACTGTACAACCTTTGTTCAACCACAATAGCTGATCTTTACAGGTGTTCACAGCCGAATACTCTCTTATTTGCAAAATATTTGCATACAAGAAGCCATACATAAGCTTCATGGATGGCATAACAATGGGGTTTGGTATAGGCCTATCTGGTCATGGCAGGTATAGAGTCATAACAGAGGTAAACTAAACTCTCTTTTAAGGTGAGAGCAATCTTAACAGTGGCGGTTATGTAATTTCTAACCACATGTACATTGACGAAATTTACCAGAGGACGGTTCTTGCAATGCCGGAAAATGGAATTGGCTTGTTCCCAGATGTCGGGTTTGCTTATATAGCAGCACAGGGTCCAGGAGAAGGATCAGTTGGTATGTCTATATGTATATTCAAATATAATATTTACTGTAAAAAGTTATTCAAGAAAGTATATTTGGGCAGGTGCTTATCTTGGTATGACTGGAAACAGGGTATCTACTCCAGCTGATGCACTGTATGTAGGTCTTGGGACCCACTTTGTTCCGTCTGGAAATTTGAGCTCACTTAAGCAGGCTCTCTTGTCGACTACCTTGTACGTCTCGTATACATGTTGATATCAACATCTGATTTTACATGCGTGTACCTTTGTATGATATTTCAACACATGTATACAGTTCAGATGATCCACATGTTGATGTGCAAGAAATATTGGCGAAGTATAACAGCAATCCTGATTCAGAAGCACGATTGAAGTTGCTTTTACCCCATATAGCTTCGACATTCGGTGGGAAGAAATCTGTTAAAGAAATAATGGAAGAGCTAGAAGAGAATCAGAGAAGTGATGATCCTACAGGTAACTCTGCTTGAGCATCCTTATTGTTTATAACCATTGGCATCATTAAAAGCAATTACTTATATAGATTTAAATGCATAATCCATCCTTACCTGAAGGGTTTCTTGCGTTCAAAATTCTTAATTTATTTTAGTAAAATTATTTAAAGAGGTTTTTTCCCTTAAATACAGATTCGGACTACTTTTGTTCTGTTTAACCTGTTTCTTTTTTAAGTTCTTTGCTTTTCTTTTCATAATATTAGTAAATGAGCATAAGCAAACTTGATGATGTGGAAAATGTATGGTTTGGTTAAGCTGACTCGTCATCTCCCTTTTTTGGATGAGCAGTTGCAGAGTGGGCAAAGGATGCTTTGTCAGGGCTCAAGAAAGGTGCTCCATTTTCTCTTTGCTTAACACAAACGCATTTCTCTAGAGTTGCATCTGCAGTGGGGACCAAGGAGGAGTTATCAACGGTTAGTTTTCTTGTACATTCAGTGTTGGCCCTTTTGAATCCTTTTATAAGGTAGCAGGTTTTTATAGTAGTGACCCATTTTGACCCGTTGTATAATTTGATTTGACCCAAATGAAGCCATATGTAAAAGGTTTTTATCCAAATCAACCCATTTCTTGAAGAATTGGTCATGATTGACACCCCTACTTTCATTCAATGCTTTTTAAAGTTGCATGACAATATCCTAAACGTTGTGCATCATTGCTGTTTTTGTTTTTCTTATTATCTAGTTAAACGGAGTGATGAAAACTGAATACCGCATCGCACTAAGGACATCACTTCGAAGTGATTTTGCCGAAGGGGTTCGAGCAGTATTGGTGGATAAAGATCAGGTCTGCTACTCATCCCTCTAACGTGCTAATTTTATTTAGCTAATAAATTATAAATGAATAAAGGATTAAAACTAGTCAAAATTTAACATCTTTACATGGTGTTTTTGGTTGGATCAATCTCATTTTGCCTTTCACCTTTCACAGAATCCCAAGTGGAATCCATCAAGTCTAGAAGAAGTTAAATCAAGTGAAGTAGAAGCAGTTTTTCGACCATTGGAGCCAGAGGCAGATGAACTGGCCGTTTGAGTCATTTATTTGCCTTTGGGTGTGTAACGAGTTGATTCCGACACTAGGAGTTTGAACAATATTTGGCTATACTTAATAAGTATCTCATTGTTGTCAATAGTCCCTAAATGTGTTCAAATTTGTATCCTCAACAAACCGACTGACTTGTTAGTCATTGACAAGAATAGTAGATTTGCAAATAAGGGTATAAGCGAGCCGAGTTGCTCATGAGTCTTTCGGATCACTAAGAACTTGAATTAAGGTGAGCTTTACATAGCATCTAGCCTGACTCTTAATTACAAAGTAAATATTCTTATATGCAAAACTATAAAAATAACTAAATAAAATATATTGTGTTTTTATATATAAATAAAATTAATCAATATATAATAAATGAGTTGAGTTTAAGTTTGAAAAATCACTCGTGATCGAAGCTCAATTAAAATTTAATAAATAATAAACGAGGTGAGATGAGACGAATTTGGGCTCGACTTGCTGCTATAACTTGTAACACTAAGTTGTAATTGAATTTGACAGATTAAAAAAGGGTATGTGGAGGAGACCCTCTGGCCCCTGGTATCCATATTGGATACCGATCATCCCACCCCACAAGGGTTATGATCCCGGCAAAATACCTCAAAGTGTTGCCCACAAGATTCGAACTTGTCTCCTCTCATGCCCAACACTTATCATTGGTAGTGGGTACCACTAGGCTATAAGCCCATTGGTGAAATTTGACAGATTAAGTATAGCCATTGTAACTAAAACAATACATGAATCAATATTTTGTTTATTTATTTTGCAAAACTATAGAATAGAGGATTATTTTTTATTTGTTTGATATATTTAGGAACAATCTCCACTTCTCAAGCTTTGTAGCAGCTTCAGGTACCCATCATCATCAGGTTTAATGTACCTACATATGTTTCATAACAAAATTGATGAGTTTAGTTACAGCTTTCATCAACATTTCAATATAGGCATTTACAGCAAAAGAAAGAAACAATTAGAAGTGATAAGTCACATTAGGGTGTTGAGAAACCGTTAGAGATGGTTGAACCGTCCAAACCGAAGCAAGTCGGCTAGTTTGAGATTATACCGTGAACACTTTTGTATCATTCATATCCGATTGAAAAACTATCATGTTAGATCTCAAAATATCCAAGAAAACAATAGTGATGATACCCACCCGTGCCGGAAAAGGAAATCAATGATGACAAGATTGCAATTTGCTTTAAAGAAGTTCGTATTTCGAATGACATCAGCTACAAGTGTTACTGGGAGTAATTTAAAGCTCCCAACTTCTCCATCTGTGATTCACACAACGATTAGATTAGAATCGTAAAAGAAAGCATTAAGTAACAAATTGTCGCCCGCATTACCCTGATTTTGGGGAATAAAGCTTTCAGGAAGCTTCAGATCGTAACAAAATAAAACATCTCTCTTGAATCTGTATCCGTCAATGTCCATGTATGAGACAACACCAACGGGTATCGCCCTGTAAACAAATGTTTAGTGCCAGTTAGTTTGCAGACGATTCTTTCACTTTCAATGGTGGCAATTTCAACCGATTTGCTTATGAATGGGTCGGTTCAAATTGTGTTTTATCTTAAACGGGCCAAATGGGTTAAATCGAAGAAGTTGGTTGAAAAGGGAGCATATTGAAAGGGCTTAAAGTCATCTAATGTCTATTTTTAATGCATACAACCATAACTGCTTTCAACGAAGTTTGTTTTGACCCGTCACCCAGCATCCCTACGCACCCATCTTGCCACCTGTGGTTTTGATAAATCCATATATTTTATAAACAATTTTGGTTGTCTAAAAATTACCTGCTGGAAATGGATCGTGGTATTCCTGCTTCTTCCTCACATTCCTTCACAACATTCTCTGCACACGACATCCCATGCGGCTGTATTATCATGAAAATATCAGCATATAAAACGCAAAAAATATGTAACCAAATAATCAATCTAAAAAACATTACGATAACATAGGAAATAAATGTTGGTGAGACTTTAACGTAGAAAAAAAAGGCAAATTTGTAAACATTTAACAGAAAATCCTACCAGTCCTCCAGCAACAAGATGGTCAAGCATGCCCGGGTAGGTTGCTTTTGTTTCACTTCTTTTTCCAATCCATAAATACTTTTCTCCATCTTTTTCGACATAGCCACTCATGTGAATTCCATAAGCCTAAAATACAGAAATTACAGACAGTAAACAGGTCAACGAGCTTTAATCTAAGTATTTACTATTTTATAAGAATTTTAATAAAAATAATGAGTATATGACATACCTTAATTCCAAAGTAGGGTGCTGCTGCACGTTCCAATGAGAAATATACTTTTCCTCCATATTGTGAAGTCACAGGATATAGCTGCAACCCATTTAATCATAATCTAAGATGAAAGAATCATGTTGGGAACTTGGTTTTAAAAAGCGTGAGGCGCTCTGAGGCGTTTGGGACCCAAAAGCCGAGGCGTTGCTCCATCTATAACCAAATAACTTTTGTACACAACCAAAAGCTGCATTTCTTTTACATATCAATCTTTTTATCAAGTAAACCATTTTACATATCAGCCTCGTGCAGATCCTAATTCTGACCAAATTTGACCCAGATTTGCGTGAAGTGCTGCCACAAGGCTTTAAAGCGTTTTCCCAGTCGCCTCACGTGCATGAGGCGAGCTTTTTTAAACCAAGGTTGGGAAGCTAATATGTTTGCATATATTTAGAGTATAGTAATTACCAAAATCATAGATTTTAGGCATACAAGCCATTGTTCTGAAATAGAAAGAGTACCTCTTTCCGTATACCTGGAAATACGTCTTCACCTAAGCACTTTACTACATTTCCAAGGGCTTCAGTTCTAGACTCGGGTGTTTTCAGTGCAGACTGTAGTGTAACATGGCCTGATTGAGTGTCATGTGTATCATCTTTCATGATAGTGAAAACATCCTTAAACTTGCTTAAATGGTCCAGGAAACTGCACGGAGTTTTAAGTACCTAGTTAAGATTTGATGATGCATCTAACTTTTGTTTTATAATAACGGAGGCTTACCCATTGTGAACATAGCCAACAATTTGGTCCTCAATGACAAACGGGATGAAATCAGAACGGTTTTCCTGCAGTCATCTAGGACACGTTAATACGAAAGGCTGGAACATGGTAATCAACTAATAGAAAACCCTTTACTAACCCAAATAGTGATTTATGTTTAAGCATGATGGCCCATTGTTTATGTATGTTGTGAAACAGTGAAAGCTAAATTCACACTGTTTTGTCCCTAGGAAGAGTAACGTTACTCCTCACCTCAAGAGAAGCAATTCATGATGATGAAATAACACTAACAACACCCTACAAGTACATGATTCATTAGCCTTTTCACACCTTGTCCAAGAATTGGCATACACATGTTTGGACTTCGAAGCAACTGAATAAAAACAAGTGGGCTAGAAAATGCTCCAACTTAAAATGGGCATAACTTTTGATCCGTCTGAAAGGCCGTAAAACATGGACTACAACCGCATAACGGACTAACAAACAGCCTACATCCAACTTTCGGTCCCGCATTCTCTCATCTATCGACTATCGCCCGACTTTGACTTTGATGGTTTTTCCCCAATTTCAAGATTTTGATATATGATTGATTCTGTTTTGATTACACCAATTCAAAAGAGTGTGTGCATATTGTACTAAATTCAGCATAACTAGAAAACAAAAATACCCAAATTTCTTAACAATTGATGAAAGTGGTAAGCTAAATAAACAATGAAACCGCAACAAATATAATTATAAGGGAATCATCAAATGCATTTTCAATTTTTAATTATTACCGAGCCACGGTTACAAAGATTGATCTTCTGAAAGAACCCATCAAGATTCCAGGAAGCGTGAGATACTTGAAACACATCGTCCCAAGAGAAAGTGCTACAGTTTTCAATAGGTTTATTAATAATGTTTGTGGTTGAATTATTTGATTTTACAGCGACTGTAATGTGATTGTGATTGTGATTGTATGGGAAAGAAAGTGGTTTGGTTTTGTAAATATTGTGGTGGTGAATATAGGAGGAGGAACATAATAGTAATGAGTTGAAGACGTTTCTGATGCTGTTACCGGCGATGCTAACGGAGGAAACTGACATGATAATAATATTACCAACTTCACGGAAAAGGGGTTGATGGGTGTCGGATGATATGTTGATTTGAGGGTTACCAAATATGACTTGTTACTAGAACAGTGAACACTCAAGTCCAGATTGGTTAGCAAAGGAATTAAAAGTTGTGTTTTTTAAATACCCTTTTTTTTTTTTTCAGGACGGCCACTTTTTTTAGAGTGATTGGGTGTTTGCAGGATGGCTTGCGAGACCGACTCTAGTTCGAAAACCCATATGGTTTCTCCATAGATGGCATAACGCCTGTCTAGCAGGCCCAAACCGCATCATCGGAGGAATTATAACCCCTAATATCACTTGATATCAGTTGCGCTGAGTCACCACAAGAGTCGAAACTCTTTGTCATAGCGCAGGTTCGACAAAACCCCCCTTTTGGCTTAGATTCGAACTTGCGACCTCCAAAGGAAGCCTATATGACAATTTTGGTTATTTTTTTAATGGAAGAAATGGTTAAAATATGCTATTATACAATATTTTTAATTATGACTCCCAAACATCCTTCTGTGTACACGGACGACACTAGACTTGCTTGAGGGTTTGTTATTGGATTTACATACTACACAAGCTATTTTGGACCAAAAGTTTCACGTCCAGATTTGATTTAGGCTAAAAGTCTCAGGCCCAAGTTCATTATTTTTGGGCTGAAAATTTTCAGGCCCAAACATACTAAGCTCGTATGTAAAGCCCAGACCTACTAGCATTTATTATGTTTGGAGATCAAACTTCCATAATGGTGATAGCTGGTTTTTATAGAAATTGTAAGGCTCAAGCTATTATTGCAAGAGAGGTGTGGCGAGATGGGAGTTTGGATAACAGAGAGTAAGTGAATGCAAGACTCAAATTCGGATGGCTTGGGCACACGTCTGTAATTAATTATTCCATCAAAGCGTGTTAGCTATGAAAAGAGAATTAGAGAACACTAGAGGAAATTCACACAATCACATCTAACTTCTTATTAATCTTGACATTCTACTTATAAACGGCTACTAACAACCATCCTAACTAACTTTTAAACTTCTAACAAGTTGACACATTAGCCCTTCTACTATCTTCTTATTACGAAACAGACACGAACTCATTTCAATACTAACATAACACCCCTGATGAGAACATTCTTGTCCTCAAGAATCAAATTCAGGAAACCTCAACACAAAATCATCAAAAAATTTCCAAGTTGCTTTAGTGATGAGAAGATCCTGCCAGTTCACTAAAACTTGTTTCACAGCCTTATTAGCCCTTCTCACCACTCTTTGATCTATAATAGCTCTAGGCCGCAACAAAAACTTTCTGCCCACAGGTAATGGTAACACTGGTTGATGCTTGAAAAACATCATGAATTTGAGCCTCATTTGGCAGGTCAAGCTTATAAGCTACCTTTCCCACCTTAGCCAATATTAGGAAGGGCCCAAAATACTTTGGCCCAATCTTGGAATGCTTGTGCTTTCTGACAGTTGTTTGTACAAATAATCTCAATTTCAAGTAAACCCAATCACCAGCTTCAAATGATCTTTCACTTCTGTTTTTATCAGCATATTGCGTCATTCTGTTCCTGCTGTTTTGCAAAGATTCTTTCAACTTGACAATCATAGCCTCTCTATCTCTATGTAGCTCTTCTATAGCAGCCATATTGGTGTCATTAAGTATGTAGGAATATGAATAGCATGTGGAAACCAATATAAGGCTTCAAAAGGTGTCATTTTTATAGCAGAGTGAAAGGTGGTGTTGTACCACCATTCAGCTAAGCTTAACCACTTCATCCAATGAGTAGGAGTATGCATACACATGCTTCCCCGTTCCCACACCCCACAACCTTAAATTGAATTGCGATTCTAAAATTCTTGTGTTCTTGATTGGTCAAACAAGTGTTCTTAATAATCAATTGTGTTACACGTACTGTAGGGGTATGGTGCCTGACCCGACATACCGTGTTCGTTATTTTATTACTTCTAATATTATTTACTAATATTGGGGTGTGGAGGTAACCCTCTAACTGGGCTTTGTGCCAATGGGCTATGTGCCCATATAGTTAGAGGCCCATGATGGTGGCCCATAAAAGCCCTATATAAAGAGGTATTCACCTCTCATTAGGGCACACAAGAGATTACCCTCAAAACAACTATGGCCGCCACCATCACTTTTTGTGTCTGTGCGTTGGATTCTACTTGTAGTCTCCTAGCAGTCACCTCCACTCCCCACCTTCCTTTCCTTCCTTGCAGATCTGAACCGGAAAAGAGAAGAAGAACAAGGTGTGATTCTCCTATTCAACTCGGTCGAGGCATGACCCGGACAACCGTTTCGATACGTGTTTCTTCACGTACAATTACTGAAAATTCAATTAACTAATCAAACCGGTAACATGTTTAGCTATGGTTGAATAAGTCCAATAGTATAATGTGCGTATGTCCATGGACCATGGAGAACAAAAGCAAAAGGGTAATTAATTGTTTCAAAGAAACTTGTTTTAGTCTTTTGTTGTATTTCATTTTTTTTTTGAACGGCCAACAAATGATATTTAGTATGTTTTTCATCCCCTTTTCACATTGGTCAACATATTTTTTAGGGGTGGTAAACGGATTGTGTTCGCAGGTTAGCAAGTCCAACCTGAACCTGAAAATTGTACACAAACCCAAACCCGAACCTGAAAACTATATCATACATATGAACCCGAACCCGAACCGTTCAACCCGAATTTGTTTATTTTTTTTTATGTTTTTTGCAAACTAATATATTAAAATTAAAATTTTACTATAAAAACACAAGCGTATATAAAATATTTACGTTTTAATTATAAAATCTTATGCGAATTTCTATTTGAAGTTATAAATGTATCATAAAATGCATAACTAATTTAATTTATTTCATAAAACATAACATATTGTAAAAAAAATATAGTATACCTGGGTTAACGGGTTGACCCGAACCTGACCCGTTAACTAAACGGGTTCAATCTGAAACTGAACCGAACCCGTTTAGACAAAACCTAAATCCGTTAATTCGTGTTTGGTTCGGGTCGTGTCAGAAATCCACACCCCTAATATTTCTCCACCATCTCACAATCCTCATGCATGCACATTCATCTCTACTGATGTCTTCACCATTCTCTCTTCCACATCAGTCGCTATATATCCGCACCATGGTCCATGGATACGATCCAATACAACCCGAAGTCCCAAACCCATGACCCACCCTATCAAGAGCTCCACACATCCCTTCACGTTTACTCTTAGTCGACCAATGTTTGCATTTGTTTAGTTGTTCCCACGTTTCCATTTAATTTGCTATTGCATTGTGTTAAGTAGTTTCCCACGTAGGCCAATCCTTTTCAATTATTAGCATGCATTGCTTGTATTTATTAAACTTTGAGAATGAAATGAGAAAAGAAGGAAAAATTGTTGCAAAGCTAATCTTGTTTATCATGTTTTTTGAGCCTAACCTACTCAACAGGTCAATCGGGAGATTGAAAATCTCTAATTGTCACTATCAACCACATTGACGTCGGAGACGTACACTAATATATGCATGCATCGTTTTCTGTAAAGACGTGAATCAAACAAAAGTAATGTTTATAGATAAGCACGATACAAGCCAAGGTTTCTACACACTTCTTTTATGTAGCAAACGGCCAAGTATTGGTCCAAAATCCAAATAGTTGCCATTACCTATAGAGGACCATCCTATCCTTTTAAGCAATTTCATTCTCTTATTCCAAAATGCAATATTTTTTTAAAAGACTATAAGGTCACTTAATTTAATGAAATTTGTACTTGATGTTAATAAAATATGTAATAAATAAAGTTTATAGATGATTCTGTTGTGTGTTGGATATCACATATTTTAATTACGAAATTAATTTGATAATACAATTAAGATATCAATTCTCGAAGAGCAACTGAATATAAACAAAAGAATTGATATAGTCAATTACTATGGTCATAAAATTAATAAAAACTAAGGATTTAAGAAGAATACAAAAAACATTCATTTTTAATATCTTACTGAGACCTCATAACGTGCTACACATAACATGCCATACATCGTAACACATTCGAATCTATTGAAAGAGAGTGTGAAATTTAATGTACACAACAATTTTGGAGGCAAGCAAATTCGTTAACAAGTTAAGAGTGAACTGTAACTTTGTTGTTGATTCCGCAAAAAAATATAATATTTGCCATAATCTTGTAACCATAGAAACAAATTACCTTAATCGCCGCGTATGAAGCTGATTATGGTGGGGAACATCGTACCCTGCGGTTCAAAATCCAGATTATTAGATCTAAATTTCGAAATCAAAATGAAAATCAAACTACTATCGGTCAATAAAAGCTACTCAAAATCCAATATGATTGTGTAATCATCAAAAAAGCGAAAATGAATTCTAACGAAATAACAATATACCAAAATGCAGTTTCCTATGACTATGTTAGCACATGTGACATTTGATAGAGTGATCATGGAAAAAGATAAATCTTATGAATATAAATTTAAATACTAAATAAAAATTGCAAAAAAGACGTTAGTGGCATACTTGAAAATCTTTTTAAATTTGTTATTGTATGTCATATGGACATATACTTCATACATTTTTTGATGTGATTTAAGTTGATATACTCCATATAAGTAATATCATTACATATCAGAACACATAGTTAATCCATATCAAGCAAATAATATTATATACAAGGCAAGGTAAGGACTACCTGTTAAACCACTTGTCGTGGACCAACTTGAGATGCCACTTGCAAGTTGCAACATATTATGAACACTCTTTTCAACTAAATAGATGGATGATATACGTAAAACACTAATTACTTCATGCAGTAAAGATCAAATATAGAAGTTGGTGGATAAAAAAAAAATTGATGAGAAAACGCCATGGATTCAAGTTATATGCTTATTAATCTATGCTATGACATCTTTAAGCAATGAAGAATTATTTATAGCGGAAGCTTGAGAAACTAAAATTAAAGAAGACTTTTATTACTGCCATTAAGCACAATAACAATCTTATGAAAATAAGAGATGATTCAATTTCATTCAACTGAAAAGTTTCAAAAACAATGAATACTTTAATCAAAAGAGATATTACTCACAATTATTATACCATTCAAAAGGGCCATTGATGATGGGGTGCGTTGAATGCTATGTTTTCAAGGTACATGGGTTGGGTTAATTTTTCTATTGCATTAGTAGTTTATACTATTGGTCTCAAAAGTTGTACAACAAGGGTATAAAGGGAAGAATTTGGTTAAAAATTAGGGAATTACACTATGGATCTTGGTATGCAATAGATTCTTGTTGAATACTCGAATTTACAGTGAGCAAATGTAGATTCGGTTCAGTTTGGTTTGTACATGTAACATAAACCAATAACCAAAGTTTGGTTTTAGGAAAACCCATAACCGAAACCAATTGTTTAAGTCGGTTCGGTTAATATATCGGTTATTAGTTACGTTCAGTTAATTACCAAAAACAAAACTTGTGCAAAATTATAAACTTAAAATACTTAGTCCAGTGTTTCAAATACATGGATATACATGAAGTATCCAGGAAATACATGAAAATATGTTTCAAATGCTTGGATATACATGAGAATACATGATTTTTTTTTCAAATACATGGATATACATAAAAAACACATAAATATATAACTATCAGTTAGGTTTCGGTTATGGAAGAAAGGAAACCGAATGATTCGGTTTTGGCCAAATCTTAACCGTAAGGCTATATGGTATGGAATGAAGCCCATATGGGCTCCGCTGTGTCACCTCAGTGCCATGTCAACATGGGCCTCCATTGCTTCCGTCCAATAACATTCAAGCAATGGAATAACCCTTCCCCCTCCACCCATTACCCAAACATTTGTTTATTTTTTATTTTGTTTTTTATTTAAATTCAACAAAATAAAATAACATTTAACAAATAAAAATTTATAACTTTAATATTAAAACCACACGTAAATATAAAAGACATGACTATAAACCTTATGATTGTACAAATCTTTATTTAAACCCTGATGGAATCTATTCAGATCCGTGTTCCAAAACCATTGCGAATCGACAGGTAATCCTTGCTCGACTGCGGTAACCCAACTCATGGCCAAAGAATTTTTCTCTTCCACGGTCCAAAGTCGGTTTGCCATTTGGAATGTTTTTTTTTTTGAACGGCAAGGAACGACATGCCAACCACCATGACACCGGGCGTTGTGCCCAAGGTCGACTACTCGACCGCTGCCAGCCCCTTGGCTCTCTCAGATGCGCGGAAACCCGACCTCCACCCGCCCGAAGGCACGACAGTGGAATAATCGGTATCCGATTTGAATCGGCGTCACCCATATACGTTCTTCACCTGAATGCCGCAGAACATAATGAAATGAGTGAGAATCGAACATGGGTCACAAGGAACACCAAGTCTTTCTCCCTGTCACACCATCGCTACCTCATTGGCGCCATTTGGAAATTAAATAGAAAAAAATTGAGAGTGGAATGGAGAGTGGGCTAAGTTAAAAACATGGAGTGGATGTGTAATATATATATTTAATTTTTTTTTTTACATTAGACCTTTGTAAAACGGTCAAAACTAGGGGGTCCCACCATTTACTTCTATTGACGCTTATCATTGTGCTCGCATGGATTTAATAGTGCCTGTAACAGTACGGGTACTAGGCCCAAAATTTTTCGTGTCTAAAAATATTATAACGAATGAACCATTAAATATGTATAGTAAAATACGAAGCCGAACCGATGAGTTACATAATTATTTTGACGAGGGACATAAATATTATACGCGAGTGCACGACACGAGACTAAATTAATACGCGTTACGAACCCGAACTTGGTTCCGTGACTTATGGATGAGTCACCATGGGGACACATGGCACATGTGCCATGTGCCCCATGGCATAATATGCTAAAGACAACACATATGTTGTCTTTTATAAACACACACTTCACCACCACATTTAACCTTACAAAAACACACACACATGGTGTTATACCAGGAGAAAGAGAGAGAGAGAGAGGGCCAAGGAAAGGGCTCCCGGCCACCACCTCCACGGCGGAGTTCCGGCGGAAGCCGGCGGCGCCCCTCCCCTTTTATCCAGGTGCAGCCTCCAATCAATAGAACACTCACCCCAAGCTTCAGATCTGTTAAAACAAGAAGAAAGAGACTCGACAGAGAGAGAGAGAACCAGAATCGTAGAGAGAGAGAGACTGAGATAGAGCGGAGAGAGGGAGAGAAAGAGACGGTAACTGTGGCTGTGGCTCGTAGTGGTGTTTTGCAAGGAGGTTCCGAGTAAGATGATGGCGGCGGTTCGCTAGGGTTCCGTTTAAGGCTAAGAACTAACAGGTATGGGTCCTGATTTGGGATTGATAGTGGTTAGGATGGTTACGGTGGAGGTCAGTGGTGGTTGGGTTCGAGCAGAAGGTTGGTGAGGATTGTGGTGCGACGGGTGAAGGGTGGAAAGATACGACGGCGGCGGATCTGGTGGTGGTTGACAGCGGCGGTAGTCTAGGGTTCTGATTGGGGTGTTGGTGCTGCTAGGTTAAAGGGTGACCGTGATGGAGGTAAACGACGGTGGTGATGGTTCCGATTAGTCAGCAAGGTAGATTAAACCTTCTCATTTCAAATCTTAATTGTTGTGTACTGGATAATTGTTAGGATAATAATGATGTTTTAATAGCAAGATGTGGTGGTTGTTGATGGTGAATAGTGGTAGTAGGTTACCATGGTGGTGTTGAGGAGGGACGGTTGAAGGTCAGGGGTCCGGGTCAGAGGAGACAAGACAAGTTTTGGTCAACAAAAGTCAACTGGTCAAACTGAATAGTCAACTGAGTCAACTCAGTTAACCAGTGTCGGTCCAGGTCACTCGAACATAAGGTATAACCAAGTCCGAGAGTTATTTATGGTTTCGTATATATTATCATTCGTATGTACACGTGTGGGACGTTAATAAGTATATTAGACCCGACTTGACTAAACTCGGTTAATAGAATATATGCAAATGTATGTGTGTATAAGTAATCAATAATAACTACTAAGACGAGAAGATGGTCGACTATAGAATTATACTAAATAATATGTGCGATATAAGAATAACGTTTGAAACATTAGACATATGGAAACTCGGACAATTAGAGACGTGAATGGAACATTTGGACAAGTAGTATGGACATTTATTAAGATATCGAGACATAGGATATTGAACATAAGGTGAATAATGCGGACTTTAGTATAATTTGGTTATCATACGATATTGGGACTCGACTTGATAAGCTAAGGCAAATAATCTATAACTATATAAAGAATATAAACTCGACAAATAGAAGTGCGGTTAAAGAACCTAAGTGTGCCCACACGTGTAACCACGATATTGGTTACACGCGCTAATGTTTATGAACATTGAATAGGATCTTGTCCAAGGATCGATAGATGGAAACTGGACGAGGAATATTATGTGACCGTGTGAATGCAACCAAAGGTGAGTTCGTGTACTTCCCCTTTTTTCTGTTTTACTGTTTTGGGGTGAATACATGCTTCGGTTTTATAAAACTATTGTGATGTGACAAGATACTTGGCTGCTAGATATACTTGACACTCATTAACTCAGAGGTGAGCCGACTTAATATATGGGTAGTACTACTTGGGGAAACCCCCACGCAAAGTGGACTCGGGACGTAAGGGCCCGGGAAACCCTCCAC
This sequence comes from Ambrosia artemisiifolia, assembly GCA_032199755.1. Lineage (NCBI taxonomy): Eukaryota > Viridiplantae > Streptophyta > Magnoliopsida > Asterales > Asteraceae > Ambrosia > Ambrosia artemisiifolia. The sequence continues at coordinate 24,780,574 of CM063513.1, read as the reverse complement.
GACGGTTATGGAACCATTGCGGCATGTATTATGCTTTGTAGATCTATAATAGCAGTAGATAGATCTAGTGTTAGGGTTGAGGTGTTGCTTGAACATCACGTGTGTTAAACTGTATAAACTTGTTTATAAAATGATAAACTGTTTTTGGATCCACTTGATTACTTACACGGACTCACCAGTATGATTACTGACCCAAACTCTTTTTAAGCATGTGTTCAGGTACTGCATTCGGATGATTTTGGGAGCATACGGATTATGTTCGTTTGTTAGCTAGTAGCGGATTAGAGATATGTGGATTAGAGATTGGATCGACTAAGGTTTACATTGCTTCGACGACCGCCGCGTCTCGTCCCTGCATAGTTACTAGTTTATTTATTTTACTTGTGTATTTGTATTTTTGGATCATAAATTGTAATAACAAATAAATATTTGTTATCGTTACTTCCGTTGTGCAAGTCTGTTACCCAACTGACGTAACGTCCAGCCCCCTCCTGGTCGGGTTGTTACAGTTGGTATCAGAGCAACGGATGTACCGGAATAGGATATCTCCAGATATCCTATGCTACACCAGGACAACTTAGAGAACTTAGCATTTAAGGCTCTAAGATTACTTAGCTAGGGAATACCTTGAAACTACATAAGATTGGCCAGAGTAAGAAACGAAATAAGTCGAGACTTGAGTACCTGAACACTAGAATGCTTACAGGGACTTAGAACCAGTGTGACTAGTATACGGACTATGTGTGGTACGTGAAAGATGACTACGACGGAAACTATTAGGACAATCTTGTGAGGTAGATTGACGATTACACATGATATCACGTAATCGTGAATTTACAGGCACGCGAAAGTTCTAAGAAATCCGAAGAGTCGCCGAGATTTTAGGTGGTAACTAGGACAATGATGAGACTTAAGTAAGGAAACGAACCATGTTAGAGTCGTAAACAATTATATGATACACTTGTATGACGAGAGTAAAAGTTTGGAACTAGACATACTTGGTGCGACATGCGTGTTACGATTATATATATATATATATATATGTATATATATCTCCATGACTATAGTAGTACCTATATATGCGTAATATGATTGATAGTATTATGTTTAACTAACTTATTATGACTAAGATGTGAGCTAACCACAAAGACTAGGCACCTCGCTAAAGACTTGGCACAACAATTTAAAAAGAACCCGAAAAGCCAAGATGAGGCATGATCAACGTAGCAAATGGATACTAGGTAACCCGATAAGTTTACTTTCCAAATAGTTGTCGTCCATTAATTATGCGATACATGTTTAGGTATAGATTAAGTTTTGCATTACCAATTAAATCGAGAATAAGAAATTAAAGATGTTTCATTCAAGGTTGATTGATATCGATTTCGACAGATTTAAGTTTAGTATAATATGTTGGAGTCGAAGTTGTATAATAGGTTTTAAGATGATTCGAGAATATCAACGGAAAGGAGGCAACCTAGACTCAGGAATGACGCAAATATACGACCAACCATTGTCTTCGCCAACACGAGAAGACTAGGAATAAACGCTAACAAAGGTACTCTTAAGGATTAATACATGTCCCGCTACCTTAAGACTCTATGTTATCCCTAAGAATAGTGACGAAATCTTTGGAGTAGTTTTCATAAACTTTTAAGCATAATGACAATATATCCGTAAGAAACATATTAGACTTATATACGGTAGGCTCTAACGGGGGGAGTAAGCCCAAAAACGACAACAATTAAACATAAGACGCGTCACGTATAGGCGATACCACTAAGACTTGACAGATCGTTATAGTTTACAATTTATTTCGTAAGGAAAATCCTAAGGATGTCACAAAATTTGCTTGCATACCTAAAACCACCCGATTAGGTGTAGAAGACCATGTTGTTTTTTTTATCGATCAAAGTTTAAGAAGAAAAATCTTTGGAGATAGCGATTCGATCATACGACAAACTAAGGTATAAGGTACTAAGCAAATGTAGTACGCCAATAGTGTGTTTAAGCTCTTGAGTAACTAACTTTCCTATGTTCATTGACAACTACTCGCCATACCGTACACCACCTGTCGTAGAAACTTTGAAGCTTTAAGAATTCAACGATACGGTCAATGGTATAGATAGAATTAACCACAATATTAGGTATAAAAGTTAGCAAGAAAAGTGTAAAAACTTTAAGATAGAGTCTTATATAAGACCCCTATTTTGGAAAGTTTAAGCGACACCAGGATTTAGATTTTGAGGACTAGTGACTACTGTAACACACGTAGGACTTCCCTATTAGGTACGTATAAAATAAGTTTTTCTACCTTGTTTTTGGGGAAATATTTTCAGTACGTTTACGAGGTATCATTGGTGTGGTGGGTTAGCTGCGGTACACCCTATATATAAACACCAGTGGTGCATCGAAAACGAGACTAAAAGTTAAAACCAAAAACAAAACTGAACCTCTAAAATTTCTAGCACATTTTCGAGGTTATCATATGTGTGGTGGGTTGGCTGCGGTACACCCTATATATAAACACCTACGGTGCGTCGAAAATGGTACTGGGAATTAAATCAAGAACAAACCATAATATATCAAACGTTTAAGTTATTTGTTTAATATATGGTAAGAGGCTTAGTATGGAACCACAAAGATTTATGAATACGTTTAAGAAAACGATTATGTATATACCAGTATTTAGACCTGGAAGTTGAATCCGAGTATGAAATATACTGGATTGCAACGACGGATAACTCGAAAAGAATTCCGGGGACGGAATTCCAGTAACGGGGGGAGAATGTAACAGTACGGGTACTAGGCCCAAAATTTTTCGTGTCTAAAAATATTATAACGAATGAACCATTAAATATGTATAGTAAAATACGAAGCCGAACCGATGAGTTACATAATTATTTTGACGAGGGACATAAATATTATACGCGAGTGCACGACACGAGACTAAATTAATACGCGTTACGAACCCGAACTTGGTTCCGTGACTTATGGATGAGTCACCATGGGGACACATGGCACATGTGCCATGTGCCCCATGGCATAATATGCTAAAGACAACACATATGTTGTCTTTTATAAACACACACTTCACCACCACATTTAACCTTACAAAAACACACACACATGGTGTTATACCAGGAGAAAGAGAGAGAGAGAGAGGGCCAAGGAAAGGGCTCCCGGCCACCACCTCCACGGCGGAGTTCCGGCGGAAGCCGGCGGCGCCCCTCCCCTTTTATCCAGGTGCAGCCTCCAATCAATAGAACACTCACCCCAAGCTTCAGATCTGTTAAAACAAGAAGAAAGAGACTCGACAGAGAGAGAGAGAACCAGAATCGTAGAGAGAGAGAGACTGAGATAGAGCGGAGAGAGGGAGAGAAAGAGACGGTAACTGTGGCTGTGGCTCGTAGTGGTGTTTTGCAAGGAGGTTCCGAGTAAGATGATGGCGGCGGTTCGCTAGGGTTCCGTTTAAGGCTAAGAACTAACAGGTATGGGTCCTGATTTGGGATTGATAGTGGTTAGGATGGTTACGGTGGAGGTCAGTGGTGGTTGGGTTCGAGCAGAAGGTTGGTGAGGATTGTGGTGCGACGGGTGAAGGGTGGAAAGATACGACGGCGGCGGATCTGGTGGTGGTTGACAGCGGCGGTAGTCTAGGGTTCTGATTGGGGTGTTGGTGCTGCTAGGTTAAAGGGTGACCGTGATGGAGGTAAACGACGGTGGTGATGGTTCCGATTAGTCAGCAAGGTAGATTAAACCTTCTCATTTCAAATCTTAATTGTTGAGTACTGGATAATTGTTAGGATAATAATGATGTTTTAATAGCAAGATGTGGTGGTTGTTGATGGTGAATAGTGGTAGTAGGTTACCATGGTGGTGTTGAGGAGGGACGGTTGAAGGTCAGGGGTCCGGGTCAGAGGAGACAAGACAAGTTTTGGTCAACAAAAGTCAACTGGTCAAACTGAATAGTCAACTGAGTCAACTCAGTTAACCAGTGTCGGTCCAGGTCACTCGAACATAAGGTATAACCAAGTCCGAGAGTTATTTATGGTTTCGTATATATTATCATTCGTATGTACACGTGTGGGACGTTAATAAGTATATTAGACCCGACTTGACTAAACTCGGTTAATAGAATATATGCAAATGTATGTGTGTATAAGTAATCAATAATAACTACTAAGACGAGAAGATGGTCGACTATAGAATTATACTAAATAATATGTGCGATATAAGAATAACGTTTGAAACATTAGACATATGGAAACTCGGACAATTAGAGACGTGAATGGAACATTTGGACAAGTAGTATGGACATTTATTAAGATATCGAGACATAGGATATTGAACATAAGGTGAATAATGCGGACTTTAGTATAATTTGGTTATCATACGATATTGGGACTCGACTTGATAAGCTAAGGCAAATAATCTATAACTATATAAAGAATATAAACTCGACAAATAGAAGTGCGGTTAAAGAACCTAAGTGTGCCCACACGTGTAACCACGATATTGGTTACACGCGCTAATGTTTATGAACATTGAATAGGATCTTGTCCAAGGATCGATAGATGGAAACTGGACGAGGAATATTATGTGACCGTGTGAATGCAACCAAAGGTGAGTTCGTGTACTTCCCCTTTTTTCTGTTTTACTGTTTTGGGGTGAATACATGCTTCGGTTTTATAAAACTATTGTGATGTGACAAGATACTTGGCTGCTAGATATACTTGACACTCATTAACTCAGAGGTGAGCCGACTTAATATATGGGTAGTACTACTTGGGGAAACCCCCACGCAAAGTGGACTCGGGACGTAAGGGCCCGGGAAACCCTCCACGACGGTTATGGAACCATTGCGGCATGTATTATGCTTTGTAGATCTATAATAGCAGTAGATAGATCTAGTGTTAGGGTTGAGGTGTTGCTTGAACATCACGTGTGTTAAACTGTATAAACTTGTTTATAAAATGATAAACTGTTTTTGGATCCACTTGATTACTTACACGGACTCACCAGTATGATTACTGACCCAAACTCTTTTTAAGCATGTGTTCAGGTACTGCATTCGGATGATTTTGGGAGCATACGGATTATGTTCGTTTGTTAGCTAGTAGCGGATTAGAGATATGTGGATTAGAGATTGGATCGACTAAGGTTTACATTGCTTCGACGACCGCCGCGTCTCGTCCCTGCATAGTTACTAGTTTATTTATTTTACTTGTGTATTTGTATTTTTGGATCATAAATTGTAATAACAAATAAATATTTGTTATCGTTACTTCCGTTGTGCAAGTCTGTTACCCAACTGACGTAACGTCCAGCCCCCTCCTGGTCGGGTTGTTACAATGCCCCCATTATAACGCTAGGGAAATGAGGAAGGAGGCGCTATTGTGGAGGGTGCGCTACCCTATACCGTTTAGCCTAACCGACCATTTAAGTATGTTTCGGTTATTTTCAGTTTGGTTTTCAGATTTTTTCGATTATCAGTTTTCATATCCTCACCTAGTCACCTACTTAATGTGATAATACACGTAGGGTCAGAAGCCACATTTACCCGTGACTTTGAATCTTTCACACTATATATACACACACACATAACAACTCTTTCAATTCACGAGAACTTGACCTCTAAACCCCCAACTACCTCCCACAATTTATGGACGCCTATTCGTACTTGATCCCATCATCAACCCATCAACGACGACGGAAATCTACTTTACGGAGACGGTGTGTAACCATGGTGAAGCAGCAAAGAACACGTCTCTACATACTTCGGCGATGCGTCTTCATGCTCATGTGTTGGAACAATCACTCCGTTTCCGATTAATCACGGAACGAATGAAACCGATACCAGATGGATGATTGAACACTGTGATTCATGACGCATAATATGCAGTTAAACTAAGAGAGTACTATTAGGGTTGTAAATTCTGTAAATTAAGTTTCCTTGTTTGTGTAAATTCATGTGTAACTTGTTACTTAATAATGTTGTATAGTTTTTGGGTAATGTTATCACATTTTGTATAATAAGTACAAGCAAAGTTGTTGCACATTTTCTTTATTTAATGTTCTAATCTATTAATTATTTATTTAGGAAGGTTATTAGTAGAGTTAAGATCATGTAAAACTCTTATTAGTGTTGTTGATCAATTCTTTGAGTATAAGAGCACCATGATAGTCTTTGAAAGTGGCTTTATATAAGCACTTGTAGGGCTTTGCTCCTTTCACAACAAAATCGGCTTTAAAATGCCACAAACTATACTCTTTCGCATCCCTTCAATCGCAAAACTCATTCATGTCACCATCGTACACCTCTCCTAAAAACACCTGAAAACTAACTATTGTGAAAGTTCTTAGAGTAATAAGTGGGGATAGATGGTTTCTAATAGTTTGTGACTTTGTGTACCTAGTATCTAGTTAGATTAGTTTATTTGTCGTGTTTAATTTTTATATAGCCTAGTGCAAGCATATTATTCTATGATTTGAGATAGGAGTACATATTTAACAATTTAACACTTTCTCCCTCGTTTTAGACTATCTTAGTTCTTTATTTTAGATTTTTTTCATATATTATCCGCATACGTAAACAAGTACATTATGTTTTTTGTTGACATGTTGATGGTGTTTGTAGAGAATTTTTTTGCATAAATAGGCATTTTTCTTTGTGGGTAAGTGTTTCTAGGTAGGGTGGTAAAAAAAACACAAATAGATAAGTATGAAACCCAACTGGCGACATTGAATAAATATTTTTGAAAGTATGAAACCTATTTGGCGACATTCAATAAAAAAATTGAAGATATCTAATCAGATTAGCAACAATGAATACAAATTCAATGTATGTAATTCATTGTCGCCAACCGGTTTACATACAATCAATTTTTTTATTGAATGTCGTCAAATGGGTTTCATACTTTCAAAAATCTTTATTCAGTGTTGCCAAATGGGTTTCATACTTACCTATTTGTGCTTTTTTTCCCACCCTACCTAGAAACACTTACCCACTAAAAAAATTGCCCATATATGCAAAAAATTCGTTTGTAGAAGGTTTTCAAATGCAGAAATGAAAGCCACGCCCCCTTATAAAAAAAGTTAGAAATATGCTCTATAGAATTCATGAAGGTGGATGGTGTGCTTGCTGGACGGGTATCGTTGCCACGTCAGCTACCCGGCCACCGGCTCCATGAAACCTGGTGTGGTACCCGCTTGCAATAAACACTCATCTCTCGCTCCTTTGCAACACCTCTCTCTCTCTCTCTCTCTCTTCTCGGTTTGTACCATCCGTTGCCATTACCCAATTTGCATACTCAAAGCCATAGGGCTGGTATAGCTGATCGGCTACCTCATACCCGATATCAACACCAACCACCCTAATACTTGTAGAACAAAATACTATAGGTTTATACAAAACCATTGATCCGAACAAAAACCACACTTTGGTCTTAGACAAAACCCACTCTACTAATTTCTCCACCAAAGCAAGCCAGTTCAAATAAACCTCACAAGTCCAAGCAAACCCGACACACTAGCATCATATCAACTTAACACGAAACCACCATTGATGTTCATCACAATGACACCTTTGTGAAAATGGCATGTCCCTTCTTGACCAGTTGATCACCTATACAAACGTGGGTCAAACGAAAGATATGTTAATAAGACATGTACGCTACTTTTAACAATGCAATGCAATGCAATTCCATATTCGTGTAGTCAAATTTCTACACATGTCTTTGATTAGCGAATGGCCTAGAATTGGTCCAAATTCCAAATCATTGTCATTCTACAGGACCATCCTACCCTTCTAGTTAATTTTGTTTCATTTTTATTTGACAATTAAGTATTATTAAAGCGAATATAACGTCTCTTAAATTAATAAAATGATATTTGATAGTAACACATGTAATAAAAAATGCTTAATTATAGAATTATAGATGATGCTGTTTTTCCATATCTATATCTATAACTTATAATAAAAGAATTGAACTTTGATAATGTGGCATTCAATAGAGGTTTCAACCCCTCCTTAAATGTGTCACATGACATCATGTAGGATTTTTTAATTTTTGAGTTTTTTTGATAAATCTATATATATTATAGGGGAAATACCATAAAAAACACTAAACTTTCAGTTTTTTTTCACTAAAGTCACTCAACAATTTTTTGCATACAAAAAGCACTACACTTTCAGTTTTTTCTTACAAAAGTCACTCAACATTTTTTTTTACTTAAAAAACACTAAACTTGTTTTCTTTTCTCATAAAACACATTACCCTCTCTCTCTCCTTGGTCGCTTTTCCGGCCAAAAATCTGGCCAAAATCCGGCAAGGACACCCGCCAACCCTCACACCCAATCCCACACAAGAACACGCGTTCATGAGGTTTTCTCTACTTTATATGATTGATTGACTAGTTAAATATGCAAACATTGCATCTTTGAAAAAATTATTATATTTTGTTTACGCTATTATCTCTTACTGAATGCATAGCTTTTACATATACTAGGTTTGCTATTGACACAATGCAATCAGTTTGCCTTGATGAATATGGTGGAGAAAGAACTGTGCATCCTACCTCTCAGGAGACGACACTTTTTCAACATATATTTGGGGGTCGCCTTCAGTCTCAGGTATCTTTATATGCATCCAGTTCTCTTAATAATATTCCTTCAAGTAACTATTTGTATACATCATATAATAGGTCACCACACAAACTCGATAACCATAACAGCTCCCAACCGCAAACCTGTCACCGGTCACCATCTTAACCTCCGGTCTTCTTCTCCGGTTGTTCCCGCTGGTCGGCGACCCCCTCCGGTCCCGATCACCCTCTCCCGAAAACCAACCACCGTAACCTATCTCCATCTCCGGTTCGGTTCCCTTCTCCGACCGGTCCCGATAACCCTTCCACCCAGCACCATCGATTCCCATCATATCCAATCGACCTTCTCATATACAGGTTGGGTGGCGTGTTCTTGTGTGGGATTGGGTGTGAGGTTTGGCGGGTGTCCTCGCCGGATTTTGGCCGGATTTTTGGCCGGAAAAACGACCAAGGAGATAGAGAGAGGGGTAATGTGTTTTATGAGAAAAGAAAAAAAGTTTAGTGTTTTTTAAGTAAAAAAAATGTTGAGTGACTTTTGTAAGAAAAAACTGAAAGTGTAGTGCTTTTTGTATGCAAAAAATTATTGAGTGACTTTAGTGAGAAAAAACTGAAAGTTTAGTGTTTTTTATGGTATTTCCCCCTATAATTATTTTAGGAAAAGATAAGAATTTAAAAACAAAATTAAATTATCTCTAATGTTTCCTCCCATAACTTTTAAACGTTAATATCTTTTATATACGAGATTTTTTAAAGAAAAAAATTAGACCAAATTAATGAGCGTTTTATTATCTTTCCAACGAGTACCATAATGCTATATAAAAAACGGAGAAAAAAAACAACTATTTTTGTGGGGTTTTGTTTTCAAATATATTTTACTCTACTAATAAATCACAAACGATAAACATAACTTCATAGGCAAAGATTCTTTTTTTTTATATTTGAATATGATAACTTATGGCAGAAATTTGTTTAAAATAAATAATAATAATAATATTATTATTATTATTATTCAAGCCCCGCTTATGGCTGTGCGCATATAATATATATATATGTGTGGCCCTCGGAGGGGCAAAAGTAAAGTTGCACCAATTTTTGCGTTATTTTACTAATTTCGTGAAAATAACGTTAAAAACGACAGACGGTTAATCATGTATCATGTGGTGGCGTTGATAGCCAAAAGATAAGGGGCACATGCACCAATCGGGCTTGTCCCGATTGTTAAGTGTTATGTGCCTTATGTCCAAGGCTTGATACAAAACCACTATCGAGTCGAGGGTCTCACTGGAAGCAACCTCTCTATTCTCACCGGGTAGAGGTAAGGCTGTCTACATCTTACCCTCCTCAGACCCTACCTTAGCTTTGCTATTGGTGGGATTAACTGAGTATGATGATGATGACATTATTATTATTATTATTCATTAATCATGTATTGGCAAATCATTAATTATGTTGTCATATTAGATATTTTATTATGTTATATTAGATATTTCAACACCGGGACACTCCCGGGATAAAAGCTAGTCTTATATAAACCAATTTCAATCCAAGAGTAACAAGTTATTGTTTTGAATTTCCAAAATTAGGTGTGTTTCATTCCGAAATAAAATTAGTTTTTAGGTTATATATGTATTTGATTTTTGTTATTTAACTTCAATTTATATGGAAAGAACTTTGTTTTTCCTTGGAGAGCCAGGTTCGATTCCCACTGGCTGCAGGTGAGGTGAGAGGTTTTCAGGCTTAGCTTGTTTCCTACCCTGGAGTGCCCGGTTCGAAGCCCACATCGGCCGGACTATGCTCATGTATAGCCCTGAGCGAGAGCGAGATGCCGTTCAAAAAAAAATCTCACTCGTAGCAAAGTTATCCATAAGTTTTAGGAGGGTGGAATGATTACAAACTTTTCCTCTACCCCAAAAGATAAATAGTTTGCTCCTATCATTTTCATTGATAATGTAAAAAATATATCAAAAAGAGTATTGCTTTTTTAACCAATTTATTTGAAAATCAAATCAGTTATCAAATCAGACACCTTACCAGGATTTAAAATCACCAGAAAAACCATAGTATCACAACCACTGCATCCATAATCCTCACCACCCTTCACATCACAATATTCGTCGTTCCGTCACCGTTGTCATCATCTTGCAACAATCGTTTGCACTACCACAACCATCACCCTCACTTTTCTGGCCTCTACTGCTGATGATGCCACCATTACATTACAAAAACAAGGAAAAGAATATATATATATATATATATATATATAGGTCAATTATAAATTGAAAACCCGCTTGAGTTGAGAAAACCTTCGAAACTCATGTAAAAAAACAATTTGTTTTCTTTGAGAAAAATAACAAATGTAAAATACTTTTCTGGCCTCTACTGCTGATGATGCCACCACTACATTACAAAAACAAGGAAAAGAATATATATATATATATATATATATATATATATATATATATATATATAGGTAAATAGCTGAAAACATATGTTTTTTTAGCAACTTTGTTTATTTTTTAAAAAAAAATCCCATCGGCGCTGTTGTTATTTTTTTTTGCCTAAAATACTTAAAAACATGTATTTTACATTGTTTATTTTTTTCAAAAAAAGATAATGGTTTTTTACATGGGTTTTTAAAGGTTTTCTCAACTCAAGTGGGTTTCCAAAATATCATTTCCCTATATATATATATATATATATATATATATATATATATATATATATATAGGGAATGGATATAAAGAAAACTCTCCTTATTTGGTAAACTCTGGAAACTCTGACTTCCCAATATTTTTTTTTTTTGAAAAAAATAGGGCAAGTAATATACATGATTTTAAGCATTTTGGGCCAAAAAATTTAAAAAAGCGCCGAGTATTTTTTTTTTAAAAAAAATAAAATTTTGACTAACACATGTTAAGCGCTAATAACAGGTGTTAACAATGTGTTAACTATATGTAAACAGTAGACGTTTTTTTTAAAAAAAAAAACGTTCGGCGCTTTTTCGATTTTTTTGGCTCAAAATGCTTAAAAAAATGTATATTACATACCCTATTTTTTTCAAATAAAAAAATGTTGGGAAGTCAGAGTTTCCAGAGTTTACCAAATAAGGAGGGTTTCCTCCATATACTTTACCTATATATATATATATATATATATATATATAGACTTAGGTTCCTGTACAAAGGATAAATTTTGTGAGAAGTGTAAGAAGGAGTGTGAAGGAGACATGTGGCACCAATTAATTTTAATTAGGATGGTATTATTGTAAAAGTATCTCTAGTTAAAACATAGGGAGTTATTAATTAGAGTATTTTTAGGGATTTCAAATATCTAATCATCTTATCTTATGATCAATTAAGGTAAAATCAGTTTTCGAAAAAAAGAAGATGATCACGTAAGTTTTTTTTTCTTATCAGTGTGTTTTATATGCATATTAATATTAGACAATGAATCAAAAGTTTTTTAATACACGTAAGGTGTTTTATAAACAACAATTACATTATGTGTGACATGTCATGGACTAATATGGGTTATGTGTTTTACATCCTATGATTAACCATCCAACGGTTATTTTTTTTTCACAATATTATGTGTTTTATATTCATGTTACGCAAAAAAATGCAAAACACATTGTGTTTTATACTTAAAATCCTTTTTGTTAAGAACATTCAATATAAAACACATCATTGTTAACAACCCAAATAAACGCTAAGTACAAAATTCATTGTGTTTTATATTCTTGTTAAGCAACATGTAAAACACATTGTGATTTATATTCAAGTTCCTTATTGGTAAGAACATTCAAATTAAACACATAGACTAACAACCAAAATAAACGAGTACAAAACACATTTAAATACATAGTTAGGACATAGTTAGTAACCAAAAAAGACACTAGAATTTACAATTGGAAAAATTTAAAACACCTTTTCATTAGAATCCATGATTATGGATTATTGGGCTATGGATAAAACTCCACGTAAGCATCTTAACATGCCTTCTAATATACTGCTTAATATTAACAATGTGGTTCAATAAAAAAAAATTTCCACAAAAGATGTAGTCGTCTCATCCTCATGATCACCATTCATCGATCTTCGTCTTTAGAGAGAGAAATGATTTTATGTAACAACCCTATAAAAATGGGAGGAGATGGCTAGATTTAAGGAAAGAGTGGATGGTCTTTATTTTAAAAACAAACAAAAAGACTAACATACCCCTATCAGGTCAAATCTTTTAATTAAGTTTATAACACTTATTACAATTTTGCCACTACCCAATCTCAACCCTTCATTTAAAGATCTAATGGTCTAAAACACTTCTTACCTTTCTCACAAGAAACACCCTTTGTACAGGATCTCTACCATATATATAGGGGGAGGATAAATTGAAAACCCTGCCCAGTTAAAGAAACTTTGAAAACTCTATCTTAACCATTGATCATCCATCATCAATGGCTTAGATTAAATCTACTTTTTTAAATTTTATCAAACTATTATTTTAGTATTAAAAAGTACCAAAAGAACAAATATGACAATTTGTTAAACACTCTCCCTCCTCTCTCTTTTTTCCTTATATCTCCTCTCTCCTGTTTTCTCTTGTGTAATTTTACCTCCATCCTCTCTCTTCCTTTTTCTCTCATTTCTCTATGATCTAAGATAATTGTTTGTTTTTTTAAGTCCTAAGCATACACTCTCTTTCACTCTCTTTTTCTCTTACTCACATTTTGTTATTTTTATTATTGTTATATTTGTAACAATAACAACTAAAACAGCCTATGTTATTTGTTACTTATTTAACTGTAACAAGTAAAACAATTTATTTACTTATTTCTTGTTTAACTGTAACTAGAAATATATATTTAGGTAATTGTAACAACTTAATGTACTTATTTGTAACAACTTATGTTGCATATCTAGCTGTAACAACTAAGAAATTTTTATTTTATTATAGCAATTTATGTTACTTATTCAACCGTAACAACTTATGTTACTTATTCAGACCTTCCTTAAATTTTTAACAATAATATTACATGTCTAACTAGAAAAGTTTACAAATATTACTAGGACTTATATAATTATAATTATGACCATTTCATACTTGTAACAAGACATGTTACATAATTTTTACAATGTTAATAGTTTTAACAGGACGGGTTACATAAAAATGAACAACAACATTGTCTTTCGTAAAAATACTATATGATAAATAAACAAGGTTAGCAAAAATAACATATAATTCACAATGTTAGCAAAAATTATATTTAAAATTTGTAATCGTGTTATAGCCTAACATGACTAAATTTTATATTTGTCAATATTTTGTAATAATAATTGACACTTTGAAATGAGGGAACAAGAACAACATTTATTTCAAAAAAAAAAAAAACCATGAATACATCATATGTTTCAAAAACAACGAAATTTATGTGCAAAAGAAAACACAAAAACATAGTGAAAAAGGCAAGGAAAAGTAAAAACCAGTGCTGTATCTAGATTTTTGACTTTATATTAATAAAAAGAGTAAATGGCCAAATTAGTCCCTGAGGTTTGATCAATATTGTTAGATCCATCCAAAATAAGAATTTTTGACACCTGAGCCACTAAAGTTTGAAATTTAGTACTAAATCCGTCCAATTTGCAAACTCTGTTAAATACTAACGTTAACTCAGGGGCATTTTGGTCATTTCCTATTTCTTAATTGCAAATTCATCCCTGAGGTTTGTTCCAAATTGCTAAATCAGTCCAAAATAATAATTTTCGATCAACAATACCTGTTGCTTTCAACGACCATCAGTTTTGCTTCTCCAGGTTTTGTTCAATTAAGGTGTTCCATTAAAGAGAATGAAAACATGTGTTATTTAATTTTGTTATGTTTTGGGTTCATATTAGTGAATTAGGATGTGATTTTTCTATTATATAATTTTGTTATGTTTTACTATTACATGTAACCTGTTTATGATTTATTTCATTAGGTTACAAAATCTTCATTCATAATTTTGATTATTTAATTGCTGTGCGTATATCATTACTGTATGTTTAGTAATATTTTTGGATTCGAAGTGCCTATGTCAAATGTACTAATGTTTTAAGCCATGAAGTGATAACATTTTGAGTTAATTGTTAATTTAGTCCCTATGGTTTGTCAAAAATTGCTACTTTCATCCAAAACTTTTTTTTCTTGTCAATTTAGTCCATGTGGTTTCATTTTTTGTCATTTTAGTCCCTGAGATTTGTCAAAAATTATCATTTTCATCCAAATCTTGTTAGTTCACAGGGACTAAAATGACAAAAAAAATGAAACCACAGAGACTAAAATGACTAGAAAAAAAGATTTGGATGAAAGTGGCTTTTTTGACAAATCTCAGAGACTAAATTAGCAATTAACTCAATTTTAAAATATTATTGCCTTATTAGAAGAAAATCACACAGTGTTAAAATTTCAAGACCAAGTTATCTCAAACACTTAATTCAACCAAAGAGTTTGAAGTTACAAATATACATATATTGACCACAAAAGTCAACTTACAAGTTTCTGACTTTTGAGTTTGCTAAAATTTCACAATGAATTTAAGGGGCATTTAAGTATTTACAAGTTTTTAACTAAATTGAAAGCAACAGGTATTGTTGATCGAAAATTATTATTTTGCACTGATTTAGCAATTTGGAACAAACCTCAGGGACGAATTTGCAATTAAGAAATAGGAAATGACCAAAATACCCCTGAGTTAACGTTAGTATTTAACAGAGTTTGCAAATTGGACGGATTTAGCACTAAATTTCAAACCTTAGTGGCTCAGGTGTCAAAAATTCTTATTTTGGATGGATCTAGCAATATTGATCAAACCTTTGTTGGGTTCAGTTGAGACCACAGTTACCAGAACAAAGACTTTTGGTAGCTTATTTTGTAGTTTGATAGTTAGAGGACTAGTTATGTAATTCTTTGTTAGTTTATGTGTAAACCCTAGAGTGTGAACTTAAGGGAAGGGCACTGCGAACTTAATGTTAAGTTCGCAGTCCATCAGGTGCTCACTATATAAAGTTCACTCATATGCACACTCTAGGTTAGGGTTTTTGATGTATCTTTGAGAGCACAAGTTATAAAGGTGCGAACTTATGTGCGAACTTGTATCATCCATGGTTGTTTAAAGCAGAAATCTTTAATGGAATCGTGTCTTTATGTTTCTTGTGTGTCGGTTTCTATAATCTTCATCTAGTTCTTTAGTTTTCTTGATTAATCAACTAAAACACCTAATAAATAGGTGTTTCTAGTTGATAACAATCTTGTGCACACTTAAGATCTAGTGTTTTTGGGACTACAATTTGGTATCAGAGCCTCTGTGCTCGAGATTGTATCTATCTAAAGATATCAAAACCCTCCTTGTTAGTTTTTACTTTCAAGTTTTTCAAAATTTTAGTGTTTATCAAAGTTTGAATATTTTCATTGTTTTGCCTTAAAATCTCGTGAAAAGTGTTTCTAAGGTGTTTAAAAGTTATTATCTTCATTAGAAACATCATTCAAGAGCTTCAAAACAATTGAAAATCTCTTGGACATGTTTTTGGAAAGTTAAAAAATTTCACAGCCGAGTTTGCGCACTTAAGTGCGAACTTAGCTCAAAATCTGCGAACTTGTTTCTTGTTTGTGAGTACTTGTTTCTTGCCTGTGAGTACTTGTCTCAAAAACTGAGTACTTGTTTCAAGCATTGAGTACTTAATTGTGCGTACTTAACTCATAAAGTGTGAACTTGTTTCTTGCTTGTGAGTACTTGTTTCAAAAGTTGAGTACTTAGCTCATAAGCTGAGTACTTATTTCTTGCTGTGTGCACTTAAAGTGCGAACTTAGCTCATAGAGTGTGAACTTGTTTCTTGCTTGTGAGTACTTGCTTCAAGAGTGCGAACTTAGCTCATAAAGTGTGAACTTGTTTCTTGCTTGTGAGTACTTGCTTCAAGAGTGCGAACTTAGCTCATAGAGTGTGAACTTGTTTCTTGCTTGTGAGTACTTGCTTCAAGAGTTGAGTACTTAGCTCATAAGTTGCATACTTGATATTTCAAGGTGTGCACTTGTGTCTGTGTGAGCACTTAAATTTACACAAGGCTTTATAGCTTTCTCTCTCCTGGCACCACAACTAGGGTTTCTGCATACTTATCTGAAATCTCTAGTTGGTGTGCGAACTTACTGAAAAGGTGCATTTTCTGAGCACTTGGCTAGGGTTTCTGCGAACTTAAATCTTAAACGAGAGTTTAAGTGTCTGCGTACTTGTACAAGTGCGCAGGCTCGTCAGTCAAGACTGAGTACTTGTGCTGCTCTGACTTGGCTGAACTGCGAACTTAGTGACTGTGAACTTAAGTGTGAACTTAACTGCATACTTAGCTGCGAACTTAGCTGTGTACTTAAGGACTGTGGACTTAATTTTGGACTTTAAACTTTAAAATCAGAAAATCAAACTAGATCTTGCTTAATCTTGATTAATCAAAAAAAAAAAAAAAAAAAAAAAAAAAAAATCATCCTTAATCAATGGCTGGTAACAATAACAACTTAACCATGAATCCTATAACCCAAGCTGAACTGGAAATTGGAACCATAACCCACATTCCCAAGTTGAAGGGTGTGGAAGATTATGGAACATGGAAGAATCGCATGAAAGCCTTCTATTATGTGAATGATTTTACCCAATGGACCTCTGTTCAACTCGGACCACACCTCCCAATGAGGACCACAGAGGCAGGAGAGGTGTTCAACACTGATCCAACTACTTATACACATCTTGACAATCAGTTGATTCAACGTGATCACAAAGCCTACCATGCTCTTACCATGGCTCTGTCGAATGATGTTTTTAACATGTTCGAAGAGTATACCACTGCTCAGTCTCTGTGGCATGCCTTGTGTGACTACTATGAAGGAAATCAGGACATGATTCAGAAGAAGCAAGACATGGTTCAAAAGGAGTATGACATGTTTGGAAGCATTCGTGGTGAGAGCCTGACGTCACATATCGACAGGTTCATGAGTTTGTTGACAAAAATGAAGAAGGCTGGCATTCCTGTGAACAACCGTAATTCCATCAAGAAACTACTCGACTCTCTTCCAAAGGAGTGGAGTGTTCAATGTATGCTCATTAAGAAAGATTACTTGGATGCTCATTCCACTCTGGCAGATCTTATAAACACGCTAAAATCATTTGAAATGGACATCACAAAGAGAGAGATGAATCAGACAGTGTCAAAAGTTACTCCAAGCAGCTCTCTAAAGAACCTGGCTTTAATGACTCCAATTGGACAGAAGGCACTGGTGGTTGAAGACTTTGGCTGGGGGAAGGAAGCTGTTGCAGCTAAAGCAGATGTTAACAAAGCATTGATGGTAACGATATGCACCAAATCCGCAAATGGTGTAAACTCTGTGGAAGGATCTTCAGTGGGAGTGCCAAAAGGAGGAATGCAAGAGAGTGCGGGTCTGAAGAGTGTGCTGATTGCTGAAAAGAAGAAAGATCAGACTGGAGAGGAGGCTTTGATAGCTGAGAAGACACCCACTGAGAAAGCAGCTGAAAAGATGGAAAGTGCACCCAAGAAAGCTGAGGAGAAAGATATGGTAAACATTCCTCTTGAAATAAAATCAAAGCTGTGCTCACCTAGGTGCGTTACAGCTATCGCATACTGTTTATCACACAACAGACGAGTTTTAAGAGAAATGGATGATATTCGTAAAATCAATTCTGAAATGAAAGAAAATGAGTGGGCATATCAGCGAAAGTTAAATGCAACTCTAGCTGAAATGCAAACTTTAAAAGAATTTGTGCTTAAGAAAGATTTTCTGATAAATGATTTAACCTCAAAACTAGAGAAATCTAGAAATGAGACAACTCGTCTTCAAATTGTTGTGGATAAATGGAATGTGAGCAAACAGGCTCATGCTGATATAATCGATTGTGGAAGACAATCATTCGTAAAGGATGGAATTGGGTATAAGGATAAGAATGGAATCGAAAGATCTCTATTCTTGCCCTTGAGCCAAAGTGAATACATACCCATTCCAACACCTCATCCTAAAAATGATCTTTTTGAAAACAAATGTGATGAATCTGAGTCAAATGCTAACATAAGTAAAAGCGATGCAGATATGACCCAACAGGGTCGGGTGGAAGATGATGAGAGTTGTGGTGGGCAGACAATGGGGTTAGGACATCCAGGTGCCAATTACTCCACAGTGAATTGGTTCATCTGGAACAATGAAAAGTCTAAAAACAATTTGATTTCGGATGACTGTAATACTTTAATTAATATGGATGAATGTAATAGTTTATCTAGGCCGGATGACTGTATTAACTTGACTTCTAAACTAGATTTAAAGGGTGCTGTGGCCCCTGATGATAGGAAGAATCCTATCAGACGTTCAAATGTTTGTGTTGACAATGTTATGCCTGTTTGTGTTGATCTTAATGCTGCATTCTCTGATGATAAACATACGTGTAAACCACCTATGTTTGTACCAGAACTAAAGCTTAACAGGTTTGGGAAATTTCTCACTGAGGAAATCCCAGAGTTTATCCCTTCATCCACAGATGTATCAGGTTCTGAAGAATCACAAAGTGAAACAGGTAACTCAAGTTTTGAAGAATCACTAAGTGATACAGAGAGCAACATCAGCATACCTGACTGCAACACAAATGAAGAATCAAGTAGCAGCAAGGATGAATCATGTTCAAGAGAAAGCTCCTGCTCAAACAAAATCAAGAAAAGAACATCACAATCATCATCATCCAGATCTTCTCCAAAGATCAAGCCTAAACACTCAAAATGCTTTAGATGTGGAAAAGAAGGACATGTGGTCAAAAAGTGTCATTTAAAACCTAAACCACAAAATGATGTCAAAACTCAAAACTCTTTTTCTGATCAGATCAAAAATCTTCAAGAAACAGTAAAAAGTTTTGTTAAAACCACACAATTTTGGAAGAGAAAAGAGTCAATGATGGGTGAAAATCACGATAGATCAAAACTAAAACAAACTTGGATTCCCAAAGTCACTTGATTAAATGTCTGAGTCGTGATTGTACATAGATTTTCTTTAGTTTATCTTTGTATATTATTTTTTTATATAATTTTTTTTTTTTGAGCTGGATGTGGTGCTCGCTTTCAGTCAAATCCCAAGCAATCTCATGACACTGCAGTCAAAAGAATCTTCCGCTACCTCAAAGGAACACCAAAGCTTGGTTTATGGTATCCTAAGAGTGATAATTTTGATTTAATCGCTTACTCTGATAGTGGTCATGCAGGTTGTAGAATTGATAGAGAATTTGTCTCTGGTGGTTGCAAATTTTTGGGGAATCGGCTTGTATCTTGGCAAAGCAAAATGCAGATAATAGTGTTTATCTCCACTGATGAAGCCGAGTACACTGTTGCGTCCAGTTGTTGATGTCAAGCTTTGTGGATCCAAAATCAGTTGCTGGATTACGGTTTGAATGTCATGAAAACCCCAATCTTCATTGATAATGATGCTTGTCGTGACATCGTGAAGAATCCTATCGACCACTACCTATTGAGATCAGGATTCACTCTATTCGCGATGCTCACGATAAAGGATACATTCAAGTGTTATCCATTGATACTGCTGATCAAAAGGCAGATATCCTCACAAAGGCTTTTGACGAAACTCGTTTCCTCCATTGGTCACTTGGCTGGAAATGATAAATTTTGAGTGAGCTCACATTATGTCATGGTGTTAAAAAAAAAAAAATAAAAAAAAAAAAAAATAATAATAATAATAATAATAATAAAAAAAAAAAAAAATCCTATTTTCATACAAAACAAGATTTTTGGGGGAGAAAGTATATCTCCATTGCAAATTAACAAGAAATGATAGGGACTAATCATATTCTGTCAGCATGTGAATAGGATCCAGAGGATGTTGCGGCTTCAAGCAAGACATGTCGGTAGATTCAGCTTGGAATCGAGTAAACTGCTAATAGGTGATTAACAGAATAGATCTACACGGAAAGCTGGATTCCCACTGTGTTTTAGGTCTGCACAAGCTGAGTCCGGTCATACACAGGTTGAGAGATCAAAAGACACAGAAAATTTTGTGCATATGTAATCAAAAGACACCTAAGTGTGCAAGCTACCAATGCGGGGCTATTCAAACAAATGAGCAACAAAAGACACGCAATGTTAGTGACGTGCAAACATATAGATAGCTCAAAAAGCAATCAGATGATCATCTTCTCTGTTATGGGAACATAGACCTGAAGCTCTCATCATCTGATTGACATAATGATCATCTTCTCTGTTATGTGTAAACATAGACCTGAAGCTCTCATCATTATATCTCAATAAACCTTGAGGATTGGTAGGCTTATACCTAGCACAAGTGGGGTCCACTAACTTTCCGTCAATATTACCAAAACATGATAAATCTCATCACCAAACGTATGTTGAAAGACGAGAGGCATGGATTTAAGTGGACAAACATACCGACAGTTTTTCTTGGGCTGCAGCTATCCAACGGAAAGTTGAAATGTGATCTGGCAGGTATGGTTAGTATGATCTTGTTTGCAAAAGGTGAGAAACAGTTAACCCCTCCTTGTTGTGTTTGTTTTTTTTTTTTTTTTTTTATTAAAATATAAAAAGTTTAGGGGGAGTATTAAAATATGTGTTAGAATGTGAGATGTGTTTATTGCATATAATCCTGATCATCATCCAGTCTGTGATCAAGAACAGTGCAGGGGACTAGATTGTGAGATTCTTCGATCTGGTAGATGTATTCATGTTTTATCTGTTAGAGTTGATGTAGCTGTTTGGGAACACAATCAGAGTTGGAGCCAGTTAGACACTGCTGGAAGAAGGAATGCTATTTCAAAGAGCAGTAGATCATGCTAAAGAAAGGAAGCTGGAGATGCTAGAAATTTTGGAAATGATCGAGGCTGCAGACAAAGAGAAGGAGCTTGGAGACAAAGACAAGGAAATTGCTAACAAAGACAAAGCTGACAATTAAAGAAAAGCAGCCAGAAACTCTGAAGCTCCAGAAGTGATAGTTCCAAAACAACCAGTACGGGTAAAGCAGGAAGAAGGTGAATCGAGTGATATCTCGGTTTGAAGCTAACAGATGAAGATCTGGTATCTGTGGTCTAGGGGGAGTATTGTTGGGTTCAGTTGAGACCACAGTTACCAGAACAAAGACTTTTGGTAGCTTATTTTGTAGTTTGATAGTTAGAGGACTAGTTATGTAATTCTTTGTTAGTTTATGTGTAAACCCTAGAGTGTGAACTTAAGGGAAGGGCACTGCGAACTTAATGTTAAGTTCGCAGTCCATCAGGTGCTCACTATATAAAGTTCACTCATATGCACACTCTAGGTTAGGGTTTTTGATGTATCTTTGAGAGCACAAGTTATAAAGGTGCGAACTTATGTGCGAACTTGTATCATCCATGGTTGTTTAAAGCAGAAATCTTTAATGGAATCGTGTCTTTATGTTTCTTGTGTGTCGGTTTCTATAATCTTCATCTAGTTCTTTAGTTTTCTTGATTAATCAACTAAAACAACCAGTACGGGTAAAGCAGGAAGAAGGTGAATCGAGTGATATCTCGGTTTGAAGCTAACAGATGAAGATCTGGTATCTGTGGTCTAGGGGGAGTATTGTTGGGTTCAGTTGAGACCACAGTTACCAGAACAAAGACTTTTGGTAGCTTATTTTGTAGTTTGATAGTTAGAGGACTAGTTATGTAATTCTTTGTTAGTTTATGTGTAAACCCTAGAGTGTGAACTTAAGGGAAGGGCACTGCGAACTTAATGTTAAGTTCGCAGTCCATCAGGTGCTCACTATATAAAGTTCACTCATATGCACACTCTAGGTTAGGGTTTTTGATGTATCTTTGAGAGCACAAGTTATAAAGGTGCGAACTTATGTGCGAACTTGTATCATCCATGGTTGTTTAAAGCAGAAATCTTTAATGGAATCGTGTCTTTATGTTTCTTGTGTGTCGGTTTCTATAATCTTCATCTAGTTCTTTAGTTTTCTTGATTAATCAACTAAAACACCTAATAAATAGGTGTTTCTAGTTGATAACAATCTTGTGCACACTTAAGATCTAGTGTTTTTGGGACTACAACCTTAGGGACGAATTTGGTCATTTACTCTAATAAAAATCGAAAACCAATCAATTAAAGCATAATTATCCCTCCCCTTAAATCTTGCATTTTTGTAACCGGTACTCCAACTTTCAAAGAAAAAAACTTTTGAAGTAGGTATCTTCCCATATCCATAAACAGAAGGTTGAAACTTGAAAGGGCAAACCAACAATGGTGATGTTTGTTGTGTTACAGATCTGGTACGGTGACGATCTGTTGGGTCACACGTCTTCAAGCTTCGTCAGTGACGATTTGTTGTGTTACAGATCTGGTACGGTGACGAATGGTTGGTCATCAGTTCGAACGACGCCTGAGCACCGTCGCCTTAAACCACCGCCCCCTACCTCTCAGTGACCGTATCTCTCTCTCTCTCCCTCTCTCTCTCTCCCAACAATCACTCGGATATGGATTGTTGTGGTTGTTACACTGATCCAACCATACATCTGGTTATGTAGATGTGGAAAATAAAAATGGTTTTGGATGGTGGGTGAACAAAGAAAGAAAGAGAGAGAAGCATGGATCTGTGAATGTAGATTTGGGAGTAAATAGCCAAATTCGTCCCTGAGGTTTGGTCTATATTGCTACATCAATCCAAAATAAGAATTTTTGACAAATGAGCCACTAAGGTTACAATTTCACTGCTAAATCCGTCCAAATTAAAAACTCAGTTAAAAACTAACTTTAAGTCGAGGGAAATTTGGTCATTTTCCATCTGATTATCAATTGTTATATTTAAATAATAAAATAAATTAAATTAATATTTTAAACACTTAAGTGGGACCCACAATTCACCTTCTTCCTCACCTTCCACCCAAACCCTTCTTCACCTTTTACCACCACCACCTAAGCCACCGTCTCCACCACCTGGACAACCACCACCGTCTCCACCACCTGCACAACCACCACCGTCTCCACCACCCGCACAACCACCACCGTCTCCACCACCTGCACAATCACCTCACCTCACCGCCCCTAGCAACCACAACCGTCCACCACCTCCACCACAACAACCACCACCCATAAATGTTCACCACCTCCACCACAATAACCACCACCCACAACAGTCCCCACCCACAAAATTTAATTTAATTTTCATTTTCTGTATTGCAGAGTGCATATTAATGCTTTCACGAGTTATTTACGTAATTGTTTTTTTTTGTGTCTCAGGCTCCGTCAAATTACGAAGGTATAGATTTTCAGACTCGAGCATTGCAACTCAGTAAAATTGATCTTACTTGGGATGAAAATGAACCCCATCGTGTCAAGAAGTTTAAAAGAAAAATCAATGTCGACCAGGTACGTTAACATGTTTAATTCTTTATTAATTTTTTTAAAACTATCATATTACATTAAGAATATGTTTTTTAGTATTTGATGTGTGTTATGGACCTTATGGTATCATTTTTATGTTTATGAAGGAATCCAAGTACGTTAAGGATGAACTTGAATTGAAGGAGCTTATTGCTTCAAGTGATAGTGAAACCGATGAAGATGAGAATAACGATGATGGTAGAGATAAGAGAAGACGGAAAACAGATGCATACCGCGCCTTACTTCAGTCTGGGGACGGTTCAGAGGAAGAGGAAGAGGATGATAAAATGGATATGGAGGTGACTTTTAACACCGGTTTAGAGGATCTTATCTTAGTAAGAAAATTCAAAATAAGAAAGATAAAGAATCAGAAACAGTTTGGGAGGAAATTCTTCGTAGGAAGAAAGAGAAAAAGAAAGCTAGGAAGAATAGATCCAAGAATTCCTCTGATGATGATGGTGGTTCTGATGATAGCCCGGCTGAAGAACTAGGTGATTTCTTTGTGGTAAGTTGTACAGAGATTAGAAAGATAGGATTGAAGAGAGAAAATGGGGGTAGGGGTGGGGTGGGGTGGGGTTTATATAATAAAAATAAATATATATTTTTTTAATTTATTACAAATTCTCATTTTGGACTGATCTAGCAATTTGGAACAAACCTCAGGGACGAATTTGCAATTAAGAAATAGGAAATGACCAAAATGCTCCTGATTTAACGTTAATATTTAACAGAGTTTGCAAATTGGACGGATTTAGCACTAAATCCCAAACCTTAGTGGCTCAAGTGTCAAAAATTCTTATTTTGGATGGATCTAGCAATATTAACTAAACCTCAGGGACGAATTTGGCCATTTACTCTAGATTTGGAATTTAAAAAAGGGAAAGAGCTTATGAGGTATATGAGAGATAGTGAAGAGATGTCAGATAAGAGGGAAAATACCCAAAATACCCTTGTTCATAATTTCAATAGTGAGGACGTGGCTGAATGTGGATCATAGAATGAGTTTTCAAGGTTTCTTTAACTCAAAAGGGTTTTCTAATTATACTTTCCCTATATATATATATATCATAGGGTTAGGATCAAATACACAGTGAAAGAAAAATAGGAAGTCGTAGGAAGGGTATCAAACGGACTCCGATTGAACTCATTCAAGCGCCATTGGAACCGTCTTATCAAACCCTACCACGTTAGTTTTTAAGTCTTCGTTTTTTGGGGTTTTAGCTTGCAGTTTTCAGAATATGTGTTATATCATTGTGTCTTTTATGTACTATTGTATCTTTTTTTTTCCAGCAAATTGTCATTTTTTTTTCAATTCATTGTGTCTTTTTTCTTTAGTATTGTGCTATATTTTTTGACATTGTGTTATATGTTTTTGACTCATTGTGTCATATTTCATAATCTATTGTATTTTGTATATCCTTCTCACCCTTCTCATTTTTTGTAGCCTTTGTAGAATAACTCAACCCATATATCATATTTTTTTATTTTTTAACCAAAATTTATAACAAATTTTGATTATTAGTTTATCAAAATTTAGAATTATTATATTCTAACTAATTTACAATTTTACCTTAGTTCGAAATCTTTATTATACGATTTTTATGATAAATTCTAGTTCACTGTGAACAAGAAACTGATTAGTCCTTCTCATAAGAATCCTCTCATGTTTCTAACAAATGATTCAAAAGAATTTTATGGGTTAAAACTGTATCATTAGTAAGAAGTCATTTTATTAAAAAAAAAAATTTGTTTATTATCTTTTAAATTGCTTACTTTAAAATCATTATAGTTGACCAATATTTTTTATTAGATTATCTCTGCTAAACCTTCACTCTGCCCTTACTTTAAATATATTAATTTATTATTTTATAATTTATAATGATATTTTTTAATTAAACCTTACTAGAAGCAGATGTTTAAGAATTTTTTTAAGTATTAGAGTTATTCAGTAGAACATCTATAATTTAATACTCGATAAATTAATAACCTCGATAAAATTAATAATTTGTCTGGTCCCAACATGAGACCTGTACAAAGGTGGACCGCAATCGATAAAATAATAAGATAATAATTTTTTTGAAATCCCAAATGTAAATATATTGGTCCCATTAAAACTATGAATTAATAATTACTAAAATATTCCAAAATCTAGGATTGTCTAATTAAAAATGAATCTATAGTCACTTGTTTTTTTTTTTTTTTTTTTTTTTTTTTTTTTTGTGAACTTCTAACCGATATTTAGTTCATCTTTAAATCTCCACATTGCACTTAAGAGTTAAGGCACTGTATTCTTTGTTAAAGTTAGCCGATAGGAACTCCGATAATCTCTTAAGAGTGTTTGATATTGTTCTTTGACTAACTTTCAAATCGAAAGTTTTGTCAACCCACTACACCAAATCTTGTTGAGTGCATCCTTGGGGATCTCTCTTATACACGCATAACAGTTTTCGTTGTTGATTGGTCATTGTTGGTTTTTTAACACCTTTTAGTTTAGAAGCCATAGTTGATGTGATTTTAAAAATTATCATTAGACATTTTGTACTGATCAATCTAGATCTATGTATATTGAACTTGACAAGTTCATTAACGTGTGAATGTACATGGGAATTTTGAAGGTCATTGTTTCTGTTTAATCAAATAGGTAAAGTGAATGGACATGAAATCTTGAAAGTCGATGCATTAATTTGAGAGTTGCTCATGAATATAAGTCAACTCTTTAAATTAATAATTTATTAATTTATTGATGTAATAATCTCTCGTTAAATTAATAAAATATTCCGGTCCCAACATTATTAATTAATAGAGGTTTTACTGTAATGATAAAAATATTTTTAAACTAAATAACCAAATATATGTTCATGTTTACTATGTTTATCAATATACAAGTCAACTCTTTAAATTAATAATTTATATTCGAGTTGCAAAACAATTGGTTAATACAATCGTGAGTCATTTTATATTATTGTCAAAACAGATAAATTTGAAGGATATATTTGTCCAAATATGATTTGTGTTTTGTCTTTTTGGATACTTAAACTTTATAGTTTATGCAAATATGTAGCAAATGCTCTGTCGTATTTGATGAAAATTATTTCATTACTTCATTGGTTAACGAGGTAAGAATAATTAAGAAGCTTCCTAGTGAATTGATGCCTACAACAAAAGTTGTTAAGCACTTTAGAAGTGGGTTGAGTATTGACTACTATGAGTA
Source organism: Ambrosia artemisiifolia (assembly GCA_032199755.1). NCBI lineage: Eukaryota > Viridiplantae > Streptophyta > Magnoliopsida > Asterales > Asteraceae > Ambrosia > Ambrosia artemisiifolia. The sequence goes on along the minus strand of CM063513.1, from coordinate 24,753,331 downwards.
AGTGATTGGAAACTTGTAGGATTAGGATGATTATCAAGTACAATAACTTGTTTTATTATCCTATACAAATAAATACTTTTGATAATTCAACTCATGTAATATAGGTCGACATGACTATAACCTAGTTAGTAATATAGATGTTATTCATTTGACATAATAAAATTAAAAGAAGTAAAATGGCGTAAATGAACTAGCGTTTGAAGTTATGACGCTAAGAATTAATATGCGTTACATGACGTATTTTTTTCTAGAATGACGGATTTATTTAATCTAGTTAATTGTGAGACTTGAACTCAAAACCTCTAACCGTAAGTAATAAAGGCTTGCCCTTGCCAGTAAGCTACAAATCCCATTGGTACACAAAGTATTTTATTAACATTTGAAAATGATTTATGTTCTTTTTAATCTATTAATTAAAATTAAACTCAGTATTTATCGCACATCATAGTTTGATTTTTTTTCTCACTGCAAACTAAGAAGACTAAAGTGTCGATGTCAAACATATTATCTTGAACATATTTTATTCTTGGAATCTTAGGCTGCCGTACGTCGATAAGCTTGAAAATGATATTTTGTCCATTTATTTTTGTTTTTCACAATACTTTGACAAAATAAATGCCCATTCCAACGTGTAACGCATTGTTTTTTTTACCACAATGTATTATAAGATATATCAATATATATCATATGTTAATGAATATATATTTTCTTAAATAATTATCTTTTGAAATATTAAAATATAGTTAAGACATTTTCCATATTCAGATTAAAGCAGCAAAAGACACAGAACTCAGCTATAATTCTGCTAACAAGGTATATAACATATTATAAGACATATCATACATGTTCCGGTAAACACACAATCATGAATCAGAAACATGCAAGACAACCTTGATAAAGTGAGAATCACACAATTCTACATAAGACTTACCAACCATTAACATCTAACTGAATACAAACCATATGATTTTACAATTAGAATGACATCTCTCAAAGAGGTAAACAAGGCTGCCATAAAACTCAAGAACAACCTTTACATTACAACTGACTAAAAATGTCGATCATAAAATTTGACTAACCAAACAACATGGTTCTATAGGCCACATAAAAAAAAAACATATCGTCATACAGATCTATAACTAACTCAATTTAATACGAGCAGACAAAAAAGAATCACGAGATTCTTTATCAGAGAAACACATCTTATAATAGACAAGTCATATGACTTTTAGATTCCAAAACCACATTTGGATAAGACTAGATCCATGTCATACAGCTTGTAAAGCATATAAGACTAATTTGTTTTTACAAATTCAAAAACAACTTAACAAGAACACAGATCATAAGACAAATCTTTCAAAAAGATCTAAGACTATGAATCACACGATTCAAAACATATATGATACACACAGAATCATATAAACACATAACAACCTCATATACATTTCTGATGACATATAAAGTCACATGACTTTCTAGAATTTAGAACACGTCCAAAAAACAATATTCGAAAAACTTAAAACTTATTTGACTTGATCAAATTTTTTTACACTTTACAAGAAACATATAAAAAATAACTTGTAAAGAACATAAAGACTAATTTAATCAACCAAAATGTTTATACTTCCATACCACAAATGAATCGCATGATTCAATAAGACTATGAGAAACATATTTGACAAGACAAAAGATCGCACGACCTTTTAGAAAAGATGAATCAGAATATTCAACAAACAAGTCTGATAACAACGCACAACCCAGACTACGAGACACAGCCAAACAAGTTCCAATTGAACAAAAAAAACATACGATCTGCAATTAGACCAGACATCTCAAAAGGAACAATATAAGACTGTAAAAGAAACATTCAAGAATAATCTTGATTACACTATAGAAATACGTCAACCACACGGTTAGACTAACCAGAAACGAAGCTTTTAGACCATACAACATACAGGTCAAACAAATGATCATGAATTCATGATATGATTTCAAGGAATAAAACCACCAAGACACGGCCAAAGCCGAAAGACATTTTTATCATTGTTTGAGACAAAATTGAAATAAGATAATTCCAAAACAAAGATTTGGGAAAAACAATAAAACTTGAGATAGTTACTACTAGCAATCAGACCAATTGAACAATATAAAAACTTGAGACTGATTTAATAGAAAAAGAACACATAACCATGCACACAACCCCTATTCAATGAAGAATATTATTTGAAAACCTTGAATCACCCTATTAAAACCAAAACTTATAAGAATTTTATCTGAACAAAATTTATCATGTAATAAAAAACCACGAATCTTGATCTAAAATCTTACATATCATAATAAAACTATTTTCCTTTCTTTTAAAACAACCTCCTTTTTTTGAAGAACCAGATTTACAAAAAAAAAAAAAAACTCCTTATTTTCAAAAAACAAGATTTACAAAAACATATCAAGGTGACAGAGACATATAAGATTGATGAAGACACAAAGCCCTCCTCAATCTTGATCGGGATAACCTTATATAGTATGACCTAAAATTGATAAAAACAAATTACATAGACAACAAAAAACACCTCATACAAGACTTGTAAATCAATAAAAAAACAAGACAGGTAAAAAAAAACCTAAAACTTAGTAACTTTTATTTGAAAACGAGGTATGATTTTTATCTAGAACTACCGGTCATCTTACTAACCAAAACAACTTAGTTGTGACCAAGAACCAAAATACAACAAAAACATCTAGCACACAAGGGTTGATCAATAGACCAACAAGTTTAACCAAATATTATCATTACCATCCCTGTTGAAAAATAAACAATATATCATTAATCAGCAAACAACTAGTAATAACAACAACAATCAATGATTATTTTCAGAGAGACACACATTATACGACTCGATCAAATGCCGGTGCCGCTATCCCGGTACCAAAATTCTAGACACAACAAGATAAACAAAAGGCTAAAGAACAGTCTTACCAAGAAGGGGACCCAAGTTTGGGTTCTCCAAAACTCACAATCTGTACCTTCACTTAGGTTACAGTATTGTGAGTGCAATTGAAGCAAAATAATATCCAACTCCAACTCCAACTCCTAAGAGTATGTACATCAGCCTCTTTAATCGGAACTCCAGAAACTTTGAATCAATACCAGACTAAGACACTAACTGTTACACTATGACCGAATCTCTCTCTCTCTCTCTTTTTTTTAAAAAAAACAAAGATCAGGAATTTGAACTCTCTAATCTATAAAACTCAAGAACAATAAAAGACCAGATTTATGAACAAAGGAAAAAAAATCCTCTACAAAAAAAAAAAACACAAGAACAAAACCTATTGACTAGGTTAGATCCTTGAGATATAACAACAGATCTTCAACAGATCTTAAGACCAAAACAGATCTACACAGAACATAGCTCCGTACAGAATCAAGAAAAATAAAAAATGAGCAGACAAAACACAACCTTATTGTCCTGAACCATATGTCAAAACTTAAAGACCGAAACCAGACTTAAATCGAACAAAAAACACGACCAGACCTATTATTTTAAATCTGACCAAGTTTCATAACAACTCAGAGCGGAAGAACAAAATAAATAACAAGAACTAGACCTATATAAGATAACATCCTTGTAGTATTTTTTAATCATGTAAAGAATGATGATAGCAATCACAAACATACAATGAACACAAATATAACCAACAGACCAGATCTATTATGAAGATATGATCTATTGATAACAGATCTAGATCTACACCTATTATTTAGATGAGATCTAAACAGAATCAGAATGAAAACAAACAAACAGACCTGAGATTATTCGAACCAGATCTAATCAGATCAGATCCAAACAAAAACAACGAGACACAGCGGAAACAAATAAAAAACCAAATAAGATCACAATATCACGAGCCGTAGCTCTGATACCATGTAGAAATTTATGATACCAACAAACAAGCCAAGAATATGAACAAACACAACAATAACACCAAGATGTAGCGACAAAACAAGCGACAAAAATCTTATTAACCAAACCAAAATATTACCCCCCCAAACCAAGATCTTCACCAAATCAGTGAGACCTATGAACCAAATGGCTCAAACTATCTACTGGTTAACTAGACCAGTTGATACAAACATAAAATCACAACGTACTTACTGAGTACAATACACGATGAACAGACTAGCGAGCAACAAGATCGCATGTGAATACAAGACTCAGAAAACCCTAACTCCAGTATATAATCTTCTGGTGAGAGGATGTTTCTGGATACAGTAAGAGAACAAAAGAAAACAATAATAATAATATGACTAATAAAATGATCAACAACCCTGAACATTAATATTAGCCACATATTTATAGCATTAGTAGATAAGCCCACAAAATCATGAAGCCCAACACAACTGCTACAAGCCCATCAACACAGCTAGGAACCCAATGTCCTGAAGTCCAACTTGTGACAAGTCCAAATCTCGAAATATAATAGAATTTGTATAAGAAAAAATATATGAAAGGCAAGTATAAAACTGAAAATAACCATACCATCTTTTAACACCAATATACATCAAAACTAAGACATCTGTAGGAACCGCTAGTATATAAAATAAATAAACACAAATAATATTACAATTACAACTTAATAAGAAAACGAATGCAGAAAAATACAATACGATTACAACTCAAAGAAAGAAAATACAAGAAGAAATGGAAGCAGGAAAAACGTGAAGGCTGAGGATCGTGTTGAACACGGGGCCCTTAAAACAAATTCCGAGTCTATTAACAAGAACTCGTTTTGTTTCCCAGGGTACAACAGCCGGAACAGCAAGAGTGCTGCCGGAGTTTGCTCTGACCCGAAAGTGTACCTGAAACAAGAAGAAACATGAGAAGATTGCTGGAGTAGAGGTGAATTCTTTTTAGAACAGTGTGTCAAGGTGTGTCTCCAACCAAGGGTCTCCTTGGTATTTATAGGAGTCCAATTGTTAATCAGTTTCGGAAAGCATTAAAAACGAAAAATAAATGTCATTGAACGTCTTCAATGGAATTTATTACGTTCTTAAAGTTTCAAACGAAACTGTTTGACTGGACTGTTACACTTCTGAACTGTTGCTGCTGAAGAGCTAGAGACTCTGCGCGCGCGCGTCCACCTGCGCGCATGCGCACAACGTAATTCTCGTTCTACGTCAGCGGAAGCTGGTCCGCGCTACTGCGCAGAACGTCTTTTACGTCACTCGAGCGCCTGCGCGGAAACATCCGCGCAGACCAGGACGCTACATGGTTGTCTGCTCGTACTCGCGCGCATCACCTGCCACTGGTCCTATGCAAAGGACCACGAGCCTGTGTTCAAAAATACTAAGGCGGCTCTCAAGCGGCTCATGCGAGTGTGCGAAGTGCGCCATCAAAGCGCCACATTGCGCCCATCGCCCACACGCGTGAGTGCGAGCGAGTTCCACAGTGTGAGCTCCCATGAAACAATTAGGAAGGAGTGTTCCTCCTTATATACCACTCATTGTATCATCACTCCTCGTATGTGGGACAAGTTCCACTTTGTTTCATTTCAGCATCAAGTGCATTATTCACCAATCTTTGAGCATCGATATCTCATTCATCTTAGCTCCGTTATGGACATGGTTTGGTTCGTTGCGAAGCTCTCACAACATAGAACATAAACCCACAAAGAAATATATAAATAAACATCTGTTTCAAATATATATTTTAGTCCAAAGTTTGGAAAAACTCATTTTCCTATATTTGTGAAAATTCTCTTTTCACTCAAATTTCCAACAACATCGACATAAGATTAAAACTACACCAATCCGCCCAAGTTAATCCAACTTTTTCCCGGTTTTTGAGTCACAGAAAACTAAAACTCTTCACATCTTCCTTCATTCTCCACATGGTGGCCTACTTTCCATTGAAAATCATCTCGTTTTGCCAATTCCATATACCCCAAATCACCGTCTGAATGATTGCATATATCGCCTTTTTCCTTTTCCTCAACCTAGCTAATCGCTTGTGTAGTACTGCAAAATCTTTTAACTCCAAAACGAAAATAGGCTGCAGCATACACCATCCTGAAACAAAATCCCAAATATGCGCAACGAACCTGCGGATGGTGAACAAGTGCATAGCTGATTCCTCCTCCTCATTATAGAACCTGCACCTCATGTTTTGGATGATTATGCTTCTTCTGGACAACGCCTCAGGCGTAGGTAATAGGTCTTGAATTAATCTCCACATCAAGAAGTTTATTTTGAGCGGTACTCATGAATTCCAATCAAAGTCCATACCCTATCCACAAAAAACTTTCTTTGTGCCAAGTTCTTTATCTTCCAAACTGAAAACAAACCTGACCCGTCTGCTTCCCAAGTCTCCCTGTCCTCACCCAACCCCATTATTGCAGCCACTAATCGATGCAGTTCTGACATCTCAATAGCCTGCGTAGGAGATCTCAGCCAAGAGAAATGCATATTTTGGATCCCATGCGAATCCGGTATCCGATCAGCAATGCTCACATTTTAGCCTTTTCCAACCGGAATAAATTCAGAAATTTCTTACATAACAAGTCATCACGTAACCACTTGTCCTTCCAAAACAGCAACTGACTATTATTCCCTGATCATATGCCTCGAAATAAAGCTTCTAACTTGACCCCAACAACATCATAATCCGCCGCAATACTCCCAATATGTTTCCATGGGCCCGACATAGAAAGTTTTACCGGGATAAAACTCCACGCTCTAGAATTGCTATGGATATCCCATATTACCTTCCTCCATAAGCTGTCTCTTTACGTCTTAAATCGCCACCACCCTTTAGCCAACATGGCCAAATTCGCCATGCGTAGCGACCCAAAACCCAAACCCCCAAACTTCCTTGGTGCCATGGACTTATTCAAAGAGACCCAAGACATCTTATGCTTTTCCGATGTTGACCCCTGATGTGTTTGTGAAAACACCCTGTTAACATGTTAATTATGTATACTTTTGAGTCTTTTATTGTGCGCTTTTAGTCGGTCTTAGTTATTTATTATTGTGCATGTGTTTTGTAGGTGTTCGTGAGATAGGAGCTTAATACAAAGAACTTTGGTCAAGTCGCGGACATCCGGTACAAGAGCATGGAGTAATAATATATATTAAATATAATATAATAATATTACTATAATAATAATAATAATAATAATAATAATAATAATAATAATAATAATAATAATAATAATAATAATAATAATAATAATAATAATAATAATAATAATAATAATAATAAGAATCGTGAAAGTGGCCCAAGGCCCAGCTCCAAGAAGAAAATATGATCACTATTATTATGTATGAGGAGTTCGACAAAGTTCAGGGGGCGCAGCCTTTTGGGGCTGCCTAGGGGATCACGCACAAAAAGAAGGGTTTTATTATTATTGATTGGACGGCTGTTTGGAGGAAGAGGCATCGCACCAAGAACAGGAACAAAAGGAGGCAACCGCGATGAACAAAATGCAAGGCTAATTTTTTCACGGTTCTCTCCGGGTGAACGATTTGGGTACTTTATTATTTGTTTTCTGTTTGACACTTGCTATTTGGATCAGATTTTGTGAACATCTTAAAGTTCTTTGCGTCTGATTGTATGTTTGACTGATCTAGACAGTTTGGTTAATTAATATTATTGCATTTTGTTATCGTATCTTGGTTTTCTTGCACTAGGATTAATTTAACTTTGCAATTAATGTTATGATAGCTGAATTGGGTCGAACAACTTAAACAAAGTTATTGAAGTATGCCATAAGAGTGATAATATGTGGGATGTGCTTCCAGTGAACAAATATGCGACTGGAACTTGGAAATCTATTGTAAAAACTGTGGCTGGTATGAAGGTGAACGAGGTGGCGATTCATAAGTTCATGAGAGCTAAAGTGGGCAGTGGAGTGTCGGTAAGATTTTGGATAGATGTTTGGGTAGAAGACTATACACTTAGAGATAAGTGGCCGCTTCTATATCGCCTAGAAGAAAAGAAGACATGCACTGTGGCGGAAAGAACGAAATTATCTAGCAATAAAATGATGTTGGACGCGGACTGGATAGACAAGATACGGACTGCAGACGAGTTAATGCAGTGGTTACAGATGTGCGCGGCTATAAACAAGGTTGAGGTCTCGATGGGTCAAGACGGTTGGATGTGGGTCGCAGAAGGGCAGTCGGAATGTACAGTTAAGGGAACGGCTGATTTACTCATGCAGCGATACGATTATGGGTCAAATTTTATTATGAAATGGGTTTCTTGGGTGCCTTTGAAGTGTTGGATAATGGCGTGGAGAGCGGAACAGAATCGTATCCCTTCGAGGTCAGCATTAGTACACCGAAACATTGTTGTTCAGGACCCGTTATGCCCGTGGTGTAGAGATAGAGATGAGACAGAGATGCACATTTTGGTCGACTGTTTGATAGCTGCTCGAATTTGGGACAGGATCGGCTCTTGGTGTAGAATCCCCCCTATCTTCGCGTTCGAGAAAAAAGACCTATTGCAGGTGTACAAAACAGTTCCGGGTTGCAAGATGAAGAAAAATATAGTGCATGGAATTGTAATTGTTACTTTATGGGCGATTTGGAAGGCAAGGAACGAGACGGTATTTAATGGGAAAGATCCATGTGTGGAGCGCGTTGTTTCTACGGTGAAATCGATGGCATTTCTTTGGGTTAAGAATAGAACGAAATGTAATAGGATAGTGTGGAAAGATTGGAGTCGATATCCTTTGTACATGTTATAGTGGTTTGAGCCGTCGGTCCTCGCTTTGAGGACCGGTTTTGGCGTTTGTTGAATGAAAGCTTTTTTCCAAAAAAAAAAAAAAAAAAAAAACAAAGTCATGTCTATGTGATTTCCTATATAGGGTAATAACAGAATTTGTTTGATAATTACCGAATCAGAAACCCGGAGTGATCGTTTTTCATTATATTATTGTTTTATTATTACTTTTCAATCAATCACTTTGTTTTTGCAAGCAAGCAACAAATCAACTTCATAAAATTAATTTAGTTTAATCTATAAATTGCTATTAACACTAACCACATACTCCTCGTGGTTCGACAAACCTACTCCCTATACTGCAGTCCTTGTAGCTAAGGAGTTGTTTTTAAAATATCTTTTGATTAGCTCTCGACACGCGATCAACCCCCAAAGAAATTTCTTTCGGATTTTTCTCAAGCTTTTTAATAACTCCTAAAGGTGCTTTAGATAAAGAAAAGTAGAAAGTAGGAAGAGTGTTAATACTGATCTAATCAATGTGATACACCCTCCAAAAGACAATGTGTTCGCCCTCCAAATAGATAGTCTTTTGTCAAATATATCAACAATCGGATCCCAATTTTTTATGTTAAAAACAATTTGTAAATATAATATGAATTCTTCTTGTCTCATCACTCGTGTACATGAAGTTCTCACTCCGCGTCTCGTGTTTTGTCAAAGAGTGGAGCGGAACTTACCAATGATATTGTGGTGTCAAATACACCTTTATATTTTTAGTTATTGCATACATCATTACATTCTATATCATCGAATACCTTAAAAATGTGTATTTTCAATATGTATTAGTAAGGTTTAATCCGTGCTCCGCCGTAGCAAGAAGAACATTTGCTAAAAATAAATTCGATTATGTTAAAAATAATAAGTAAAAGTTTATCTGTTTATTGGATTTTTGATTTATGGTGTAACTTTAAAAATATTAACATATGAACAAGGACCACTCGAATTCATGGGAATAGTTTGTTTAAAGCCAGCAATATGTTTAAAACTATTATTGGCACTCGTGCTCCGTGGCGGGACACGTAACTTTAATGCGTATCTATTGTCGGAACGTAGTTATGTATATTAAAATGCTGACAACATGCACTATATTCTGGTTCCTGAATTCCAAATTGCTTCTCTTAAAGTTATTGGCTAATAGTTATGTTGGGAAATAAGGAAAACCAACCATCTTATCGTTGTACCACCGTTGTAACCACCATCACCTTGTAAAGTCGTTATAGCCACCAAATATTTGTCAAATCCAAACGTAGAGCAAGCATAACTCAAATTAAGACACAATCATCGATTGTAATTGGTATCCTTCTTTCTTCAATAGTCCTAAAATCATCTTCTTGAATTGCAAAAAAAAAAAAAAAAAAAAAAAATAGTAAAGACTACAAAGAAACATAAGTACACTCTAAGATTCGAACCTAAGTTTATGGGGATGGGGCCGAGCAGTAAGTAATTTTGGTTGGTTGGATACTTTGGAGTTTACTCCCTCACGATTAGCCTTTATAATATTTTTTTTTGAATGGCAAACAACTTTTATTCCATAACCCAATATTTACAAAGTCATCTAATAGCAAGATGCTATGAAGATGTATTATCCTTATGACACCCAACCCAAAGTACAATTCACCCAAGTCAATCAGTAAACCAAATTATATGTCGAATGAGCACCACTTATTCCAATCTTTTGAGAAATTGGTTGATCTACTTGTTATCCAAAGGTGCGATTGTGCCTTTATCTCGCTTAATAGTTCTTCCAAATTGAGTCTTTTGCCTTGAAAAATCTTCTTGTTTCTTCCGTTCCATATTACCCAGCATGTCGTGAGGATGATTGCATATATCGCCTCTTTTTTTGATCTTTTGAGTCCGTTGACGTTTCCCGCTTCCAAAAGCTCTCTGAAATTGAATGCAAAAATAGGTGGGATGTTACACCAGTCCGCAACTTTCTGCCAAATGTTTGCAGCCGCATAACAATGTATTAAGAGGTGTGCAGCGTTTTCCTGATAATTGCCACATAAGCAACACATAGGAGAGGAGTTGATGATCTTGCGCTTGATTAGGCCTTCCATAGTTGAAATCCGGTCTTGTTCCGTGTGCCACGCAAAAATATTAACCTTTTTTGGCACCAGCTTAGACCATCTGAAAGGGAAATAAGGAGCAACCGACGCCATTAATCTTCTGCGGCACGAGGCTGCAGAAAAGGAACCTGCAGAGTCAGCTGTCCAGCTCCAGGAGTCCGTCGAGTCAGAAAACACAGCAGCCTGTAGCAGTTGTTGGCACTTAAGGAGTTCTTCTCGCTCGATTTCCAACAGAGGTTCACACTTCCATTCCCAACCCACCACCCGAGATGTACCCTGCAAAACCAAACGGGCTGCCACGGAGCAGCCTTTATTAGATTCTAAAGAGAATAGATTAGGGAATTTATACCTGAGCGGGGTGCTCCCAAGCCAGCAGTCGAGCCAAAACCGAATGCGCAACCCATTACCGAGTACACCTTTGAATAAATCTTCAACCATTATGTTCATGTTTTCAAAATCTTTCCCGACCTTTATAATTGAGTTCCAAACCCCCGATATGGTCGATTTGATTGGTAGAAAGGCCCAAGATCGTTCATTATGGTGGATAGATTCTATTACTTGTTTCCATAGGCTAGAAGTTTCGGTTTTGAAGCGCCACCACCATTTAAGGAGGAGACTCATGTTCATGTGTTGAAGAGAACCCAAGCCTATTCCGCCTTTATTCTTGGGACCAATCACTCGCTCCCAAGAGACCCACGCGGTTTTATGTTTTTCATCTAATCCTCCCCAAAAAGAATCGCCTTCTCAACTTTTCCAAATGTTCAATAACACATTTCGCGCTCGAAAAAGAGAGAAGTGATATATTGGAAAACTATCTAACACGGATTTAAGCAATACCGTACGACCCCCAATGGAGAGTGTCTTGGCTTTCCATTTGGATAGCCTTGAGTTGCAAGTATCAATGACATCCTTCCAATGTTTTGCTTGATTCATGTTTGCTCCAATAGGGACCCCAAGGTACTTGAAAGGAAAGCAAGCTTTGGACACATTTATTCTTTGAGCGACTTCTTCAACTGTTGATTCAACAACCACAGAGCCGAATAGGTTTGATTTTTGTAGATTTATTTTCAGTCCGGATATTAAATGGAAACACCTGAATAACCGGATGACATTGGTAATTTTGTTCGAGTCCCATTCGCCTTGCCTCACGCCACGGTGACATTGGAACTCCCAAGTTGGCGAACCGTTAATAAGTACCGAAGCTCTCGCCGAGCCAAGAATCCCTTTGATCGACATTCTCCACCTATTAGAAAAACCCATTTGTGCCAAGACTTGAAGGATAAAATCCCAATTGACCGTGGCAAGCGCCTTCTCCAAATCGACTTTGAGAAAATAAATGGGGAGCTTGAATTTCTTGGCCCATGAGAGAATCTCATTAATTATGAGCGGACCATCCAAAATGTTACAGTGCGATAAGAAATCCGACTGATTAACCGAAATAACGCTCTTCATAAACGGCTTGATCCGATTGGCGAGAACTATTGAGATGATCTTGGCAATGCTTCCAATAAGGCTGATGGGGCGGTATTCATTGAGTGACAACGGATCATTACATTTAGGAATAAGCACCAAAAACGAAGATGCACATCCTTGACTAATCTCGCCGGTTTCATAGAAATCATCGAGGACCTTAACAATATCATCACGGAGAAAGTCCCAAAAATGTTTAAAGAAGCCGAAGTTAAAGCCATCGAGTCCAGGTGCCTTATCACTATCACAGTCCCATATAGCCGATTTAATTTCCTGAATGGTAAACCGCTGAGAGATGAGTGCGTCGACTTCAGGGTCAATTTGCTTGATATTGGGGCAAGTGAAGGATGGCCGGTTATGCACAAATTCGCTATACTTGGTTGCAAAAAAATTTCTTGCTTCCCATTTCATTTTGATCGGATCATTAAGCCATTCCCCATTTACAAGAAACCCGTTTATTCGCTTGCTATTGTTGTTGTAATTCACCATGCCATGAAAGAAAGAGGTATTTTCATGTCCGTCAATCGTCCACTTTGTCCTAGATTTTTGCTTTAGGTCATAGGCCTCACTCGCCATTAGATTCGCCCATTCCATCTTCGCGTCTCGCAAATCGTTTTGTTCCAAATCTGATAGCGGTCTTTGATCGGCGATTTCGTCAAGAGAATAGATCTTTTTTTCGCACTCCAAATGTTTAAGCCTTTTCCTTTTCTTCTCATCAGTCAACCACTTTTTGATAGCCTCTTTAATACACTTTAATTTGGTTGCCAAAATTACATCACTCTTTCCGGTAAAGTTTTGCTCCGCAATAGCCGAATGGACTAAGTCCTCGAATCCGGGAGCATTTAGCCATGAATTAAAGAAGCGGAACGGGGTGGGGCCAAAAGTTACCGCATCCATGGATAAAGTTAGGGGACTATGATCCGAGTCCTTTCTTGGATGAGCCACAAGGGTCGCATTTGGCCACTTGTCCCAAAAGTCTTGGGAAACAAGGATTTGGTCAATTTTGCTAAACTTGTTGCCCGACATTCTAGTGAATTTTCGACCACCCATTGTATATTCTAGCAAGCCATTATCGTCAATAAACTCATTAAAGGCACCGGCACAAGAAATATTGAAGTTAGAGTTGAGGCGCTCATCTTGATGCCGCACTGAGTTAAAATCACCCAATATAACCCAATAACCCGGATTACTTTCAATCTGTTCAGAGATTATTTTCCAAAGTTCCCTCTTTGCAACAAGACCTTGAGGTGCATAAACATTCGCAATATGAACCGTAATATTGTGTTGTATGAGTGTTCCAGTTAAGACCAAAACATTACGATTCTTAAAGGAAAGACAACATTTAAAAAAACCTGGATCCCATAAGCTGAGCAGCCCACCGGAGGTGGTTTCCGCATTCACCCAGTCGAATTCTAATGGTTTTCCCCCCCAAATCTTATGCACATGTATTTTAGAGCCATCACATCCCATTGTTTCTTGAATTGTAACAAAAGATGCCTTGTGTTCCCTGATAGTATCACCAATGGAGAGCATTTTGGGATCCTCTCCAATCCCACGAATATTGTAAGAAAGAAAAATAATTGGGGAACATGGTTAGCACCTTCTTCCCTGATTGTGGTCTCAAGTTGCTCAACAAAACCACTGACCGTGATACCAATAGCTTCCCCAAGATCGGATGTTTTTAAGGCCTCAGTGTGATTGGGTGAATCTGGAGTTGGTTCAGAATTAGCCCCAGACGAGAAATGGAATGACCCGGAGGGGGGGGGGGGGGCAGGAACGGGGTGAGGAAGGTGTAAGGAAACGGTGGAAGGTGGAAGGGATGAAAGACCAGAGGAGGTGGTGGGACGGTGATGGGAGTGAAGGCGTTTAAGGGGGTGGCGAGACAGGGAAGAAGTTCGGGCAGCAGAAAGGTTAGACTGTGGGGGTGGTGGTGGAAAAGGGAGGGAATGGGCTGAAAATTCACAGTTGGGCTCAGGGGAAGCAGATGGGCCATCGCAAGGGTCCAAGGAGGTGGGGGAGGCAATTCTGGGCCTTTTTCGATTGGGCAGCCCATTAGTCCTAGGAGGGGACACACCAGCATAGAAAATAGAAGTATCCAAGTGGGACCCACCTGCAGCAGAATTATTATCTAAGAGAGTAGGGATTACCTCGGTTGGAGAGTTCATGCAGCCCACGTTACAATTAATATCCCCATTAACCAAAGCAGGTGATGTTTCGGCTTCCGAGGGGCGACTAGTCGGTTGCCCAATGATTGTAGGCTGCTCAACAGTCACCGGATTCGGTTGTCGGTCAGTCGCTGGTGGGTGATTAGTAACCGGAATTTCTGGTAAGATTTCTCCTTCTTCAGCTTCTTGATCCACCATGGTGGAGTCTGGCCCTTCGTTAGGTTTGACCACATATCTACCAGAAATTTTGTTAAACACCCCATCACAACAATTAGATGAGCTGGGCTTTGATGAACAAAAGTCCGGCACCCATGCTTCGTCGGTTTCTTGCACCCAGATTTTGAAATTTTGATTTTGACAACTAACTAATAGCTCACCCTCAATTTTGTTACCATGTTTCACAAGGACGCCAATGTTTTCAAAAGAAAGATTTCCATCATTTATAGAGGCTTGGGATTCACGAACCACCTTACCAAATTTTCCGGCAATCGAGTTAATAACGCTCTTGTCCCAGGACTGAGGAGGGACCCCGATAATTTTTATCCATGCCATTCTTTCAAAGTCAATGTGTTGCTCATCCCATCTTTCCAGTGATGAAAACCATAGTTTCCATAGATCAACTTTGGATGTGATAAACTCCTTGACTTGGACAGAGCACTGAAAAGTTAACAAAAACATTTAGGCCACCAACATCACGAAGTTCAACCCTATCCAAGTCAGCCAACGTGAGAAATTGATCCATGCACGCTAGCCTATTCAAATCCAATGTTTTGCCGATAAGTGCAATTTTTTTCCAGGACAAAGGTTCCGGGTGGGACGGTTTGGGAGATGAATCAATAGGTGAGGTGGGGTTGGGTCAGGGACACAAGTTGTAGCCGCACGGAATGATGGGTCAGTGTGGAGGGACCAGGTTCTAGAGGTATGGGGGTGAGGGTTGAGTTGTGGAGGCCGGAGGGGGTGATGGTTGAAGTGTGGCGGATGGTGGAGTGGTGGGGGGACGGTGGGGAATATGGTTGGAGGGCGGTGGTTTTTTGTCCTTTTTGCCAAATTTTGTGATGTTAGCGACCGTTCGGTTTCTTCACAAGATAACTTGACTGAGTTGTGTAGCCATTTCAGTGCCATCAACAATATCTTCATATCTGACGAAGGCAAAATACCTTCCAAGTTTATCCTTCCTTTTTGTTAAGTAGGCATCTACCATATTGCTGAAGGGTTTGAAAGCTTTCCAGAGATCCTCCAAAGAACACCAACTAGGTAGATTAGTGATGAAGAAGGTGGTTGTTCGTTCATTCTCGATATACTAGTCAGATTGCGCATTTGGTTTCGTTCTCCTGCGTCGCCGGGGTAGCTCCCAGCCCTCTTCACTGTCACCATTTCCTCGCTCCGCTCTATCTCTCTCACCCTCTCTTACAATTTCTCTATCTCTCTCTCGCTCATTCTCTCTCTCTCTCTCACTCTCACTCTCTCTCTCTCGCTCATTCTCTCTTACCTACTCAATGTTATTAGCCTTTATAATATACTAATTAATATTAATAATAGACATTAAAAGAATGTTGCAGCAAAAGAAAATAAATAAAAAAAGAGTCGCCAGTTTAGCATGTGCCCAAGCTGACCAATCACGAAATACAACTGTTCACGTTTTTGAAATGTATATATATAGAATGATTGTGTTGTATGTTTCAAATATTGTATTACTTAATCTGTTAAAATTATGCAAAACCACTTTCTTTTTACTCCTTTTATTTTTATATATATAGTATAGATATGTATTAGGTTAAGTCACATTCTATTAAAGGGTGGCGGTGGTCGCGTGATACACCATCACACTAGTGATGGAGTGATACAATGCTGCAAGTCGGTGTTTCACGGCAGTGATGAAGATTTTCGTGATGTATATCACGGTAGTGATAAGGTGGGTGGTTTGTTTGAGAGTATAATGGGGATGAGATGAAATGCTTTGATTGGTTGATTTTTATGATCAGTGATAATGATTTTAGTGATGGAATGCTATGGGTGTTGCAAGTGTGATGAGTGAAATGTGATGGAATGAGATGTTAAATGGTGATTGAGTTTTGATAGTGTGATGGATGATGGAACGTGATGACCACCATAATGGCCTTTAATTGAAATTATATTAGCTGCACACATCTCAAAAAAGAAGTTTTTCTTGTTTGGGGATGATAAAAATGAGAAACTGCGAATAAGGGGGTTAACGTGTAAGAATTGAAAAGTGGGTTTGAAGGGTTATCAATGGAGGAGAGAAAAAATGTTACTGTTCAACTGTATATTTGATAAATTATCGTTCACCCATCAAAATTTATTAAATTTTTTATTTTTTAAAGTGATAATTAGTGAAGGAGAGATAAAATGTAATAATAAATATTATTTAATTCAAAATGTGAGAGAAAATGTACTGGTTTTTAATGTAATTTAATGAATGTAGATAGAGAATTGGATGTGAATGCCCTTAGGGGTGAGGGACACTCCACTTGATTTTTTTTCACTTCACTGATTTCTATCAATCATGCACCGCCACATCACTGCACTGAAACAGTTTTTTGGAGGCAACACTTTACTAATCCGTTTATTATTTTTCATTTAAAGTTTATCTTTTTTAGAAACGGTCATAAATAATTTAAATTTTGAAACCGTATTGACCAACAGTGGTAGTATGGCAGGGGATGGTCGGCATCTTTAATATTTTGTATTTTAGTTATATTTTAATATTAATATAATTATGTTTAAGTTTATGTTTTTTATTTAATTATGTGTTTAATTTATGTGTTTTACTGATTCAAACCATTAAAATAAATGTAAATAATAATATAAAACGGTTTCCAAACTGTGTTGTAACTCATGGGTTACCGCCAGGAACCCTCTACGAGCACCACCGACGACACTATTGCCGTGCTAGTAATTGAGTTATCGTGAGGTACCTGTTCAGGAAACGGTGATCTCCCCATCCCCTTATAGGTTGAAGTTGCTTTTAAAGGTCATAATGAGTTTTAACCGAGCATATTAATTTGTAGTAAGTCATAAATAAGAGGTTTTAGACTTGTAGTGAACCATTTTCGATGGTAACGCATTGTAATGGATTACGTGGCTCTTGCCGTCTGTTGTGGAGGCGTGAGTGACCGGACGCGAGCCATCAACTTGACTCTCAAGTAACCTGATCACTTGACCCCGTTGTGGCTAGAGGTGAGCATCGGCGCGACCAAAGGACACCTTCTCCCGTTAACCCACACGACCACCGTCGCTTATTCGCGCTCGCGCCGGGTTCGCGTCAGATTGTTGTGGCTAGGGGTGACCACCGGTGCTAAAACTCCGTTCGCTTGCGCCTCCACAACGGATTGCCTTAACGGGTTGTATCTTGTTGTAGTGGATTATAATACGCCTAGTTATAGTATGGATTAGTGGGTCATGTATGCACACTTTGAGAATGCTTACTAGCATATTGAATATACGTGTTTTGATGAAATACAAATAGTTTTTACGTGCAAATTATACGAAGTAAAAGAAAAATCCACATGGTAGTTAACGTTTTTTTTTATTTACTTTAACGCTGTGTTCCTGAGTTTACTAAACGGGAGAAAAGAAAAGAAATGAAAGGAAAGATGTGTTCCCGAGTTTCATTAAAGGAAGGAAAAGAAATGAAATGGAAGGAAATGGAAAGAAAAATAGTTAAAATTCTTTAGTTTATCCGATTTGGAAGGAAACGGTAGGAAAGAACATTTATCCTTTCTTTTCCTTTCCCTTCTCTTCCTTCAATTCTTTTCCCTCTTTAAGTTAACTCAGAAACACAGCGTAAATAATGTAAATACATTACAATAAAATTGTAATAAAATTACGCTACCCATACATTGTAACACAGTAAGGGGCTGTTTGGTAACCTCTTGATGAGGCTCTTAACCATGATTCAGTATTCGGCGCGTTTGTTTTAGCCTCTGAATGGAATGGTTAAGGCTGAATCATTAAGACTTAGGATGTTGCTGAACCATTAAGCATTGAATCATTAAGCACTGAACTAGGCTTAACCTTAATGAAACTCTCATACCAATGTGGGACAAGAAAACTAACCATTAAGAGGTCCAACTTAATGATTCAACACTTTACAGACCTCTTAACCATTCAGACCTTTTAGTGATTCGGCACTTAATCAACCAAACAGCCCCTAAATACTGTTAAAAAAGTGTACGTAGCAATCAGTCATAGTAATACGGTTAGAGGTGATAAAAAAAACCGGTTTTGGAATCGAACCCACGAACCGAACCGGAACCGGTTCCGGTTCCAACCCGAAAAAATCAAGAACCGGTCCCAGACCCGATAAAAACCGCCGGTTCCCTACCCGGTTCCACCTATTTGCGAGATTTTGGACCCGAACCGGTTCCATAACCGTACCCGGTTCCAAAAACCGGTTCCAGAACCGGTTCTGGATCGGTTCCAACCGTTAGCCACGTGAAAAACCGTTTTTTTGACCGTTGGGCTCGAAACTAGCCGTTTTATAGCCGTTATTAACCTCCCAAATCACCATTTTGCCATCCTAGTTAAGTATAAATAGGTTATGGATGTTTAGGTTGATCACAACACCCAAAAACGCAAAAAAAACTACCCGAAAACGCAAAACCCGCTTAAGTTTGTGTTCGCTTTGCTTTTACCACCTCATTCCATGGCTACATCTTCAAACCCATCCCAAACCGGTTCCTCAAGCTTGCCTACCGTTGTTCAAATTCTCGAGACGACACGAAACGCCGAAATTTTTGGCGAATTTGGGTTTTTCGACTTGTGTCTTATGTCGAATGGCGAAAAAAAGGCACGTTGTAGAGCGTGTGGTACTACTCTAGGACCAAACGCAAACTCCACTTTAAGAAAACATAAAGACAAGTATTGCAAGTTAGTTAAAGATAATCCCGTCGAGACGAGTGGTCTAACACAACTTGATAATCAATGTGGGATGTTTCTTTATGACTTTCACAAGGTTCAAGACCGAATGGCGAAGTTTGTGATTCAACAAGGTTTGCCATTCAACCAGTTCGACAATCCCGAATTGACAAGCTTGATTCGTGAGACGCTCCAACCTCGTTACAAGCACGTAAGTCGTCATAGTTTAAAACGTCATTGTATGAAACTATGGAAACAAGCAAGAAAAGATTTAATTCTATTTTTCGCAAAATTACAAACCGGGGTGAGCCTAACAACGGATGTTTGGTCGGCTCCTCACGGTTTACCGGAATCGTACCTTTGCGTCACCGCTCATTGGATAGATCCCGTGACGTGGCAAATGATGAAACGTACGATTGCGTTTGAATGTTTCGAGTATCCACACACTGGCGAAAACATATTTTATGTTTTAGACCATGTAATACAAACTTTCCAATTAGAAAAGAAAATTTTTTCAATGTCGTTCGATAACGCATCAAACAATAATGTCGCCGTGGAAAAATTAATATTAAAATATAACCCGATTTGCGAAGGGATTTTTTTCATACACGGTGTGTTGCACACATTATTAACTTAGTTGTGCAAGATGGGCTTGGAGTTCCTTGTGTTGAAACATTCAAACAAGCTTTTAGAATAATGTTACATGACATTTTTAAATCGGGTAAACAACGACATAGAAAATATAAAATGCATTGTTTGGATACGAACCGTCCCTTCTTAGGTGCGAATTGGGACGTGCCGACTAGGTGGAATTCGACATTTAACATGTTCGAAAGCGCTTTGAAACAAAAAGATACTTTACAATGGTTTCATAATAACCTTGCTAGGCGTAATCGAGTTACAGCATTTCCTAATGAGGGTTGGGTTGGTATACAACAACTTACAGAATTTCTTGAAGTCTTCAAAAACGCAACTACAAAATTATCGGGGGTTTATTATCCAACTAGTTCGGAAGCGATGCAAGAATTATGTTTAATGTGTCAAACAATATATGATTTTGAAGAAAAAAATGATATGTTTGAGAAATTGATTCCCCCAATGGTTGAAAAATTCCTAAAATATTTTGAAGAAATACCACACGTTTTTATGTGTGCTTTAGCTTTAAACCCATGCTTAAATATTACGGGGGTTTATACTGTAATTGATTAAATACATTTGGCTTTACGTTTTTATGAAACAAGACCAGCTTGGGCAGACACCATGAAAAAAACTTTCGATAAAGATTTTAAAGCATTGTATAATACATATTTAAAAAAAAAATGGCCCCACCTTATTTACACAAACGAACATGGGATCAATGGAAGGGGAAGGAAGTCGGAGTAGCTCGAGCCGAGGTAACCGTAAAATTAATTTGTTTAATATTGTGAAAAACGAAACGGCTAAAAGACAAAGGGGTGAATCCCCAGATAGCGAGTTTGAGAGGTATAAAGCCTTGAATTTTACCGCGACAATGTCGGCAATAGAATATGAAAATTTTGATATATTGGCTTGGTGGAAAGGAAAGCAATCCGAATTTCCTATCCTTTCCGCTATAGCCCGTGATGTACTAAGTGTCCAAGCTTCTACGGTAGCTTCGGAATCGGCTTTTTCTGTTAGTGGCAGGGTGTTATCGATACGAAGAACAAAACTAAGTCCCACGTCGTTGGAAATGTGCATATGTTTAAAAGATCACTTGGACGCGGTGGATCGAGTACAACATTTGACATCACTTGAAGATCAAGTGGAAATTGAAGAACTAATACATAATGAAGAGGTGGACGAGGGACTAACCGAAGCCCTATCGGAGGAAGAACTCGCATACGATGCGGCGAACCAACGCATGAGTAGTTCGGACGAAGATTAAAAAAAATATATCATTGTAATGTTTGAAATTGTTTTTTTTTCCGTTTACTTTTCTATGTATCGTGTTTTGAAAATAAAAGTCGTATTTTTATGTTTATTTTTTTTCTCATCGGCTTCTAATTTTTTTTTTAGTGTGCGCGAAAGAACCGATTCCGGAACCGCAACCGGAACCGAAATCGGAACCGAACCGAACCGGAACCGGCCAAAAAAACCGGTCTTTGGAACCGGCGGAACCGGAACCGAAAACCGACGGAACCGGAACCGGTTCCAGCGGAACCGACACTGTAGCGGACAGGTTCCGGAACCGGAACCGGAAAAAAACCCGGTTTGAACACCTCTAAATACGGTATCAACCAAAATAAGATTATTGATACTACTAAACCAAGTAGCCGCTTAATTAATTTCATTAAAAAAATCATATCATCATCATCATACTCAGTTAATCCCACCTATAGCAAAGCTAAAGGTAGGGTCTGAGGAGGGTAAGATGTAGACAGCCTTACCTCTACTCCTAAGAATAGAGAGGCTGCTTCCAGTGAGACCCCCGGCTCGATGTGATTTGGTATCAAGCCTTGGACATAAGGCACAGAACACTTAGCAATCGGGACAAACCCGATAGGTGCATGTACCCCTTTGTCTTTTGGCTATCAACGCCACCACATGATGCATGATTAACCGTCCGTTGTTTTTAACGTTATTTTCACGAAATTAGTAAAATAACGTTAAAACTAGTGCAACTTTACTTTATACAATACTATAAATCTATAATATTGTAACTATGTAATATTAAATATATTTCCAAATATAGAAACACAATAAACATATAATTGATCTGAAAATTGGATTTTTATGAAGAGACAAAACTAGATACAACATAAAAATTGTCGAAAACTTTGGAATAACGATCTTAATTAGGATCACAAAATTGGTTAATTGCTTTCATTCTAGTGCTATATATTTAGTCGCACCCTGATATTTCTTGCTCATCAGGGATCATGAATGCATGTACTTATACGAATACATCACTACCAAACCCCCTTCACAAACCTAGTTGGAAAGAAACATTATGGAAAAAGTTATTGACAAAGTTGAAACAATGCAAGACTAAGTTATACATATTTAAACGGTGCATGTATATGCTAATATGTTGGAGATATCATTCTATACCGGAATGATTTGTTCCAAATCTCCATTGATCTACGAGGATACTTGAAAGGAGTAATCAATTGTGGAACATACGTGATACATCTCTTTTCTACCTAGATTTTTGGTTGGAACACGAAACTTTAGTGAGGTTTTTCTGGAAATTTTTGAGTTAGAAAATGACAATAGATGCAAAGTGACCGTTATGTTAAACAAGACACAATTGTACACTGGTTATGGGAGTGGAGCACTGAGTTTCCTGTTAACATGGCGGACTACGCTGCCACATGTGGCTTGCCAAGTGAAAATCAAATATGAGAACAATGAATGAATATGGATGGGTAGTGGCGACTCATGAAAGTTTCCTGTCTCTGCCCTAAGATAAGAGATTAACGATATAACACACAATCACATACCCCAACTTGCTGGCTAAATTGGATTCCAAGCAGTGACAGGGCTTGAACAAATATATAGGGCCCCCTAAAGTCACGGAACCCTTAAATTAGCGTGGTGGGTGGATGGAGGAGGGGGGGGGGGGGGGGGGGTAACCACCATAAAGCTTCACCCTATGATTAAGATATATTTCTTGATTTAGAGAGTCCGTCTAAACATAGAGGAACTCTAAAAAAGAAAAATTGACATAGAATTAATATCATGGCTAATACGTGGTTTCGTAACATGTTACATTATATATGTTCAAATGGTAGTTTTAGTTAGGGATGGCAACGGGTCGGGTATGGGTCGGGTTTGGCTAATACCATGCCCATACCCGGTTATAAAATCTCATCCCATACCCGTCCCATTACCCGTCGGGTTTTTGGCGGGTATTACCCGTCGGGTATAGAGCATACCCGCGGGTTTCGGGTATACCCGTTGGGATTTTCATGTATATATTTTTTTACTTGTTTTGGTGTTTTATGTTTTAGAAATCTATAATATATTAAATTTTAATAAATAACATATGCATGATCATCAACATACTATTATTTGAAATACATAGAATAAAAATATATATTATAATATGTATCTCAAGAAATACTTTTATGTTTTGTAGCATATAAAAATAAATAATAATGTCCTTAAACTATAAATTTTTCAATAATGGATCTATAAAAATGAACATTAAGTGAAGAAAAATATATATAAAACTTAAAAATTAGCGGGTATATATTTCGGGTAAACGGGTATTTAGTTT
This sequence comes from Ambrosia artemisiifolia, assembly GCA_032199755.1. NCBI lineage: Eukaryota > Viridiplantae > Streptophyta > Magnoliopsida > Asterales > Asteraceae > Ambrosia > Ambrosia artemisiifolia. The sequence goes on along the minus strand of CM063513.1, from coordinate 24,729,726 downwards.
CGGGTAATCGGGTCGGGTATCGCCTAATACCATACCCGTCCCATACCCGCGAAATATTTTTTTTCCAATCCCAAACCCGTCCCATACCCGTCGGGTATCGGGTATACCCGTCCCAAATACTTCGGGTTTTGGGTATACCCGTCGGGCTCGGGTTTTTTTGCCATCCCTAGTTTTAGTTGTCAATTCTTTATATATATTATATATATTTATTCTAGTTTCGTGTTAGAATCCTTTATAGTATATTTTAACAAAACTATATCACTACTAAAAAATAAAAAAATGTATGTTTTTCTAATAAACAAGATAACATCAGTCGAAATATACATCAATCCCAAAGTAAAAAAAAATGGTAAAATGAGAACCCCACACCTAAATTTTCTAACCTGTACAATCATCACTTTAACCTATGTAATATTTTTCATCAATAAAATACACATTGAGTACAAAATTACCAAAACATAAAAAAAAATTGCTAAACAAAATAAATTATTTCTTAGAAATTCAATGAGGACCCCACACCCAAATTTGAAATCTCACTGAATGCGCCCAAATCCCCAATTTCAAATTTTATAACGGCCATCTCATCTTTCTCCCCCCTATCAAAACCCTCATCTCATTCTCTAAAAACATCACAACAATAACCCCCTTGAAACCCAATTCCAATGGCCTCTCTAACCCCCGGAATCCTCCTAAAACTCCTCCAAACTATGAACACCACCACCCGTGTCACCGGTGACCACCGCTCCCCTCTCCTCCAAGTCATCAGCATCCTCCCCGCTCCCTCCCCCTCCGACGACCTCTGGCCCAACCACGGCTTCCACATCTCCTTATCCGACTCAATTAACTCTACCTACGTCTCCTTATCCGATAAAGACACGGATCTTATACTAACAAATAGGTTGCAGTTAGGGCAGTTTGTGTATGTTGATAAGTTTGAGTTTGATTGTCCTGTCCCGCGTGTTAGTGGAGTTAGGCCGGTCGCGGGGAGACATCCGTTTGTTGGGTGTCCTGAACAGGTGGTTGTTAAGGGTGGTTTGGGTGGGAAGAGGGAGTTTGTTATTCAGAAGGCTGAGGGTTTGGATGGGTCGGGTGATCCTGTTGCTGTTTGTTTGTCGGGTAAGAGGTTTGATGGCACGGGTTCGGGTTGTGAGCAGAAGGAGGTTAAGAATGAGGTTAGGGGTTTTTGGCTCTTGGTTGTTTTGTTGAGTTTGGTATTTATGTGTTACAGTTTGAAAATTGTTTTGCTAGATTGTGAATGTTTATTAAATTGTGGATTTGTTAATAGTTTTTTAGGGCTAACTTTGTTTTAGGATTGATTGTCTACATTCTTTGTTTTGTGCATTTTAATAATTTTGATATTCCTATTTTGTTCATAATCAAAGGTAAGCTTGGCAAAATGGTCGGGTCGGATTGAGTAATGAGCCAAATCAGGTTCGGGTAAAAATGGGTTGGGGTTGGGGTTGGGTCAAAATATGTATCGATTTGGTGCGGGTCAAATCATGGTCCCAAAATGGAGTCTGGTTGAAATGAGTCGTTTAGAATAGAAAAGTATCAAAATGGGTACTTTTGCTATATTTCTTATGGCCGCGATGAGTGGAAGTGAAGGCAATGGTGGTTGCGGTGTGTTGACAACGACGAGTAGGTGGTACCGGCAAACAAGTGCTTTATCCATTTGGACCTAATTTTTGCAAACCACAGAACATGTTTCTTTTTTTCTTTATTATTTTTTTTTTGAAATGCTTAATTTACTCTTATTTTAATCAATTATAGTCAGTACAAAGAGAACTACTTAATGGTGTTATTTGTTGTTAAACAGGGTAGAAGCAGACAAGTACTTGCACCTAAAGAGAATGTGAATAATATTGATGAATCAACAAAGACTAATGAAAAGGCTCCTCAAAGGTTTTCAAGCCCCTGCATGAAGCAACAAAGGCCAATGTCAGCAGGGAGAAAGACCACAGCTGAACGCGACCCATCGCCAGCTGGAAAAGTGAAAAGATCATCTTCTCCAGTTCCCTCAAAGTGTGTAGTTCCTAGCTTAGTTGTAGCCAAAGAAGAAAACCGAAAGGTTGCCAAAGAGCCAGCCATTATTGTGCCTTCAAGATACAGACAGCCTTCACCCAATGGAAGAAAACCGGCGTCTCCAAGTGTAAGGAGAATGTCAATGTCACCAGGAAGGCGATTGTCTAGTGGGGTTAAGGTTTCTCAAGGAACGGATTCAGGGAACAAGAAAAAAATGCCAAATGTAGCTTCTGAGATCGGGTCTTCCACAAAGTCAACGGCATCTTCTACAAAGTCAGCTGGATCATCTGCAAAGGCGAGTAGGAAAAACTGGGATGAGACACCTGGAGCTACAGAATCGAAAGAGAAAAGTGTTGGTAAAAGTAAGGTGGATTTGCAAGCTATTCTGAAAACTCAGGTAAATTCATAAACCAATTTGTTTAGATATTGTAACAAGATTTATAGAACATTTTGTCCTTTAAAATTAGGATGTGTTGTTTACGTAGTTATCAAAGGCATGAGGCGCCCTCAAGGCGCTTAGGCTCCGCCTGTAACCTAGGCGAGAAGCGCAAAAAAAGCGCGGGCCTGAGAAAAAAAAGACAAATAAAAAAAATAAAAAAATCACCAAATTATTACAAATAACAATCATCTTATAAAATAATATAATTATAAACTGACTGATTTAGCCATACTTGCTAATAGGATTCATGCCTTTTATAACTATGTAGTAGACAATGAGTTGAGGTGTTTATATATTGAAGAATAATTCAATATCTATAAGTGTTTTAAAAATTAAATATATTTAAAAACAAAAAAAAAGATTTGATTGAGATTTATATATATCTCTATAAATTGGTAAGTATTGGTCGATTATAATAATCAGGGGACTAGGTTTTAAAAACCAGACCGTAGCTTTTTTTATCTAGGAGGGAAAAGCGGGATTAGTGGCTTCTAGGAAATTGGTCGCCTAGGCGATCAAGGCGATGGCTTTTGATAAGTATGGTTGTTTATATTATGCAGGCTGCTCTTTCCAGACGTTTAAGCGATGCACGTAATCAAGATGATTTAGCAACCATCGAAAAAGTCAAAGCTAGCTTGTGTGAAACTCCCACAATAGATAAGACTGCTCTTGGAATTACACTTCATGAGAAGAAATGGACTGATGGTAGTGTGCCTCTTGATGCAGTCTCTTTAAATTTAGCAAAACTTGGACAGGTATGAAAACATGTACATTTTGATATTTGAAAGTTATCAAGTATGGTAATAAACTTTTTCGCGTATTTTAGGACGCTATGCAAAGGAGAAATCTGGCTTCAGTAGCTGCAGCTGAAGCTTTGCAAGAAGCACTTGCTACGGAAGCTCTTCTCAGGAGTTTGAGGTAACCACTGACTTTCAACAAATAACAATGCTAAATGATTTACCATTTCATATAATTTTGCTATGATTATTGAGATAAAAATAATATTTCATTCGCAGCATGTTCTCAAATCTTTGCTCACTGTCAAAAGCCATAAACCCTTTACCAACAATTGATAGTTTCATGTCTGTATACGACGACATTGTAAAAGCAACTGCAACAGCAGAATCAGTTGCAAGCAACCACAAGCAGAACCGCAGCATCGTTCATGACAATGCATCACCAACAGAACATTCAAAGTCCCTAGCTCTTTGGGTTGAAGCCGCACTAGCGACTGACCTTGAAGTTGTTTCCCTTTTATCAAAAGAAGGATTCGAGCCCCCATCTCAACCCCAAAACAAAAACCATAACCATTCACAAACACAATCTTTACCCGAAACCATGAAAAGCCATTTGGTAATCTCTTCTTGCAAGTCATCATTTAATGGGTCATGGGTGAAAGGCAATGGGATGAACGAGACTGTCGAATTAAGAATGAGTTTGCAAAAGGAGATGCAGACATGGTTCTTGAAGTTTGTTGAGGAGTCACTAGATGCTGGTTTTCAGGTTTTTGGCAAGAGCAGTGCTAATAGTTCTGATGTGGGTCCTATTAAGGTGATTTTGTCACAGCTTAAACGAGTTAACGATTGGTTGGATCGTATGATCTCGAAGCAGGATGAGGCGTTGACTGGAGCGGTTGACCGGTTGAAGGGAAAGATTTATAGGTTTGTCATTCAACATGTTGGTACTACATATGACAACTCATCTTGATGATGTTGGGTGTATGGATTCACTTGTTTTGATGATAAGAAAAACAAAAGCTGCTGTTTTTTTGTGATTAATTTATGATGCTTTCATAAATTTGTGAGGTAAAGCTTGCTTTGCCATCTGTTTCTTTTCTTATTATTTATTGTTATGAGATATAACAATGGTTTAGTGTTAAAAAAATTGTCCTTATTTTCTTCTATGTTCGTTAATATCAGTGGTTTCCTCCCTTGGAGAGTAAGCTATATTGTAATGTATTAATAAAAACATTTGCAATTTTATGCAGAAAATCTTTAACACATGTATTTGTATTTGAATTTGATTGTATTTTCTCGTAATCCTTTTATAGGTATTTTAGTTTGCTTGTAAAATTGGTCATAACTTAGGGACATAACTATAACATGTTAGACATAGTCATACTTGGTCAAACATAATCATAATAAACTGAGAATACATCACTAGCACTAGGATTAAACCAGTAAAATTAAGGTAATTACTTTCAAAAAACGACCGGATGTAGAAAAAAACGACCAACACAAACGCTCACAGTTAGCAGATAAATTTGTTACATCACATATCATCAACTACTTACATGTAAAATTATAAATAGAATTATCATTATAAGATTTACTAAATATAAGTTTCTTAGTTTTTTTTTTTTTTCAGTTATAGCTAATTATTAATTTACCTAGACTTTTTAATTTTATGTTTTGAATATATGCTCTCATGTAACTAAAATTTTAAAATACAAATACAAAATTTTGAAATAATAAAAAAAACAGGACCAGTCCCTGACTAATTGGAACTGCTAGGCCATATCAAATTACATTTAGGATCAAATGCATCAAAACATCTATGATTTTTTTCCTTGATAGCCAATAATTGTTGACTTCCTGTTTGAAAATATCTGAAGAGATAGCGTCTGTGAGACCCTTGACGCCAATGGAACCTCTAATTTGACGCCAAATAGTTCTTTCAGAGAGTGTTTCCTCCTCTAGCAAAACACCTTGTGTCGGTGTAGGCACGATGGCATGGCTGGTTGAAACAGAAAGAAGCAGTGATGCGGAGAACAAGGTGGAAGGCCTTTGGTACCCTTACATTACTAAGTTCAAGAAAGGAGAGAGATGATTGATATGCAAACCTAGCGCGCGAGGCTCCTGAATACATAGGTCCAAGGGGTGTTAGGCCGACTTATGTACACATCCTTACCTTGTATTTCTGCAAGAGGTTTTTATGACTCGAACCCTTGACGGTCACATGGCACCCCTTACTATTTGCTTCAAGGTTTGCCTCCGAGTCAAGATGATTAGGTTGAAAAATTGCAGTCAATGCATCAACACATTTTTCTTTCTTCGCACCAAGTTGGAATAGCAAATAAACAGTGAAGTAAAAAGATTTAAATAATTTTTAGTATATTTAATCAAAACGTCGTAGTTTTGATATATACGCTTATCCGTCAAATGACAACACAATAACATAGATTACATTTTAGTAAAGATATCCACTTCTTACAAATTCAAAACTAGCCTCAACAAAGATCTCTCCTTTCGAATACATGATCATTTACACCCGCTTGACCAGATCTTAAACCGTCATTTGTACACCTACTTTTATATACATAAAAGCATGTCACTTGATTTCTATTTACACTTCATGCTCGCTGCTGCTGATGTGGCGAGTCCTGCGTAGAAGAAGACAGGTTACCGATCTCAAACTTACATAAAGGACACGATGCATTCATCTTTAACCATCTGTCAACACATTCTGTATGGAAGAAATGTGTGCATGGGAGTTCCCTCAACAAATCATCATCTGTGTATTTCGCCAGGCATATGCAACAAACCTGACATAACACATCATACCCGTGTTAACTAGGTGTTAAAACGAAGGGGGTAATTTGGTAATTTCATATCACTTACAGCGTCTTCACCAGCGATTGCACGCTCGTTTTGTGTCCCAGCTGCTAAAAGGCCACCTGAATTATCATACTCCTTGTTGTCGGTAGTCATGTTTAACTTAAATTTGTGCGTTGGTAAAGCGTTAATAGAATCTTCCGTTGCTCCTCGGATTTGATTCATATCCTCACGGATTCCAAGGATAGACACGAGACAAGGCAAACAGCAACATATCATTCCGCACAATATGAAAGGCATTGCATACCCTATGCAGCTAATAGCAAGAAAAACTAAACACAACCTGTAGAAAATAAAAACAAATTGTAAGATTTTTTTTTTTAAATATTTTTGAAGGTGGAATTGAACATATCACTCCAGACGATAATGCAGAGTGTGACCTGTACAAATTAGGGGCATCAGCGGAAGACGAATGGTCTCCAAAAATCCACACGTTACCTACTACAAACCATACCGCAAAGAAGCAATCTAAAGCCATCTTGAAATGGTCCACAAGCATATTAAGCCTACAAGTTAACTCATTTTGTTGAACCGAAATATTGAAAAGGTCATCACAACAAAATCAAGAAAGATTTTAAACAGAAAATAAATGCAAAGAATTACCTAACATTTGGACCAGTCCAAGTATTTGAAGATGTAGGCTGGTGAGTGTTATCTTCTGGAGAGGGATCAAATGAGATGGTTATGTAAGAGTTCGGTTCTGGTGGAGTTATTCGCTCAGAATGTGGTTGTTGTGTGCCTTGAGTTGACTGCCGCCCAGTAGCTTGAATCCGCTGACGATACCGCCAGTATAAAAGTGGAAGACTAGCGGCGCAACCACTAGCATAGCCAACAACCCAAGCAAACAAAGGATTCTGTGGGCTTTCATTTTGTGAGATAAATAAGACGACAATGGCTGCAATAATTTGTCCGGAGGTGAATGCTAGTTCCATTGAAATCCAAAGCAAAGTGTTAAATGGGCTCCATCTTTGGCGGGGCCCAAGTGCATTTGACCCGCTTGATGTATTAGATGAACCAGAATTAGTTGTTGAAACTTGACGGTTATGAGATGACCCATGTATAGCAGAATTACTAGATAACCCTGATGATGATGATGCGTCGGTGTTTTCTCTTTCTACATCAATAAAATGTTGGTTCTCATGGTTTTCTATGAGCAAAGGGTAATCATCAGTTAGATTGTTCTGTTCTTGCGGTGTAACAGCCATCCTACTCCAACAAAGTACTGAGGAAAGTGTCACGTAACGGAGACCATGCACCACCAAATAGAAGGACCTGCTATAATATAAGCTCGATCAAATACTAAAACAAATGTAACTGAAAAGTTGACTAGCTCGGATAAATTAATTTTATAATATCATGCCTTGACATCTGTTATTATAATGTATATACATGGTTTTAAAAAGCGGGAAGCGCACAAAAGCGATAAGATCTAAAACCGAGGCACGAAGCGCCAAGCGCAAAAGTGCACTGCATTTCTACCCAAGGCTCAAATAATTATATTTTTTTAAATATATTTCATATAGGTTTCTAGCATTATTTATACAATGTTTAGACACATGTAAGCTTTATATATGTTTTACTACCAAAACTACATACAACCCAAAAAGCAGTTGTGCAACAGTTTGCTGTACATCAAGTGAGGCACGCACCTCAGGTGCGCTTCATGTATTATATGTGCCTTATGTAGCCTGAATCAATGCTACACTCTACTTCATTAATATCAGTATATGTAGCCAAAAAGGTTCAAAATAAACTTATGCTACACTCTACAGTGAATATTAGGAAGAACATATAGCACACTTAAAAGTTCTATTCACTTAAGTTAATCCAGCTTCTCTACAGAGACCTATAAATGACAACCATGTAAACAGCCAAAATCAGGAAGATTTTAATTATCTATTTACTCAATTTTTCATACATCTATAAATTCTAGCAAGGATTTATTTCGTATACTATACACCAATTATCATAGTTGTCCTTGGCGAGTTTAGAAAATTGGGAAAGGAACATGCTTCCATTCGTTTTCTACTGACATGGCTTTGATACCACTGATAGTTAACGTAAAATGACAGATAGAAAGATGATGATCTACCAACGAAGAAAAGAACGAGGATGAAACTAAGTTCACAAGTTATTTTTCGAGAGTGTTAGGGGAAGGTATGGAATCCAAAGAAATCTGTGTTACGAGCTAGGGAATCGTATGTTTATAATTCCTTGAGAACTAAACTGACAACCGCATGTGGCTATTATCAACGATATTACTGAGAAGAACAATCGATGTGTGATGTCGCAGCACCAATGGTTTTTCGACCTAGAAAGGTACACTGTAGATAATAAAGATCGGCCATGACATGATGCAAGATTGCAAGGTAATAGCCTATTGTACATCAACCTTCATATTCTGCTATCTTTCACTGTATATCAACCATCATTGATGACATTTAGTCGTTACCACGAACCATAGCCCGATAAGTAACGCCTCGATGTACCAAGGCAATATAGGACCTTAAACCCTATCATCTCCCCAACAAACTTCTGTTAACACACCAGTTTACTTTACCACAACAAGCTCAAACTTTAAACACACAGGCATCCACACTTACAACAGAGGTAAATACACATCACCAAATTCAAATTCAAATTAAAATAACCTAAAAAAACTATCTTTCTTAATAATACCTTCCATTTTCACAATTTCACATCACCAAATTCAACTTTAAATTAAAATAACTCAAAAAGAAATATTTTTCTAAATAATATCTTCCATTTTCACAAATTCACATCACCAAATTCAAATTAAAATAACCTTAAAAAACTATCTTTCTTAATAATATCTTCCATTTTCACAAATTCACATCAGCAAATTCAAATTAAAAAAAAAAATAACCTAAAAAAGTTTAGATTTTTCTTAGTAATATCTTCCTCAAAGGGTCAACACCCTTTACACCAACCACTAAAAAAAATTAGACTTTCTTAGTGATAATCCATATTTCACAACAATATAAAAAAAAAATAAAAAAAAAAAACAGAAGCGATTTTCAAGAACACATAGTCAACAACATAGAACATGAAATTGAAGACAAACATACAACTCTTACCAGACCAATTGATGAGATTGAAATTATTGTTATTGATCAAGAAAGAAGCTCTTGGTTTTGTCGACCATTAACTTTACCTACTACTTCATAATGTGTTTGCTTAAAAAGCATAATAAATACATCATAAATCTATGGACTCAATATTCTTGTGTTTAGTTGTTGGTAAATTGAAAGATATTATTTTATAAGAATTTTTATTTTTTCCGATGGGCCGAGTATCATTTAATATCAAGAGAAAATTGTTTGAATAGCCTCTGTGGGTTGCTCAGATTTCACATTTAATCCCTAACTTTTAAAAATTACAGGTATAGTTCTTAACTTTTGGTGTTTCTTAACTCGGATAGTCCATGAAGTGGGTGTGAAATTACTAAATTACCCTTTTAGTAGATGGAGGTTAAATAATCTAGTTAAGTGAGTGTGAAATTACTAAAGTATCCTAATTTTAATAAAAATAAAAAAAATCAATTAATTAATAAAATACAAATTCTTAGTGGGGCTCACCAACTTCATCTTCCTAACCCTACCACAACCAACCACCAACCACCACCACCAAAATCAATTCTGCCGGGTAATGAAGAAAAGCAGAACAAATGTGAGAAATACAAAATGGTATCCACGCATATAGAATCTAATTACAAAATACATATTTCATTCTTGGAATGATCAATGTTGAGGTGATGAATCACAGAGCTGATGAATTTATCACCATTCATCCAGTTATGTCTAACCCACAACCAGAACCCATCACCACCACCAACACCACAACCCCAGACACCGAAGACTTCTTCGAAATCGAACCAAACCCTAACGATTCCCCCGATTTCACAAAAAACCCTTTCTTCCGACGACAAAATCGAACACCTTAACAATCTTGAACAACCCCATCAAAGAAGCTCAAGAATATCTCCTCGACGAAATCGAACACCTTAACAATCTTGAACAACCCCCAGACACCGTGTGTTTCTAACAGGTATCATCTGTTATTTATTATTATTATTATTATTATTATTATTATTATTATTATTATTCATCTATTGTTTCTGATTCACTCTCTACACCACAGCAAGAATTTATCTTTTAGGGTTGTTAGGTCATAGTGTGGTGGAAGATTCCATTGGATATGGTGAAGTATTGTTGTTTAGATCGTTGAATTTGAGGGCGGACTTTATTAATATTCCGGCAGAAGTGTTGATCGGTGGGGGAGGTGCTGGTTGTGATGTGGTTGGTGGTGGTGGTGATAGGGTGGGGAAGATGAAGTTGGTGTGCCCCACTAAGAATGGGTAAAGAAACATAATTGGCTAAGGGGTTAAGTGGGCCCTATTTGTATTTTATTAATTAATTGATTTTTTTTATTTTTATTAAAGTAAGTGTAATTTAGATTTTTTAACATTCACTTAACTGGATTAATTAATCTCCGTTCATCAACAACCATATGCTTCTTTTTCTGTTGTTTTTTTGATTTTTTCTTTATTACCACAACTTCCTTGGATGGTGATTCATCCTCGAATGATGATTCATCAATAAGCACACGTTTTCTCTTGTGTTTTTTTTTGTTTCTTCTTTGGCTCAACAATTTCATCATATGATGTTGACTCAACAACTTTTGCTCTTTTCCTCTTCACAGGTTTGTTTTTTATCAATGCGCTGATAGGTTGCTCATCTTCATCAACCGGGACAAATGGAACAATCGCATACCTTGAAGTATCTATATTTTTAAGGGAACATATCAAAACGCAATTTATTTAGTATTCAAACTCAACTATTAACATTATTGTTAGACATTCAATGTTTGTATATACCAAGAGACAAATTGCATATGCAAATAATATCAAACGCAAATGCATTTTCATTAAAACGCAAGTGCTACTCAAATAAAAAAACCAAACATGAACATCATTTGCGTCTTAATATGCCTTACACATTACAATATCTAGCTTCATATATATACATCATCATTACAAAATATTTCTTCTTTTAATATACCAAAAAATATGAAACAAGGTTTTTTCATAATCTCTCGCTAAGGATTGCTAACACTTCTTGTGGAGTGTACCACACATCATCATTTATATTGTTGTCCCCTTCTTGTTGTTCTGCCATATTCACATCTTGTTGTGCTTGTTCTTGAACATTATTGATTTCCATAACAGCTTCATTTTGTAAATCCCCTGAACCTTCAACATTTCCTACTAGAGCAGGGACTACATGGTTTCTATTCCTACGCTGATACACCAAACCATAACGTCTATGACCTTGGTCTTGGTTGTTTATGTTATTAAATGCGTCTAATACATCAACATCTATTGCTTGTGGTATAGGATCATCAACAACAACACTTTCTTTTAATAAAAGTAGGGAATCAACAGCATCTAGTTCATCTAAGTATTCTTTGAGAGAGACATAATGTTTTGGCATTGTAATTTTAATTTTTTGAAATTTGAGTGATAAAAATAATAAAATCAAATAATCTTTTATAGAGAAGACGCAAGTGGAATGGATTGATCATTTCATATTCTTTATTATAATAAGGGTTAATTTTTGGTAGATATAGTATAGGGGTTTTGATTAATGTATATATATATTATTTTATTTTTTACTGACACAGCCGACTGATTTAAAATGCAAGTACATATAACATTTACACGCCGACTGATTTAAAATGCCAGTAAATCATGTCAGTTTTGTAATTATTACTTTTCAAATATCTAAATTCTTAAGTATTGTTAATTACATTTTATACCAATTTATAACGCAAGTACATATAACATTTACACGCAAGTACATGGTTCTTTAACTTACTGATTATAAAATCAAACGCAAATACAAATAACTTTATACGTAAATAGTAGCAAAAAAACCCTAAAAAATGAATACATTTTAAGATGCAATAAACATGTATTTGTAAAAAAAAAAACTATAAAAATCATAATATGAATACTTATTAACAACTTTTAATTGTTCAGCAAACCTGATTTTGAAGTTTTAGCAGGCCTATCATGGTTTCCCTTGATCGCCTTTCATATTCAACTCCTGTATAGTATCATTTTGATTTGTTAACTCTAACAACTAATTACACGCAATAATATGCCAAATATAGTATATAAATACTTGATTTTGCCTTCAATGCCTTTCTTTTTTGTCTTGATCGTTCTGTTTTTCTGATTTCGCACCGTAAAAAAAACCCTAATTGTGTTTTGATTTGAATTGAGTAGACGGTTTTCGTTGTAATTTTAGAAACTGAATGTCAGTTGAGTGATGTTTGTAATTTGCCCGCTCTTTTATTTTTTTGGTCCAATTTCTAATTTGCCCTTACTCATGTTTTCGACAAATTTAGTGACGCGTGTTTTTTACCATCGTGCCCCTCATTAACCGCCTTATATATCCTACGATCCAGATTACTTCGTACATTTTGTACGCTAACAAACTTTTTACGTTAGCCTCACCCTATTCTTTAAATAATATTATAGTATCTATTATTTGTAGGACACTTCTACAGTGTCCTACTACTAACATACACTGCCACCTACTAATTACTGTTATGCCCTCCTCTAAATAGACAAAGTACTGTATTGCAATTGCTACTACTAATTACTGTTATGCCCTCTCTAAATAGACAAACTACTGTATTGCAAGAGAACGGCACCTCTTTTAATATATATATTGGCCACTAACTATTAGGTTAACTTCATTTTCTGCCGCTAACTTTTAGGTTAATTCTATTTTCTTTCAATTTGACCACCAAACTTAGATCACCAAACTTTTAGCTTTTAGGATTTAAAACTTTGGCCACTAACTTTTAGCTTAACTTTTTTTTTCCTTCTAATTTGACCACCAAACTTAGACCACCAAACTTATAGTTTTTAGGATTTCAAACTTTGACGACCCAACTTTTTTAAACTTGCATTGCACTTTGGCCAAACTTTTAGCTTTTAGGATTTTAAACTTTGACCACCAAACTTTTAGCTTTTAGCCGCGAGTATTTTTTTTGAAGCTCACGCAAGAATAACAGTCACTTAATATTATCGTTTATGTCCACGAAACACTCCACGCAACAGGAGCTCCCAGAGCGACGCGCGGTCTTTAACGTCCACCAAATCCTCAACGCAACAGGAACTCTCGCCGCGAAGCGTGGGGTAATTTAATCCTATTATTTTATATTACAAATGTGATATCATAAAAAAAATCATTTCGTTTGTTTGAGACGTCTAGTTATACTGTTCCATATATCCAGGTAGCTGTGGAGGCAAAGTGTATGTAATGATGTATTCTTATACTCATCAATATTTTCGTTATTTAGGGCATGCATGCATATCGATCAACAATGGCAATGCATCATTACTTGCATAAACAAACATACATCGTTTTTCATGAATTCAATAATGCATCATTAGCTTAGAACAAGGTACTTTTGCAATTTGCATGCATTTGTTCGTTTTTTTTAATTTATAATCACTGTGCATTTTGTGTTATGTTGGTAATTTATGTCTAGAATTGAATATTGGCTTATATGTATATGATCTGAGTGTACTGGATGCCTTTTGATTAATTTAATGTTAGCTTTTGAATTTTCATTACAACTGGATAACGAGCAACAAGTTGAGTCACAACCCCCTCCTGAATGGGGAACCCTACCTTATTGAAAACAAAACCCTGGTTCCTAGGGGTGGAGAGATTGCTGTGCATGGCTCTCTGCACTCTTCTTAATTAGGAACTCTATAGCTTCCCAAAGAGGTTTTTAAATAAATTTGATGCTAGTTTTTTTTTTTTTTTTTTTTTTTTTTTTTTTTTGTAAATGAAAGATGACTTGAGTTTTGTAATTAGGAAGTAGAATAGCGGAAATGAGTTTTAGAATGAATTTGATGCTATGTTTTTTTATGAAAGGCGACATGAGCTGTGCAGTTAGGAAGTAGAGTAGCGTAAATGAGCTTTTGAATGAATTTGATGCTAGGATCTTTTATGAAATGCGATTCGGTTGAACTGGAGGTTTTTGAATGATTTTAATGCTAGGTTTTGAATGAAATGTGATTTTAGTTGTGCAATTAGGAATTAGAACAGGGGAAGTGAGTTTTTGAACGAATTTGATTCTAGGTTTTTTAATGCGATTTGAGTGAACCGGAGGTCACTGAATGAATATACGGTTAGGTTCTGAATGAAATGAAATGCAATTTAATTTGAGTAATTAGTAATTAGAATAGGGGAAATCTCAGTTCATGTTAATATTGAATTTGGTTCTAGGTTCTGAATGAAATGCGATTTGAGTTGTGTAATTAGAAATTAGAATAGTGGAAATGAGTCTTTTGGTTCGAATGCTGAAGATATGTTATCAAGAATTTGGTTTAGCCTCCATAGTTGTTGGTAGGTATAGGTTGTCTGGTAATTCATAATTGATTCGGTTCCGTGATCCAGCACAAGTGTTTCAATGTCAATTTGTTAGGTGTGTTGTATTTATGAAAGGTAGGTTTAGCTCCTGGCTATAATGATATAAATCCAAATTACAGGTTCAGGTTATCATAACTGATTGTAACCCGTTTCTTTTTGCATCTAAATTGCTATAAATTAACTTCAATTAATTGATTGAATCCTCTCACTATGGAATATATTGTTTGTCACCTTTTGTAATCTGTAACAAGAAAGTTTATGATTTAGTTATTCTGTTTTTCGCAGTATTCGTTAGTTAAGCTTTCTGGAATCAAAAGTTGGAACAGTTTAAACATGGTTGCTACCACGGCGACTGCGTCACTGTTTCCAGTTTCTTCCCCAAAGCCTCATTCTGAGGCCGGGAGATCTGGTAACGCTGGAAACGTGTTGGGTGTTATAGATATGTGTGGAAACAAGACAAAATATTTTGTTAAATCTGCTGGTATGCAAGTTAAAGCTAACTCACAGGCGTCTGCAGAGAGTAGAAAACGCGTCATAAATGTCCTCAAAACTGATGATAACTCGACATCACATGCCTCAAGAACCGTTATAAACCAGCTGCCAGATTGGAGTGTACTTCTTGCTGCAATAACAACAATCTTTTTAGCTGCAGAGAAGCAATGGATGATGATGGAATGGAAGACCAAACGACCTGATATACTTACGGATTTGGATCCTTTTGGTTTTGGAAAAATTGTTCAAGATGGCCATGTGTTTCGCGAAAACTTCTCTATAAGATCATACGAAGTAGATGCTGATAGAAATGCATCAATAGAAACTATAATGAATCATTTGCAGGTACTTTATTTTCTTGATAATCTATTTCAATAGTGATACGTGTCGTAGGTTTTATATCAGAAGCTTAAATGTTTTATTGATTCCCAGGAAACTGCACTTAATCATGTAAAGTCTGTTGGACTCATGGGTGATGGATTTGGTTCGACACCTGAGATGTTTAAGAGGAATCTGTTTTGGGCAGTGACAAAGATGCGTGTGATAGTTGAACGTTATCCAACTTGGTAAGAACCCATTTTGCGCAGTTACAAGTTCGACATTTTGATATGTTTTGATATTCTGAAATCTAATGCAGGGGTGATGTTGTTCAAGTAAATACTTGGACAGCCCGAAATGGGAAAAACAGTATGCGACGTGATTGGTTGCTTCGTGATTGCACAACAGGCGACGTTTTAATAAGAGCTTCAAGGTTATATAATCTATAAACCAGTTCCAATAAATCTTGTTTAACTATCCGTATTCTGACTATAACACTTTACGTTTTTTCTATGTTGCAGTAATTGGGTTATGATGAATAAAGAGACAAGGAGGTTAGCGAAAATCCCAGATGAAGTTCGAGGTGAAATCGAACGCCATTTGGTAGATGCACCTCTGGTTGTGGATGATGATTGCAGAAAATTACCTAAACTTGAAGAGACCACTGCTGACTATGTTCGCAATGGTTTGACTGTGAGTCAACCTTAATCTCTTCTAAATGATTTATATCATTTTCGCTATGAATTGTTCGGTTGGTATTCAGTATTTGGATGATTTTTCATGTAGCCAAGGTGGAGTGATTTGGATGTCAACCAACATGTTAACAATGTGAAATATATTGGTTGGATCCTTGAGGTAACCATGCTATGCTAACTACATTTCAAAAAATAACCTTAAAAGGCAGTGAACATGTTTTTATATCTTATCTAATTATTGTAGCATGGTTTATATCACAGAGTGCTCCACAAGTTGTGGAGAAGTATGAGCTTGCTAGCATAACTCTCGAGTATCGTAGAGAATGTAGGAAGAATAGTGTGGTAAAATCACTCACCTCGGTATTGGGTGGTGACGACAATCACAATGGTGGAATAGATGATTCTAACCATGTCGACTGCCAACATGTGCTCTTATATGAAGGCGGCGGTGACAGTGCTCTTGGTGGCGAGATTGTGAAGGCGCAGACCAAGTGGCGGCCGAAATATACTCGATGAATGCGTGTATAAAGAAATAAAGAAACATCATCATATCTACGCTTCGGGAAATAACTTGTTATGTCCATATATGTTTCTAATTTGTATGCTTTTCTCACTTTTTAATCCAAAAAAAAAAAAGAAAGAAAAAAAAATCTTAGAAATTGTAACAAGGATTATGGATTATTGATACGTATGAAGAAAAGGAAGTCATTTTTTATTTGAACAGTGAACATTAAAAAATGGATGCGTTCTCAAAGAGAGGACTGCCAACAAATTAACATTACAACATATACAGGGGGTATTTAACCCAATCCTTCCATTGAAGATACGTGTACAAAGAACGACTCTTAAACCATAAAATTGGAACGATACAGAAAAAGAAAAGGAAGTCATACACAGTTTTATTAGCCCAAATACAGTAGAATACAAAGGATAAATACAAAATTCAACAACCCAAATTCAGACAACATTAATCATCAAACCGGCTTATAAGTAGCTTGGAATCTAAGAAAAACATAAACATGCAGAATCAAAGATGGTATCCATATGCCGAGGGAGAAATACTTAGGTCCCGCAGAAGAAAGACGAGGCTTCCATACCCGCCAAGCAATGATTTGGACATACAGAGAGTAATCTTGAAGATCATGAACCGTGTACCAGAACACACTCTTGACTAATGTCATCGAAACATCTTTCGTTAAGTTACCTTCTATTATATGGTGTAAGAAACCAATAAGAATGCACCTGCAGATAAAATAGCACAAGTAGGCACCCAAGCAAACCAGAAGGAGCTTCTTTTCGCTTGGAGTTCGCTCACCTTGTTCATGAAGTACTTTTCGAGCCTTTAACACCATATGTGCAATCCTAGCCATGAGTAACATAGAAACCACAACAAGAAATCTTGCAAAATAATCAAGACTGTTCAAATATTTGTAGGTTTGAAGATCATAAGGTTTAGATCCTAATGATGGTATCAGAACCTTTTCACTATAAATCAAGGCAATTCCATAACCGATGATCCATAAGCCTAACGTGACAAGCGATATGTAAGCAACTGACTCATGGGATTTCTTCATGTTCTTCATTTGGTTCAATATGTGTGCAATGTACAACAAAAGAATAAAAACCCTGAAATACCCTTCAAAGATTTCGCGAAAGATTACTATTTTACCATGATTTTTGTCAATAGGCAACAAGGTATGCAAGCTTATTGTCTTGAATTGGTAGACATTATCTTCATTTCTTAGGCTTCTAATGGTGATCTTTTCAGTTGGATTAAACAACAATCTTGTGTTTAAAGATGAGTACTCAATTGTGACTTGAACCAAACAATCCAAACCTCTTTCAAGATCCACATGATCAAAGTCTACTTTCCTGCAGCCTATCAGATACAACTTCCCTGCATGCTGATCATACACACCCTCAAGATATAACTTTGAAACATGACGGTAGGATTCTTCGTGGACTTTATTTGGCTTTTCGATCAATAAAAGATTTAGTGATATGTTAAAGACATCAGGGTCATAAACATCATAGAAATAGCTGTCATTTGTTCTAAATAGGTGCCCTACTGACATAACCTTTAGTCTAACAAAAGTCTCAGAGCTTGTAAAGGCCTCAATCTGTAAATCGCCAGGAGCTGGATACTGAATAAATGATTTCCAAATATAAGTCATATATTTAGGTTCTTCAATTTTTTCTATAAACTTGTTGGCTAAATCGCTTTTCGAATAGTTGTATGAAAGAAACGCGTTACTGTACCAACCGCCATCATGTAAACCAGGCGAAAGCATATCGAGTCCAAAGAAAACAGGCCAAGTCACCCTTGTTGCATTTTTTAAACTGAATATGCTTCCAGAAACAACACTTCTCTGCTTGCTTGAGAAATACTTGGGAAAGTACAGTAATACCCCCGAATCGCACTCCACCAGTGATGGACCAAGACACCCCGTCATCGAAAGCAGCCCGGTTGAAGAGTTCCATGTTCCTTTGACAGATAAAGTCAATGTAGATAAACCTGTAGATTTAAGAGTACGTTTAGAGGGTGTTTGAGTTAGTCATTCTAAAAAGAAAAAAAAAAGATAAACCTGTTCTACGTGCCGCCACATGTGGTTCGAAAGTAGCAGGATACAGTCTCAGCACTCCAGAAACCTTATCCTCTTCACAACTGATTTTGTGCAACATAATCTTTAGATTCTCATTGTTCCTATCAACAAGGAGTATCTCATTACCAAGACGAAAGGGGCCTACCGTGTCCTGGAATGCGTTTTGACCACCAAGTTTCAAATTCGGCATAACTCTATATTCCTCATGCTCAAAATACTTGAGAATCCTACACAACTCAGAATTGTTAAACTTGTTGACACCATCTTCCAACATTTCATCTTCTAGTGGATTTCGATCGAAAGAATCCAAGACCGGCCCCTCTGATGTACTTATATCGAACTCATGGATGATACTCGAGTGAGAAGTTATATGAACCTTATCAAAGTACTCAAAATCTTCCATTTCTTTCAAACTTGTCATTTCACCATGGATATGGTTATTGACTAAAGATACAACCTTTGGGTACCTAACTATAAGCAAAATCTGGTCATGTGGCAAGATCACAGGCTCTTCATTGTATAATGTGTCCCTAGCAGAAAAATATAAGTCCATATATTCATCTGTGAATCTTGTTGGCACTTTCTTAAATGGGAAAGTTGAATCACCCAACATACAAAGTAACCGTTCGCCGTTATTTTCGTTTGTTTCAAGATAAACACCTTCAAAATCGACTCTAAGAGCTGACATACCGGGATTTTTATGAAACTTTAGGCCCGGTTCAGAAATAACTGTGTTATTTCTTGTTATGCCAATGGACAAAACACCACTGATGCTAACAGTGTTTTTCGGCTGATTGGGTTCGCCAGAAGAAACATTTTGTACCTCAAAGCTCACCACTTTCCATGGATGGATCATGTAAGGAGAATAAGGAAGATCAGTATCATCAAAGGGCATTAAAGTTGCTCCATGAGAGTCCTTTTGCTCCCAATCTCCATTGAAGAAAGAAAGCTCATTCTTAAGCTTTGTAGCATTGCTATTACCAGATTCTAACTCAGAAGCTGAAGATATAAAAGAGCTGCAATGCTTTTCGATTTCGGTTAATCGACTGTAGTTATGAACTGATTGGTCTATAGGGAATGCAAAGTTATCATAAGAAACCGCATAACCGAAAGCGAGCAACTTCAGTAGGGCCAACAGACTTAGAACTAGTTTTCTCATACTAACACTATACAGTATGATCAAAAGTTCAAGTTTAAAGTGAAATAATGACTTCTAGACTAGAGTTTAAACAAATATCTTAAAGGATTAAAAAGGCATGAACAATGCTTACTTATGTTTAATAGAACTTCAAATAAAAGCACTTGATTTTATGGGAAAATTATGTACATCTTGTAGATCAAACCTGGATATGATCATGGATTCTTTGAAAAGTTAAGTGCAAATGAGAGTTTTAATAAAACTTCTTGATAGTTGTTGTTGGACAAGATCTGAGTACGATGAAACATCCAAAGGGAATAATATATTATTATGCAAACATTAAATCATGCATCATAACATGACAAGGCACATGCTGAGAACATGAATGGATGTCACAGAGTTGACTTCTTCTCTAATATCCTTGATTAACGACCAATTATTTAGATCAATATGATTCCAGCATGTGAATGCTTTACCAATGGAAATTCAACTTCTGTTGATTATTAGTATTATTAGGGTGGATGGGGTGGTCATCACACCCATCACACCATTACACCCAATCATATTGTGCATTTGTGCCACCTCGTTCCATCACACTCCATCACATTCCACCATTAAAACCATGGGGTGGTCACATGACCGTTGGCTAACGTTCAAATGCATGCAGCGTGATGGTGGTTACGAAAATCTTGCCACGGCCCGCAATAGATTTGGTTGTGGCTGCGGTTGTGATGATCACGGCCATCACGGACCACCATGCCCGCCCTTAGCTAAGTCACGGATCACCATTTGAATCTTCCACGAAGTGATGTTTAGCCCCATTTTTTTTAATTCGATAAGATAACTAATTTTTCATTTCATAACTGACAAATTACATAAACATAGCAGGAAGATAGGCAACAAGTTGCGTTGCCACCCCATTTTGAATTTCTTGCACGTAGTAATAGTCCCATTGTGATAGCAATGTGAGTACAATGCAATATATTTAAATATTTAAAAAGTTATATTATATTGGTTTAAAACAAATCTTAATATGCCATACCGACATGTATGGGCGGATCTTCTTACGTGCCAGACGAGGCCCCGGCCTATCACCGTCTAGCTTTTTAGCTTCATAGTGTAAATTTTACCAATAATTCCCAAAAAGTTTATATGTATTGATTTCGACCCTACCAAGTTTTTCATACAAGATCCGCCATTACCGACATGTTAATTAACCATACAACATGATATAAAAAGATGGACCTAAACATGTTCACTTCAACCACATCATCTATGACGCAATTTATGTTAGAAAACTTACATTGATGATCGCCTCAACGCCTCATGTACATGAAGCTCGCGTGTTTCCGAGTCCATGTACTTGCTGCAATAAACTATAACCGAAAACGAAATCATAGATATGAACCGGGCTTGTGTTTGACACAATTCCCTTAAATAGATTCTTCGTCTGTTCCCAGGGTACACCGGTTCGAAACAGTGGCGATGGTGCACTGCCGGACTATCCCACTTGCCTGAGAAGAAACCGGAACAAGACTGCTTCTGAAAAAGTTTTGCTGCAGCAATCGATCAATGTATGCGAGTAAATATGTTTTGTTGTGTGTGTAAGTATCTCTTTTCTACACATACAAATGAGGCACAAAGCCTTCCATTATATAAGAACATGGATGTATGAAAAGTTTTATTAATTAGAGACTTAATTTGAGACATAAAGACTCTAATTAAGTGACATAAAATCTCTAATTAAAAGAAATAAAACCTCTAATCAAAGACATAAAACTCAAGAGTTTTAGTCTTTAATTCACCACATTAAGGTCTTATTAATAATTATAATTTATTACATTATAATTTCAATATCATCCATTCACCATATTTCCAACAATCCCCCACATGAATGGAGATTGATCAAAACATGCATATTTCGAACAAACCCCCACATGAATAGGAGTCATTCTGAGAAGCAACCTCATTCCGATTAAATTTCAACAGTTGAGTTTTGCATACGATAGGTAGGTGTGACCCTTTGAACCTTCGCTTATGAAACGCACTTAGCCCACTGGCTCTGAGTAGAATGCGATGTCTTTGAACTCGTCTGCCATTTGTGTGGACGACAATACGCTTCACACAAGACTCTCCCTGACAACGTCAAGTCCTCATAGTTGTGTCCGTTATGGTCATGGACACGTGCCTGGTTCTGCGAGAGCTCTTAAGTATTGTGCCCCAACAATACCTTTCGAAGCGACCCCACTTCTCTCTCACATAGGTGATCTACTGGGACTGGTTACCTCAGTCAAATCATTAAAAGCCATAGGCTTAACCTCAACCTTGTCACTTTTAGGAATGGACTAGGAAGCTTATTTAATTTATAGTAAGCTCCCCTTTTCAAAATGTGGGGTTTCCACCAACTCTCCCCTACAGTGACCTTCGCCAATTCATACAATTAGGTTGTCCTATTGAACTCAGATCTTGGGATCTCCAGTCAGCTGAGTTAGGTTTCCTTCGCATAAACTTAGCCTTTAATGGGCTTTAGTCCCATTCCCATTTACGACTTCTGAACTAACTCTCTGCTTAAGCCTTTTTGTTAGCGGATCCGCGATGTTATCCTTTGACTTCACATAGTCAATAGTGATAACTCTTATAGAGATTAGTTGTCGTACCGATCATGCCTACGTCTTATATACCTATTCTTAATGATACACATTGTGATGTGAGCTCTGCCAATTACCGATTGACTATCACAGCGTATGCATTGGCCCAATGCCGGCTTCGGCCACCTAGGTATATCCTTAACAAATTGACGTAGCCATTCTGCCTATTCATCCTCTTTATCCAAAGCGATGAATTTTGATTCCATCATGGATCTAGCAATAACCATTTGCTTAGATGATTTCCATGTTATCGCGGCACTTCCAAGTGTGAACAAATACCCACTCGTTGCCTTGGAATCATTCGTGTAAGATATCCAATTCGCATCACAGTAAATTCAATAACTGTTGGATATCTTTTATATTGCAGCCCGTAGTCTCGTATGTATCCTAATTACCAAAGCACCTGTGTCACGTAATTCCAATGAATTAAACTTAGGATGCTCGTGTATCTACTTAGCTTGCTTGCTAAGTCTGGTCTGATACAACTTATCAGATACATCAGGCATACATCAGGCTGCCAATAATTCTTGAGTACTCTAATTGGTTAACAGGCTCACCTCGTTTCTTAGCTAGACATTGACTCGTGTCAATGAAAGGTCTAGCCACATTAGAGTAATTTCCATCGAACTTCTCAAGAATTTTGTCCACATAATAGGACTGACTTATAACAAGTTTGTTCTAGGTTCGTGTGATTTGTGCTTCCCAAAATCACATCCGTTCATATCAAAACTTCTATTTTCAAATGCAAATCACCTCCACACTTGTTATTGGATAACTACCAAATGGGGTGATGAAAGTTTCTTTCTTTCATATGTAGCTTGAAAACTTCTCAAGTACCATTTTTACATCCCTACGGATTGTTTCTTAAATGGCTCTTCCCCCCACATTGCTTGCTTTGATTAAGTTTGAGTAATATCACTCATGATGACATTAGACACTCGTGATAGGATAGCGACTATCTAGATCTTTGTGTTATTGAGGTCATCCATTATATTACTCAACCCATAATTTTCACACGAACCGTTTTCTAAGCTATATGAGTTCTCCTCATATTAAGCTAAATAGTATCATAACCAACGAACTATTTATACGGTACTTTCGAGTCATCCTTTTTAATGAATTATATATTTGTTTTTACAAAATTCATTCTTATGTCGTCACATATGTTTGAATGTTCAAAGTTAATTTATTCTCTGTGGAGCATTTAAATTAACAAGTATTAGTCTAGCATGCTTTAGACTACGAATACTTAGCATGTGAACAGAAGATGCCTCATTAGGATTCTTCACAGCCTTAAGAGATAACTCGCTATCTCTTCCTAACATTCACATTTTAGTTTAGACACAAAATGAGATTTTGTTTACCATTCCAAAACCTTGGTTTAAAGAATGCTTCAAAACCATAATTAATTCCATCCATTAGGATAAAGAGTCGTTTGCCTTTAATATCCAAGGCTTCACCATTAACTCTTTAGGACTTATACATAAGTCTTAACATAAGTCATTTTGATGAACATATTCATCATCAACAAGTCAATTAGATTGACACTCGACGACATGATATTCACATATCCCTAAGTGATATGTATATATTTGTTGAACTTATTTATTGGGTGACTCTCCCAAACATATTACGAATCCTTCATATAGTTCAACCAACATTGATGATTTGTAGAAACTCTACATGTCCATCACTATTCTAAGTCTTTTATAATAAATCTCGCAATATTTATCAAAGACTTATGAATAATAACATATATTTCTATCATATGTTATAGTCATCAAACTACATTTGTGCATTTCTACGTAAATGCTCTCAACATTAGATGACATATCTTGTTTTCGTGCATTTAATTTCAATACACTTGCCACGTTGATCATGATATTATCTCAATGGGAATGGATGAGGAGTTTTTTCCTTCTTAGTCACTTAATTAGAGACTTAAGACTCTAATAAAACCTCATCAAATAGCATTAAGAACTCTATTCAAGAGTTTCACCATATGAAATAAAACCTCATCAAATGGCATTAAGAACTCAAATCAAGAGTTTCAATCATACACTTAATTTAGTCTTAAAACCATAATCAAGTGTCATAAACAAATTAACTCTACTAAAGAGTTTTTCTTCAATTCACCATATGAAGAGTTTTACCAATTAATAATTATAATTTACCAAATTATAATTTCAATATAATCCAAAATATATATAACATATTATATATATCTTTAACCAGATTCATATAAACATCAAATCTCAAAGTGTTATTCTCTTCAACACTTTATCGTTCGACGAAATGATAACAATTATATCGTCTCATGGCATGTTTCGAGGTACTCCCTCAATACACTGTTCAAAGCAACAAAGTTGTTTAGACTTAACTACTTTCAAGTAGTAGAACAAGTAAATATGTCCAAAACAACATCAAGTTGTTTTACACTAAATAGTCTCTCTAGACTATTATATGGTTAAAGTCATCATACTTTTCATACAAGTATCAAACCATATATAATTTGCAAAAGACATGTTTTATTCAGACAAAACATTTCTGCTTTTACAAGTATTTTCCATAAACTATACATATTTATGTTTTGATTAAAAATCAAAACCATAAACTCTAATATAGTTTTATTATTCAAAACCATTTCTAACCCACTTGTTAGATTACAAACGATTACACGTTTCATCATATAGAGTTTTGGTTAAATAAACCTTTTCTAACACACCCGTTAGAAATAAACGATTACCCAAAATCGTTTTAAATATCATTGGTTTATATTCTCAACCGTTTCTAACATGTTTGTTAGAAATACATGATTATGACAATCATTTTAGAACTCATTGGTTTATATAGAATAAACTATTTCTAACACGCTCGTTAGAAAATTAAACCATCTACATAAATGGTATTGACTTTGGATTTTCCAAAATATACTCGTTTCAAACCCGCTTGTTCGAAACCGTCAAATTTTAACCAAACCGGTTTAATGTTGATTATTTTTTCCAAATAACCATTTCCAACACGTTTGTATAATTTGTACAACAATCTTTTCTAACACACTTGTTAGAAATATATAGCACCTTATTTAGTCTTTACAAAATCATCAATTTCTAACACGCCCGTTAGAGAAATCAAACTATAAGTTTACACATTAAACTTATGATTTTGTAAATAATAATTTCTAATACGCTTATTAGAAATGTTTCATGACACGTTATTCTTTCAACGCCGTCGATTCTAACACGCTTGTTAGAAATGCATGTTTCAAAACATTCTATTTCAAAACCGTTTATTTTCCAATATTCTCATTAGAAAAATAAACATTTCAAAACCTTGAAATTATCTTTCTAATACGCTAATTAGAAAGAAAACGTTAGCAAACGTTTTTACATGGGTTTACAAAAATTGTCTTTTCTAATACTCTAATTAGAAATTTAAACCGTGTATATACATGTTAAAAAAATTAATATTTCGGTTTATCCAAACACTTCCCAAACACCCATGAATCCGAAAATTGAATAAAAAAATTCATCTTGTCTATCAAACTTTCGGATTAAAGATTGCATTCTTATCATGAATGTAATTCAATTCGATGTACCAAAGAAAACATGTACAAACTTTCGTGAACCCAAATTCCTTAGGAAGAACACGAAAGTTTGTTTACAATCTGTTTAAGTTTGTTAGAAAACTTACATTGATGATCGCCTCAACGCCTCATGTACATGAAGCTCGCGTGTTTCCGAGTCCATGTACTTGCTGCAATAAACTATAACTGAAAACGAAATCATAGATATGAACCGGGCTTGTGTTTGACACAATTCCCTTAAACAGATTCTTCGTCTGTTCCCAGGGTACACCGGTTCGAAACAGTGGCGATGGTGCACTGCCGAACTATCTCACTTGCCTGAAAAGAAACCGGAACAAGACTGCTTCTGAAAAAGTTTTGCTGTAGCAATCGATCAATGTATGCGAGTAAATATGTTTTGTTGTGTGTGTAAGTATCTCTTTTCTACACATACAAATGAGGCACAAAGCCTTCCATTATATAAGAACATGGATGTATGAAAAGTTTTATTAATTAGAGACTTAATTTGAGACATAAAGACTCTAATTAAGTGACATAAAATCTCTAATTAAAAGAAATAAAACCTCTAATCAAAGACATAAAACTCAAGAGTTTTAGTCTTTAATTCACCACATTAAGGTCTTATTAATAATTATAATTTATTACATTATAATTTCAATATCATCCATTCACCATATTTCCAACAATTTACACGTTCAACTAGTTATGTTCGATGGATTAACAAGTCAACATGACACATTGAAAATTCGTTTATCAAACCAATATAAATATATAACTTTTATTTAGGCTTCTAGCACTTTTAGTTTCACGTTGGTGCCATCACATTGCTTGTTCATGTATCAATAATCATGTAACAACATGAACCATTTGTCTTTTTTACCTAAATAGTCACAACCCTTATGGTTATAAATCAGCTGTAACTAAAAAAATTCTGGCTAAGAAACAACAAAGTCACATAATAGTCAAATGCTGGTTTAATTTGAATTAGTGGCACTCAAATTGATTACGGGTTATGTCACTAATTTTACCTATTTTTTTATTTTTGAACAAAATCAATACATTAGTCAAGTATTTAACTGTTCTAAGTCACTGATATAACCCATTGACCAAAAACTCTTTTTATGTGTGCACCAGATTGCTAAACAGTTGTGTTAGGATCAAAAAGTGGGGTGAAATTGCTTTAAGGATATTGAACACTCACCTTGAAGGAACAAGTAGTATATTTAGATTGTCATCTATAGTATATTTTAGTTATGGCTTTTAAAAGGTCCGAGAAACAAAGATATGCAAGTTAAAAATCAAATAAATAAATAAATAAATAAATAAATAAAAATTGCTTTCTGTTACATCTCATCATCATGCAAATTGTAGTGTTTACAAGGTTGCATTAATTTACAAGGTTGCTAATTATCTCATTTTTAATTTAATGTCCTAAATTATAATATATTAGGGGCTATTTGGTTGATTAAGTGCTGAATCATTAAGATAGCCTGAATGGTTAAGAGGCTCTGAATGGTTAAGAGCTGAATCATTCAACATCCCTTATTAGCTTAATGGTTCAGCACTTAATCATTCCATTCAGATGCTGAAACAAACAGTCTGAATGCTGAATGATTCAGACCTGAATGATTAAGAGCTTGATTAAGAGGCTACCAAACATCCCCTTAGTTTGTTTATATTTAAATAATATAATATAGTTATTATTAGAAGATATATCTAGCAAATATATATTTTTTTGTATAAAAGATAGAGAACATATTAATGTATCTCATTTTCCTATATAAAGGGGGAACTGTATTGTATAATTAGTAGACGAAAAGATTCAATAGATCAATTTTATGGTATGAGAGCATTCACATCCCCCATCAAATCTACCCTCATCTTTAAAAATTAAAAAAACTTACTAAAAACACCCTACATCTCATCCACTATTTTATACCCCATCTTTATATTTTAAAAAAGGAAAAATGGACATAAATAATCCCAACTATTAACTATTGGCCAATAACAGTCCCAACTACGAAAATCACCAATATTGGTCCCAACTTTCGACATATTGGAAACCAACGGACCCAAACTAACGGAGTTAGCCTCCGTTAGTGTGATGCTGACGTGGCATGCCACGTAGGATGCCACGCTGGATGTCACGTATGATCATTTTGCCACGTGGCATACCACGTAGGATCATTTTGCCACGTGGCATGCCACGTATGATGCCACGTAGGATCATCTTGCCACCTAAGCATGCCATGTCAGCATCACACTAACGGAGTTAGCCTCCGTTAGTTTGGGTCCATTGGTTTCCAATATGTCGAAAGTTGGGACCAATTTTGGTGATTTTGTAGTTGAAACTGTTATTGGCCAATAGTCAATAGTTGAGATTATTTATTTCCATTTTTCCTTTAAAAAAACCATCTTCTAGCATTTTATATATAAAAAACTACTATTCACCCCATCAAATTATTGTAAGTGTATTTTAACGAGGAATATAATAAAATAAGTGTTTGTGAGTAAGATAAAACTAAATATGGTGGAGGGGATGTGGAAGGTTTTTTAAAATGAGAGATAAATTTTGAAAAATATGATTTTTTGTTATATTATAGGGTATAAAATGGTGGAGGGGATATGAATGCTCTGAGTTTTCGTAAAACCTTTTAATGGTCCTATGAGGTATGAAAGTAACCTTCAGGGCCGGCTATGGCCCAAGTCGGGGAGGCTAACCGGCTTGGACCCATTTTTATTGGGGCACAATTTTTTTTTTTATAAAATTCCTATATATATTTGTGTGTATTTTTTTAAAATAGAAAACTCATTTATACTTAAAAGTTGGGCCCAATAATAATCAGTTTAAAACCTAAAAATTAATTACTTAAGAGTCCATAACATTTATGAGCCCAATACCTATTTAACCTAGGGCATGTTTGGATAAACTTTTAATTTATTACTTATCTATCTCCTTTTCCAAAAAGTCACGCATTTCTAACTTATAACTTATCCCTTTTTTCACGTCCTTTTCACCTTATTTAAACCTAAAAAGTTATTTTCAAACCATCATTCAAACACTTCTAAAATAACTTATGACTTTTTGGAAAAGTCATAAGTCATAAATAGGTGGTAATAAGGAGAGCCAAACACCCTCCTAATAAATAAATAAAAAGATAAAAAAAAAGCATCGATATTATATTCATACGGTGAAAAAAATAATAAAAAACGTCGATATTATATTCAGCGATGCACCTGCAAAAGACGAACATTGATAGTCGAAATTCCAAATTGTAATTTGTGAGTTGAATGTCTAATTGTTTATCATCATCTAGATTGTAATTTTATTTTAAATTTAATATTTAAGATTTCAAAAAAAAAAAATTTCTAAACAACTTTAGGATTTCAGTTATAAAAATCACCTTTATGTTTTTTTTATAACTTTCGGTGTAGCATATTTATTTTGCTAGGTACTTAGGTTTTGTGTATTTTATATGTTTGTCTTCGTATTGATGAACTATTATTGCAATTAGGTGTCTTGTTGTGCCTTAAAATTGGGTGTAATTACTTAATTAGGTAATTAATTTTTAGACAAAATTACATTTTGTGTCCTTAATGTATCACTGAAACTATGAAACGTGTCCTTTATTTATTTTTATTTTCTTTTGCATTTTATGTCCAAAATCCAGTTTTTTGTTGCATTTTATGTCCTTTCTGACTAACTGGGTTAGAAAACTCAGTTAACCAGGGGTATTATTGTCCATTCACGTCCCTTTGCTATAAAACCCCCCTTTTAACTCCTGATAACATCAAAACCCTCACACACAACTTCTTCCCCAATTCAAAAACCCTAAAATCCTAAATAAATAATAATAATAATAATAACCCTACTGTCAATACCACCACCACGCAACCATGACATTTTCGGCGATCATCACCGCCGTTACTCCGATCAACCTCTCATCTCTCTCCATCAAACCCTCATCATGCCCTTGTTCTCGCTACCCATCACCTAAAACCCCCATCAATCGAACACCCAATCAGAGATCGAATCATTGTTTCGATCAATTAAAGCAGTTGTTGCTGCTGCATCAGAGTCCACGACAATTTTTGATAACCCGAGCATTGAATCAATATCTGAAGATGAGGAGATTCAAGCTAAGGTTGGAGCTAGGGTTTGAACGTTCGAAGACAAGGGTATTGAGTATCTTGACTGATTGTTGTAGGTTTTGAGGGTTTTATTTATTTAACACCCGAGTTTTGAATCAGTATCTGAAGAGGAGCTAAGGTTGGAGCTAGGGTTTGATCGTTCGAAGACAAGGGTATTGAGTATCTTTACTGATTGTTGTGGGTTTTGAGGGTTTTATTTATTTAACTCGCTAGTATGGAATCAGTAACTGAAGGATGATGAGTTTGAATATCTTGATTGAATGTTGAGGGTTTTAAGGGTTTGATCGTTCGAAGACAAGGGTTTGAATTGTGGACGAAGTTGTGTGTGAGGGTTATTTTGTTATCAGGAGTTAAAAGGGGTTTTATAGCAAAGGGACATGAATGGACGATAATACCCCTGGTTGTATTAAGGTTAACTGAGATTTCTAACCCAGTTAGTCAGAAAAGACATAAAATGCAACAAAAAACTGGATTTTGGACATAAAATGCAAATAATAATAATAATAATAATAATAATAAAAATAATAATAATAATAATAATAAAGGACATGTTTCATAATTTCAGTGATACATTAAGGACACAAAGTGTAATTTTATCTAATTTGTACAAATTTATAATTGGAGGTTTTGTTGAAGTAGCCGTAATTGAGCCCTAATATTAATTGTTAATTATAATAATTGAGTAATTGTTATAGCTTTGAATTTTGGATTTAGTTTACATTATTTAATTCGTTAAAGCTTTAGGGGCATATTGGGACGCCTCTGGCAACCTTCTATAATGTAATTCATTTTTTTCTAACGGCAAGGAACGACGTGTCAACCATCGTAACACCGGACGCTGAGGCCAAGGTCGACTATTCGACCGCCACTAGCCTCTTGCCTCTCCCAAATGTGTGGAAACCCAAACTCCACCTGCCCGAAAGCACGGCACTGGAATAATCAGTAAAACCTCGTCTCTCATCCAAGTCGAACCGGTGCCACCCATATTCTCTCTTCACCTGGATGCCGCAGAAAATAATGGGTAGAGTGGGAATTGAACCTTGGTCACAAGAAACACCAAGTCTTTACCCAACAACTCCATCACTACCTCATTGAATTCTATAATGTAATTATTAATGCAAATGTATTCAGTCAATATATTTTCTAATAGTTATTTGCCTTATGTAATGTAATTTTTAGTGCAAATTGTATCTAACTAGATCCTTACATGATTTTTTTTCTCTAT
The DNA here is from genome assembly GCA_032199755.1 of Ambrosia artemisiifolia. Lineage (NCBI taxonomy): Eukaryota > Viridiplantae > Streptophyta > Magnoliopsida > Asterales > Asteraceae > Ambrosia > Ambrosia artemisiifolia. The sequence continues at coordinate 24,698,317 of CM063513.1, read as the reverse complement.
AAAGAACTTAATTTTAATCCATAACACAAGAGATAAAACACCAGACTATTTATTTTTACAATCGAACATATAAAGTAAGATTTATTTTACGTACCTTGATCCTAGGTTAAATCATAAACATTTGCAACAAATATCATTACGAAGAAAGTACGATGTTATGGTTCAAATCAAAAGGTTGAATTGACCGTTACTTGCAAAGAGATGCAAGTATGCGACGAGGTGGTTTCAATAGTGGTCGTCGGCCATGAAGCTCATGCAGTCTTCCATGGCGTATTTAGGCACAAATTCACCATTTCCAAGCTCAACAAATGTAGTCGGGTCGAGGACTTTATCATCACCATTAGCAGGGCCAGTCAGATTATTGAACCATGTTTTGACTCGTTTTTCCTTGTTAAATCTAATGGCTGGCAGTGGACCAGTTATCATTTTCAATCCCTTTCCCTGCCATTCCAACTGTGTTCCCAGCTTTGTCGCCCTGTCAATAAAACAGTTTGATGATCAAAAGGTAAAATATTATGGATCAACGTGAAGTTGTTGAATCTTGCTACTAACAAGGTTTATCATAAGGGAAATCACAAACAAGACAACGTTGCCAAAATTAATGACCTTACTAACGTGGTAGTTGATTTTCTTGTTTTCAAATCATTCAGACCAATGTGTCATTCTTTGTGGCACATGGTGCAACAGATTTATGCATTTGCGCTACCTAGCATAGCGCAAGAATATTCTCCTGATACGTGTCTGGAGAACTAAAGCCATGCATCATATTGTACAAATATGTTACAAATGTTTATCCACCAATAATCTTGATATTTTTTATTTTGTTAAAAAAAGTCAAGTTTATTAATCTGGAAAACAATTGATGTATAACCAAGACTATAGGAGTTTCTCCCCCTTCTCCCCCCGGTTACCGGCTACTGTTGTATATGTCACTCTATGCTCTTCTAATTTCGTAACAAACTCTGGATGCTTCTCTCTCATCTTTTCATATATGATATTACTCAAGACTATAGGAGTTTCTCCCCCTTCTCCCCCCGGTTCTTCTTCGCAAAAGAAAAATAACTTTGACGGGAAATCTGGAACCTTTTTGACAAATTATACAAGATATCGGTATAATCGTCCATTTAAATATGTAGAGGGAAGCAAAACAACTGCTAAGTATGCATGTAATCACTTAGTGTTATGTACTTACGTAATGTTCTACTTGTTTTTGAATAAAATGCATATTATGTAATTACGTACAGATACATAATCATGTAACGTTATACAAAAAAACGTAATCACGTAACTCGTAATTATTAAAAAAATAAAATAAAATAAAATAAAATAAAGTAATTTATAGTAATTGAATTCTCAAGTTAAAGATAATAAATGTTCGTTTTTCAGGCATTTACAAATAGTGGGCGAATGGCTATAAAAGTCAACAATAGTGGTTCTTCCTATTTTGCCCTTTAACCAATTTTTCTTGTACATAATTGCTTAATTTAGGGATAAGTTAAATCTCAACCATTAGATTGTTTGATCAATGTACCAAATTGTCTCTACACTTTCAATAATACTTTTAAATACTCCTATACCCACACTACACTATTTGAACCATTAATCTCATCAATAGAGGGAGACATCTTACCACCAAACCAACCAATGAGGTAGTGATGGAGTGGTTGGGGAAAGACTTGGTGCTCCATGTGACCCCGGTTTAATTCCCACTCTCCTCATTTTTTCTATGGCATCCGGGCAATGATGGTGACAAATGCACCGATGAGCGCTCGATCCTGAGCCACACCCCGTTTTTCACCCGACTGTTACTCCAGGGAGGAAACTCGTGTGGAGGCAATACGGTTTCCGCGGGAATGCCGTAACCAAGTCTGATACACCAGCCCGGGCCCAGTTAAGACAAAGTAGCTTGGGGCAGACCTTGGGTAGCGCTGCCGATTAGGCAGTGGGACATTGGGTTACCCATATGAAAGTCGCCGTTCAAAAAAATCTTATCACCACACCATGTCCCTTAGAATTTTTTTTACATAAATAGGCGGTTTTGAAGATTGGAGAGTGTTTTTGGGGGTTGGATGAGAAAAATTTTGAAAATGGGTAGGTCGCTAGTTGGACTAGCGACCTTCAACTTCTGATTTTCAAGGTCGCTGGTCCGATCAACGATCTTCATACAAGGTCGTTGTTCCGTGTAAAGATCTTCAAGGTCGCTGGTCCGGTGCACGATCTTCACACAAGGTCTGTTTTTTGTCATCTCTGTTTCGAATAAAAACAGAGGCAGGCAGAAACGATACAATTCTCCTACACATTACACATAGGATGTTTTTTTGTACAACCAAATCAATCCTGTTTATTATATTGATTCACAGAAACGAGTATGTGCTTGTTTTCTTAGAAAAAAAATTGGCGGGGAAATTTTTTATACCAAAAAAAAACAGAGGATCACTTATTAATCTTCATTTTTTGATTGGATTAAGGTTTAGATGTTGTAGAAGACCTAAATCTGACAAAGAATCTGCCATTAATGGACAGAGAACAACAAGAAGTAATATCAAGAAAAACAGAGCAAAAAAAAAAGAACAAAAAAAGAAACAGAGTAATCTGTTGGATAATGATATCGATGGCTGCATTCTGATCTCTATTTTTATTGCTAGTTATTAGCTATAGTTTGTTTAGTTAGTTCTAGTTTTTCTGATATTTTCTCCTATATGTAATGTCAATCTTGATTAATAAAATTAAGAAGAAGAGTTGCAGCTCTATGTTTACCGAATTCTACATAATTAGAGATGAAAAAACCAGACCTTGTATGAAGATCGTGCACCAGATCAGCGACCTTGAAGATCGTGGATTCAATCTGGCAACAATTGTTCTCCATTTCAAGATTTTAGCGTCGAATCTTCCACCGACGTCAGTCTAAAAACCAAAATTCTTAACTTTTCTATTGGACTTCAATCACGTGCTCACATATCTGCAACAATGATAATGCATATAAACATCACCATAGGAAAACCATTTTGTACACAAAACGGAATATAATCTAAACAAATATTGGATGGACTTTTTACAAAAAAAAAAAAAAAAAAAAAAAAAAAAACTAAAACCTCATTTTAATTTAAGGTAGAAATATAACATTAGGGAAGGGAATAACACACTCCCTCTGTTATTGTATTCATACAATACAAATTATTGTGCAACACTTAACACTTGATTTCATCAATTATCAATAATAATAATAAAGATCTAATTTACAATGTGTTGTTATGTAAACATTTCACATTCTCTACACAAACATATTAAATCGTATACAACATCAATTTCTGCGCCAGTGGAAGGTGTTCTGTTGAGAAAGGTGATGATATCTCAATATCATCATTGGTATTCCAGTCAATGCTATCACATCATTTAAAAAATTATCATCCTACATAAAGATTTTCAATTAAATAGAACCATATATAATATTTATGAAAACTGAAAATTATACAAATTCTGGAAAAAAAAAAAGGGTCCAAAATCAATTATTTGAGCATAACACACATATATAGATGATAATTGAAAACTAATGAATGCAATAATAGTTTGTGTATTACTATAATTAGCCATTTCATACCCAACATAATTACACTAAAAACTCTAATTACAGGCACTCATTTGGGACCTACATATCTTAAACAATTACTCAAATAAGATAACTTACAAGTAGCATCTCTTCATAATCTTATGCATCTTAATCTTCATCTTCTGCAAGATCTCCAACACTAGATATAGATGCATCAATTATAAAACCTTCACCTTCCTGGGCCTCAATCGATGTTGCCAGCCTTTTAAAAAAACTTGCATTATCCAGGGCCATCCTAAAACTAAAATAAATATATTAAACAACTCAAATGTTCTTACATTCCATCTAAAGCTTCTTGATCAATAACATTAGCATTCAGATGGTTTGTTTTTGAAGAGTTTCCATAGTAATCACACTTTTACCCCTATCGTGATTACTCATTCTCTTATTCTCCAAATCATTTTCTAGCTCTTTCAGCATGATCCTTTAGCTATATTACACAAAAACCAATATCCAACACAATTATATTAAACATTAAACAACACCATCAATTTTTGTAAAACAAATCGTTGAAACCCCTAAGTTTTTACATGATTAAGAAGCAACCTCTCAACATTTTTTATGATCATAGCTTGAGCATTCTCCAACTGATAGCGACGTGCAATAACGGTTCTTCGATACTGGAAAATAGTTACAAAAATATTGGTACTTTTTATGTTCATAAATTATTGGTACTTTTATTACGGCTACAAAAATATTATCACATTAATAATCTAAATTTTTGAAGATTTTATAAAATCCTCCCTTAATTAAAAGGTGTTTGAGATTGTACGCCTAAGAATAGATTGTGGGCAACTTTCAACCCGTTTGACCCAACCTGATCCCCTTTCAACTAATTCTTGGTATATGGCCTTTTGAGATAACACATAATCCAAATTGACCCATTCATAAGTAGGATTACTAAAAGTTGCACAATATTTCAGCATGTTTTTAACTGGATTTGGTTTCAAACGAAGCTATATACATATAAAGTAATTTCAATATGTGGATAACCCTTAAGAAAAAGGTTGAACACTGGGTAGCCTCCACGTACATTATCCCAAAATAAGGATTCAGCAACTGTTTGCATTTTAAAGCAAACCACAACCAACTCACAAATTATTTAAATAAAAATGTGAATCATTTATAGAAAATGTTAAAAGAATGAAACATCTTTGATCCAACCAAATATGAACCTACCCAACCCCCCGATCGGTACTCCTCTGAATGAGAAAAACAACCCACCCACCCCCCCCCCCCCCCCCGTTCCCTATGAACCTACCCAACCCCCCAATCGGTACTCCGATCTGAATGCCAAATTCTCTCCTGTTGGGATTTTATTTTCCAAGACTCGCCAAACGAAACAGTTGACTTTCGGTGTGGCGATTCTACTCCATTTAAACTGCAGCTGACTCAAGACATGAGACCCAACTCTGCTGAGCTCCGCTCGAACCTATTTGACAGAAAATTCAGCCTGCACATTTTGCGACTCCCATTTCAAGACATCTTCAGAGCAACCCACTGATTGTGCGTGTCCCAGCAGCCACAGGCTTTGTGCATCAGAGAGCTCTGTAACTGAGGACGGCAATCTGCACCAAGGGATATCCCACCAAATAATATTATTCAACTTAATATAGGTTAATAACATAATTCAACAATAAAAAAATTTAAGGTACCTTCTGTAAATTGATCGATTGTGCTAATAAAGGGTTTCTTAGACGAACCAACTTGCTCAAATACATGAACTAGGGTGTCATGTAACCCAAACATCCTGCCAGTTTTTGCCACCCTTATTAGAAACAATCCAACTTTCTTTTACTATTTAAGTAGTCAAACCATTGGTGAAGCCCTGTTAGCAATGCATCTACACCTCATGATTCAATTAATTGGCAAGCGTAAACACTTTTCCCAATAACCCTGCATAATAGAACAATATATCCTATTAATAAGTCAGTCAATTGAATTAATAACAGTTCATTTAAATCAAGAAAGTACTAAAGTGAAAGAACTTTTGTAAATGCACAGTGAAGCTGACCATGTGGACCAAAGAGAGTGGCGACCCAATGATATCGGTTATCTTTGATTAGTTTGATAAATGGCATAAATTTTGAGAGATACACAACATTTGAGTTTCATCAATCAATCCTACGGTAACTTTTTTATAATACGGGCAAATATTGTTGTTCTAAATACGTAATTTTAGCAACTAAAGTGTCTGATCCTGTCGCATTCTTATTGTTGGCCTTCGTTTGCCTGAGATTTAAGTTGAGCATCAACATTTGGCAAGGCCTCAGGTTCGCAAACCTTAGTTAACTTACCCTGTTCAAGCAACATTGAGTCATTAACTATATATAGTTTATTATAATGCAAATCTAAAGACATGAAATGTTTTTAGTAATAAGTGTAAATTATTAGGAGTTCGCATAAACCTTCAAAGAATCGTTTTCTGATGTTAGTTTCTTGCATTCCTCAGAGAGCCTCTGCAGCTCATCTTTGAGCGCGTGATTTTCATTGCTTAGCACCTCAACTCGTGCTTGTAGCTCTTCACACTCAGCCTGTGCATACATTATTTAAATAAAACTAAATTTCAGAGATCAAATGTGCATTGTTGGGTGCATAAGTAAAAAAAAAAAATTAAGCGACTGGTTTCCTCTAGTAGAGGACTCATTTTCGAATCCATATTCTGCAGGTTTTGGTTTTTTAAACCAAGGAAGGGCACCTGGTAGTGTAAGCTCCGTAATGTAAGCTCCGTTTTACCTGGTCCAGTGATTAATTAGCATGGTATGGGTGGGGTGCGTTAGTTTTCCGGTTACAGGTTCTCACGGTTATTAAAAAAATTATTTAATAAGACAACTTTCTGCATTCCTTGAATAACTACCTGCTTGCGCATTCTCGATCTCCTAGCTGACTCCCGATTAGATTGCTTTCTCTTTTGTCTCTTTAGTTCTTGTTCGTCCTGATGTACGATAGTTGCATTAGTTAATTGTTATGATTATCAATCAATAAAGATAAAGCATCCGGCTAATAACAATATAACATCTGAATAAGCGGATATAAATCAGAAAATAAACACACTTTTTAAGTTGATTAATAGCCGTGGCCACTGTCCCATTATCAGTGGTGGCACCTCTGTTTGAGGAGCACCCAAATGATTTGATTACATTTCTGCAACTACATTTTTAGCAGTAGCAGGCGTATGAACAACCGGATTCCCAAACTCGTCATTCTGCAAATTAGATGCATAAAATAAAAATTATGTAGAATAATGAATAAAAAGAGTCGAGTGAAAGGTCAGAGTTTAAATTACCATCTGAAGAACCATCATTCTCACCCTCAGCACTGTTAATGATCAAATACAACTTTCTCAAATTCATTCTTCAGGCTTACAAACTTCTCATCTTCTGCATCCATGATCTCCTGCACAATCATGTTCCATTAACTAAAAAAAGGCCTAGTTAATATGTTTTTATAAAATTAATAGAAACGTATGTGATACCTTTCTCTTCCATTCAACATTCTATCATCAATATTCACAAATATTGTATTCGCTACTAAAATCCATGTACACCTTGTTCATTAGTGATTTCAAATACATTGAATTCGTACATTATCAAAGGTAATGTAGAGTGATACAACAAACTATTTTGAAACCCGACCATATCAACTCGATAGATTTTTTTCTGGTCCGGCACTATTTCTTATATATCTTGTAAATCTATAGAGAAGATGAAGGAATACACATGACATGTTTAAGTATACAACACCTATATTTACAATAATTAGGCAATCAAACCTAACACAAGATTATCAACCACACATGAGATTTTAACACATAAAAAACATAGGAATCTGCAACAAATCTATAAACATCTTATTTAAAAAAAAAAATTATAACCCCAAATCAGAAAAAATATGTTTGTTTCTATCTTAACATCTTGCAAAAACCAACCGTTCAGAAAGCCAATCATCAAATAGTAAATCGTTCAGAAAGCCAATCGTTCAGAAACACTGAATCGTTTGGAAAAAAGTTTTTCATATTAAGATTAAGAAACACTAAATCGTTCAGAAAGCCATCGTTCAGAAACCAATCGTCCAGAAATCTAAAATTTAAACATATTTTCCTTGAAAAAAAACACTAATAATTAACATACCAATAATTGATCTTACCTCCTTTAACCTCTGTAATAACATTTGTTTCCTTTGGTAAAAGACGAAGAATTTCTCCAATCATGTAGGTTTCCAGAAATCTTAAGTTGCTTCAGAGACTTTGAGACCCATGTATGACTAACATCAGTTCAAAACCACATTACTCCACACCTTTAAGAACCAATAATTTAATTACAGGTCAAAATTGAACAAATATTTTTTTTATTAGTTTATGAAGGTTTGCAAAATTAGAAAAAATATAGTTCACCATACGCAACAAACACTGAATCAGCATTACAATTTAGTAGCTACATACAACAACAACAACAACAACCTTACCCAGGAAAAATCCCACAAATAGCGACGCTATAAGTAGGGTCTGGGGAGGGTGAGATGTAGGCAAACCTTACCCCTATCATTGAAGATAGAGAGGCTGCTTCCAGAGAGACCCCCGGCTCGATATCAACCACACATTATATATATAGATAAGTAGACACACACCAAACACTAAAAAAAAGGGGAATGAGTAACAAAGAAGAAAAAGTACATAAGTACCCTCAAGGAATAACAAAATATACGAAAAAGCACAGAAACCGTCCCTACAAAGCGAGACACATACCCAAAAATACACTACGCTTAATTCCTAAAAATCTTTAACTTTGATCCTAAGCCTCCACGAATTTAGTAGCTACATGATATATAAAAAAATGATAAGCCAAATATCTTGAAACCAATTGGGAGCGAAAACTCATTAATCGGGCATAGTGATGCTGGGGATGTTTTGAAGAGAAAATCCTTGAAATCGACTGGTATCCTTGAAACAGATTAATTACGTAGCTTCAATCGGCCACGACGAAGCTGGTAGTTACATGAAGTTGTAGAGAGAAACCTTGAAATCAATGGAGAAACAAACCTTGAAACTGACGACCATAAGGAAGTGAAATTCTCACATTTTATATTTTATGTTTCCCCTCAAATTGAAGAAGTGAACCCATATAATCAGATCCTCGGAAACCATCGCGAAAAGAAAATAACATCAAAAGTGAAGAAAGAAAAATCACCTTAATTGATCCAAACAAAACACGCCTGAGGTTGCGGAATCACAAAAAAGGCAAATATAGCAGTACCTGCATCTCATTACAAATCCTAGCTAACTCCGATGAAGCCATCTGAACAATGGCATAGACGGCTTTAGGATGGTAAAAAGGTTCAAAATGATGCTTAAAGTGCTCCTTCACCTGCTCTGTTTCCCATGACCTTGTTATGCAGACAAATCTATATAAGAAAAAAAAAACCATCAACTTTTAAGAAAGTTCCTTTTACAATACCCTACCTGGCAAGTGGCTACAACCTAAACAATGATAGCACTCTCATAACATAACCAGAAAATTCCTTTGTACATACTTCCAGTCATTTATAAAACCAACCTTCTAACATGTAAATCAACTACAAATCATTCATCAGACACACGATTAACCAAATTAAGTCTAAATATGAACAACTCCATTGAAAAAGCACCAGATATGTTAAATCGGAGCAGATTGTAGTTCAAATATACGATATGGCATGAAAATCACAAGAAACGAACATGACAAGAAAACGAATCAAAAATAAAACAATTAACTAACCATAATTAAAAACAAAGCTTACTTGTTATAATTAGGGTTGTAAGATCAGTTGTTTAACAAACATGATCGGTTGTTTAAGATGAATCCTTCTTAGTGAATTTAATTTCATCCAACACTTCCTTCAGCATTAATAACTACTAAGATTCTACCATACAAACATAGCATAATATAATGTTTAAACTCCATTTACGATATGGGTCAAAGGTCACCATATGTTCAAATGCTTACAATGCCCTAATTGTTTTTTAAATCATATTTAATAGCATACCATTTATAATTACAGATATAAACGGCAAACAAAAAATAGCTCGTTGGGTTAAACCCATGCCGTCTAGAACCATTTTGACTGCCTATAAAAGAGTATCATTATATTTCAATGCATCACATATCTAAAAGAATTTCATAATCTGATAAGGAAAATAATTAATAGTCAAGCAAGAGTTCTTGAAGAGTATGAAGAAAAAAATTATACTTCACACCAGTAGCTCAAGGCTATAATTATGATCAACGATTAATAAATCTAAACTCTCATCCGCAAAGCAAAATCAATATTTTGAAGTAGAACCAACTTACAAGCAAGCAGTGCCCAATGACAACAATATGCATAGACTTCCCAGCATAAAAGATTACCTCTAAAAAAGTTAACTATTATAACTAACCTCATCACTGTCCTTCTTAGCTTGTAACGTAGCAACAACGTCTAAGCACTTCTCAATATCTGGAATCTTCGCCTGGTAAGCAGAAAGAAAATATGAAGATATTTTGGAACTGGGCGATTATTGGGACCAAATCCATATGCTGTATCATCAATCAATGCGTTATTAAATAGATTTTTTTAATATAAAACAATATTGTCCTTATGAATATGATATTACCTGAAGATCTCTCTGTTGGGTAAGAAGTTTCATCTCAACCACTTTGTATTGCTGAAGCCTGCACATACAATCAAAAGAACACACATCAATTAGATGTTCAAAAGTTTTATTAAATATTTAAATGTGTCACAAATCGTGTTTACTAAATCATGAAATCCCGTAACTGATATTCCTAGAACATGACATCTAGGGTTAATATCCTTCAATCAAGTTACCTGGTTACAATCGATTGAAAAGACAAACAATTTTAGGGTTACCAAAATAGATGATGGATAGAGAGAAATAGGGGAAATGGGAAGATGGAAAGCAACTATTCAAAATCCAAGGTGAATCGGTTTCCTTTGTAGATAAGAAAGATGAACAATAGGATTAGGGTTTAGGGTTACCTGATTGAAGGATTAGGAGGAGGACCCAAATGGTTGAACCAGAGGGAGGATAAGGTTTCGTTAATCAGAGGAGGAAAAAGTTGTAGGGAGGCGATCTTGAAAAAAAAAAGAAAAAAAATGGTTTTTATATGGTATACACTTGGATGTTATATGGAGCTCCATATATAAATCGGGATATTTCAGGCTCTCTCTAAAGCCTTGATTCAACCCAAGTGACCTCAATTATTATATAGATAGATTATTTGGGCTTCAAAATTAAAATTGAAATTTGGATTTGGGGCTTTGGGCCGTAAAGGTTTCACGTAGGACAAAGTCAAAGGGTCCTTATCTAATAAAGGGAAGGGTCCCAAATATTTTTTACTTTAATTACTATATCATTTTTTAAAAGGTAATACTACCAAATATTTTTTGAGGAGGTGCCTTTCCCCACCCTGGACTGAACATGCATCCGCCCCTGTATATAATCTAGCATCAAATGAAAGCATTGAGTTGAAACATTCAAAGGCAACAATATTATCTGCAAACGAGAGTATCAATCAGACTTTTTATTAGTTGTTGAACTAAATCTGTGTAGATTGAAACATTCAAACCCAACAATGTTGCTTACATCACTTTAAGAGTGATTGCATGACAAGGCATATGCTGATTACATGAATGGATGTGATCATAGAGTTGACTTGTTCTCTGATGTTGTTGATTAATGTACAATTGTTCGATCAAGATGATTCTAGCATGTGAAAGTCTTAACAATGGAAATTCAAGTGGGCCCCTTCTGTTTATTATTATTGTTGTTATTATACATGTACATTCAACACGATATAATTTTATTTATTCCCTTAAAACATTTCTTAACGGTTTATACTTTCACTACAAGAAAAATGAGTGTTAGCTGCGACTGATCGCGGGTCGCCGCTAATGCTCTAAGATCCGTGTCAGTTTAGAAGAACATTCAATCTAGGCCATTGATAGGTAGGATGATCTAACGATCGGGGTTAATTCATACATAAGACAATAGCGGTTCGCCGCTAAAGGTCTCCTTTTTGTAGTGTTTATTCCCTTTAATGTACAATTAAACAACCGTTAAGGAGGGAGAGTATATGACTTTACTCTTCCTAACAAGTAGGGGCGGACCTAGCTTGAAGCTAGATGCCGCGTCTGTTGCTACTCAACTTCGCGCGCATAGTGGAAAATTAGTGAAACATTTGTGTGTGTTTTTTTTATTTTTTATGATCAAGCAAGGTTATTATAAGACAAAACAAGTTACATTGTAGATGGTGGGTAAGCGGGCAACAAGCTGCGCCGCTACCCCCTTTGGAATCGCAAAGCCTATCATGCTAAACACAAACCCTTGGTTCTTAGGGCTCTGCGAGTCACAATGGACCACCTTCTGCACTCGTTTCAAAAACCGTATTGCCTCAGGGGCCAGAGAGCCAAATGTGTCAAAAGCAAACGCAAGAACACATGTTGATTCTCTAAACAGGTTGCTCCGTGCTTAGCGACCTTTTTAGCTTCTGCCTCAAAACTGCCTGCCCCGGTACAAAGGCGCTATCTCGCAAACCTACCAAGGGGGAAAACCCCTGTCAGGTAGATCCGCCACTGCTAAAATGAAAAAAATGAAAAACGTTACTACTGAAATTAATTTCTAGATCCGCCACTGCTAACAAGCACTTTTTTCTCTTAACCATCATGATGACTTCCTTCATTTCTGACTGGACGCTGACTCGGCACTGGATAAAGCTCATGCTCGCTCACTTGACCCTGTTGAGGATAAAGCCCTGGCTAGCTCACTTGACATCGCTCACGCCCCCGATAACTTGGTGGTGTGGTGACGTGTGCTAGCCACGGGGCAGCCGGGTGGCTCGCGCCACCCCAACGGATATTCTTAATTATATTATATATATATACATTTAGCAACCCTTTTACGCATGTTTTGTTGTACCAAGCTGTACAAGTGTACATAGCATCTTCTGAAGCTGTCCTTTTATGTGTCCCTCTTCTCTTTCTCTTTCCCTAACATCTAGAATCAACCATCTATCTCTCCTCTCCCCTCTCCAAATAGTAGCCCTCTGATTCATCTAATTTGGCGGTTTCCACATGGCCTTCTCTTTTTTTTGTTTCTTATTTACCGATTTGCACACATGTTCACCTGTTGATGACCGGAGTACAACGGATTTGTGGTTTTGTTTATTTTGTTGCTTGGCCGTCGTTTCGATTTGCCACAAAGCCTATAGGTGATCGTTAACTGATGATGGCGGTGTTTGTTATGTTGGCGTTGCCGCCGGACCCTAGGTGGCGACTGGTGTCGCTGATGTTGGCTTTCACCACTGAAAAAGGCAACTGATAAAGACTTGGCCACCGGCTACGGTTTCGATGAAGTTATGGTATGCTTTTTTCCTGCTGCATGTTTCTTTTCGATTAGATTCTTAGCTGGCGACGTCTGATTGTCTATCATGTTAAACTCCGGTCATCGGATTCAGGGCCGGTGACCGGTTTAGCGACTGTTGCTTAGCGTTTTGCCCGTTTTTATGTAATTCAATTTTGGGTTTAGGCACTGTCGCTTAGTCTTTTGCCCATTTTCATGTGATTTACTTTTTACAAGCTCTTCGTAAACAATAAAGAGGCATATGAAATCGTTTAACCGGTAACCTTGAATACATAGAATTAGATACTTGGCTATATCTATTTGGGCAAAGGCACAACCTTTATAACCAACACGGATTTCATTTTCAAATGTAGTTTCTTGAGCTTTCAAAATGGTGAATGAAGGTGCTTACACTGTTTTACCTACATGTTGGCTGCTATATTGCCTAGGCTGAATGTAATCGTCTTCTTGGGTGGTTTATGGCTGCCTATTTGGAAAGCATTTCAATCCTGTAAGTTAATGTTGTCTGGGTATTTTCTTATGGCTATGATGGTGCACTCTTGATTATTGTGTACATGATAGGTGTAAGGGATATTGTTGGTCAAATAATCGAGGCTTCGAACGTTGTTGGAGATGTGCTGGAGCAGGTGTCACCACCATCCACCGTTGGAATCACATTGGTTTAAAGGTATGGAGATTTCTTATTTATGTAATTTGAGTTACGCATTCATTAACGTGTTTATTAATGCAAAACAATTGATGCGGAAGTCAGCCAAAGAGTAAAGGCTCCTTAAATAGTTGTGTTCAAATGATTGTTGTGTTAAGATGGGTGGGCTGGCATTTGTCAACCTTCGGTAACACGCCACTCGAGTTCATATCGCTCGAGTTGGTAAGGCAGTAGGTTGGCAACTTTGCAAGGTTCAGTAACACACCAATCAAGTTAGGTTAAACTGTCAAATTATAGCTTGGGTTAAATTGTACCGGGTTAAGTTAGTTTCGGTTGACCAACTTAAATTTTAATCTCTTTTATTTTGCTAACTAATGTGTTGATTTTTATTAAAGAAATCATAGTATGAGCATATGGAAATCATCATTTTACGGTAAAGGGTCGATAGTTACTTACTTGAGTGATTGACTGTATAACATACTATTATTGATTGGTTGATGAAATTGGCTATATGAAGGTCCTGGTGAAACTTGGACGATTTATTAAGCACTCAAAATGTCTATTTATAATCATCTGTTGTATACATAACCAATGATGATGATGTTTCTATATTAATGTGTAGAAAATCAGTTATCCAAAAAATATTAGATTGATGGATTTGGTCAAAAATAGTTATCAAAAATACAAATCCATATTATACTTATGCTTAAAGAATTTTCTAAATACGCTGAATTAGCATTGCGAACTAGAAATAGATTTTAGATGACTTTCAACCCGCTTGTACCGGTTTCCCTTTTAGCTATAAACATTAGAAATAAACTTTATTTGACCAGTTTGAGACGATATTTGATTGTAAACAAAGCATTTCAATAATATTTGACCTGTTTCAGAAGTATGTTATTTAATTTCTCTAATCATTTTTATATTCCGATTTAGGCATCAAACCAACTGTTAGATAGTTTTTCTGAATGAAAATTAGGTGCTCATTTTGTGTTGTTGAATAGTAGTAGTAGAAGAAGAGTTTGATATTAGTGTGTAAACCAATTGGTTTCAATTTTTTAACTGTGTACAAATCATATTTTATTGCCTATTGTATTCTTGAAGTTAATAACCATTTAGATTTGGTTTATAATCTTTGTACTAATCATTTTGTCTCATGTGTTCTTGATGTTACTTATGGTTGTTGCTGACAAATGCAGATGCAAAACATAAACATGAGAATAGTTTGTTTAAGAATAAAGATGCCAATAAATTAATACTAAAGAAAAGATGCAGATGAGAAGAGTAGGAATTGAGGAAAATTGTGGAGGTTGGTTGCTAGAGCTGAGGGAGAGATTACTTTTAGAGAAAGTGGTTTACGAAAGGTTGTAGTGGTTAGCACAAATACATTAGTCGTAGCATCAATTTTAGGTAGCCTATTCTCTTTTAGCCATTGTGTTTTACTCTGTCATTTCTAGCATTGTGTTTTACACCCGTTTCTAATCGTCTTTTATGCATTGTGGTTTACAATTTTGCGTAGCGCGCTGTTTCTTACGCATTATGTTTTACATTTCGTGTCTTACTGCATGTTTCGACCCGCCCCGTGCCGCCGCAACGCGCGGCGGGCAAAAAACTAGTATATATACAAATAGCAAGTTTAGATGTGAGGTGAGGTTACTGTTTTCCACAATACAATTCACTGAAGCACAGCGTACAAGTCTTAAAGCACCCAACCCTCTATATATATCCTTTATCTTTCTCTGAGAACGTACGCCGTCTTCTTCACAACGACGACACTGCCACCGGTGTTGGGTCAACCGGCGAGACAAGTGAGGTGGAACGCCTTCTCAGGTGTAGCCAGCAACGGCCCCATCCAGCTCCGGCTACGTTCCGTTGACGGTGGACCGGTATATCTAATTTGTTATTAGATCTGTTCTTCTGTTGTTCGAGGCTTTAAATCCACTTTCCGCTGCCTTTCGGTTGATAGGGAGGAAGTGGTACCCCGTCTCTTGGTGGTGGATGGTGGCGGCGCTTAAGCGTCGCCGCCTTCGCCCTTCTATGGCGGTTGTATTTGCGTGTGGATGTTACCGTCTCACTTTCACGCTTGGGGGCTGTGGTGTTGGGTTTTAGGGTTTATACGTCTTTCGGATCGTGACGGTGGTCGCAGTTGAGTGTGTGGCGCGCTTACAGTTAGAGCAGGAGCACGTCATAGCGTCGACGACTCCGGTTGTTGCCTGGATGCTTCTTTGTCATCGAAATAATGTTTCGCATCGGTAATTTTAAGGCTTTCAGTCGCTGTGTTTGCTAGAGGTATCTTTTCCTTTTGTTATATATATTTGGTTCACTTGAAGAAGTGAAGATGATAGCATGGGGAATATATTGTTTAATCTAAACCTTTACTGAGCAGTTTTAATTATAAACTTGCAACCCCACTAGATAGATAGATTCAATTATATATCGTATAATTAGCTACCTAGAATGTAAATAAGTAAATACCTTCATTTGTTGGTACATGATGGAGATGGTTAATCGATTTGGTTTGCACTGCAGGTTCTTAAGGATAAAACAGACGAAATTGTAACACATCCGGATTGTAAACTGAATACTTTGGATCTAAAATTGATCAAATCGAATACTTTCTTACAGTTAATTGGTTCATTCAGTTTCTTACCGTTTTAAAAAAATTGCGACTTAGGTATAGATGTTAAAATTTGGTTTGTGTTGCGTGGGTACCAGATTAGTGTTTTTTCTTTTTATTTCCAGTATTGTCAGTCCCAGGCTTTATTGCTATATCCAGGCTGCTGACATTTTCAGCAACAGATTTGTTTTAGTTGAGAAATTGATTTGACTGCAACAGCTCACACTAAAGTAGTATTGCAATGCTTTGGTTTTATGATACTGATAGGTGTGTGATTGTTTGTGTTGTGGTTTTCCGGGGCGATGATGACGTGTTTCCCCCATGTTTGGTATGATGGCAGGCCATTTACCCATTGCAATCGCCTTACGCTCTTTTTGTCTGAGCCTTGGCATTTTGTCTTAACTGTTTTGCAATCGCTATCATTTACCCATTGCAATCGCCTTGCACACTCTTTTTCTCAGCCCTTTCACTGTGTCTGGTCAGCTTTAAGTGTGACCCGTGTTGCAGGCGTTACATGCATATGCGCTTCCAGTGCTTGATATGTGCAAACAATGGTTGGCCCAGTACATGAAAAATGTGACCCATCAACCCCGAAACCCGGTTTTATTAGGTTTGTAAAGTCCAATGCACATTTTATAGCATTTTTGGCATTTGAGGGGGAAAAAGATTTGTGTTGTGCAGCAGAGAAGCTAGAAGAGGTGTATATATCATTCGGAGTGTTTGTTGTTAACTTTCAACACCATGATTGTAAGTTTTGTCTTCCTTTTGACTTATGGGTGAAGAGTAGATAGTGTTTTGTCTTCCTTTTGACTTATCCGTCTCATCTTTAGACACTTTAAAGAACCTAGACGTCCGGTTGCCCCGCCGCGGCAACGCGCGGCGGGTATAAACCTAGTTTCTTACAATTAGCAAATTGCCACTTCATGGAGTGGTATACAATGGATTACCCACATTTTAATATTCCAAAATAATATTCATTTTAGTTCTTATTTAACTTATTATTAGACTTAGAAAGTTCCAAGTTCTAGAACACAGTAAAATAGTGAACTTTTTTTAACATAAAAAAAATAGTGAACTTTATAGTTTTTAACAGTTTGTATATTATTTCTTGATAAAAGAAATTAAATTAAACATTCTAGGTTCAGTTTTTAATTTTTTCATTTGACGTTTTTCCAGTAAAATGAAGCCGAACAGTATTCAAATAGCATACAATCAGACTGAAAACCGAACAGTAAAATTTATATGCACTTATGACCTAACCGTTACAAACAAAGATCGTCCCTCACCACCATCGTCCCTGCAAAATTTCATAGTTTAATCAATTAGGCCTAAGCCCAACAGCCTATTTTTGTCAATCACTACTTAAATCATGTGGGCTACACTTTTTAATCTTGGGCCGGTGTTTAAGTTCTTATGTACCATTACGACTTACATAGGGATGGCAATGAGTTGGGTTTGGGACGGGTTTAGGTAATTCCAACCCCATACCCAATTAGATATGGTTGTCCTAAAACCGGCCCAAAACCCATCAGGTTTTTGTCGGGTAATTACCCATCAGGTATCGGGTATACCCGTGGGTTTCGGGTAAACCCATTAATTTTTAAAACTTACTCATTGAATATATATATATCCGACCAAAAACCCGACTGGAATCTATTAGATAACTATTAACCAATTACATTTACCATTATTAATTATATATGTAAATGATTACAATATATAAATATAAAATACTTAAATCATATAAAAACAATCAAAGACATAGTCACATAAATAACAAATAGTATACACTAACTTTTTGGTAATTTTAGCACAAGATGACAATGTAGATGGACAATTAAATATATTATGCATACATATTTAAAAAGATATAATAGAAATTATACTGGGCATCTAATCGGGTAAACAGGTATACTTTATCGGGCAAGCGGGTCGGGTAGACAGGTATATAATCAAATCCCTAACCCGTCCCAAACCCGCGAAAAAAATAAAAACTAATCCTATACCCGGACCCATACCCGATTACCCGACCCCAAACCCGTACCAAATGTGTCGGGTTTCGGGTTTACCCATCGGGTATGGGTTTGATTGTCATCCTTAGACTTACAAAAGATTTTTACTTTTATTACATCACAGTGACGAAACTCAAGAAATATCTTAACGCTTATTTTTAAAGGTCATTGCATGTTTTTAGAAAGACAAAACTATAACAAATTTGTGGAATATAGTATTTCTTATTTTTTAAAAAAAGGTTTTTTTTACTCTTTTGAGAGAGTAATTTACACAGAATTAAAATATTTTTTTGAAAGACACAAAATGAAATTTGAGATATATAAATTTAAGAATGATATGATGTAGAAACTTATTTCGTTGTGAGAACTTAACATATCAGAGTTTTTGGGTTATAAACCCTCCTCTCTCTCTCTCTCTTTCTCCCTCTCATTGTCCTTTTCTCCCTTTCTCCCTCTCACTCTATTTGTCTCTCTCTCTCTTTCTCTCCCTCTCCCCCTTGCTCTTCCTCTCCCTCTCCCTCTCTACTTTTCTCTCACTCTTTCTCTCTCTCTCTCTCTCTCTCTCTCTCTTTCTCTCTCTTTCCCTCTCCCTCTCTCTCCCTCTCCCCCCTCCTTTTCTTTTTCTCTCCTCTTCCCTCTCCCTTTCTTTTTCTATCCTCCTCCTCTCTCTCCCTCTCTTTTTCTCTCCCAGTATCTCTCACTCCCTCTCTCTCCCCCTGCCCCTTTCTTTTTCTCGCCTCCTTTCTCTCTCCCTCCTTTTCTCTCTTTCTACCCTCTCTTACTCTCTCCCTCTCTCCTTCTCTCTCTTCCTTTCTCTGTCTCTATCACTCTCTCCCTCTCTGTCCCTCTCTCTCCCCCTTCCTTCTCTCTTTCTTTCTCTCTCCTTCTATATTTATCTCTTTCTAACAATCCCTTAACATAGATTCTAAGTATATGTTGTGTTGTTGGTATTTGATGAAGCACCCTTATCACACCGACGATTGCAGTGGGTAGTTATGAATTTGTGGTGTGGCGGTGGTCGTGGGATTGGGTATGGCAGTTATGGTGAGTGGTTGTTGTTTGTTGTTACGACGGTATTAGTGGTGATTACGTTATTCTCCTTCATATCTCTCTCTCTCTCCCTTCCCCCCCCCCCCCCTAACACCATCCATCATTTTTCAGGTAAAAGGTTGAAGACCACCTAGGATGGTGGTGAATTTGGGGACTATGTTGTAAGGCTCCTACGTCAAGGCAACTATGGTGATGGATATGGTGATTGTGTTGTACAGCGTGGGAGTTCGGGTTGTGGTGGCGGCGGGAGGTGAAGGTGGCGATTCTAGTGTTTGTTGTTGGTGGTGGTCCTGAACGGCGATGGTAAGAAGGGTTATGGTTTCAACAAATCTGGTAAGTTGGGCTTAGTTCAGGCCACACCCAATAGAAAGGTATTTTCTTTTATAGCTTGGATTTTGCTATGTTAGTGGGTGGTTGCGATAGGTTATAAGGTTTCGATTGTTGTTGTCGGTTGTATAGGGGTTTTGTGATAGTTTTTTTACAGGTTGTTGGGTTGTACGGTGATTGTTATGGTGGTTGTTACGTTGTGGTTGTAATGGGCATTTCATGGTAACGACTTCTCTTCTCTCTCTACCCTTTCTTATCTATATGTATATGTGCATGTTGTTGTGTGTGTTGGTTCTTTCTTCAGCAAATTATCATTAGATTACACAACTGTAATAACCAGTTTCATAAATGTAAGTACACAATCTCATGTGTTTTTCTCATTTCTTGATTTATTGTTATTTTATTTTTTTGTGATCATAGTTTTTTACTCTTTTGAGTTTAAAGATGTATAACGATCCAGAGAATAAAGAAAAATTGTGTAAATAAGCATGACATAAACGTAATTAATATCCTGAATTTTTTTTTTTTTGTGTACATAGTTGCTGGTCTTTTATTTTTTTTGATTAAGATGATGATGATGATCAGGGAATGAATAACCATTTATTTTATATTTTTCTTACTTTGTTTGTAAATTTGTATAAAATGATTTTACATTTACGAAAATATCTTTTATGTTTGTGTAAACCGGAAGTTGATGATGTTACTTGTGGGGTTTTAATCAAATACAAGCTATAACAAGTACTTATGTTGACAGTCGGAGCATAATTGCAGGAGAAAAAAAATACCAAATGACTAAATTATCCTTTTTGTATCTTTTGCTCGTGTTTCGTAAGAAAATTTATATAAAAAACCCAAAAAAAAATTATTTTTAAATCATGGCCTTTAATTCAAGGTCAATCAATGGATGAGATGTTCCTGTAATTCTCATAACTCAACTAAGTTCCTATTTTATCCTTTTTGTATAAATTTAAAAACAAGTAATATTGAATAATACTTCATTTATCTGCACTTTATTTAAATTTAAATTTTGGTGTTACTTTTTGTTATAACAATTTTATGTAATAATATAGTTTATATAGTTCATTCACTGGGAAGGTAACCTCTTTTAGTTATAACTAGATGGCGATCCCAACGCTTTGCGGCGGGGGGAATTTGATGATCAAAACCGGGGTGACGCTCAGGATTGAATCCCTCTCGATGGGTTTGTCACCATTATTGCGCAGTAAATACCTCACTATTTGAAGCATGTGGAGATCGAACTTGAGTCTCCAAGGGAGAACTCAAGTGTCTCTACAACTTGCTCTATAGGTAATTGGTTGCCTGTGTCACATATACATATGCTTTGCACACTATCTACAATAAAGGTGTGGCAAATTAGCTGGGCCAAAAACATAGCTAAAGTTCCTCTGTGTCGACATTATGAATAGAAAAGAAACAGACAATTACAAATTATAAAGAGTTGTACTCACATATCATGTGTGCAGAAGTTTCCACAAACTTTCAACCACAATAATCACAGAAGTTTTAACATGAAACTCAAAAGATAATGTGTATGTTTAATTGATTATGAATACCATAATTCAAACGAACATTATAAATCATGATGCATTGCTTTTTCCACACATACAATGGAATAAACAATGGTGATTTAGTAACCAAAAATAAGTAGCAAGGACACCCAATGAAGCATATCAACAGCCAACACAAAAAAAATGCCACACAATTATAAATCATCATCCATATTCTTTGACATATTAACGTTATGAGGAGCTACTAAATTTGATTACTAAAACAAAAGATTTTATTTTTTCAGTTTGTACCTTGTTGGAATTGTTGAAGTAACTGGTTTAGAACGTGTTTGTTTGTAAGGGAGGCGATCAACAATCATCAAGGGAGACGTACTATTATATAAATCTGTCAAACAACTCATACTCGTCAGAAGGTTCATCCCTAAACGGTAACCGAATGAAAAAAAGGAGAGAAAAATAACATGTGATAGGGCAATCGGCAAGCGTAGACTGGGAAAGCTGAAGAAAAGCCAAATAAGAAGATAACCACCAACCCTGCAGTCATCGGAACGACTTAGGGGTTGTCGACGTTGATCTGTTTGCAAACCCCAACCGCAAACAACACACACCTAGGGTTCTTCGTTTTCAGGTAGGTGACAATTCTTCGATCTCAGCCACAAACAACATGCATCTAGGGTTCTCAAACTGTTGGTGTATAAGGTAAGTCGACAGTCAGATGGAGATCAACAGAGAGAGACACAAAGAGTTAGGTGAGAGGTGAGGAAGAGAGAGGTGGAGAGCATGAGAGAGCTGATAATTTGTGGGATGGTGGAATACTACCGTACAACCTATAAAGCATACTGTACAACAAAAACATTTGCTAATTAGAATATATATAATACCTTAATTAAACTAAGTGGTGTAGAAGCCACTAACGGAAAATGTATAAGTTATTAACGTAACTCTAAAAAAGGTTTAATTTTTAGAATTCATATATATTTAACATCTGGAATAAACAAATAAACTAGTTTAAAGATACTTTGATTATTAAAAGTAAGTATAAAAAGGGGTGATGATGTGGAAAATTAAGTATTGGTAAATATATTTATAGCGTTGGAGAGAAAATGGGTGCTTGTGAAAAATTCATGAAAATCTAATATGGTAGCTCACCGGATGCGTTTTTTACTGCACTTAGCTTCTTGCATTGGTGATGATCTTAGTTATTAGTTACACTATATTAACCGTATAAAACTAACTACCCCACAATTTTTAAATGGTCATAACTTTTTCGTAGTTTAATATTAAAAAAAATACTCCATAGAATGAGCATATTATTCTTTTTAATTTCAGTATTGTATTCCTATAGTTTTTTTTTTATTAAAAACTGATATGTTATGTGATTAAACAAGTGTCCAAGGGTGACTAGGTGGGCAATAGCTGAATCGTTGACCAAACCCGAACAAAAAACAGACGAAACCAAACCGAAATCAACTAAAAATTGAATCTACTGAAACCAATCAACCAAAAATCGGTTATTGGCTTTTTACCCTCATATAAACAAAAGTAACCGAAATGAACCGAACATTCATATTATCATATATTTCTAACTTTTTATATATCTGTTTCGGTATTTATACTACCATTTCATGTATTTAAACATCAATTATATATATTTCCAAGCCAAAGTCTTATCTCAAGTGCGGTTTGGGCTATTAACCGAAATTAAATGAACAGAACTAAAAATCATTAATCTAACCGTATAGACTGAATTGCTTAACTGAAAATTGATTGGTTGATAGAATAGTTCAATCGATGACTTCGGTATTGAGCATTGGCTACGGTTGAGGATAATAACTGAACTGGCTGAACCATACACACTCTATCAGTGCATGTATTTCCCAACGCAGCAAGCAAACACCCTGCTAGTTATCTATACATTTCTTACCACGAATGGTTACATATACATTTCTTACTACAAGTGGTTACATTACAACATAATAAACGAAAGAGGATTATTTATTCCACCAGTCTCAACCACCATTATCTGTAAGTCTATAACCGCTTGCCGTTGATAGTTTATACCTCTATCAACTCAGTCATTATCTACTCTTCAATGGCAACTTCATCCGTACTAGCTATACTAATGTTAGTTTGCACTGCGCCTCCCTAGTTACTGTCCATCAGCTCTAACCCTGAAGGCCTGAACATAATTTTGTTGCCTTTTGGTTGACTTTAGCACTGTATTCCAACACTAATAATAAGAAAACATATTACATATATTAATAATACATACAAAATATATAAATGTGAAGATTATTTATATGTGTTTGTAATGTATTCATGAATGTTATACAAGTGAGTAAGTGACATATGCGAAAAAGGCTGCACATGGTGGGCATCTTCGTAGTTCATGTACCCCATTTCCTAAACTTTACGGATATTTTTTATTACATGTCCAAACTTTTTAATATATTATATTATGAATTTATGATGATGATTTTATTTTTAGAGTAAACTAAGGTAGTAGTAGCCCACGCTTTGTTGCGGGCAACGTCTATTTAGCTGTGCGATAGTTAGCACACTTAGTAACATGGGCAACGTTAGTTATGCTTCGGTTCGTTAAAAAAATATATCCTATAAAAACTATTTTTAAAATAGAGGGATTGATTATAACAAAACCCAAATGAAATAAATAGAGGCCCGATAATAATAAATACATATGTTCTTTTAGGCCCAACCTTAAAAACAAAACAAAAGGTAATATAAACACACACCAAAAAAAATGATAGAAAAAGGAGGTGACAAGTTTCAAACCTGCATCCGCTGTTTGTATAAGTGGTGTACTAACAATTGTAACAATGATGCTATTTTGTAAAATTCGATATCCAAAAGACAGGTATTCATAAAAAAGATCCAGAAAAAAAAAATTAGTAGTGATGTCAAATAGCATGCCACTACAAGAAATTTGAGTAATAGCGGCTATAGGCTCGTAGATGCCACTATTGCTCAAAATCTAACAACAATAACGAGAGATGATATTGGCCGTTGATCTGATCAGTGATCAAACGGCCAGGGATTAATAATACACAGGGAAATAGTGGCGACCTGCGTTAGTATTAGAAGTGACTTGGTGTCGCTGCTATTACTCCAAATTATGCAACTATTGGTTTGATGCATGTTAGGGAAGTCCCAGAGGTTAATTAATAATTATATATTTCGTTTATGGGTGCTATTAATATATACAAAATCATCTTTGATATGATCTAATTAGTAAGACTCTTCAAAAAAAAATTTCAATGATCCTTGTCTTGAATGTTATTAACAAAAGGTTGTTATAACTCGTCACATATTGCTCTCATATAATAACATTTTCGTTTATCAACTAGTAACATATACAATAACGTAATAACATCAATTTTATTTTATCATGTACTAGCCGATTACCCCGGGAAGGTCCCGGGGTTGAAAAATTTAATATGATTTAATAAAAAATGATAAAAATAAAAGAAAACTCAAATCACGAAAAGAGTAAATAACTTAAACATAATCAATCTTAGTTAAAAAACATTTATTTAAAAAGTTAAAAAATAAAAAGTATAAACCATATTAAACATAATAAAGTATTAAAAGGATAACCTTCAACATATAATCATCTTCACGTAAATTAAAATATGTTACAATTTGATTAATGAATAACCTGAACACTTTGTGTTTTTTTCTGTATGAATATAACCCCACAAAAAATAGTCGTTTTTTTTTTTCGTTTTTATATAGCACTATGGTACTCGTTTGAAAGATAATAAAACGCTCGTTAATTTGGTGTAATTTTTTTATTTAAAAAATCTCGAATATAAAAGATATTTATGTTTAAAAATTATGGGAGGAAGATAAGAGAGAAAAATTTAAATTTGTTTTTAAATTTTTTTTTCTTAAAATAACTCAATTTAATTTTAGTAATTGAGAATTAAGAGATAGAGAGATAAATTTAGAAAAATACTCAAAACACCAAAAACACTCAATTATTAAGCCACGTGGCACTGCATATATGCTTTCTTTTATATATATATATATAGATACAATCTAAATCAAAATTATATCCACCATCGTTCTTGTCCTCTTCCTTGTGGTCCGCCTTATAATTATTGATGTGTCAAATTGACTTTAAAGTTTATAAACGACAAATACTGAAGTTGAGACTATAACACGTATTATCCCAATCACAAAGTAGCATATAGCTTAATTAGGTACCACATTGCTGAACATTTGATGAACTAGGAAATATTGCTATACAAATTATAGTACACCAATTAGCCTAGAGAAATGGCCAAGAAAACGTAACATCTATTTAGAGTTAGCATTGAATTTAACCCAGAAAAGCAACATATTAATTTAAATTATTAAGTATAATGGTTTCCCTATGGTCGTCTCTTAGAACTATAAAAATATTTTGGCTCTGAGACCAATACAAATAAGTCGGGACCATATAACTTAAACCGAATCATCATATATAAAAAACCATATTGCAACATTAATGATTATAAAAATCAACAAAATAAAGGTATTGTACCAAAATTGTTAGGCGCACAAAATTGTATTTAAGCCGTTTAAATTTTATTTTGGGTTTTGTTGGGTTGGGGTTGTTTTAATGGGTTAATGTTAAAAAAAAATTGATCACAATAGCCAACAACTATATATAAACTTTAAATTTTATTTTGGGGTTGTCGCCTGCACCACCCCTATCAAGGGCCGGCTCTGGTTTCCTCTAGATAAAGTTTGATTAGCCGCTTCAAAGTGCACGTCATGTGACCTTTAAAGTTCCAGAACCAAAAATTGAACAACAATGTATGTATTATTTATATAACATAGTACCATCACCAATGCTTTGATCGAAAGGAATTAGTTAGGTACTCGTTTGATACAAAGATGAGGAGATATGAGAGAGGAAAGAGAGAGGGGAAGGATCTTTGGGAAAGGAGTGAAGAAAGAGAGGTTTCTGTTGAAATCCTTTTGGGCAGGTCAATGTGAAGAGACGTGGTGGTGTCAATGGAGTTGGAAACGAAGATGGTCAAGTCATTAAGCAACTTTTTGAATATCAGTTACTACGTTTTCCAGGGTAGATACATCAATAGCTACACCCTGTAAGATTTATATTGTTTCTGAGTTTACCTGACGAGGGAAAAGAAAGGAAAAGAACTGAAGGAAAGGAAAGGAAAGGAAAGGAAAAGAAAGGATGCATATCATTTCCTTCTGTTTCCTTTCAAATCGGAAGGAAAACTAAATTAAAGGATTTAGCCTAGTTTTCCTTCCATTTTCTTTATTTTCCTTCCTTAAATGAAACTCGGGAACACAACATGTTTTGTTTTCCTTTCTTTTCCTTCCTCACCTCACTTAACCACTTAGATGTCCCATTGGATACAACCAATGATTATTTAATGGGTATAATTTCACGTATCAGTACCTTATTGCTAGCAAATTGATAATTAAACACTCTTGTTTAACTCGATATTTTTAATCAAGAACCATATTTGATAATGATAATGTAATCTCTGCTCACATAATCAAAATATAAATAATCCAATAGTATGATTGATCTAATCTAAGACTCTTAAGAGTAGAACTAGTGTACTGATAGCAAGGAAGTAATTAAAAAACACATAATGTTCATCATATAGTATAATTACCATATAAATATTAATAAGAGTATAATTACTTATAGATATTTAAACTACGAGTAGGGTGCCCATTTGATGCCGCGGAAAACACAGACACTTCTAAGGGTGTGTATTAGGGGTGTGCACGGTCCGATTCGGTTCAATTTTTTGGTAAAACTGTAACCGAAGTGTTCGGTTTTTGAAAACCGTTCAGTTTTGGTTTTTTCGGATTCGTTTGTTTCGATTTTAGTATCTTTTCAGTTTTTCAGTCTTTTCGGTTTTTGCAATATAGTTTCATAAAAAATAAAAATAGAACTTATAATCCAAGGTTTAAGAATCTTTTTTAAATGTTTATATTTATATTAATATATTTAACCTTTTAAATTAATATTCTTCACATAAACCTAATATTCTAAACGATTTTCATGCATAAAACGAACATTCTAAACGACTTCTATGTTTTTCTAAAGTTTTTATTAAGGCATTTCTTTCGTAATATTTTGAAAATTAATTATTTTCAAGATGATGTATCAAAGTGTAAAAGTGTTTGAATAACTATTTTACTCCCATTTTAGTGGTGTTAATGAAAATAAAATTCTTAACTTTTGGGTATTTTAAACTACCATTGCCTCATGGATTATAATATAGTACTAGGTGGAATCCCGTGTGAAAACACGGGAAGACCAAATCGTACTTTAAGAACTGTTTAGTAAAAACAACATTAAGAAGCCAATCATCTGCTGCGAAGAAAACCTGTTTAATACCATCTGTTTCTTTCTTTAAAACAATTACTTTAAGGTCTGTTTACTAAAACCAACATTACGAAGCCAATCGTCTGCTGTAAAGAAAACCTGTTTAGTAACATCTGTTTCTTTCTATAAAACAATTACTACCCAAAATATAAAAAAAACATAAACAGACCAACTGTTATGCTCTGTTTGGTAAACACCAAATTAAAGAGTTAATCTACTGTTAAAACAAAAACTGAATTTCGTAACGTCTGTTCCTTTCACGATACCAGTTAATAATACCGATCAGATGTTTAATAACTGAAACTATTACAACCGCGGAAAGATAAATCTACAGACAAATTAAAGCTCTGTTGAGATAACCCATATTAAAACAAAAAGAGGATGACCAAATTAAAAAGTAAATCTAAAGTTGAAAGAAAAACTGTATTTGGTAACGTCTTTCAAAGGCAGTCCGTCAATTAAGCAGAATTTTTAAAACACTGTCTTAAAACACTGTTGATTAAATCAGATGTAAATTCAACTGTTTAGTTAATTTTCCCACTAAAAGTCTGAAACAACTCTTCAAATTCTTTTTTTTAATACAAATTTCCAGACAAACACAAATACTATTTACCAATATTTATAGAAATATGAACATGTGATGTTTTACATTTTTCATATTATAAATAACTGTTTAACTTATGTCTTATGTAAATTGGACATGAAAAGGTTGTTTAACTTCATTTGGTAAAAAGACGTTGTCACTAACAATGGTTATCTAAAAATCGTTACCTATTAACCGTCCATCAAAATTTGTTAACCATTTGGTAATTTTTATTTAAATCAATTTTAAACTTAAATTTAAATTATGTTGTTAAGATTTTAAATTATTACTCTTACGTTTAATTGCAAAATACACTAAGCTCAAAATTATAATCATTAACTTTGAAATTCACGCCACTGAGACTGTTACAATGGGGAAGAGAAAAATGAATAGACGAATGAAAATATCTGTTGGAAAAACTGATATTAAAAACAAACAATTAATCTTAACCTTCAACGGAAGTTTCATTACACTGTTTATCAAAATCTGTTGAGTAATCAACAAATTTGTGAAACAGCAGTTATACGATTTAACCCTATTATTACAATTCCATAATTTGAGTTAAACATTGAATTGAACAAAAATAAATACAAAATAGAAGAGTTATAAAAGAACAAATACAAATATCTCTAAAAAACTACGTTAATGACAACATAATTACAATATGTGAGTTTACAAACTACATAAAAATACAAGGAAACATAAAAAAACCCTACTAACAACCAAACCCTAGAGAATGATCTTTCTTACCAGCATCATCGAAACAAATCACAAACAAAAACAATGAAAATCAGTACACGACAACAGGTCGTATCTAAATATCATCCAATTCCAAAAACCCTAACCATTGAAAATAGGAACTGGATCTATATATGTAATAATGAATTGATGTTTTCCTTTGATTGTATGAATCATCGGAAAACATCAATTCGAAGTTGTTTACCAACCAACTGTTGGTAATCTATTTTCCTTTGATTGTAAGAATCTTTCAAAAAATTTGTGGAAACAGATTTGAACGTAATATCATAATGCATATTGGATGGAGAGATATAAAGTGAGATTAGTGAAAATGAATATTGGGAATTCATCCCATTTTATAGGCTGAAATATACTAACTATTCGTAAAGTTGGTTTTCAACTTTATTAGTTGGATTTCAAGTAAATATAAAGTTGGAAGTTACTTTTGGAAATTTTAATTTATTTTTTATAGAATGAAAGACAATTGCAACACAACAAAAATAATAAAATAATGTTTTTAATAAAGTAACTTCAAAATCGTAATCATTATTTTTGGGACTTTTTATAACATCTTTTGAATTTTGAACAGCTGTTGTTGAACAAAAGTCTCTCAATATTTACCAACGGATTGTGTAAAATCTGTATATTCTGTAGAAGGAAAAAAACCGTCAAAAGACTCACTGTAACAACATATTTTGTTACACGATTAAACTTGTTATTAAAGTATCACTATAAAGTTAAAATACAGAAACATTTTCAAATTTATAAATAAAATCTTGATATGTGTAATAAATGATGAATTTCGCTACTTTCCCACTGAAACAACTCTTCAAATTCTATTTTATTTTTATTTAACAATCAAATTTCCTAACAAACACAAATACTATTTAGTAAAATTTGTACAAATATGAACATGTGATGTTTTACGTTTTTTATATTATAATAAGTGTTTAACTTCTGTTTTATCTAAATTCGACATGAAAAGTTTGTTTTTTTCTTATATAAGCGAGTAAAGATAATAAATATAATTATTTTATTTGTGTACATGGATTATTAATTGGGGTAACTTTGTTAAATGGTAACCAAGTTTAAGGAGTGTTCTAATTAGGTCACTCATAAAAGTTTTTGTTCTAATTAGATCACTCAAGATTACTTTGATGTTTTTATCTTAGATATTTTACCTAGATAGAAGGTGATCCATCCTACATCACCTCTATTTAGGTTTTCTTAACAAAAAAAAAACATGTTTAGATGCCTTATCAATTCCAACATTAAAAATTTATAAAGTCTTTTTTCAAAAGTGAAAATGAAAAAAATTAAAAGCATCAACAATAATCATTTTGATATAATAATAATATAATTAATAACAATAATCAATAAAAACCTCACATGACCATCTCTATCATTTTCCTTCCCTCTCGTGAATTCCCCACCACTGGAGATCTTCTCCAAACCTTTCTTCCCACACTATTTCCCGTCTAAAAATCCGGCACTATTTCCGGCAACGAACCATCCCATGTATCCATCTAAGAAAGGGGCAGAGATGATGAAGATTACCAAGGGTAAGCACTACCATTTCCATCTTATGCTTTTTCTTGTTTAATTCCGGTACCTGCATCGGCTCAACCATCGGTCAAAAATCGATTCACGTCATTAAGTTTCTCACTCAACAAATGTGACAGCGATGAATTTCGTCGTCAATGACGAGTCCGTTACCTTTCCCGTTTCCAATTCAGGCGATGTCGTTGCCACAGAATAAGTCGAAAACATGGGGTGTAAAAGTGACAGTGGTGTCGGGGAGACACCTCATTTCTTATTATTTTCTAACGTTCAATGAAGTGTAAAAGTGTGGCCAGAATACTTGGTCGGAAAACATGTCCGGCGAGATTAACAAAGATGAACAGGAGGGTACGGTATGTAGAACGATAGAGGTATGACAATGGTGCGGTTTAGGAACATGATATAATAACAACATTAAAATGTTTAGTTACATTTATTTATTTTTGGTATTAATTATCTCAGCATGTTTAAAGATTAAAAAAATTTTAAAAATATACTATATAGGATAGTTTACCTGCTCTTCAGGTAAATTATATAGAACTAGAACATAAAACAAAGTTTAATGACTTAACTAGAACAATTTTTTATATGAATGACCTAATTGAAACACTTATAAAACTTGGTTACCATTTTATGAAATATTCCCTTATTAATTTTACTTTAATTGAAAATTTTTGAATTGTTACACTTGAGTATATTTGAGACATACAAAATAAACACATAGCAAGTTAATACATTTAAGATCATCAATAATTTCATTAATTAGAAAGGGCAAATCACATTATTTGTTACAAAACAAAAATACATAATAAAATATAAAACAAAATACAAAATAAACCTACTTAAAGAAAAAAATAAAAAACAATATAACTAATCTGAATCTACTTCCTCTGATGACTAGTCATCATCAGATGCAGGCAATTCCATCAAAAAAACACCGATACTTTACTCACCGATTCAGCGTAAATCCAACTCACCACGTGCAACCGCTCTTCCCCTTCCTCTTCGTATTCTCCAAACTTAACATCCAACTTGTCTTGTAATCTACATTCATGAAAACAACAAAGTTCCCTTCTTTTTCCAACCTCATAAACTTGCCGTTAGAATTCATCATCCATTTCCAGAACGACTTTCCTTGACCCAAATACAAAACGGGTGTTATCAGTCATATCAACAATGTAACGACGACGGAATTCATCGAAAAACCAATAAGCAACTTGTGCCATTTTGAATAATTTTTTTTTTGTAGAAGTGCAATGGATAGATTATTTCAAATTGATAATTAGAATCAATAGAAAAAAATGACTTAAATACAAAAAAAATATCGCGTAAGTTTAATAAATTGAGTTTCAACGTCGTCATTATTATTTATCAGTCACGACTCTTAATATTCTACGCTGAATTTCATTAGAAAACAAAAAACTATTTTATTATATTTTAACATCTGTTTAGTAAAAACAACATTAAAGAGCCAATAATCTATTTTAAGGAAAATTTGTGTAACAGCCCACTCCCGTACCGCGATATTGTCCGGGCATGTCCCGATTTTGCATTGGCCGTAGGCAATTCCCACGCCAAAACGCGTCACGATAGGGAAGGTATCCCACCTCTTATAAGAAGTGTTAGTTCTACTTCCCAACCGATGTGGGATCGTTACAATCCACCCCCCTTAAGGAGCCCAGCGTCCTCGCTGGCACAACGGCCCGACCCTGGCTCTGATACCATTTGTAACAGCCCACTCCCGTACCGCGATATTGTCTGGGCATGTCCTGATTTTGCATTGGCCGTAGGCAATTCCCACGCCAAAACGCGTCACGATAGGGAAGGTATCCCACCTCTTATAAAGTAGTGTTAGTTCTCCTTCCCAACCGATGTGGGATCGTTACAATGGGCTTGGTTGAGTTAAATAGACTTGTTTGTACTTTGTGTTGATAAGCGGAATGCGCTTATTATAGTTGGAATTTGAAGTCTTGGTTAACTAGGTGGATTGCGCTTATCCTAGACTTTGATTGTTGCTTGGAAAAAAATAAACAAATTAGCAAATTGTGCTTATTGTTAACTCTGAGGTTGAGGTATTTTGTTAATTCTTATTTTGACAAATTACTTGTTTATATAAATTTATAAAACTTGAACTCACTCAGCGTAGCTGACTTTTGCATACACGTTAGATTGATTTCAGGTTTGTTGAAGAGTAAAAGGGATGCCTTGGCATGCAGTGGAGCTACTTGTTTGCAGTTGACATTTCAAATAAGAAGGCGTCTAAGGGATTTTGCTCGAACGTCATTTATATTATTTTTAATATTCTAGTTTGTTTTATAATTACTGATTTGACCCGTTTTGGGAAACCCATGTTGGGAAACTTAAAAACTTATTGATGTTCCGCTGCGAAATTTTCTGAAACAAAATAAGATTTCTTTTGAATTGTTAGCATGGTTTTAGTCTTTGAATACCAATTGTTTGACACCGGTTTTGCGGGTCTTACAAGTTGGTATCAGAGCAATGGTTCGAGAATTAGTTGAAAGTTACACAAAGGCCTCTCAATTTTCACAAATGATTAACTTGCACTCCAAGTTACAATTCCATCTTTCAACAATGATAAAATGGATCCCTTTAATTCTTTTAAAATGAGATGTAAGTGCCAAACTTATTTATCAACCGTTTATATAAAGTCCTACGCCAGAACCGGTCAACAAATCCACCCATTAGAAATCCAGGTAGTTGATTCATCTAAAATAATTATGTGGCGAATTTCAGGATGTTACAAGTCTACCCTCCTTAGAATAGGATTCGTCCTCGAATCCTCTTGGATAGGGAACCACCAAAGGTGATTTTTTTTTAGAATAACCTGATAAGATTATAATAATTTGGGATGCCTTCATGAAAGCTTTAATTTTACCTCGACCACTTCCAAACTACCCCATTGCTTTCGCCCCAATTGGACCCCAACAAATAAGAGTTCTACACCTGCGCCCATACAACATAAACTAAGACTAGAGATCAAGCAGGCATATCTCATTTCTGTCATAGGTCAGTTTAAAACTACATATAAGATAAACTATGTGACAACCCTGACTCAAAACCAATACCATAGATCAGAGCAGGCATATCCCCCTTCCGTCATAGCTCAGTTCGACATATCAGGTAGCCGTTAAACATAGTCTATTATATATCATAACAAGTATAACATAAACTAAGCAACAAACATGACACCAAACCAATACCATAGATCAGAGCAGGCATATCCCACTTCTATCATAGCCTAGTTTATAAGGTCAGATAGTCGCCAAACACAACAACTTCTCATACGGTGGCATCCCATTAGTGGCGTGATGGATATAGTTATATGAAAATTCCGTCAAGGAAAGATGATAATCCCAGCTATCGCCGAAATCAACAGTGCGTGCCTCGATACAATCTCTTGAATAAACAGCTCAGCTAACCATTCAGAGTTAAAGGTCTCTCGTATTGGAAAGAAGTGAGTAATCTTTGTCAACTAATCCACCACCACCCAAGTGGTGTCAAACACCTTTGGTGTACAGGGTAGCTTAGTGATGAAATACATAGTAAGAGGCTCCCACTTCCATTTCGGTACCTCTAAAGGTTGAATTTTTCCAAACGGTTTTTGATGTTCTGCTTTAACTTGTAAACAAGTCAAACACCTACTCACATAAGTTGCTACCTCATACTTCATTGTCGACCACCAATAGTTCTTAAAATCTTCCGGATGATTAGTTTAGCGGGTCCTGTGTGCCTCCTCCATGATTTTATCCCTAAACCCACCATATCGAGGTATCCACATCCGCCCTTTTATGGACATAACCCCGCCTCCATTGCTTTCCAAAAGTCCTTGCTGCCTCCACATACGCTCCGTCATGATCCACTCCACCTGTAAGGCTTCATTCTGAACACTAAAGATCTGCTTCCCCATATCCAGTTTCAAAATAAGCTGACAAGACTTCACCCGAGTGGGTCTAGGCCTCTCCTTTTGGCTCAACGCGTCTGCCACCACGTTAGCCTTTCCTGGGTGAAACAAAATCTCCACATCCTAGTCCTTGATTAATTCCAACCACCTGCGCTGCCTCATGTTAAGGTCCTTCTGCTCAAAGAAATATCTCAAACTCTTATGGTCGGTATAGATGGTGCAAGGAACCCCATATAAATAATGTCTCCGCAGTTTAAGTGCAAAAACAACGGCTGCTAACTCCAAATCATGAGTCGGGTAATAAATCTCGTGGGGTTTCAGTTGGCGTGAGGCATAAGCTATCACCTTACCGCGCTGCATAAGTACACACCCGAGACCCCCAAGTGACGCGTCCGAATAAACCGCTTGATCCTCCATCCAATCCGACAAGGCTAGGATCGGTGCATGTGTCAAACTTGTAAGACCCGCGATTCCAGTGCCAAACTTTTCTTTAGCTCAAGAAACGAGTTCTCCCGGTCTGAGTCCCAAACAAATCTCACCTCATTCTTAGTCAGTTTAGTTAGTGATCGAGCTATCTTGGAGAAATCCTGTACGAACCTCTGATAACAACCTGCCAAACCTAAGAAGCTACAAATCTCAGCCGGTGATTTTGGTGTCTCCCAGTTCATCACTACCTCCACCTCCATGGGATATACCATGGTACCGACGGAATTAGTGACATGACCCATAAATTGAACCTCACGCAACCAGAGCACACACTTTGAGAATTTAGGTAAAGTTTCTAATTCCTCAAAGTTCGAAGAACCTCTTCAAGATGTAGAGCATGGTCTTCTTCACTTTTGGAATATATGAGGATGTCATCAATAAAACAATAACCGAACGGTTGAGCATCGGCCTACACACCCGGTTCATCAAATCCATGAGTGTCGTGGGCGCATTAGTCAAACCAAAGGACATCGCCAAAAACTCGTAATGCCCATAACGAGTACGAAAAACAGTCTTCGGTACATCCTGCTCTCGTTTTTTTCAGCTGATGGTAGCCCGATCTAAGATCAATCTTCGAGAGCCAACTAGCTCCTTGGAGATGATCAAGCAAGTCATCAATCCTTGGTAAAGGATACCTATTCTTCACAGTCAACTTGTTTAGTTCCTGTAATCGATACACATTCGCATGCTGCCATCCTTCTTTTTAACGAACAAAATCGGCACACCCCAAGGTGAGATACTCGGTCTAATAAACCCTTTCTCGAGCAAATCCTCCAATTGAGATGAGAGTTCTTTCATTTCTGCAGGTGCGAGTTGGTAAGGTGCCCTTGCAACATGTTTAGCTCCTGGCACGAGGTCCATCTGGAATTCAACCTCATGGTCCGGTGGCAACTTTGTCAAATCATCAAGAAATACATCCGGGTAACCCCGCATACGGGGACATCCCCCAGCTTAGGGACAACAGTCCCCACATCCAAGACTTGCGCCAAATATGCCTTACACCCACGCTGCAACATTTTCCCCGCCTTAAGCATAGAAACAACCCGAGTTAATGAGCAACTATCATCCCTATGAACAGTAATATTATTCTCATCAGGAGCTATAAGTCGCACGAGTCTCTGCCCGCACATAATGTTGAGCAACCATGGTAGTCAGCCAGTCCACCCGAAGAATAACATCAAAGCAAACCAATAACATTAAGTACAAGAGGGTAGGAAGACTATGGCCCGATAACTAGATCTGACAACTATCTACAGCCTTGGTCACAAGGAGTGAATTTCCTACTGCAACCTCATCCTCGATTAAATGTCTAGTATCCTTGGGATCTTATCTAACCCAATACAAAAGGTGATAGACGCAACTCATACTAAACATTCACGACAAAACCGTCACATGATCTGTAACCAGACATATTCAGGATGTGTAAAGTAAGGGTAAACTTCTAATAACGTTGATCAGGTGTTATTAGCTGTTTACTTTACTTTAGTCACCCTAAACACAACATGTTATGATCACATTAACAATTCTACCATCACAAATACACATAGCATTTATCTATTAACATTAAAGGTTTGCAATAAACCATCAGTAAGTTTTCCAAGATCAAACCTTCTTTCTTTTCAGTTTTTCCTTCTCTTTTCTATCCAAAACTCCTTGGAGAACCCTCTAGAATCTTCCCCATATTTATCCACAGAAGTGTGATAAGGGTAGAGCACCTAAAAGAGGTCCCAAAGGTGTTTGTTTTCTGATTTGATTTTTATGTTCTAAGTTGTTTGTTGTAAAGAAACCAACCAAGACTACTAACAATCTAATGTTTGAGGGTTTTGTGCTATGGTATTGGGTGACAAAGGAGAGTCAAGACTCATCCAAATCAGTCCCCAAACTTTACTTAAACTTCTTGGTTATATTATGTAATAATATAAACATATACTTTCAAGCTTCTATCCTACTATCTTATTAATAATCTTTGGAAGGTTTGTGGTTACACCCTACCTTACCAAACTCTCTTGACCCTTCTTGTGCTATGGATTTATCCACACTAGAAAGGGGAAATCCCGTGTCAAAAACACACGTTTATCTCATAAGCGAAGTGGTTATGACATGAACATATCAATCGGATTCACATTCCTAACCTTATACCATCCAAATCATCTATGATGATTTTGTGCTTGGTCTAACTTATTCTCATGACCATCCGGATTGCCTTAAAGGCGATTTGTGTTTTAGTTTGCCTAAAAGGCTTGCATGATTCTCTTGAACCTATAATCTAAACTCGAACCTAAGACCCTTATTCTTTAATTCTAGTTATTCAAGGCTAAAGCTTAATCTTCCAAGACTATCTTTTGGAACCCTATCAAGACGCACCCAAAGGTGAGTCATACTTGTCCCCTTTTCTTTTATCACTTTTGGGACCAACATGCATCATATGCAAAACACACTAATTCTTTCATAAACACACATGCTCAATCTATTAAACATACTCATATGCTAATTGCCATGCTTATGATTCTTGATACTTAAACATAATTAGCCCACTTAACATGTATAGCGCTATAGGAGTAGCACCCCGCCCCCTTTATGGGTCATTGTTAAGAATCAAACGGACCTAGCATGAATATGTTAGGTATACGTAGTGGAAATCGCGGGTTTGAGATATGTCATTGTATGGTATGTATGTGCAATGCTATAGTATGAGATTCGAGTAAATCATTCTAATTACTACGTATGTAAACCAAAACTAGTATGCTCACCAATGCTTTATGTGTTGACGGATATTTTATACATGTTGCAAGAAATGTTTAATGCAGGATATTCAAGAAATCTACTTAGGATTGGACTAGAAACTCACGCTAGTTTAAGTTCTATATTTTGATGTTGTACTTTCCTTTTCATGAAACAATTTGTATTTCGTTATCTTTTAGACAATGATTATGCCATGAATGAAATTTTATCTATAAATTATGTTGTCACGAATTCTAGTGTCATGAACTCTTTGAACAATCTATCCCAAGTCTCGCCCCGATGTATTCCGCCATCGGTTGGGGTGTGACACTTGCAACATGTATAAAATATCCGTCAACACACAAAGCATTGGTGAGAATACTAGTTTTGCTAGTCTAGATGCGCATACAACATACAACAGGCATACTCAAACCATAGATTACCACTAGCATATCCTATCACCGAAGTGAAAGGTTGATTAGATTACTTAACAATGACCCACAAAATGGGCGGCGTGATACTCCTATAGCGCTATACATGTTAAGGTAGGCTTGTAAAGTTAATAAGTTATGCTTAAGGCATTTGTATTTAGTATTTGACATATAGCATGGCATGACATATAAGCATTATTTATAGATTGAGTTTATGTGCTTAAAAGAATCATAGAGTGATTTTAGTGTGATTTTTGATAGAATACATGTTGAGTCCCAAATAGTGATAAAACATAAAAAGGGACAAGTATGAACTCACCTTTGGGTGCGTTTGATAAGTTTGCGAATGAGAGTCTTGGAAGGATTTGGTAGAGCTCTGATTATCCTATTAGGAATAACAGAATGTTTAATTTTGGAGGAAAGAGTTCTAGTGTCAAAAATGTCATACATCGCCAACGGTGGACCAAATAACAAACCACCAAAGAGGTGATTTGGATGGTCAAGGTTGTTAGGAGGTTAAAACCAAAGCACAAACCACCAAAGAGATGATTCGGATGGTTAAAAGTTAGATTAGGAATGTGAATCCAATTTAGAGTATTTCATGTATTGACTACTTTGATTATGAGTTTAAGCATGAGTATTGGATATGGGATTTTCCCATTCTTGTGTGGAAGTAACTCCGAGTCACAAGGTGGGTCAAGAGAGGGGAAATGTAGGGATGTATCCACAAACCTTTCGGCTTTACTAGTATATCAGATTTGGAAAGAAGATGATGAAAGTATGATATTATTTACATATATTTAACTAAGTGTTTGAAGTAGAATATGGTGACTTGGTTTGGATGAACCTTAGTCCTCCTTTTTCAACCATTACCATAACTCAAGTCCTTCCAACATTGAGTTGTTGGTGAACTTCGTTGGTATCTTCTACAAACTAAACTCCTAGTGCATAAAAACATTAAAAACAATCCACCTTTGGGACCTCAAAATGGTGGCCTACCCATGATATTTACCTTGGCAAACAAAGGGTAAGGTCCTAGAGAATTTCCTAAGGGGTTAGAAGAAGAGAAGAGGTCAAGAAGGAAGAAGAAAGTTGAAGTTTAAGGGTGAAACTTACTGAAAATGTGGGTTGTGAACACTTGGAAATTCTTGGAAGAACTAGTGATTTTGGAGAAGATTTGGGGTAAGGAAAGTGTTAGGAGTTGAAGAGAAGGGGTATTTATAGTGGGGAATTGGAGTTAGGTAATTAAGAGAGTTAGGAGGTGGTTGGGAAGGTGATTTAGGTGGAAGTTGCGTTAATCCGTAGTTAAAACAAGTTGGGTATGTCAGCAGAACTTTCGCGTACCGCAAAAGTTTTGCAGCAAACTTTCACGGTACGCAAAAGTTTGTCCAATTTGAGATTTTTGTTTTAGACATGTTTTTGGGTTAAACTCATGGTTTAAACCCATTTTGACATGTTTTTGGATTGGGCTTGATTCCACACCCTTATGGGTTTGTAATTGCTTCGGTTGAATGAGCGAGTTTGGGTTTTTGCGTGTTTATGACATATTAAATTGTGTTTATTAGATTAATTTTATATGATTGAATATTAAATATGCTAGATTAGCTTTAAAAAATTTCCGTTGATCACAAGCTTGGAATTACAAGGGACTAAAATAAAAATTACAAGAATTCGAGGACTGGAATTGAAAATTACAAAAAGCACGAATGTTATACCCATTTCTATTGACGACTTTAAAATGTACTCTTTGCTTGAGCCTTTCGTTAACGGGTCCGCAATGATATTCTTGGACTTTATATAGTTAACTATGATAACACCCGTTGAGAGTAGTTGTCGTGTCGTGTTATGTCTATGTTTTATGCACCTTGATTTGCCATTGTGCAATGAGCTTTGAGCTCTACCAATCGTTGATTAGCTGTCATAATGTATACAACTAGCTGACAAAGGCTTTGGACATCTTGGAAAATCTTCCACAAATTGACGTAGCCACTCCGCCTCTTCTCCTGATTTATCTAAGGCTATAAACTTAGATTCCATCATGGATTTAGCTATGATAGTTTGCTTATAAGACTTCCAAGATATAACTGCTACCAAAACACATCATATAGAAAAACAAGCAAGTAATAACCTGCCACGGCTACGAAAAAAAAACTAACAAGCTTGGCTTCAAAAATTAGACTCTAATACCCAATCTACTACCCTCCTAAATGCCTCTAATCCTAATCCTACATCTCCACGGTTCTAACAGTGGTCATTGTCTGTCTTCTCTTAACATGTCCAATCCATCTCAGCCTCTCCTCAATTATTTTATCTAATATAATAGCTACCTCTAATCTATCCCTAAAAACTTCATTTCTTATCATGTCCAACCTAGTGTGCTCACACATCCACTTAAGCATTCTCATGTATGTTACCTCTAGTTATGCGCTTGTGCCTTCTTGATGGCCCAACACCCTATTCCGTATAACACAACAAGTCTAACTACAACACTATAAAATTTTTCCTATAATTTAGTTGGGAACCTCTTGTCACACAATATCTTAGTGGCTGCTCTCCACTTACACCATCCGTCCTGAACACAGTGGGCTACATCACTATCTATATCCCTAACCCTTTGAACAAACGGTCCTAAGTACTTAAACTTAGCTACATGCGGAACCACTTGTCCCTCGATGATGATCTAAGTGTCCTCGCCATTGCCCACACCACTAAAATCAAAACTCAGGTACCCAGTCTTAAAGCGACTAATCCTTAAAACTTTGCCCTCCAAAGCTGCTCGCCACTCCTCTAACTTCGCATTCAGGCTTTGTTTACTCGCTACAACTAATACAATATCATTCGCAAAACGCAGACACATGCATGAAACTGCCTCTTCAATTGACTTAGAAAACTCACCCAAGATAACCACAAAATGAAACGGGCTCAAGCCAAGTGGTTTCTCTCGAGGATAGCTTTGTGTTGAGGCGGCTGCAGGGATCAACCGCACGTGTTCCCATGGAGGCCCAAAAGGGGAGAATGCTTGTTCCTTTGACTATCTCACTTATATTCTTTGCATACACATATTACAATTAATTAATTTAAAATATGCTAAAGAAATTAAGTTTGAGGTGTTTATTATTTAAAAATTTCAACACCTCAATGAAGTCAGTAAACTGAAAACCAAAGGAAAAGTTTTCAAAAATGTTCTTGGCAACAAAAATGTTTTCAAACCCTTTGAGTCCACCCAAAAATCAGACTGGGTAGTTAGAAGGTTTTCGTAGTC
Source organism: Ambrosia artemisiifolia (assembly GCA_032199755.1). Lineage (NCBI taxonomy): Eukaryota > Viridiplantae > Streptophyta > Magnoliopsida > Asterales > Asteraceae > Ambrosia > Ambrosia artemisiifolia. The sequence goes on along the minus strand of CM063513.1, from coordinate 24,657,047 downwards.
AAAAGAACCATCTAGGGTGTTTTCAATTACTTAAAAACAACCTACCCCTACATGTGAGAATTTGAGCCTTATCGAGCATATCATTTAATTGGTTATGCGAGATATTCACCCTAAGCATGACATTGTTAGAACTTGTGTGACTTATCCATTTCGAGACCACAAGAAAGGTGACTGTGTGAAAATGATTTAGGCACCTAGGATTCACCCATTCCATTATCATTAGCCTTCCATATATATATTTTTCCCACACTTAGTCACTCACTTTTAGCCTTAGCCTTTTTCATTCCTTCCATCCATCCATCCCATACCATGACTAAACCAAGGAAGTGTTGAGGTGTTTTGTAAGCTCCAGGGCAATTTTGGGACTTAAAAGCATAGGCCACACATCAAAGATCTCGGATCTCGATCGTGAAGCATGGCAACAATAGAAAATCTATGAAAAGATCACACCAAGTATCAAGAATCATCAACCTAGCATCAAGAGTAAATAGTTGATTTTTATGAAAAAAAAAACTTGCCAATAATGATGCCGATGAACTAAAGAAGTCGATGAGAAGCTTCAATGCAAAGGTTTTCAAGAACTTTCCAAAGACCAAGTGATAGACCCGACCTAGTGGAGGCCTTTAGGCAACAACTCGCCAAACGGTTCACGCTAGTAGGCAAAGTCAAGTTACAAAGTCCTAGAGAAGATTATCAAGGCAAACTGAGAAATCGACAAAGTTGCAACAACACCTCAAAACACAACTCCAAGAGTTAGTCATGGTGATAGACCCCATTCCTACCCATTCCACCATCATTCCATCAAAAACCCCCATTTTAAAGTCCTTTTGATTCACGCTACATGCCTTAGATTAAGTGGTGGAGTTATGATTTGCATACAAGCCTATGATTCATGCTTGCAAATGGGTCGAATTTGAGTGTCAACCTCAAAACAAAACCTGAGTGAAAGAGAGTTGGTAAAGGAAAAATGAATTGGAACACTTTGGAAGTGTTTGAGTAGATTCAACACAAACCAGCTCGAAACCCCAACATATCTACTAAGTATGACTCGTAGGAGTTAGGTTTTGCTCGGCACATCGAGTAAGCCTACAATTTTTATCCACCAAAAATTTGCCTTAGGTTTGGTTTGCTTTGCTTGAGGACAAGCAAATGCTTAAGTGTGAGGTGTTGTGATGTGCCAAGATTTACACATGTTACACGAATGCATTTACACCCATTTTAGCATGAAAATCATGCTTTAATCATAAGTTTGTCATGATTTATGTTTTTTTGTTGATAATTGCAGGTTTTAAGGTCAAGGAATGAAAAGGGTAGAAAACCGGCACAAAAGTCAAGGAATGGAAGACTTAGAGAGCTGCAGCAGATGAAGTATGGTCGTGCACTTGTCCTGGGTCAACAAGTCAACATTCGTAACTCAACAGAAAATAAAAGTCAACGTGCACGGCAAGCACGGGCGTGCCAACCACCAGGCACGGTCGTGTCAAGTCAGCAGGTCTCAGAATGTTCCAAAAACGACCAAAACTGACAAGACGGTTAGCCACGTGGCAAGAACGGGCATGCTCATCATTGAGCACGACCGTGCTCCTCAAATGACTCGACAGAACCAGCACACAAGAACTCTGCAACTGCTCTAGATGTTTTGCACGGGCGTACCACCACGTAAGCACGACCGTGCATGGCATGTTAGTTTGCCTATGAATAGAGGCCTTCACGTCTCACTTTGGTATCCCATCCTATCTCATTCTTTTCCTTCTACACGAAGTTTCTGCTATCTTTGGGTCTTGCAAGTGGCCTTTGGATCTTGGGACCACTCCATAAAAGAGAAAGACCACCACAATCACTCAAATCACCAAAAAATCTCTGTACAACCGTCACTATGATTTCCACTCAAATCAACCCTTATGCGAGATATTCACCCTAAGCATGACATTGTTAGAACTTGTGTGACTTATCCATTTCGAGACCACAAGAAAGGTGACTGTGTGAAAATGATTTAGGCACCTAGGATTCACCCATTCCATTATCATTAGCCTTCCATATATATTTTTCCCACAATTAGTCACTCACTTTTAGCCTTAGCCTTTTTCATTCCATCATCATTAGCCTTTTTCACTTTTAGACACTTATACTTTACATGCTCATTTAATTGGTTATGCGAGATATTCACCCTAAGCATGACATTGTTAGAACTTGTGTGACTTATCCATTTCGAGACCACAAGAAAGGTGACTGTGTGAAAATGATTTAGGCACCTAGGATTCACCCATTCCATTATCATTAGCCTTCCATATATATATTTTTCCCACACTTAGTCACTCACTTTTAGCCTTGGCCTTTTTCATTCCTTCCATCCATCCATCCCATACCATGACTAAACCAAGGAAGGTTGAGGTGTTTTGTAAGCTCCAGGGCAATTTTGGGACTTAAAAGCATAGGCCACACATCAAAGATCTCGGATCTCGATCGTGAAGCATGGCAACAATAGAAAATCCATGAAAAGATCACACCAAGTATCAAGAATCATCAAGCTAGCATCAAGAGTAAATAGTTGATTTTTATGAAAAAAACTTGCCAATAATGATGCCGATGAACTAAAGAAGTCGATGAGAAGCTTCAATGCAAAGGTTTTCAAGAACTTTCCAAAGACCAAGTGATCGACCCGACCTAGTGGAGGCCTTTAGGCAACAACTCGCCAAACGGTTCACGCTAGTAGGCAAAGTCAAGTTACAAAGTCCTAGAGAAGATTATCAAGGCAAACTGAGAAATCGACAAGGTTGCAAAAACACCTAAAAACTCAACTCCAAGAGTTAGTCATGGTGATAGACCCCATTCCTACCCATTCCACCATCATTCCATCAAAAACCCCCATTTTAAAGTCCTTTTGATTCACGCTACATGCCTTAGATTAAGTGGTGGAGTTAGGATTTGCATACAAGCCTATGATTCATGCTTGCAAATGGGTCAAATTTGAGTATCCACCTCAAAACAAAACCTGAGTGAAAGAGAGTTGGTAAAGGAAAAAAGGAATTGGAACACTTTGGAAGTGTTTGAGTAGATTCAACACAAACCAGCTCGAAACCCCAACATATCTACTAAGTGTGACTCGTAGGAGGTAGGTTTTGCTCTGCACATCGAGTAAGCCTACAATTTTTATCCACCAAAAAATTGCCTTAGGTTTGGTTTGCTTGAGGACAAGCAAATGCTTAAGTTTGAGGTGTTGTGATGTGCCAAGATTTACACATGTTTCACGAATGCATTTACACCCCTTTTAGCATGAAAATCATGCTTTTATCATAAGTTTGTCATGATTTATGTTTCTTTGTTGATAATTGCAGGTTTTAAGGTCAAGGAATGAAAAGGGGAGAAAACCGGCACAAAAGTCAAGGAATGGAAGACTTAGAGAGCTGCAGCAAATGCAGTATGGTCGTGCACCTGTCCTGGGTCAACAAGTCAACATTCGTAACTCAACAGAAAATAAAAGTCAACGTGCACAGCAAGCACGGGCGTGCTAACCACTAGGCACGGTCGTGTCAAGTCAGCAGGTCTTAGAATGTTCCAAAAACGACCAAAACTGACAAGACGGTTAGCCACGTGCCAAGCACGGGCGTGCTCATCATTGAGCACGACCGTGCTCCTCAAATGACTCGACAGAACCTGCACGCAAGAACTCTGCAACTGCTCTAGATGTTTTGCACGGGCGTGCCACCACGTAAGCACGACCGTGCATGGCATGTTAGTTGCATATGAATAGAGGCCTTCACGTCTCACTTTGGTATCCCACCCTATCTCATTCTTTTCCTTCTACATGAAGTTTCTGCTATCTTTGGGTCTTGCAAGTGGCCTTTGGATCTTGGGACCACTCCATAAAAGAGAAAGACCACCACAATCACTCAAATCACCAAGAAATCTCTGTACAACCGTCACTATGATTTCAACTCAAATCAACCCTTGTGAGCTTGTTGTATCTTCCATGCTAGGCTAGATTTCGCTTGGTGTTGCTAGGGTGATGATTGAACTTGGTATGGAATAAATAGTTTATTTTTATTGATAGTGGTGTTTTATGTTCTTAACAATTTCTTATACTCTTTCTTTGTTTGATGAATTAACTAATTAATCAACTTAGTATTTGGTCTTGTGAGTGTTTTAGTAGGAAGTGGAGGGACGTATGAGTATACATGTGGTGTGTAAAAACCCGCGCACTTATAAGCTAACCTAACTTCACTTGTAGAGATTAGCCCATTTGTGAGTGGAAATATTCACATTTTGTGGTTGATCCTCAACTTTAAAACTTCACTTAGGGTCGGTACGGTCTTTATACTTGGCTTTGGTGATAAGCCAAGATTTGGTTGAGCGACTTAGCTACATGGTCTATGTGTTGGCTTTGGCGTAAAACCAAATATTGGTGAGCTCGTGTTAGAAGTAAACGGTCTATATTTACTTCTATTGTTATACTGTCGCACAATTAATAACAAACCAATCACTTTTTGAAAAATTAATTATTTCAACTAAGGGATGAGCGTACGCGAGAGGATGCGTCGCCTTTGCCATATCAAGTGGTAGTTTGTTAGCCGCTCCGGTCGTTGGCAAGCTATTTACAAAAGAATAGAGACGTTGAATGTCAATATCGCAACTTTAGGAGATGTGTCTTTTGGGGTTGGGTTAATACAATCTTGGCCGATGCTTCCCTCGTCGTTGAGAGGTAAGCTTACCGGGAAGGAATACCCTCATAATAACTTTAAGAACATAAATCGTTTAGAGTCTAATGCAGTTATGCTTAGTTTTATTCTAAGTAAAATCAAATCCCGAAGCAACGCCTTTTTTTTATATTGTTTTCTCTTATGGTTAAAATCTCTCTTTATTTTCCTTTCAAGCATTTAAAACTCTTTTAGTAATTTTAGGAAATGAGTAGTAAAAATCGTATCCTTGATTCGATACTCGGCACTTGCTCATTTCTATACTACGCTCGATAGGTACACTTGCCTATTGTGTGGATTTTAGAACGTTAAGCAACTATCGTTCTATTTTATAAATTTAAAACTTGAAAACCCATAGCACATCAATCTCGCTTCTTCTCCCTATACTTTTCCATCAATCTCCTTAAAATGTGTTTAGCTTCTGTAGTTCTTCGCCCTACCCAAATTGATTTACCGACACTCGAGTTTCTCTTCTAAGCCTAGTCTCAATTATTCTCTCCCCATAATTTCATAGTGTGGCCTAGCAACTTAATCCCTATGTAGTTCCCATAACATTGCGCCTCACCATTATCCTTATATAAGGGCACTATGACACTACTCCACTAGTCTAGCATTCTTCCGGATTTGAAAATAAGATTGAACAACTTAGTTAGCCATTGAACTCCTTCATCTCCTAAACACTTTCACGCCTCAATAGATATGTTGTCTAGGACAACTGCCTTAGCTCTTCCTATCTTCATATGTGTTGTCATCACCTTTCCCCGTGTGATACATCGACAGTAGCAGTTATTTTGTTGTTGCCTTTGAGTAATGGGATTATTACTTTCTTACTGGTAAGCCATCTCTACGTTGAAGTGCTTGTGAAAATAAGTTTGCCATCTTAACTTAATGTCTTGATCCTTCACTAACACACGTCCATCATCTCCCTTTATAAACTTCACTAGTCCTAAATCCTGCCTCCTATATTTTTTAGCTTTACCAATCTAAACATATCATGTTGCCCCTCCTTTGTTTCAAGGTGTTGATACATCTACTTATAGGCTGTGTTCTTCACCGCCTTTACCGTCTTCTTTGCCTCTTTTTAGTCCCTTTTATATTTATCCCTCAAACTCATTCGTTCTACATCGTCCATGCACCTCAAAAGATCCCTAAAACTCCTTTGCTTATCCCTAATTTTGGTTAACATAGCCTCACTCCACTACCATGATTCTCTTTGCCCACTTGAAATTACTGTTGTGACCCATAAAGTCTCATTTGCCATATGGATAATGGTTGTGGCCATAGTGTCCCACATTTGATTTGAGTCCATATCTAGACGAGCCGCATTGAGATGACCTTATCTCTAAACGTTGTAATCTTGCCATCCTTTAAGTTTCCCCATCGGATCCTAGGTTGCAGTTTTTCCGCTGCTAATGGTAGGGTTTGGAGAGGGTGATATATAGACATGCCTTACCTTCATCCCAAAAGATAAAGAGGCCACTTCCTGTAAAACTCCCAGCTCTAAAACCATATTTATACATAAAGGGCCAAATAAAACAGAAATATGCACATTCTATTTACAAAAATAAAAAATAAGTAAATAATTATCTATTCAAACAAAAAAAAAATATTAAAGTTATGATCCAAATCGAGCCAATCCACAAAAAGTGCACGAAAGTATCTCCCCTTCTAATGATTAACTAGTCCATTATGAATGGCCAAGCATTGTAGCACATAAAATAGGTTATACAACTTGTCATGTCTAGTGACAGCTTAATTATGTAACGAGGAGGTTTTTTTTAAACCGCGAACTAAATACTTTTGCCTGATTACTAAGGGGACACCTAGCCCCTGGGGTCAAAGGCTCCCACAACACCCAAGCACGCGATGCTGAGTAGCCTAGCCAGCCCGTGTGGTTCCTGGACCGGGGAAAACCCAACCCTCACCCGTTCGTAGGCTCGATAGTAGAGAATTGGTAAAACCCGGGTGAGATCAGAAGTCGAACTTGAGACCTTTCAGCACTTCCCATGCCACTCCACCACGAGGATGGGGACAACGAGGAACCACTTATTTTTAGAAATTAAAACGTTACATTTCTTTTTCATCTTACAAATAACACTAAGATATGATCAGTGTCTATAATATTTGGTTTCAAACCAACAACTGAAACGGAACCAAGGTAGAACTCTTTTATAACAAGGTTACACAACTTATCTCATCACGTTAATCATGTATCGAGAAACCTCTCACATTTTATAAACTAAAACTTTAATCTCTCTTTCTTGAAACAAGTAATAACATCATATGATCGATGTTGCTCAATATTACAAGTTCAAACAAATTTAAAAAACAAACAAACCGAAACTCTTTAAAACGAGGTTGTACAACTTGTCCCGTCATGTTAGTCATCCAACTTTCCTTTCTTGACAAACAATAACAAAAGCTATTCATCAATAGAATTTAAACCGATTAACAGAAAACCAAACCATGTCCAAAATTTTTAAAAAGACTTTTGTTTTCGGTCAAAAGAAAAATTTTCAAACTGAGGAATTCAAACTCCATACAGAATAAACCGAAACCTGTATCAAAGTTTTTTAACAACTAAACTTGTGTAACCAATGAAATTTGAACCCCTCACCACATAAAAATTTAAAACCTTATTCAACACTTTGATACCCAGAGCGGACCTTAGGCTGGGCGAGCCCTGGCCGCGACCCTCCTAGCTTTTTCGCCCAGAAGTACAGATATTCGGGTTTTTTTTTCGAAAAATAAATTATGTATTGAATCCGACCCCACCTGGTTTTTTTTAATCCGGCCCACCCTAATTAAAAGAAAAAAAAACTTTTAGGCCCGATAGCCATTATCATTCGTTTAATTTATTTAGCGATTAGTCTAGACTCTAGCCCACTAAACATTTAACTCAATGTTTTAGTAACCTCTAAAGCCCAAACATTAAAAAAATAACCAACGCCTACGCCCAGTAAAAAAAATATACCTCACCGTGTGAAATTGTGAATACATCGGCCAAAACAAAACTCCCGTCCCTTTCCTTTCCTAAAACCCTAGAAACCCATTCCAACCCTCCCTCCATTTGAGTCCCTCGGCCCTCCCTATTCCGACTTCCGACCGGTTGATGTTCATCATTCGTGTTTAAATAATTAAATGTTTAATTGTTATCTTGTTTAATTAAGTTGATTCGTATTATGGATTTTTTTAATGGGCGTATTTGATTATGTTAGTTTGGTGTTTAATTATGTTGCTTTGGCGTTTAATTGTATTGTGTTCAAATTAAGTACCGAATTATATGAATTTTAATTGTATTGTATTCTAATTGTATTGTGTTCAAACTAAGTACCGAATTAATGGATATTTAGAGTTTTATTGTTTAAACCGATTCGAACCGGATCTCCGACCCAAAACAGAGTGGTAGGGAAAAAAATTTAAATCATGTGATTTCGACTCCCATCCATTACCAAAAGTTCAAGATTCACCACTATTGATACCACTAAGACTGGTTGGTGTGGTCACGGGGAAGAGAGTCGGGGAGGTGACGTGGCTTCGGTGGATAAAGGGAACACCGCCCCCCCCCCCCCCCGGTTAAAATTTCGGGGACTTCGGGGATTCTTCCCCTTGTGTACCGAGTATTCCTATTGGCCAAATTTTTTTGACTTTTTTTTAATTAAAGTTTATATAATAAAAAAATGAAGGAGGATTCCAAACTTTAGGAGAGGAAAGGGGGGAAAATAAGGTGACGTTATGTGGTATTTGGGGGAGTTGAGGGAATGTTACACCACACCTTATAGTCTAAGATAAAGAGGCTTAGGTAAAACATGCACCGATTGAAACCATGGGATAGGATTTTAAATTTTGACACAAAATTTAGGACTACGACCATTGCTCAATAAAGGGCAGTCAAAAGCCGTGCCTTCACACTCACCATCCCCCTTTCCAAAGCCCCCACTTTATCTCTGTAACACACACACACACACTTTCATCGTTCACCATTTCACTCACACAGTCACACACTTCGAAAAAAACACACACATACACACACTCTCTCCATGATCATGTAAACGAGAAAGTCGAAGATCAAAAAGAAGCAGAACCAAGTTGCAGAAGATAAAGAAGAAAGGGTCGAAGTAAGGAATCTTTCACACTTTATATTTTCATCTATCTTCCTTTATGCACCTTCATCATTAAATTATTAATCTCTTTGCTTTTATGTCCCTATCATCATAAGATCTCAAATGTCTTTAAAATTAAGTTTAACACCTTTATGTTTGCGTAATTGTAATTGTATTAAGTATCTCTTAAAAAGCGTTACAAGAGACGGGTATATATAATTAATACCAATATTTACACAAACTATTACATATGTGATTTAATATTTTTTTTTTGAAACGTTCAACTAAGTTTTATTTCAAAAAAAAACGTTAGCAGGATACTAGCATATCGTTCGTCTTTTTCACAAAATTTTAAAATCACGCAATTGTATTGTATTGATTATGCGTTTAAAAAAAGTTACAAGAGACGGGTATATATAATCAATATACTCATATTTATACCAACTACCTTTAACAATGACTAATTACAAATGTGATCTAATAATATACATCGTCCGTTTTTTCGGAGAATTTCTATTTCACTAAAATAAAGGGCAAATTTACAGTATGATGACAGGTAAACGGGCAACAAGCAGTGTCGCCTATTCACAAAATTTGAAAAACACGTTACATAATTATGATTAGGTTATTATAATATGATGAACGATTTGGTTCGATTGAGATGGTGATGGAGTTTGCTTTGGGAAGACAAGAGCATGCTATAAAGCAAAAACAAAATCGACTTTTTTGAGTGTTTTTGTTTTGTTTAATTAAAGTTGCTTTTTGTCCTTTTGATTAATTAAACTCGCTAAACAACACATGCTCGTGCAAGAACATATTCTCGAGTCTATCAATATTTTTATAAAAATAATAATAACATTTTGTATCGATTTCCGTCATGGAAGCAGCCACATTGAAGCTTTTTCTAGTGCTTTGTTCCTTAATCCTTCAAATTGCACGCATATATACACGCATACATTCCGTTTTGCTTTGTTCTAAGTTTCTACAAACACATACCCATCGTTATCGTCTTTGATAATCAGGTACTAATTTCTATTTATCGATCGTTTTTTTAACCTAATGATTTTCATAATAATCACCTATCCTTTTTACCATTCGATCAAAAAGGTTACGGCGCAGCTTGTTGCCTGCTTACTTGCCTCTCTATAGTTAATGAAAAAAAATCTATGACTAAGTTTACATTCAATTAACACAAACATACATTCTTTTTTGGTTTGTTTAAAGTTTACACACATACACACACTCATCAAGTGACTTAAATTGAACATTAAAAAACGTTGATGGTTAGACATTGTTGATGATGAGTGTCAGAAACACGCACGCACGCACACAGTAGACCTATAGATATAGATATATACACAATACACGCAATGTATAATTGTTAGCCGTTGTGTGCAGAAGAAAACTTCAGCCGATCTTTTTGCTTACATCAACCGCGTGCAAAGGACGAGACAGTCGTCAAGGTAATTAATTTGTCTGTCCGTATACTTACTTCTCTTCTCTTTAAAAAAATATGATATCTATATATATTTTTTATTCTTTAAAAGAAAATTGGGATATAAATATATAGATGGTTTATACGGTTATATAAGTGATCTTTCGTAGTTAAAACGTTATGTACAAGTGTTTATGCGGTTATTGGAGTACTCTACATAAGAGCATCTTAGATACATCCTACTTTCAAACGCTTACACGCTCGTATCTTATCGGCCACATCAAATTTACTCTCATATTTCGAACACACTCACTTTCTCATCGTATGTATTCGGAAATACGGTTGGTGGACCAACGTTCATTTCCGAATGGTTACTCCAACGGTGATGTTAGAAATGTACGCCAACCGTCCGTTTATAATCTATGTATATATGTATAGAGATTAGATTGTTTAACGTAACTAATTTTAAGTAAAGAACCGTAACAACTTAAACTTACTAAACATTAACGCATCTACTCTCTTTGTTCTCTTTAAGTTACATTATTTTCCTTGTTTGGTATTGAACGATTTATATTATATTTATTTATTTATTTATTTATATTTTATCTTTAGGAGTACAAGTATAGAGTTAAAGGGTATGGGTGGTGCTTGAGTGTATTTGTAGATCTCATCATTGCTATAGCCGGAAGGTTTCAGTAAAATTTGTTTTTATGCTTGGTGTTTAGTGACGACCTAAACTTTGTACCAACTGAAAGCACTCCATATTCTTGCCTCTTTCTATTCCTGCATTAAATCACACACATCATGATCAATGCATGGAAGTAAACATCTATATTGTTTATATTCTCAAGATTAAGCAAATCTTCTTGAGAATATATTGTTTATATTCTCAAGAAGCTTTTAATGATTTTTCCCTTGTCATATCACAACTTGAATGCTGATAAAAGTATTTCAAAATAATTTCAAATTCATTTAAATATGTTTTATGTAAGTTATGATTTTTTTTTATATAACAGCAAGAACTATTGGTTAGATAAATATGTAAGCAACAACTATTTTGAACTTTTTCTAACCTTAACTGGCTGTGATTTATTTGATGATATTAGTGATTAGTAAAGTATTAGAGGGTCTTGATGAGTTTTTCAGGAATAAAACGGGTTTAATGGTTACCATATACATAATTTAAATAAAAAAGCCATAAATATAATAGTTTTAAACGCCAATGATGTTGTAGCATAGTGGTTGCAATGGAGGTGGGAAGGTTTACTTACTCACTTTGTGGGGTTCCTGCCATGGGAGGTCACATGTTCGAATCCCACTCAAAGTAGGGTTATTATGAAATGAGAGGCTGGACCTTAGGGGGGCCGGGGACCAGACCTGAAGGGTGCGAAGCTTCGTTATGGGTATGTATCATTGGCCGTTCAAAAAAAATAGTTTTAAACATTATTTTATTAATATGTATTTATGTGTTATGAGTGAGTGATACCTGCTTTTGTTGATTTTCCATGTGATGATGAATGATGGTGTGGTGGTTATAATGGGTGATAGGGTATAAAGAAAAGAGGAGCATGATGGTGCAGACCTATATTTGACTTTTTTTAGTGTGTGTGGATATGGTCTTTTGAGATTTATTAAATACTGAAAAAAGATTTGATGATATTTTTGAATGATAAATGTTAGATTTCTATAATATTACGGGAACGGGCACTTCAGGGAACTTGCTCTATCCTTTATAACTTCTAGAGTGTCACGTTAAAATGGGCACTTCAGGGTACTTACCCTATCTCTTAACGGTTTTTTTAATCGTTGCAGCTCGGTTACTTCTTACAAAACTGTAGTGTTTTAACTGTTGCCTAGGGGGGTGGCGGCACTGTTACTGACTGGTAACGGTACCTGAGTGGCACTAGCCAAGAAGTGCCTTGTCCCCCTTACATCAATTAAAAAAAAATAATAATAATTTACACTTTTGTCAAGAATTTAACTTTGAACATTCTTTTAGTCAAGTGGGCTAGCCCATATTGATAAATAACATTGATATTGATAATTAAAAAACCGAATGAATTACGACTGTTTTGTATTAAATATTTTCAAATATATGAGAGCATGGATGCTATTTGTTTTGTACGTTCACTAGTCATATAGTATGTTTATGTTTAGTTACAACTGTATTGTTTGTAACAAAGTACAATCAACTTTTTAAAAGAAATTGATATTATTTTTAGTCCGATGATCTTATATAAATTATTATCAATGACGTGAGTATAAAAATGGTTATTAAATATGATGCTCGTATCATAATTTATGCAAAATATAAATAACATATATACCGTAAAACAAGTATAAATAGTAGATACTTGAATTTACTTAAATATAATTTATAAATATGCGAAATTATATTTGTTGGTATACAAGTATGAGTAGACTTAGTCAAATAAATTTTTTTTTGTAATACAAGGATATAAAAAAAAATCTAGATACTTGAAATTTGTGCACTATCTATTTTTTTTAGTATTCTTTTTCCATTATTGTTACTAAACGAAACTTTGCTACAAGGGCTTCAAGTAAAACCCATACTTTATATATGCATTTGTTCTTATATAATATAGAAGTATATGACAACCATAAAAGTAGTGTAATGACTTTTCTTGGGTACAAGTAATTGACCGATGATTTTATTTTTCTATTCGGAAACAACGAATGTGAGAAAAGAAAATTTTGATTTTACCTCACCACGTTTATGGTGTATGTTTGTTCTACTCTTTCCTGCAACAACGTACAAGTATTCAATGCACTATCATTTATAGAATGAAATCATTTTCTGTATTTTGGCAAAACTACTTCCCTGGTTATCTAAAGGCAAAACCTAAATACTTTGTTTCCCATCAAAATAAAAACATATATATAATAATCTAGCATGTGTGTATTTGATTTCATGGTATGTAAAATGATGATAATTATTATCTACTTTTATAAATTTGTTTTGTCACTTTCTAGGTGACGTGTATAGTTTTAGTTTGTTTGTAGTTAATATTATATATTTATTAGTATTATTATTGTCTCAATCATTTGATAGAGTGACATGGAGAATTAAATACTCGGTATAAGAGTTTGTGGTCATTTAGTCTTAACTTCGAATCCGATTCCAGGAGGTTTTATCGCAGTGAGCATTCGGGCGGTGAGTCTTTCGCCGAGTTGGTGGTTTGGTGGACTTGGTATGTCTAGTGTGCAACATTTTGTCATTATTAGATAATTAACAGTTCAAGTGGTATTTAGTTGACCTCTCAAATAAAATTTTTATTATTATTATTATTTAGTTTATTTAGAACTACGTAACTTAGACGTGTAAAAAATAAAATTTAGTATAAAATAATATTTATTTTGTTTAGTTACAATCTATATTTATTTTTGGGAGGGGGTTGGGGAGTGGGGGCCTTTCATTCTGAGCAAAACAGCACCTGTAGCGCTTCAATTTGCTTTTTTATTGTAGCAAAACGCATTTGCAATGCTATGTCTTTTTCGTCCTTTTGATGGTCAATGCGTTAACGGATATTCAATTTATTCTTTTTCAAAATTTATTCTATTCAAATGTAACTAATTTTAGTATAGTACCTAAGTATTATATTTAAAAATAATTATGTTTTAATTTTTTTTAATATTAAATAATAAAAATAAATTTAAATTTTCAACGTTTTAAATTATGAGTGGATTATATAATTACTTTACTTATAACCAATATATTATATTGTTTACTCGGTATTTCATTTAATTACTCTTTGTTTATGAGGGTAGGGATCCTAAGAGAACCAACCCCTATTTGAGAACTGAGAGAACCATTCTGGGCCACACATTTCATATAAAGGCAAAAAAAAAAAAAAAAATTTTTTTTTTTTTTTTTTGCTTTAATCGCACATTTTTATGCAAGGAAAATTTTTTTTTTTATTTTTTTTGAATTTTTTTTCATTTATACATATGTGTATATGTCAATTATACATATGTGTATATAGCAATTATACATATGTGTATATAGCATTTTTCAGCTATACATATGAGTATATTTCAGTTATACATATGTGTATATTGCATTATACATATGTGTATAATGCAATTATACACATGTGTATACTGAAAAAAAAATACAAAAAAAATAAAAAATTTTTTTTTTCTTACATATAAAGCAGCGATTTTTGCAAAAAAAAAAAAAAAAAAAAAAAAATTGCCTTAGAGAAATGTGTGGCCCAGAATGGTTCTCTCAGTTCTCAATTTGGGGAAAGGTTCTCATTTGAACCAAATCCTTGTTTATGAAATTTAAAGTATTAAAATTGAGGTTTGTTATGAATAAATATTAATCCTAAAAAAGAAAAAATATGAATTTTTCAAATTAAAATCTGCAAAAGAGAGGGATAGGTCAGGAGTTGTAGCATTTCAACAAGGGGTATAACTACTTTGGGTTGAGTAGACACAGAAGGAGAGGGTCCCCATGTCCAGATCTGCTGTCAATACACTTTAATAAGTGTAACTTTTTTTTATTTAAACTAATTAATACATTAATTAATTCGTGTTTTTTATATTTTATGATTTATGACAAAAATAATCAGTTTTTCAGTTCACAATTTGCAAGTTTAGTGCAATAATACCACATTTCTTCCTAAATGCAACACAGAGTTTAACATTAATTTATAATTAATATAATTACTAATAGTGAATATTATGTTTGTATTTACATAGAAGTATTTGCCAATGTGGGGTTAGCCCACTTAGTAAAGGCATTCCTTTTAGAGAGGAGATCTAAGGTTCAGTCCTTGGCAAGTATGTTATAATTTAGAATTATTGGTGTAATGATAGAGAAGATATAAGATTTGTCGTTAAAAAAGAAATTACATAGAACTATTTCTTAAGAATTCATCCATGTAATTTAGTGTAATCAAATACCATGATGGAACATGTGACAAATCAAGAGAAATTCCAAAAATTGCTATTTAAGGGTTTTTTCTTATAGTTCAATGCACTTACTATTTTTATCTGTCAACAATATTTTATAGCTTTAATATATAAATCTATTTTGAAATGTTGTTAGAAAAACTCATGAAATCATGAAAATAAGGTAGTGGCAAGCCACGTGTTACTAGTGATCGATATGAGTCATGTTATTGGGATTTGTAATTATCCTGAATTCTTTTGATTTTATTTTATAAGTTTCACCTAGACGAAAAGAAATGTGGTGGCCACATCTTTGGTTTAGCAAACTTTCTTTGTTAATCAACTTGTTAGTGATAAATTCAGGATTTGTTTAGTGCTATATTTCATGTAAATTAAGTGTAGTATACACATACAATGTATAAAAACAATATCAAAGACATAATACAATATAGTTAACTATTGGATCTCTCTCCAATTGAATGCTTAAATCTTTAGATTTCTCCCGGTATATGTCTTTAAGAGTGATCGTTTACTAGCTATAGGGATATTCACTCCATAATTCTCTTCAGATAAAGCACCACATAACCTCAGGGAGGGCAGTGCATAACCCCGAACTTGAGTAAACTACGCTGATTTCCATCAATTCTGCACTGTTACATCACTTTATTGATTCACTACTTTGAAACACAATTTTGAAGGCAAGAATAGCCTTAACCACCCAACCCATAGACGACAAAAACCCACACACATTCCACCCGTGGTAATCAACTCGTGAAACATACCAGCACCTGTTACCCCTACTTCCCAGGGCGGTGTTGCCGCATGGATAGTGGGGTACCAGCCCCATTTTCTGATAGCGCCTTTCCCTACCTTATGTAATTCGTTTGCTTTCTTCTTTTTTATATGTGATTAGGATTCCACTCAACAATCATATCCTCAAATCAAACAAAAATTCATAGCCTTCCCTCCAAACAAATTCCGTAAGACCCGACCATGTGTGGTACTACCATATTCATATTCGACACACGTTTCCTATAAACATCTAAATAAGGAAGACATTCTATACATGGCACATGGATCAACTTTGAGATGAGAAATCTAAAGACAATCACGAGTTAAGGAGTACAATCTACCACCCATTGTTAAGCGAGGTCAAACGTGGTCGCACAACATGTGTCTTCCACATTTGAGCTAAACCATAACTCTATATCACTTGAAGAGAATGGTTACTTAGCTTACATGTAAGCCTATTGACGTTTTAATCCGCTTATGATCTCAATGTGACAAGAATAATCTTCTCCAAAACAGTCAACTTGTAAACAAATCAAACCATAAGGGTGTGGTAACCTAAACTACTGTATATTTCACCAATCACATATTATCAACTCATTACGACCCTAAAACACCTTGCTACTCACCATTTCAAACAAACTACACACTACCTTCTCTCTATATCTCTTACATACACACACAGACTCCATCGGGTAGTATTAAACGAGAACCCTACTTGCGACACAAAGGGTGATGTAGCTGTTCGGGTACCCCCTACCCGAGCCGACTACCACACCCCCACCTTAATATATTTACTTTTAGATAAATAAAAGCTATCTAGTGCAATCTTGGTATTTGATACAAGCTCAATTGTATTCCTAAATCAATCAAATGCAACCAATTTGTTGTTTTGATTTGGTATCAAAACTAGCTCAACCCTAAGTTTACAAACTCATGGATAAATTTCCACATACTCACCATAAATGTCCTTTTAATTGCACACCTACAAACAATAGCACTAGAAAACTTTGCCTTGGTCGTTTTTCCTACTAACGGCTTAATCAAATTCATTGACACTCTGCTCCCCCTCCCCTCAATTCATTCCATTTCGGGGATGTTAGCCTGACATGGATACTAGGTGTTCAAGTGGGCGAGTTTATGACAAATCATCCTTCATGGACGAAATCAACAAAAGCGAATTTAAATAAGCTTATAAGAATTTGCCTCACTTTTAACCTAGATTACAAATTGATGTGGTTTAACTTGTGTGATTTTGAACTTCCATTCATATGGTCATATCTTTTTGCCCATAGAGTGAAAGATTTGAAGATCTTACTCACCCATCCAAATTTCAATAACACCATAGTAAAAGGGTGAAAAGGGTAATAAATAAATAATAATATAGCATAACACATTTTCCCTCATCCTAATTCCTAATATCTTTTTGCCATATTGTTTTTGTCTTATTACGGGTAAATCTTATATATCACCTACTTCTTTTTATTTTAAATCAAAGTAAATGTTTTTATTCAGCTTTTCCTGTTTGCCATCTCTGCATGTTTGCATGTCTTTATCTGTCTTTGCCCAAACACTTCCAGAGAATAACAGCGACTGTGACCAACTAAGCATACACACTAGCCCATATATAATACATACATACATACACATCCTATCATCAAAGATATTCATATGTAAATCATTCATTCTTTTTTTTTTTTCTCTTTCTTTTGTTTTTCCCATTAAAATTCTCTAAAGTACACGTAAAATCCGCTGTTCAATCACCTTCTAAACGCTTATCTCTGAACTCTCTTTTGTTTTTATGTCATACCCTTTTGTCATCACCTAACACACTTTCTTTTTATGCCTTGATTATCTGTTCAAACAAGGTCAGGAACCAAGGAAGTCATTAAGCAACCATGCCTCAGCTTAAACAGATGAGAGATCCTGAACAGAAACATGTGATTTCCAAAAGAATTCCTAGAGGAAATAATAATAATAATAATAATAATAATAATAATAATAATAATGTTCAAAAGCAGTTTAGTGTTGAAGAGACGACAGAACATAAGAGTGTTGGGAACAGGAGACAGGGAAGGAGAAGAGGGAAAGGAAAGCCATTGATGTTGGAAGATTCAACGGTCAAGATTAGCTCTGATGACAAAAGACTCATGTTTCATCGTAGGCCTGGTTTTGGTCAACTGGGTACCAAATGTGTGGTCAAAGCTAATCACTTTCTTGCTGACTTGGCTGATATGGAATTAACCCAATATAGTGTAAGCATCTTTTAAACCTTTTTAACATTTTTTTAATATTATTACTTTTTTTATGTATTTTTTGTTTGATTTCAGCAGGTTTTTATGATTTTAAATTTTTAAGATTTTGTTGATTATTATTATTATTATTATTATTATTATTGCAATTTATATATTTTTGGTTTGATTTGAGCAGGTTTTGATGGTTAAAACATTTTAAGATTTTGTTTAATATTATTATTATTATTATTATTATTATTATTATTATTATTATTATTATTATTATTATTGTGATTTATGTATTTTTGGTTTGATTTTTGAAGGTTTTGGTGATTCCAGAAGTGAATTCTACTAAACTGAACAAGACAATAATGACTCAGTTGATAAAAGTTTATAGAAACACAGATTTAGGGATGAAGCTTCCTGTTTATGATGGAAGAAGAGCTCTTTACACAGCTGGAAGACTTCCATTTATATCAAAACAATTTACTGTTGCAATAGAAGATGATATAGAATGGATTGGCATCACAAAGTATGTGTTCTTATTTAACTTTTTAATTCTTTTTTCATTATTTATTTTGAAATGTGCAGAAGCCCATAATTCCATGTTTTCTTTTTAATAAAAGTTGTTATAAATTAAGTTTTTAGACATTTTGTAGCATTTGTTTGATTTTAGGATACTTATCTTTTTAAATTTTCTAACAAAATGTACTGAAAAACCATAAATTAAAATTTAATGGAATGTTTTTTCATAATGTCTATTTTACATTAATGTTTTTAAAAATAGGTGTCTTTGAATAGTCACATGTTATATGACTGTCTTTAAATTTTTTTTTAAAAAAAATAGGTGTCTTTGAATAGTCACATGTTATAAGACAGTCAAAAGATGAGACAGTAAAATGTATTTTATTTTATTTTATATAAATATAATCTTTTGTTGCATAATTTCAGGCAAAGGGAATTTACAGTGAGTATCGAGTTTGTTGCGCATGCTAGTATGAGTCAATTACGCGAGCTTCTCTCAGGAAAACAAGTTGATACTCCTTCAGAGGCACTTAAATTAGTTGATCTAGTTTTAAAGGAGCTCACAGCACAAAGGTATGCTTATTCTTTGATTTAAAATATTAATTTAGTTTTTGCTTCAAATTCGATATTTAAGGCGGGCTAATGCGTTAAACAGGTACATTTCGGTTGGGAGATTTTTCTATTCACCTAATATTACCAATCCAAAGTCAATAGGATGTGGATTACAATCATGGAGAGGCTTTTACCAGAGTATAAAACCAACCCAGATGGGATTATCACTAAACATTGGTATGGAACGATATATACACGTTTGAAGAAAGAAGTAATATTTATATTTTCCTTTAATTTTTATGATTGTATTTTTTTTTTTTAAATTCAAACAGATACATTGGCAACAACATTTATAGAACCACTTCCGGTCGTTGAGTTTGTAGAACAAATTTTAGGCAAACAAGTGTGTTCCAAACAAATTTCTGATGCCGATAGAATAAAGGTTCATTTTCATGCTTTAGTTATCTTACACCATATCTTTTTAATAAGATTGGAACGTATATAAATTAATGTTGTCATTTTTTCGAGCAGATAAAGAAAGCTCTTAGGGGTGTCAAAGTTGAAGTTACGCACAGAGGGAATGTACGAAGGAAGTATCGCATCTCAGGTGTGACATCACAACCGACGAGGGAGCTAATGTTTCCGGTTGATGAGGAAAGAAATATGAAATCAGTCGTTGACTATTTTCGTGAGGTCTATGGTTTTACTATACAGCATCCTCACTTACCTTGTCTTCAAGTCGGGAATCAGAAGAAAGTGAATTACATGCCCATGGAGGTAAATCTTGAACGCTAGATATGATTTTTCCGTTTAAGGAACTTACAATATTTTAACGGTTTTTTTTTCTAATCTTTTCAAACGTTATTCAGGCTTGCAAGATTGTTGAGGGACAAAGGCGTACAAAGGGACTGAACAACAAACAAATCACTTCTTTGCTAAAGTTTTCATGCCAGAGGCCCAAGGAACAAGAGAAAGAAATACTACAGGTTTGACCATTCATTGACCAAATTTATCCGTGGATGAAGTTGACTCGTTGACTAAATTTGTTTGTCTTTCAGACAATGCATCAGAATGGCTATAAAGATGATCCCTACGCGAAGGAGTTTGGTATTACTATTGATGAAACACCAACGTCAATTGATGCTCGAGTGCTTCCGGCACCATGGGTACGTCGGTTTACCATTCTTCGTTTTTATGTGACGATATTATTATTTAAAATCTTTACACGCGTATCTTTGATCTTGACATTTCGTTATCAACAGTTGAAGTACAATGATAGTGGAAAACAGAAAGAAGTTTTACCTCAAATGGGACAATGGAACATGAAGGATAAGGTAATATGCATTAATGGTTATACTAGTTTCTTTTTTGGCTGTCCAAAGCCATTTACTTATGATACTGTGCGTTTTCTGTTTCTCAGAAAGTGATAAATGGAAGCGTAATTAATTACTGGGCTTGCATCAACTTCTCAAGAACAGTAACCGATAGTGCAGCTCAAAGTTTTTGTCATCAGTTGGTCCAAATGTGCCAAGAATCCGGCATGGTATAATTAACTCAGACATAAGCTTTCATATATTAACATATGTTAACTAAAAGCGTAATACTTTATAAATTCTTGGTTTAAATTTCAGGATATTAAAAGCGACAGTGTGGTTCCCGTCTACTCAGCAAGGCCAGATCACGTGAAAAAGGTTTTAAAACATGTGTGTACAGCCACTGTAAACAAACTTGGAGGAAAAGAGTTGGAATTGCTTATTGCCATCCTACCCGACAACAATGGCAGTTTGTATGGTATGTAGCTTTCCGTTACTATGAAAACTTAATATTAAAAAAAAAGTATTAAGAATTAATAACTAGATTATTCCGTTTTATTTCATCCAACAAAAATAGATAGTGAAAGTTGCTTTGATTTCAGGTGATTTGAAGCGGATATGTGAGACGGATCTTGGGTTGATTTCACAATGCTGTCTAACAAAGTATGTTCTAAAGATCAGTAAACAGTATCTCTCAAACGTTTCACTCAAAATTAACGTTAAGGTTAGTCAATTCATTAAAAAAATTCACATTCTTTACACATGAATATTTTAATCTTTATTTTGGATATTTATACGTTTTTATATTCTTATCAGATGGGCGGAAGGAATACTGTGCTATTAGATGCGTTAAGATGGAAGGTCCCTCTGGTTAGTGATATCCCAACCATAATTTTTGGTGCTGATGTAACTCATCCAGAGTCCGGGGAAGATAGTAACCCGTCAATTGCTGCGGTAACCAAACAAACTTTGGTCTAATATATTATAAACATTTATCGGTTTGACCCATTAGAAATAAAACATAAATCGTATGTGAATTTCGGATCTTGTACTTACAACTGTTCTTTAAAAAGGTTGTAGCATCTCAAGACTGGCCGGAAGTTACGAAGTATGCAGGGTTGGTTAGTGCCCAACCTCACAGGCAAGAACTTATACAAGACTTGTATAAAACTTGGCAAGATCCTCAACGTGGAAAAGTTAACGGAGGCATGATCAGGTGCACAAGTGAACTTAATGGAACTTTAGAAAAATACAGTCAGTTTATAAATATTTGATGCAATAACTTGGAGATGTCAACTACAGGGAGCTCTTACTATCTTTCGAGAAGGCGACAGGGAAAAAACCACTGAGGATCATTTTCTACAGGTAAAAAAGACATCTTTTGTTACATGTTTTGAGTGGTGGATTAATAAAAAATCAAGATCAATAGAGTAGTTAATTTTTGGCCGTTAATTTGCAGGGATGGTGTAAGTGATGGGCAGTTCTATCAGGTCCTACTCTATGAACTCGATGCAATTCGTAAGGTTGGTTAATGATTCTTTACTCTTGATATCTATTGCCATAAAATATAAACCATATGTTATCTGGTGCTTACTATATTATCTATCTTTTTAGGCTTGTGCTTCTTTGGAACCTAACTATCAGCCGCCAGTGACGTTCATTGTCGTCCAAAAACGCCATCACACGCGCCTCTTTCCAAGCAATCATAATGATCGAAAAAGTACCGACAAAAGTGGCAACATCTTACCTGGTACTTCCTCTTTTCTAGACACTGACTATGACTTTAAAACAGTGGTTCTTCTCTTTTCAAAGGTTTGACTTTGTCAATTGTAGGTACCGTGGTGGACACTAAGATATGTCATCCAGTGGAGTTCGACTTCTATCTTTGCAGTCATGCAGGCATCCAAGTAATAGATCACATCATTTTCCATCTCTCATTCAACATGATTGCCTATTGAACCATATATACATATTTCCTTTGAGTTTATCATAATAAATGTGTTTAATTTCTTTACAGGGAACTAGCAGGCCTGCTCATTATCATGTTCTCTGGGATGAGAACAATTTCTCAGCTGATGAAATTCAATCTCTAACGAATAATCTTTGCTACACGTAAGAGACTTACTTGCTTCACACTAATGTTTAATTACTCATATGCCTTTTTTTATAACTAACCATTATAAACTTTTGCAGTTATGCTAGGTGCACTCGATCCGTGTCTGTAGGTAATAATCTTACCTTTACCATCAAGTTTTGTGTTGGTGTTCTTATAAAGAAAAGTATCGTTGCGTTGACTAAGAAACATGATAAAGTCATGCATGCTTGCACCAAAGCATGTTGTGTGGGCCCTTTTTGTTTTCTTTTTGTTCATCTCAAGCAGTCAAATGGGTCACACAAAAAGGTGGTTAAAAGGATTAAAATGGGTTGAATAGGTTATAAAAGGACTGAAAGGTGCCTAAACTCATACATGTTACGCAACTCACCTACCTTGTCACAGCTAAAGTAAACCATTCGTGATGTGCGTTGACTCTAAAGAAAATTTACACCTTTTATGCAGTACCTCCTGCATATTATGCTCATCTGGCTGCATACCGAGCTCGTTTCTATATGGAACCTGAAGTCCAGCATGACAATGGATCCGCTCATAGCATGTGCATGGTAAAAGGTGCAGGTGTCCGTCCCCTTCCAGCGCTAAAAGAGAAAGTAAAGAATGTGATGTTCTATTGTTAGGCAGGCCAAAAAGGATCATGTTTTAGACTGACTTTCATAGTGTTAAGAGTAGCAGTAGATGAATATGTTGTGCTAGTTTTGTACAGAGATATGGATCAAATTTACATTTTACTAGTGCAAATAGGTTTTGTTTCCTTAGTTTTGTTTAACATGTTGGGTATGATTGTGGTGTTATGTCATTCTGTTGATTTATTATCTTATAATGACTAAATTTAGGGGTGAGCATATTAGGTCCGGACCGAAATAAAACCGAAAACCGAACCGAATTTAGACCTGGACCGAACCGTATTTGTAGTTTAGGTTCTTCAGGCGGTTCCTGTATATCAACACATTCGGGTATCGGGTCGGGAAAGGGTTTAAAACCGAAAACAAAAACTTGGACCGAAAGATCGTAACAAATTAACTGATATTCAGAAATTGCACCAATTAATGCTATAACAGTTTGTAATTCTATAACAACATTCGATATGACTATGCTTGGTAAACAAGGGACCAGAAACTTCAACAGGTTTAATATATGAAGTACCTCCAAATGTTCATTTTTTGATATATTCTCATCTTTACTTCCATCTACAGATCTTGAGTCAACTGTTTTAACGGCCGACGACATGTATGTTTTTAATGAGGTTAACACCAACTTGCTTGCACTTTTTTTTTGACAAAAGGAGATTCAAAAGACTTGAAGAGCTTCACAACAGGCTGTAACATGTAGGCAAATGCATAACTAATCAAGACCTTGAATCAGGCATGATGATGTTATATTTCCGGTTCGGGTCTTGTATCTTGGACCGAAGGAACCGACTGTGACCGGACCGATGACCGAACCTACTATTAGGGTCTGATTTCGGTTCTGGATTTAAATACAAATCAGGTCTCGGGTCGGGTCGGGTTTGGTCGGGTCGGGTTTGGACCATTGCTCACCCCTAACTAAATTTGTTACGACTGATAGTCTTTTGGGATACAAATGACTGTAAGTCATTTGCAACAGATTTAGTTGGTTTCTAATAGATAATGTATTTTATATGATTGATTTTGTATTTATTGTAATTATCCCTTACTAAAGTTAAGGAGATCATGATGTATATTTATAGGATGATTATAAATGAAAGAGTCAAGTTTACCTTCTCACATGGTATCATTGACCAGGCCCCTCCTCTTTCCTACCCACCTTCCCTAATCTCTTGCTTCCCCTCTGCCGGCCCTATTAGTGCCGGACTTACCCTCTGCCATCAATCCGATTTCTTTACTTCTCATACCCTACCATGTCTACTTCCACTCAATCATCCTCTACTATTATCCCTGCCATCACAGTGGAATCCAAACTCCACCCTGCCACCACAGTCTCTAACATAAAGAATTTTGTTCCCATTACCCTTGAAATAGAATCCTCCCAATACTCCTCATGGGCCACCCTTTTCAAAATTCATTGCAAAGCCTTCATGGTAGATGACCACCTTAAACCCCGCCCTCCCCCACCCGAACCTCCCATCGCCGAGTCCTCCACAAAATCCCAAGATGATTGGGATCGTATTGATGCTATTGTCTTACAATGGCTATACAGTACGATCTCCAATGATCTACTCCATACTATTATTGACAACACATCAAACGCCCATGAGGCCTGTGTCGCCATCGAGGACCTATTCCATGATAACAAAAGTGCACGGGCCATGTATCTCATGCAGAAGTTTTCCAACACCCGCTTTGATGCTTTTTCCTCCATGTCCGCCTACTGCCAAGCACTAAAAGTTCTCGCGGACCAGCTTGCAAAACCAGAACCCTTTACCCTCCCTTTATAACGCTCGATCTAAGTTGATTCAGGCTGAAACTGATAAAGCCGAGCGCACCTTACATGCTTCAAAAACAGCCTCCACAGACTTCATTAAATCAGGCCCAATATTAGCAGTGGGCTCCCCCCCCCCCCATGTCCCTATCCCACCACATCTAGGCCTACTTATAACCCATCCTCACAGCCCGGGGTGCTTGGCCCGAAACCACAACAGGCCCATACCGCATACTGCCCCACGGACATAGAGCAAGCCCTCTACACTATGAGCTTGCAGCAACCGGACCCCACACAATACATGGATACAGGAGCGTCTTCAACGATGTCTCACGAGTTAGGTGACTTTCATTCCTTTTCTAATTCTTGCGTTTCACGTAATATTATTGTAGGAAATGGTGATACCATTCCGGTCCTTGGCCAAGGTACCAAATACCTACCCAAACCTTTCCCACCTTTTATCCTTAAAAATGTTTTATACTCGCCCCGCCTTGTTAAAAATTTAATTTCAGTCCGTCGTTTCACCATGGACAACTATGTTTCTGTTGAATTTGACCCGTTTGGCTTTCTTGTGAAGGATTACAAGACCAAGGCACCTCTCCTGCGATGCAACAGCAGCGGTGATCTCTATCCCTTGGTGCCAGGGTCTCCCACAAACCAACCATCCACCTTTGCAGCTATTTTTTCATAAGTCTGGTGTAACATTTCGTTTTTTTTTTCGTTTAAGCATTTAATCAATAAAACGTTGCATTTTGTCATTATGGTACGTTCTAAAAATATTTTGTGACAGTTTCGGGCTTATATAATCATATTACATACTTATAACAATATAAATGTAGCAAAATAATTACAAAAAAATAAATGGCATGGGCTGGGAATCGAACCCGCGCCCATGGCCGGCCCAAACAACACCAATGTGTTAACAAGCTGAGCTACACGTCTGGTTGTGATTTTATCCTACACATTCAAATATAAAGCCTTCCTATTTTCACACCTTTGACTTTTAAAAGTCAATCTGCGACCCAATTCAATCCCAGATCTCCAAATCCCGCGTCTTCTGATCTAAATTCGTTTATGGAATTGATCCCACCGACACCCTAGAGTATTCCCCACGCCAAATCATAGTTAAAAACCTTCCAATTTCATATATTATACGCGTATACGTATTAATACGGGTCGATCTTCCCAAAATTACAAGAACGAACGATTAGTATAAATTGAGGCCTCCTTTGCAAGCCCTAATCGCCGATAAACAAACCCCCATACTCAAAACATCCTAAAACACCTTCAAATCTACGAATTTCTTCTCTGTTGACTTTTATATTTGACCTTTCATTCGAAGCTGTAATCGCATTGTAAGTCCAATTTCTTTATTTGGTTTTGTTATTCGGCAGTTAACAAGCAATAGCCCCATCATTGCAGAGGCTATTGGTTGTTAATTGATACGATTAGAGATCTAGGGTTCATACGATCTTGATTTGGGGGTATTGACACGTTACTGATATCGTTTAAACTTATTACAGATCAGGTTTTAATCACCAATGATCCACAGATCAGTTGGTGTCTACGCTTTTGTTAAAACATGGAACCAGTGGTAGACGGAGGTTCGAATCCCGTCTCCACAAACTCTTTTTTTTCTAAACAATTATGATAAATGTTAAATGGGCTTTATAATTATTTGAATCCAATACTAATCGTTCTCAGGGTCTAGCCCAGTTGGTGGCTAGGCTTGTGATTAAGCCACGAACCGGTCACAGACCTGTGTTCGAATCCTGGCACAAACCTTTTATTTTTTTAGTTATCCTTTATACTTATATTTTCTTTATTCTTTTAAAAAGAGTTTTAAAATACTAAAAGTGCATTATAAATCCTATAAAAATTATTTTATGCTAATCTGATGATAAAGTTTATTATACAATTTTTAGATTTTCAAAATTCATTTATTTATTATATATTATAAATATTACAAGTTTATTCATTAATAATTTTAAAATTCTATAAAAATATCCAAACAGATTTATAAAATTTCACAAAAATTATTCTAGACTTATAAACTGATGACCTTTATAAAAATAAATTTTATTTTAGAAAAATATTAATTAATTTATTTTTAATCAATTTAATCTATTTTAATCGTATTAAATTCATAATAAATTCACTTTTCAATATTTTTATACCAAAATTTTACATAAATTATTTTTGTTCAATTAGAACAGAAATATAAATTTTAATTTGAAATTTCATTAATTTTGATATTTTTAGATATTAAAACCATATTTTGACAAATAGAAATAAATATACTAAATATATAATTTTTGAGAAAATAATTTTATAAAAATTATTTTCATACTTAAAACCTTATAATATGACCATCCTTAATAAAAAAATCTACAAATAGTCTTTTATTTAATTACTTTCTAAATTTCTTTTATTTATTAACAATTTACCTAATTAATAATTAAACAATTACTTATCCCCAAATTAGGAACCCTAGAAATACTTGTAGACTAGAATGACTTAGACTTACTTATTACCTTAAACTTAGGGTAATACTTGGCAACGTTGGACTATACTTATTCTATTTCACAAGACTTAACACTTTGCTAAGGTGAGTTTACATAACCTTGTTTATGCAATTCTTTATACTTGAAACTTTATACTTAAGCAATTCTACATACATGTCTAGTTGTAAACTTTAATGCCTCATGACTTAGACAAATACTATTAGACTTAAACTTAAACTTGCATAATCATTAACCCTGATCAAGCCGGCGGTATACAATGATAGATCTATTGGATTGACAACCCCACCTAGATTCGTTGACCATCTTGTATGGGGAGCGCGGGTGATTGTTATCGTTCCAACGTTATATTAAGGTGAACCGTGGATGCGGGATGGACCTAAACTTTTGTCGGAGGATTGATTATGTGCATACTATACTTGTTGTTTATTCATGTAGACTTAAACTTACATTAGACATATGAATTGCTAAACTTTCATTCTTTTAAAACTTATTGCTTGACTTGGCTTATGTATTCTCACCAACTTCTAGTTGACCCCCCCCCCCATCTTTTCCAAACTCAACAGGAAATATTGATGCTTGAAGTCTAAAGCTAGCATGAGGAGTTATTTGAAGTTTTAAGTTCGTTGTTTGTTTGATGTATTAGATTTCATTCAAGACTTTAATGTAACTCAATATTGTAATGAAATAAAGGATTATTTAAACATATGTATTACCATGAGCTACTGAACAATCATTCATACGTGACACCTCGATGATTCCGCCATCGGTTGGGGTGTTACATCTGGCATCACCGTCTTGGCCACCCAGGACGTGCACCTTTGAATAAATTAAAAGAGTTAATGGCCAAATTCGTCCCTGGGGTTTGACCAATATTGCTAGATCCATCCAAAATAAGAATTTTTGACATCTGAGCCACTAAGGTTTGAAATTTAGTGCTAAATCCGTCCAATTTGCAAACTCTGTTAAATACTAACGTTAAATCAGGGGCATTTTGGTCATTTCCTATTTCTTTATTGCAAATTCGTCCCTGAGGTTTGTTCCAAATTGCTAGATCAGTCCAAAATGATAATTTGTAATAAAATATATATATATATATTTATTTATTTTTATTATCTAAACCCCACCCCTACCCTACCCTCATTTTCTCTCTAGCTGATTGAGCAGAATGCTCTTCACAGTCTTGAACATTTCAAACCCATGTCGGCTCCCATCCACAAAGGCTTATCAACTTCTTGCCTAAACACATATGGTCAATGGATGATTTTTATAATTATTATTTCAACAACCCAAACCCTTTTATTATTGAATGAGGCATATAAGGTGAAGGTGGGGATGAACGTGGTGATTGGTTTGCAGGCGGTGGGGTTGTGGTGGTGGGTGGTGGACGGTTGTGGATGTTGTGGGTGGTGGTTGTGGTTGGTGATGATGAAGAAGATGATGATGGTGAAGATAACGAGGATGAGGAGGAGGACGATGATGATGATGGATCAGAGTCGGGAGACTCAGGGTCGGATCTTGCAGAAAGTTCTTCACCGGATGCGTCGATGGCTGACATTATCCTGATGCTGGATGAGCTTCATCCGCTTCTTTCTGAAGAACAAGAAAGTCATCAACCGTCTCTCATGTCGCGTGATGGTATTGATGCGGTTTCTGAACATTCACTTGAGTCGAGTTATACGAGTAGTGAGTCTAATGATGATGTTGGTATTGAGAACCTTGAAAATTTGAAAAGTGGAGATGATGATGATGATGAAGATAAAGAGTCGGAAAACGTTGACAAAGAAGATGACACCAGATCCGCCATTACATGGACGGAAGATGATCAAAAGAATCTGATGGATTTAGGAACATCAGAAATGGAAAGAAACGGTGGTGGACGGTTGTGGTTGTTGTGGTGGAGGTGGTGGACGGTTGTGGGTGGTGGTTATTGTGGTGGAGGTGGTGAACATTTATGGGTGGTGGTTGTTGTGGTGGAGGTGGTGGACGGTTGTGGTTGGTGGGGACGGTGAGGTGAGGTGGTTGTGCAGGTGGTGGAGACGATGGTGGTTGTGCAGGTGGTGGAGACGGTGGTGGTTGTCCAGGTGGTGGAGACGGTGGCTGAGGTGGTGGTTAGTGGTGGTGGTAAAAGGTGAAGAAGGGCTTGGGTGGAAGGTGAGGAAGAAGGTGAATTGTGGGTCCCACTTAAATGTTTAAAATATTAATTTAATTTATTTTATTATTTAAATATAATAATAGATAATCAGATGGAAAATGACCAAAATGCCCCTGATTTAACGTTAGTATTTAACAGAGTTTGCAAATTGGACGGATTTAGCACTAAATTTCAAACCTTAGTGGCTCAGATGTCAAAAATTCTTATTTTGGATGGATCTAGCAATATTGGTCAAACCCCAGGGACGAATTTGGCCATTAACTCAAATTAAAAACATCTAATGTTTTAGACTTTCATTTTAATTCCAACAATGTATGTCAGTCTTGTATTTTTGGTAAAAGCACTCGTTTGCCATTTTTTGATTCATCTAATGTTACTTTGCAACCTTTCGATATTATACATAGTGATGTGTGGACTTCCCCTATTATTAGTTCCTCAGGCCATAAATATTATGTGTTATTTCTTGATGATTATACAATTTTTTATGGACCTACCCACTTACACAAAAATCCCAAGTTTTCCAAGCCTTCACCCAATTCGCCACAACCATAAAAACACAATTCAACAAAACCATTAAAACTTTCCAATGTGATAACGGACGCGAGTATGTTAACACTTCATTCCAAAACTTTTTCACCGCCAAAGGTATCCTATACCGCTTATCATGCCCCTACACCTCTTCCCAAAATGGCAAAGCCGAGCGAAAAATTAGAACAATAAATAATATGCTTCGCACCTTAATGGCCCATGCCTCCCTACCCACACACCTTTGGCACTTGGCCCTTGAAACCGCCACATACATTCTCAACATTTTACCTTCCAAAACAACCAAAAACAAAACCCCCCACGGAACTATTATATATGTCCACACCCACCTATGATCATCTCCGCGTCTTCGGTTGCCTCTGTTACCCACTCTCCCCTTCCACCAACATCCACAAACTCGACAACCGATCACACCCATGTGTCTTTCTCGGCTACCCTCCCACTCACCGAGGATACCGGTGCCTCGACCTATCCTCTAAACAAATATTCATCTCCCGTCACGTCGCCTTTGACGAGAGTACCTTCCCGTTTACACAAACAATCGGACCACCTCCCTCATATCAATTCTTAAATGATTCGTTCCCTCACCAACTTTGTCCCCACCTTCAATAGCATAGGCCCAATCCACCCGCAAGTCCACCAGCAGACACCGGCCCACCTATCACCCCTCAACACACTACCCAACTTGTTACCTCGACTCCGGCCCAACCTGTTACCGTAACCACCAGCCCACAAAATACACCCCCCGGCCCAAATCAGTCTCACGACTCCAACCCTCCACGAACCAACAGCAACCCACACCCAGACCCTCCAGCTACCCAAACCACGCACCTGTTCCCCAAACCACCCGAACCGTCCACACTCGCTCTATGAGCAGTATTTTCAAACCAAAGTAACCATTCAACCTTAACACCTCCACCACACCCTCTGTCCTTCCCATTCCAAAAACCCCTACCGATGCCCTGGCCACTCCGGAATGGTACTCGGCCATGACTACCGAGTACAACGCACTAATTAGAAATGGTACATGGGAGTTAGTTCCTCGTGACCCATCTATGAATATTATTCGTTCCATGTGGTTGTTTAAGCATAAATACAGGTCAGACGGGACCCTGGAAAGGTACAAAGCACGACTGGTATGTGACGGGCGTTCACAACAGGTGGGCATTAACTGCGGTGAGACATTTAGCCCAGTGGTCAAACCGGCCACCATACGCACAGTTCTCTCACTTGCTTTGTCTAAGGGTTGGGGGGTTCACCAGTTGGATGTGACCAACGCATTTATGCATGGGAATTTAAATGAGACAGTGTACATGCATCAGCCTATGGGGTTCAGAGACAGACGCTTTCCTGACCACGTCTGTCTACTTCGCAAATCATTATACGGGCTCAAACAGGCTCCCCGTGCTTGGTAACAACGTTGTACTAATTATGTACTTCATTTGGGGTTCCTCAATAGTCGGTGTGATACTTCTTTATTCACTCTTCATCGGGACGGTGATACTGCTTACCTACTTTTTTATGTAGACGACATTCTACTCGTCACTTCCTCTGACAGCCTTCGACGACGTCTGTTAGCGAATCTTGCAAGTGAATTCTCCATGAAAGACCTCGGTCTTCTCAGCTACTTTCTGGGCATTTCTGTTTCTCGTCAGCAAAATAATATGTTTCTTTCTCAACAATCCTATGCAGCAGACATCATTGCCCGAGCCGGTATGAAATCATGTAACCCCGTTGCCACCCCTGTTGACACCAATGCCAAACTCGGCTCCTCCTCCGGTGACTTATTTCATGATCCTACCTTATACCGAAGTCTAGCAGGAGCTCTACAATACCTCACTTTTACCCGGCCTGACATCACTTATGCAGTTCAGCAGGTGTGCATGCATATGCACGCCCCTCACACCGATCATTGGAATGCTTTAAAACGGATCATCCGCTACATACAGGGCACTACATCTTTTGGGTTATTACTCAGTCCATCAGCCGCGACCTCTCTCACTGCATACACGGGCGCCGATTGGGCTGGGTGTCCTGATACCAGATGTTCCACTAGCGGGTATTGTATTTATTTTGGAGATAATCTTATTTCGTGCTCGTCTAAACGGCAACCGACAGTGTCCCGCTCTAGTGCCGAGGCTGAATACCGGGGGGTGGCTAATGTGGTAGCCAAAATTTGCTGGCTGCGTAACCTCTTGTTGGAATTATCTGTACCTATTTCTCGTGCAACCATGGTGTATTGTGACAATGTTAGTGCTATTTACCTTTCAGCACCAGCGTACCAAACACATTGAGTTCGACATTCACTTTGTCAGGGAACAAGTACAACGCGGTCATATTCGTATCCTTCACGTCCCATCCAGTTACCAAATAGCAGACATATTCACCAAGGGGTTGCCACGTATTCTATTTGAAGATTTCAGATCCAGTCTCAGCATCCGGTCACCTCCCGCTTCGACTGAGGGGGTGTAATAGATAATGTATTTTATATGATTGATTTTGTATTTGTTGTAATTATCCCTTACTAAAGTTAAGGAGATCATGATGTATATTTATAGGATGATTATCAATGAAAGAGTCAAGGGTTTACCTTCTCACAGTTTCTTCTATTGTTTCAAACTTTCAACTAAGTGATGTATTTAGGGACTTTGTTCTAGGTTTTAGTAAAACCTCTATGCGTAAGCGTAATGGGCATTCTAAGGGTGTGGATGGGCTTGATAACACCTTCAACACACTGCCCTCATGGGCATTATAGGGGCATGCAGAGGGAGGGTTGTTTTTAGCATAAGGCCAAATGAGGAGAAAAATCTTGGAAAGTAATCATTAAAGGGTATTAAGGTGTCTTAACCATTACACATTTTTAAAAGGATGTTATGATGCTGATGTGGTGAAAAAATATCTCTTACGGATGGTTTAAAACATTATAATAAGATGTAAAGTCAGGCGTTTCCATAGTTTTACTTTTGTTGTGTGAATTTAAGATCTAATATGCACCATCAAGGTAAACGACAATATTAATGTGCAACTAAGATCCCTGATAGGCTAACTAAGCAGGGGACAAGTGTGATAATGATTCTCTATATTGATGATGATAAATTACACCAAGTTGTATTTACTACTCTTGACTATACATAAGTGTAGCAACTAATTCAAAGGGATTCACATAACTATAGGAGGATATGTAAGGAGCAATTGTTGAGGCTTCCATATTATCTATTATCCCCCTGCAAGTGAAACGGCGGCGGACAAACTCGAAGCAATTACCGAAAGTGCTCAAACTGAGGCCGTGGTAAGCTTTTAGTAAAGATGTCCGCAAGTTGCAGCTTGGTAGGAACAAACTGAGTATGTAATCTGCCTGATATGACCAATTCAGGAACAAAATGATAATCCTAATCTATTGTGTTTTGCATGTTTGTGAGAAACCGGATTTTGGCTCATGAATAGGGCACTTCGGTTGTCACATAAAAGAGTCGGCCGTGAGGGAGGTAGTGCATAAAGTTCTTCAAAAGATGAGTAATCCAGACGGTCTCAGCTGCGGCTGGGATCATGAAGGGGAAATATGCGGTCTTAACCCCAGAGTACATTTATCAATTGTTTTCATTTTTTTCGGTTTTTTTTTTTGTTGTTGTTGTTGCAGGTGAATTGAGTATCCGAACGAGAGGATGAAGGCGAATTATCACTTTTGGAGGTAGTGGTTTTATGTATTAAGTTTAAGTTTATATTTAGCATTAATAGTAACAACTTCTTTGCGCAATGTTTAATATCTTTTGTCTACTTTTACATGATACGTGTGAAGCAATCCATTAGCTACTGTCGCACAAGAAACGAGCTGACAGAAGATGAGACCATTGAAATTGTGGTGATCAAAACAACAGGTGATAAAATCTTTAGTCAACTTATTGCATATATTGGTGGCAAAGAGCTGTTCACTAAAGACACATATTTGTGCACTCAATGAAAGATGTTCCTTATTATTTGGCTGAAAAAAAAAATTTTCTCACCACAACCTCATATGTACTCTTCAGCCACCACAGGAGTATGAAGAGAAAGCCAAAGCTATTGCTTAAGTAAGCTATGAATCGCCACATTTGCTTCAAGGTTTAGGTCAGTGAACGCAAATGGGAATTATTGATCCGTATGACTGAGTTTACGATTGGTATGTTTTTCACTTTTATCATTTTTATTAAGTTATATTATATTTTTCAACCTCGAGACATTTTCGGGGTAATCGGCTAGTATAGAATAAAGGTGTAAAAATTTAAGAATGAATAGGGTGTGAATTTGTGCATTTGTGTCCATCGTTCAAAATGTATAATTTTTTTTAGATAAAATGGAGTACCAGAAAGCGGCAATCTCAAAACAATTTAAAAAATAAAAACTAACTCATAAATTTTAGTATAATTTTTTTTTCTTTTAACATTTGTTTGATAACATATTATTAAATAGCAATTCTTTTTATCCAATAAATTACGAGCGAGGAAAAACTATGTTTTGGAAAAAACAACCATTTTGGTAAACATTTTTCAAAACAGCAATTTAGTAAATAAGTTTTCCACCTACACGTATATGGGAAAAAACTCCACAAATGAATGTGTGGTAGCAGCATAACAAACCATGCATCAAAAATTAGGTGTGCTACCATGGCGGTGTCCACAATAATTTTCATCGATTGATAATTCCATCAAAATAACCCAATAAAAATAACATAGCTATGAATAGTAGTCGTAGATGAACGAGAGATAGTTAGAGCATGAGAAATAATACCTCATAAGACACCCCAGGATATGTTTAACTTCTGATAAGTGTTTATCAGTAAGTTTATAAAGAAACCTTATCGACAACATAAGCAATTTTGGACCTCGTCGAAACATAAATTGTAACTAGAGTTGTAATTTCCCCGTGCTTCGCTGCGGGGAGTGTCACTTTTGTTCGGATTTTGTGAATTGTTAGAGTTAATGTTATACGACTTTTATTTGGTGTAATGTTAGGCTGGAAGGATGTTTGTAGCAACTAGCAAGTGTTACCTGCCATTTACATTAACACTTTTGTTGGTTGTTGCTTTGTTTTAGTAGATACAAAAATAATAAAATATACATTACAGGCTAAGAGGTTTTTATTATAGCCAGTATTTTTTTATCACAAATTATATGGATTTTTATTTTATAGGCTAAATAAAATCATAACCTTTCTTTTTAATAATCTTCATAGGGATGACTTTCAAGTTTTTTTTTAACGTTGACATTCTTAATCTTTTTTAGGATTAGTTGGTCACACCTATTAATTGCAGGCCCGCCACCTCATATCTAGTCAGACTATGTTATTTTAACCGGATCCACACTGGCTTCCTACTACAGAGGCACCCATTGATATACCCACCCAAGTCCCAAGCTTAGGCTTTTATGATTTTACCCAAGCCAACTAACCCATTTTATGTAAAGCCTGTCTCTCTCTACTTCCTCTCTCTCCTGTCTCTGTCTCTCTCACTGTCCAACAGCAATAGCCACCTCTACTAGCGAAGATAACGTGCAAATCCATCTTCACAAACATGATGTGTCGTACGACAAATTGAAAGTCACCATACGACTAGCCACAAAACCCACGGGGAGGTGTCACTAAACTCAACTTTTCTACTTCAACA
The DNA here is from genome assembly GCA_032199755.1 of Ambrosia artemisiifolia. Lineage (NCBI taxonomy): Eukaryota > Viridiplantae > Streptophyta > Magnoliopsida > Asterales > Asteraceae > Ambrosia > Ambrosia artemisiifolia. The sequence continues at coordinate 24,621,111 of CM063513.1, read as the reverse complement.
AACTCGGGGGCGGTGGTCCGTAGCTGTTTTCTGGTGCATTCACAGTGGATGACAAAGGCGTTTCACCATTAGTCACAACTCACAACCATCACCTAAAGAGCACCCTCATGATTCTGGCAATAAGTAGGGATGGCAAAAAAAAACCCGAGCCCCACGGGTATACCTGAAACCCGAAGCATTTGGGATGGGTATACCCGATACCCGATGGGTATGGGACGGGTTTGATATTGGAAAAAAAAATATTTCGCGGGTATGGGACGGGTATGGTATCAGGTGATACCCGACCCGATTACCCAAAACTAAATACATGTCTACCCGAAATATATACCCGAATACTTTTAAGTTATATATATATATATATATATATAGGTGAAGTATAAAATGAAAACCCTCTTATGGTGATGATAATATATATGTTATTTATTACAATTTCATATACTCTAGATTTCTTAAAACATAAGACTATAAAAGAAAATAAAATATATATATATATATATATATATATATATATAGGTAAAGTATATGGAGGAAACCCTCCTTATTTGGTAAACTCTGGAAACTCTGACTTCCCAACAATTTTTTTTTTGAAAAAAATAGGGTATGTAATATACATTTTTTAAGCATTTTGAGCCAAAAAAATCGAAAAAGCGCCGAACAGTTTTTTTTAAAAAATAAAAAACGTATACTGTTTACATATAGTTAACACATGGTTAACACCTGTTATTAGCGCTTAACATGTGTTAGTTAAATTTTTTTTTTTAAAACTACTCGGCGCTTTTTTATTTTTTTTTTGGCTCAAAATGCTTAAAATCATGTATATTACTTGCCCTATTTTTTTCAAAAAAAAAAAAAAAATTGGGAAGTCAGAGTTTCCAGAGTTTACCAAATAAGGAGGGTTTTCTCTAGAACCATTCCCTATATATATATATATATATATATATATATATATATATATATATATATACACATGCAAATACCAACGGGTATACCCGATACCCGCGGGTATGCTCTATACCCGACGGGTAATACCCGACAAAAACCCAACGGGTAATGGGACGGATATGGTATGAGATTTTATAACCGGGTATGGGTATGGTATTAGTCAAACCCGACCCATACCCGACCCGTTACCATCCCTAGCAATAAGAAAAAAACTTATGAAGCAGCAACGTGTGAACAGTGTGGCCTAATCAGTGATGTAGTGTTATGTTGCCGTGGTGAAACCACCGTCTAATTAGCGAAAAGTGATTGTGTGAGTTGTTATTAATGGTCTGAAAGCATGTGTCCTAAAAGTAAAAGCAAACAATTGTGGTGAAAATCAGAAAACAGAAAAGCATACAAAAGGCAAACAATTGTGGTGAAAGTCACGAAAACAAAAAAGGATTGGAGCGGCGTATTTTAAGAGTTAGACACTATTCAAGTGTCATATTTTTAATATAGATACAATCAGAAAACAGAAAGGTATACAAAAGGCAAACAATCGTAGTGAAAGTCAAGAAAACAGAAAAGAATTGGAGTGGCGTATTTTAAAAGTTAGACACTATTCAAGTGTCGTATTTTTAATATAGATACAATGCTCTAGCAATGCTTCACTAATGGAAAATATATAAACTTAAGATTACCAGTCGTATTTTACATACACTTAATTGCATACTAATTATATATCAAAATCCATTGAAAAACTTTTGAATACACCATTTTCATAGGTTTTGTTATTTTATATGTTTTAAGATGGTACGAGATATATTTCTTGCAAATAGCTAGTCAATTAAATCAATTTAATTTTGATTACTTAAAATCTTGATGGAGGCCTAATGATAGGTGGCTTGGGACCTAATGGTCATAAGTTTGAGTCTTGAAAGATACCATGTTTTACCGATTATTCACCGTCATGCTTTCGGGTAGGTGGATGGTCGGGTTTTTCAGAATTGGTGGACCTGGATGACCGGATGACCGGATGCCCCGTGTGTATCCTGAATTCATCATAAAGGGATTTCCACGAGAGCCCGTAATGCCTTTGATGACCTTTCAAAAAAATCTTGAATTGTAAAATGGGCTGAAACAAGATAAGAAAAGAAAGAAGCATAAGATGTTAGTGGGCTGAATTATTTAAACGGGTTGCAATATTGGGCTTTCCGTTGTACTTGGTTGGGTTGGAAACACAACAAAGGAATTTAAAAGAAAGCAAGCAGCACACTACTGACTGCAGCAGCAGCAGTATTTAAGGTTCATGAGAGCAGGCCTGTCTGCTGAGGGGAAACCGATAGAAAAGCATCTCAGCCTCTTGATCTGTTTAGTCTGGCACGAAGATCGAAGAGATCAAACCTGTTTGTTGGCTGCTAACCCTTTAGTACAGAAACAAGGATAATAAACATTTTTATTAGCCATTGGGGTTGGTGGCCCAATGGTAGAAGCAAAGCTTTTAGGAACACTTAAGGGGGGTTATGGGTTCAAGTTTCACAATGAGTAGAAATTTGCTGTTAAAAAAAAAAACATTTTTATTAATTAGTGAGATTACAAAACCTTAAATACAATGATTAAAGTTTATATTTTTGGTTGAGGAGTTTGTCTCATGTGGTCCCAACCGGGTATAGGAATTGTGTTGCAAACATCGTTTGCAAAGAGGTGCACAAGAAAACAGTGGCCAAGCTTGGTTTGCAAAACGGTGGGGGTCGGACTCAATTTTTTTCGATCGGTAGTGGCAAATCGGTGGGGGCCGGACTCAATTTACCTATGAAAATCGCAAATTTCTACCACTGCGCCAGAAAACAGGGGGGGCCAGAGCCACCCCTGGCCCTTCTTAACCTTCGCCCCTGCAAGAAAACCTGGTTTCAAATGATTTGGAACCGGTTCCTACCCTACCCAACTTGTAGGTAGAAACCAGTTCCTGACCGGGGTTTAGAAAAAGGAGCCGATCGGAAACTTACCCTGCCAATACCCGAACCCAAACCGGCTAAAAGCAGAAAAGACCCGGCCTACCTGGTCAAAATGCATTAAAAACCCGAAATTACCTGGAATCGGTTTCTGCCCCACCTGATTATTGACTTTGTTGACCAACCTGGTTCTAAAAAACTTGTGAAGAAACAATAGGTATCACGGAGATTACGAGTAATCTACGTGGGGTTAATACCTATGTCCGTCAGGGTTAATCCTTTACCCAAACCACAAGGTGAAACCCGTTTGGTAGTGATGTAAGTGTGTGTGTGGTGATAGTGAATGAGAACACAAGATGTAAGTGGTTCGGTCAAGTGTTGACCTACGTCCACTATGAAGAGCCGATAGTATTATTAATGATCGAGTACAAAGATTACAAGTGAATAATACTAGGCTAGCAATAACTATTTTCGGATCCTTTGGCAAGGAGAGGTATCCTTGTATTTATAGGAGAACTCGTGGGCTTGATCGAAAGGCCCATGAGTAACCATTCTTTATTGGGCTTGGTCTGGGCCCAAGTCCAATGTTCCTCCTGGAATTGGCGGGAGAACAGGTGCACTGTTCATGACGTCACTGGGGCAGCATGGTTGTTGCTCGAGACAGACACGTGGCGATCCGTGGTTGGCAGACGGCGCCCCTGTCAGTCGTTGACCATGCTCCTGACAGCAGTAAGGTATGTCTGCTGTTTACTGTAGACGCTGGTATGGTGGAAGCATGGCTGCAGCCATGCTGCTGTCCTTGTCTTGTAGTTGTTGGACCACTTTGCCACCTGTAGCTTTTCTATTGGCGCGTACCCTGTCAATGATCTTTGTGAATCTTCCTTTTGTTGTCTTCTGTACTCTGTACGATGATTGTCAAGGGAAGATTCCGCGTGTGATGGTACGCGCTTATCAGGTGGTGGTATTGCTTATCAGTTGTTGTTCTTGCGCGCCTCCCTGCATGTGTTGCTCGTTGCGCGCCGTTGGTTCCTCGCGCCACTGATTGGCGCGGGGAAGCTGAGTTATGGGGATAGGGATGCCTCTTCCGCTTGGATTAGGCTCCCTATCCCTTCAAGTCCCCCTAGTCTAGGGCTTCTCCTATTCTTTGTGAAGAGTAGGTGGAGCGCTAGACTCAAAGTATGAGGGCGCGGATGAGAGCTCATCTGCTGGTGTGCTTTGAAATTCGTTTCTTTGCAATTTTGGCGGAGAACGTCTTTTTTGGTTTTACGTCAAAGTTGCGCCATGGAAGACGTTTGCCGCCAGGACCTGTTAAGGCGCTGGGCGGAGAACGTCTTTTTTGGTTTTACGTCAACTTTGCGCCATGGAAGACGTTGGCCGCCAGGACCTGTTAAGGCGCTGGGCGGAGAACGTCTTTTTTGGTTTTACGTCAACTTTGCGCCATGTTGTAGTTCTTCCGCAGTTATAATAAATCTTGAATCATTGGCATTTAATTTGTCTCTCATAAATGGGAGTTAAGGCGCCTGGAATTCGAATGATCAGTTACTTGTGATGGAAGCTTGAGGGTTGCTGACGAGTCAGCCTCGTCTGCTGTGCTGACTGTTGGCTGTCCCCTCACTGTGGTGCAGTTACCAACATTTCGTCTGTGTCAGGCGCGTGTGTTGGCACGCGCCCCACTTGTTGCTTGTGTGGTTGTGCTTGTGCCACGTGTCGAGTGGCACGTGATGTTTGTCAGACGCGTGATGCTTCACGCGCCTGGTCAGTTTACGTTGGTGAGATCTGGTGACACGTGTCAGCCATCCGTCGCGTGACGGTTGGATTGTTTATCCTTGTTTGATCTTAGCCGTTCGCTTACGCATGATAACACGTGTCATCATCTGCTTTTCCAATTTTTGAAAAAGTGTGACGACGTTGTTTCTCCCTGGACCCCACTGCCATTAATGTAGTGGGTATATATATGAGTTGGGATGCATGTTGGACGGTTACTCGTTCATTTGTTCATCCCTTCTTCTTACTTGCACTCTCTCAATTTCAAAAACACTTCCGATCATTTGAAGTTTTCTTTGAATCTTCAAAGATTGTTTAGTCAATCTTCAAAGATTTATTGTGAAACTTCTTGTTGATCTTCTTCGTTTTCTTTGATTGTTCTTAGTTTCTTTCCATTTCTTTGTTTTTCTTTGAAGATTCCGACCGATCTTCAAAGTATTCGTTGAATCTGTTGAGTTTTCCGGTGAACTTCTTGAGTTTTCCGGCGAGTCTTCAACTTTTCCCAGTTAGTTACCCAGATTTCTTCTCTTTTCTTTCATTCCTTTTTGAAAATGTCAGAAGCTTCTAACATTGGTTCTCCTTCCGGCGATGTTACCGGTAAGGAGCCAGTGATTGAAGAAGTGGAGGAGGAGGTGCAGGTGGAGCACGGAAAAATCAAGGAGCGAAAGCTCATGACAAACACTTTCTGTGTTTGGACTGAAGAAGCCTTTGATAACTTTTGCAGGGGCTATGGCATATTGCCAGAGTGGGAGCCAACTCTGCCGTCTCCGACGGAGAATGTGCTCTCTGCTGGGCCTGGGCAACTTGCCCTTTATGAGGCCCACTTCACCAAGTGTGGCTTCCGGCTACCCTGCACCCGCTTCCAGATCGATACTCTGGTTGCTTATGGTGTTGGGCCAACCCAGCTTACCGCCTTTGGGATGCTGAGGTTGGTACACTTTGAGGCGTCCTGCCGCGCCTTGGACATTGAGCCCACTGTGGAGATGCTCAATGTCTTTTATTTTCTTGCGCGCGACGAGATGTGGTTCTCGTTTAAGCCGCGCCCAAAGGTGCCTCCAATGGCCACCCATACCCCCAAGTCCCTTCATTGGGCTAAGGAAAAATTCTTCTTTGTGAAGAGGGGGGTCATCCCCATCAGTCTTCCTTGGAAAGTTATTGCAGACGGTCAGCGGGTGGCTGACATACCGGTGATGAAGGATTTCAAGAAGCAGGCCTGGTTCACCACCCTCACCGCCAACGCCACCAAGCTTGAGTTCAAAAATCTCACAGATGGCATCTTTTGCCTTCTGGGGATGAGCTGCTTAACTCAGGGCCCGGGAAAGGAACCCTACATTGCTGCGGAGGGTAAGCACAGTTTTTCATTTAACTTCTTTGAATTGTATGTCATATTGTGCTAACTGTTTCTTGCGCAGGTGTGAGCAAGTTCCAATTTTATGCCGCTCGTCAAGAGAAGGGCATAAAGTGGAGGCGCTTGGCGGAGGGAGAGGCGTCTTGCCTTGAGGCGTTTGTGGACAGGTTTTATTATCCTGACCTGACCATTGCGCCCAAGCCTTATTACACCACAGGTGAGTCAAACGAACTGTTGTTTTCTAGCCTTTTTGGCGATGACGCCTCTGACTCCTCAGTGGAGATTGTGGAGGTTCAGAAGGCGCCCGCGGGGCGTGGCCGTTGGAAACACGCTCCGCGGAGACGTAAACGTCGCCAACGCCCTTTAACAAGTTCTGATTCGGGCTCTTCCGTTTCAGTAGGCGAAGCTGTGAAGGGCCGGCGTCGGAGGAAGGACGGGCCTGTCTCTGATGACGAGGAGGAGGATGAGCCCTCCAAGTTGGAGAGGAAGAAGAAAAGGCGCACCACCGGTGCCAGTTCTAGCAGTGCTGCTGCTAACTTGGAGAAGGCGGCCGCTATTACTGGCGGGGAGAGTGGTGGAGTTGAAACTCCTATCACAGAGACCACTGTCTCTCCCTTATCACCGGCGCGCGGGGTGGTGCTGGAGAAGAGCTCCAGTGTTGGGGTTGTTGCCCCCACCTTCAGTGTGGGCATAGGCGCTGCTCCCACACGTCAGCCTCTGTTCCAGAAGCTGTTGAAGAAGAAAGCCCCTGGTAAGTTAGTTTCTTTTTGCTTGTTCTGAAATCTTTTACTTTAATTGCTCTTAACACTTTTGTTGTTTCTGTAGTTGCGCCGAGGATTGTGCCAACTCCTCCTCCCACATCTCCATCTTCGGAGGCTGGTAGGACGGAGGTGGATGTGCTCTTTGAAGAGCAAGCGGCGGCGCAGCGGGAGGAAGCCCGCTTGAAGGCTGAGGCCGATGAAGCCCTTCGGAGGGCGGAGGCCGAAAAGAAAGCAGCGGCCGATGAAGCGTTGCGCAAAGCTGAGGCTGAGAAGAAGGCTGCCGCCGATGAAGCCAGGCGAAAGGCTGAGGCGGCCAAGAATGCTGAGGCGGAACGCCTTCGTCTCCAAGAGCAACAGTTCTTGGAGGAGAAGGCTCGCCGTTTGAAAGAACAGGCGGAGCAGAGTGCTCATACCAGCGCCGAGGGCTCTCATGAAATGGATGGGTTTGAGAGGGCCCTTTTGGCGTCAGGCGCTGGTGGTAGTGCGGAGGGCTCGCGTCAAGCTCGGCGCGAGTTCTCCAGGGTTGATGATAGGGAGCCATCAGGCGGGTATGATGGCTCCAGCTGGTCTGGGGGTGATGCAATTTGGCGCCCTCGGTGGGCGGTCAGGGAGAATACTTTATTCTCTAACTCCTTGGCCGCCGAGGAGTTTGTGAGGGAGGTGGTGCCTCCCTACGAGCGCGCGCACCAAGATATGCTGAGTCGCGCAGACCTTATGGCTGCTTTGTGCGTTAATCAGGCGACTCAGCTATCTATGGTTGACTCGCTGCGCCGCCGAGATGCGGCGGTGTGGCGAGACATCCAACGCTTGGAGGCGGAGAAGGCAGACCTCGCTGAGAAAGAGGCTGCCTTCAAGGCTGAAATATCCAAGTACCGTCGCCGCGCCCATGATGCAGAGGCTAAGGTCACCAAGTTGGAAGGGGACGCGGCGGCGGATAAGCGCCGATGGACAGAGTCTTGCAAAAAGACAAATGCTGAAACCATGAAGTTAAGGCAGGCTCTGTCCGAGGCGCAAGAGGAAAGCAGGGTGCTGACTCGGCAAGTGGAGGAGAAGAGCAAGGCCCTCTCTGAACGGACTGCGCAAGTCGTAGAGAAGCGCTTGGAGCTTGAGTCCAAGGATGCAGATCTCATCAAAGCTACTGAGCGCGTCTCCTTCTTGGAGCAGGAGAGGGTCCAGATCCTTCATTCAAAGGAGGATTTGGAGCAAGACCTTGGCTCCGCCGAGGAAGCCCGCGCTGCGGCTGTCAAGGAGTGTGAGACAGCCCAGCGTCTTTTGGAGGAGGCGATGGCCGCCCAGACGCAGACACAGGATGCCATCAAGTGGATGATGACTGATGGGATCACTGGGGTAAGTGTATCTTTTTTAGCGCCTTTTGTACAAACTTTTGAAGTTTTTATGCTAACTTGTTAACTCTTTTGCAGGTCTTCAAGAGGTTCTGGCAAGAGCCTAGGCTGGGCGACCAAGTCGCTGCCATAGCCGCCACCGCCCATGCTTATGGGTATGGTGAAGGCTATGAAGATGGCTTTTTGGCAGCTCAAAATGGTGGGCGGATCGAGGATGCGGAGCACTATGGGAAGCCACTGAAGGATGATTATGAGGCGGAGCTCCTCAAATTTGAGAAGGTGGACTTCCCAATACTTCAAGTGGTTGCAGATTGCAACAAAAATGCTGATCCTTTGTCCGCCCTCAAGTATTACATCGACAAATCCGATGAGCTGACCAAGGAGGAGGAGCGCAAGCGCCTCGAAGAAGAGCGCCAACGAGCCAGTGGCGAGGGCACTTCAAATATTTAGTTTTATAGGCGCTTGTCTTCTCTTTTCTTTTTGCCTTTGTAAATAACTTGTAATTACTAAGGGTTTTTAAGTCCCTCACGATGAATGAAAATTTTGGTTTTTCCTTATATCTTGTGTTTCTCGTCCTAACTTAACTTGTCTAACCAAGTCGTCACCTGATTTAACAAGTTAAAATTAGGCGCGCGTCCTGCTAGATAGTCCGGCGTGTTAAGTATTTGCCTTGAAGACTATAGCGGGGCGCGACTTGTGCCATAAGGTCCGAGTTAAGCGCGTGTGCGCCTTGCCTAGAAGACCCATGACTGCGCGCTGAACTAGTTTGCTCTTTGTCCAACTTGTTTTGCAAGTTTAGAAGACAAGGCTTTGAGTTTGTACTAGCAGCGCGCGTCTTTAAGTCCGGCAAGTAAACTTGTCTTGAAGACCATCTGATGTGGCGTTGGTGTATGATTTTTATAAGTCCGACGTACGCGAAGTATGTCTAGAAGACTTTATCATGTTAACACCGCCTTATTTGTGGTCCGACGATAGTTTTACTTAAGTCTTGAAGACCTTGGCGCGGAAAAACAAGTAGAATAACAGATATAGGGAATAGTTTTCATTGATAGACGCGGCATGTGTAGCCGTAATTACAAGTGTTTTACAAGTAGCAGCGGCGCAATTGTGCTGCATTCCAAGATCTGGGAATAGGTGTTCCATCAAGCCTTTCTAGCGCGTATGCGCCTTTGCCAAGTATTTCTTGTATCTTGTATGGGCCTTCCCAAGTGGGGGCTAGTTTCCCGGGCTTTTCGGCGTTGGAAGCCTCGTTGTTTCGGAAAACGTAGTCGCCGATCTTGAATGTGCAGGCTTTGACGCGTTTGTTGTAATAGCGCTCAAGCTGCGTTTTGTATTTTGCTTCTTTAATTGCGGCGAGTTCACGTCGCTCATCTAGGAGATCAAGGTTTAGGCGAAGCTCTTTGTCGTTGTCTCTCTTGTTGGCCATGAGTACTCTTGCGGAGGGGCAGCCGATTTCGGCGGGGATGACCGCCTCCGTTCCATACGTCAAGCTGAATGGCGTTTCGCCATTGCTGGTTTTTGTGAGGGTGCGGTATGCCCATAGGACATGGGGTATTTCGTCTACCCACCCTGTTCGTTTGGTACCCAGCCGTGCCTTGATGCCTTCAACAATCGTACGATTAGCTCGCTCAACTTGACCGTTGCCTTGAGGATGCGCGACAGATGTGAAGATTTGTTGGACACCCATTTGAGATAGCCATTCTTGTAAAGATTGGTCTTCAAATTGTGTGCCATTGTCGCTTACCAATTGTAGCGGTAGACCAAATCGGCAAACGATGAATTCCCAGATGAATTTTTTGACGTGTGCGCCGTCAATTTTTGCTAGCGGTTTCGCCTCGACCCACTTTGTGAAGTAGTCGATGGCGACGATTAGGTACTTTACATTTCCTGGAGCCGTTGGGAATGGGCCTACCAAATCAATAGCCCATTTTTGAAACGGCCAGGCCGCTGTGACTGGCACCAGGTTGTTTTTGGGCCGCAAGGTGTTCGGGGCGTGGCGCTGGCAACTGTCGCATTTGCGCAACTCGTTGACCGCATCCACGTGCATGCCCGGCCAGTAGTACCCCGCGTTCATTAACTTCGCCACTACCATTCTTGGACCCGCGTGTAGTCCGCATGTCCCTTCATGTATGTCTCGTAGGAGAAAGGAAGCATCTGCGGAATCTACGCAGCGCAATAGCGGTCCCAGGTAAGAGCGGCGATATAGGATACCATCGATGAGTTGGTATTGTAGGGCCTTGTTCTTGATCTTCCGGGCCTCTGACTTTTCGTCAGGCAGGGTGCCGGATGATAAGTAGGCCTTGATCGGAGCCATCCAAGATGCGCTTCCTGTTTGGATTATGTTGACTTGTCGCAGCGGAACAGATGGTTTGTCTAGGATCTCGACGCGGACTTCTTTGGCCATATGTTCAAAGACCGTCGATGCCATTTTGCTTAGCGCATCGGCGGGCTTATTTTCGCTGCGCCGGATGTGCTCGACTTTGCATGAGTCGAACCGGCGCATCAGCTGTTTGGCCTGTTCTAGGTATAACGCCATGGTCTCGTCTTTTGCGTCGTAAACCCCGTTGATCTGTCGCGCCACAAGTAGAGAGTCCACGTGTGCCTCCACGTGCCTGGCCCCCATTTTTTCCGCGATGCGGAGGCCTGCCAGCAGCGCTTCGTATTCCGCCTCGTTATTCGTGCTTTTGAAGTCGAGGCGGATGGCGTACGTGAACTCTTGTTTATCTGGGCTGATAAGGCGTAATCCCGCGCCAGCGCCATCCTCGTTTGAGGTCCCATCCGTAAATAAAGACCATTTTTGCGATGGGTCTTGCGCTAACGCGGGAGTTTCTTCCGCTTGACATTCAAGTACTTTGTCTTCGGGGATTTCCGTGGCGAAGTCCGCAAGAACTTGGCCCTTGATGGCGGGGCGAGGTTTGTAATGAATCGTGTGTTCCCCGAGTTCAATGGCCCATTTGGCCAGTCGCCCCGACAACTCGGGCTTGGCGAGTATGTCGTTTATCCGATAGTCCGTGAGGACGTTTATCGGATGCCCTTGGAAGTATCTGCGGAGTCTTCGGGATGCGTGTACCAGAGCGAGGACCAGCTTTTCCATGATTGTGTACCTTGTTTCCGCGTCTAAAAGCGTGCGGCTGATATAGTATATCGGCGTTTGCACATTCTTGCGCTCCACCATGAGGACTGCACCTATTGCGCGGTCCGTGACCGATAGGTACAGTGTCAATGGCTCTTTGGGCAGGGGCGCTGTTAGCGTCGGAAGGTTCATTAAGCATTGTTTCATTTCTTTGAATGCCGATTCCGCCTCTGGTGTCCAACGGAAGTTGCTCTTTTTTAAACAGTTCTTCAAAGTGTCCACGAACGGGAACGACTTTGAAGCGTAGTTGGACAAAAATCGGTTGAGGGCCACAAGGCGGCCCATGAGTGTTTGCACCTCCTTGATGGAAGCGGGTGAAGGCATTCTCTCTATGGCTTGTACTTTTTCTGGATTAGCGCGGAACCCGTCGCGCGTTACGATGACCCCTAGGAATTTGCCTTCCTCCATCCCGAAGGAACACTTGCTTGGGTTGAGCTTCATGCGCACCTTGCGCAATTGTGCGAACGTTTGCTGGATATCCTTAAGCATGTCGCTTTCATCCTTGCTCTTGATTACAAGATCGTCGACGTATACTTCAAGCCGTACGCCGATTTCGTTGATGAAGGCGGTGTCCATGAGGCGTTGGTATGTAGCTCCCGCGTTTTTCAGACCGAATGGCATTTTGGTGTAACAGAAAATGCCCGCGTCTGTGCGGAATGCCGTCTTATCTTCATCTTCCTTTGCCATTTGGATTTGGTGATAGCCCTTATACGCGTCTAAGAAGCACTTAAAGCGGTATGGGGCTAAAGAGTCCACCTTTAGGTCGATCTCTGGCAAAGGATAGCAATCCTTTGGACACGCTTTGTTGATATCTTTATAATCGACACACATGCGCCACCCGCCATTTGCTTTGGCTACCATGACTGGGTTAGCTACCCATGTCTGGTACCTGATTGGGCGAAGTATACCCGCGTTGAGCAGCTCGGTGACTTGTTCGTTCATGGCCTTTGTTTTCTCCGGGCCCATGCTGCGCTTCTTTTGCACTATAGGTTCCACCGAGCGGTAGACGTTGAGTCTGTGTTCCGCTATGTCGCGCGGGACCCCAACCATGTCGGCCGGTTGCCACGCGAATACATCGATGTTACTGATTAGAAGCTGTTTTAAGTGATTTCGAATGGCCTCGGAGATTTCATGGCCGATGATCACCGTTTGCTCCGGAAATTTAGGGTTAAGAACCCATTTTTCCGGCTCGGCGCGGGTGTCGGTTTTCACCATTTTTGGCGGCTTGGCGGTTTCTGTGGTATGGCAGTCTTTGTTGCCCCTGATGAAGGCGATACCTGTTTTGGTTGGGAATCCCACCATCGCATGCGCCGTTGAAGCATTGGCGTTAAAGCGTGCGATGCCTTCCCGTCCAAGAAGAATGTCGTGATTGGAGTTAGCCGGTAGAACCATGAAATCACATATCTCCGTGCGCTCGTGGGTGCTGTCAGACCATGTTACTGGCATGGACAGCATACCCCGTGGCATGATGGTTTCATGAATGAAACCGGAGATTGGTTCGTTGACTGGTACGAGCTTTGCTTTGTCCTCCGGGTCTAGCTGTTGGAAGCATTGTTCGTACATGATGTCAGTACTGCTGCCGCCATCTAGGAACATGTATCGCGTGCGATAATGTCCGAAAATAGCGGTGATGACAAGAGGGGCTGTGCATGAGGCACCGCCTCTAATCTTAGGCATGAGGACGTCAGCCTCTTTCCATGAATCGCTTGGTGGTGGCGCTCGGGCGCGCTTTCCTTGGTAGGCACTTTTACCCTTCTTTGTCATGTTGCAGTGGTGACGAGGGATCAATGTGGCGGCATGAGTATTCAGGTCGCGGATCTTTTTTCGTGATCCTTCCTCTTGATTCTCATCGCCCGTTTGATTCTTGCCTGTGCGGTGCACGTTCTTCACCAGATGGCCGAGTTGCCCTGACTTCAGCGCGGTTTCGATTTCCATCTTGAGGGTGTAGCAATTATCTGTGAGGTGACCGTAGTCGTTGTGGTACTCACAGTATTTGCTACGGTCTACGTTCTTGCGCTTGGCCAGGGGAGGGGCGGCCTTCAACGTGACCTGTTCGGTCTTTAAAACCTGAGATGGTGTCTTTGTCAGCGGGGTCCAGTCATAGTTTTTCTTTGAATGACCGCGCTGGTCCCGCGTTTGTTTGGGACTGATCATCTGCCTGGCGTCCCCGGATGGGGAATATTTTCCCTCATCCGCGGCGCCAGAGATGCGGCTCCAGACTGACTTGTTTTTATTTTTATTATTATTATGATGGTGTTGAAAATTGTGCGTCTGACTGAAAGACTTCTCAGACGAGGCATATATCTTGGCGGAGTGGATGAGTTCATCCCAGGACTCCGGTATGCCATCTTTACCTGTAAGGCATTTCATTAACTCTGGGCTGCGCACGTTATGCACGAACGCTGCCCTTGTGAGTTCTTCCCCGCACCCTATTAGCAGGGCCTCCTTGTTGAACCGAACAATAAAGTCCTCGATGGATTCATTGTCGTTTCGGCGGCACAACAGGATGTGCGCCTTGTCTTTCTTATGCTTGCGCAAATGCGAGAAATGGTTGTTGAATTTGTCGGTGAGGTCGTCAAAGTCTTTAACACTCCCCGCAGGGAGGTTATCGAACCAGACCCTAGCTGCGCCCGTCAGAGTTTGCGCAAATAAATGGCACCAAACCTGTACGGGCCAGTCAACCGACATTCCCGCGCACTCGAAGTCGTGCACGTGGTCATCTGGGTCACGCAGGCCATCGTATCTGCCGATGCTGCTAGGGAGTTTCGCCTTTCTTGGTATTGTTGCTGTCGCTATACGAGCGACAAATTTTGATTTTTCGGCGAAAGCCTTTGGTCTGAATGGTTTGACCAAGTCATCATCCTCATTGTTGTGGCGCGAGCGATGATGACTTTTCTTCCCCTTGTAGCCTGAGTCGCTACTGGAGGATTCGTAGCCATCGGGCTCTGCTCGTTGCTTTGCGTAGCCCCGAACTCTGGCGTCTCCGCCGAGTTCCCCGCTACGACCAGCACCCGAGACAGCTGTGTCTTTCCCCTTTTTGGGCGGGATGTCATAAGTAAGGGCCTTGCCCTTTTTCTTTGCTTGTTGCAAGAGCTTACGCTGGTAGATTGCAGCGTTCTTTGTGTTCTGACGGAGGAGCCATTGGTCAAGGTCCTCCTCAGAGCTAGCACTGCTGTCGTCGTCGGAGTTAGCGTCCCTAACCTCAACTTCTTGGCTTTGAAGCCTGGAAGTAGGTTTCTTGACGACTGTGGGTGGTGTTATTTGGTCTTCCGGGAGCTGGGTGTTCCCTTCCCCGGAGCGATTTATGGCAGCAGTGTTAGGGTTGGGTTCAGCCATGGGTGGGTTGAAAAGATGAGTAAAAGAGCGGTTCTAACCGTTGGATGGCGCCAATGAAGAAACAATAGGTATCACGGAGATTACGAGTAATCTACGTGGGGTTAATACCTATGTCCGTCAGGGTTAATCCTTTACCCAAACCACAAGGTGAAACCCGTTTGGTAGTGATGTAAGTGTGTGTGTGGTGATAGTGAATGAGAACACAAGATGTAAGTGGTTCGGTCAAGTGTTGACCTACGTCCACTATGAAGAGCCGATAGTATTATTAATGATCGAGTACAAAGATTACAAGTGAATAATACTAGGCTAGCAATAACTATTTTCGGATCCTTTGGCAAGGAGAGGTATCCTTGTATTTATAGGAGAACTCGTGGGCTTGATCGAAAGGCCCATGAGTAACCATTCTTTATTGGGCTTGGTCTGGGCCCAAGTCCAATGTTCCTCCTGGAATTGGCGGGAGAACAGGTGCACTGTTCATGACGTCACTGGGGCAGCATGGTTGTTGCTCGAGACAGACACGTGGCGATCCGTGGTTGGCAGACGGCGCCCCTGTCAGTCGTTGACCATGCTCCTGACAGCAGTAAGGTATGTCTGCTGTTTACTGTAGACGCTGGTATGGTGGAAGCATGGCTGCAGCCATGCTGCTGTCCTTGTCTTGTAGTTGTTGGACCACTTTGCCACCTGTAGCTTTTCTATTGGCGCGTACCCTGTCAATGATCTTTGTGAATCTTCCTTTTGTTGTCTTCTGTACTCTGTACGATGATTGTCAAGGGAAGATTCCGCGTGTGATGGTACGCGCTTATCAGGTGGTGGTATTGCTTATCAGTTGTTGTTCTTGCGCGCCTCCCTGCATGTGTTGCTCGTTGCGCGCCGTTGGTTCCTCGCGCCACTGATTGGCGCGGGGAAGCTGAGTTATGGGGATAGGGATGCCTCTTCCGCTTGGATTAGGCTCCCTATCCCTTCAGCCATGAGATTTCATAAGCCTTGTGCAACTAGTAAAAATAGAACTTTAATACATAAACTTGTAAAGTATGTTTAAATCAAGTATTTAAGCAAATAAATATATAAGCAAGTAGTCTAATGACTAAGCAATAATCTATTAAATAATATACAAATTTATATAATTGTCAAGAGACTATTTTAAGCAAATATCAGTTTGGAAAATACCTAAATTGAGGATGAATGAAGAAGACAATAAATGAACAACTAAGTCTCACCAGTATAGAATAAATTGAAGTTACTTTTGTTCAATCAAGACTTTGCCGAAATAGATGGTTATTTTATCTTAAAAATCTGTTAAAACCAATGTTTTTAAAACCGGACCGGACATTGAACCGGTCTCTTTACCGGTCTACTGGTCGGACCGGTCTAACCGGTCAGACCGGATTTAAGAACCGGATATTAATATATATATATATATATATATGTATATTTATATTTATATATGCCTGTAAAATAACTTATTGAAAAATAGTAAACAACAAGATAAAAAAAAGTTCTAGTAAAAGTTAGATTAATTAATTAATTAAGAAAAAGTAGTATTATTGAATATGATAGGTTGTTAACTTGTATTTTGTAGGGAACTGACTTTATGTTTCTGATGAACTGTCGTTTGGGTCATGCAAAAACCTAAATAACCTAGGTAGCTAGGGTAAGTCAGGTATCGAATCCACGAGGAGCATGTGGTTAGTATTGCACCTTTTGTTTGATTATTTAAACTAAAAAATTAAATCTAACTGAGTTGTAGGTTGTTTTGAGTTTTAAGAAAAACGAATTTTATAAGTTGTAAACAATAATATTAAAGAAGTAACCCCCTCTAGGTTTCCGGTTCAATGATTCACCCTACCATTGGTTAGATGATTGGATACCACATAGACATAGTTTTGTTGAACGGTTTAAGTTAAGTGATAATCAAACACAAATTTTTAATAATAACTCGTACAATTTAATTACCAACCCACGAATAACAACTACCCTCCCGTTAATCAAACTGCTCACGATGCAAGAAAACCGAATGCGAATGACTAAAAGATAAGCAATTGCACAAACGTGACTTATTTAAATAACTCAAACCACAAATATCTTTCAAACAATTAAAAGACAATCCATAAACCAAACCAAACAAGAGTTAGAGTTTCACAAACGAACCATACACCCGGAGATGGTTACAAGATTAGTCACGCCGCATATTAATGATGATTCTCTTCTTGATGTCCGTGACTCCCTAGGCAGCCAAAAGGCTGCGCCTCGTTGCGTCCACCCCTCTGCCGTCAGTCGTTGAATTATCCCTGACACTAGTCCCGCTTTTTTCTTTTATTCTTGTTCTCACCAGCAACCGTCCCTTTGTGGCCCATTTACGATACAAACCTTAACTCAATTCTAAGCCCACGTGACCTCTTGACTATTATTCAACCCAATTCTTTTCACGGCCCATTTTCCATTTCTTCATTAAATTGACTTAATTTTGACGATATATAAACTTCACGTCTTGATAAATTCCTTGCTCAAAGTTTTATAGTTTGCTTCTTTCTACACCAATTAACAAAGAACACATAAGTGCATTTATAAACAATTAATTGCAATAACAGTTAATATAAGTGTCCTTGTACTATATTTTGTTAATTCACGTAGCTTATTATATTTAATTAATTATCAATAACAATAAATCTTAACCATAATGTTTTGCTATCAATGCATTTTAATAAATAATAATATTCAATAATGTGTATCTAAAATGCACCAATCAAACACTAAAACATATACAAAACTAGCACTTTAAGAAGGTATTTTCACTAACACATCACACCCCCACACTTATCTTTTTTCGTCTCGAAAAAATTATCTACACTCTACTCAAGACATTATCACAGAGAAGCACCCCAGTACCCCTATCATACCTTAGCAAAGGTCCAAAGTCATACCCCATTTATAGATCAGCATTAGATGTGTTAATTCAGCAAGTCAAACTGATTTCCATTTAAAACAGAATTAACCCGACTAAACCTAACATGCTTCATGTTTTTATTTTCATGCACACACCCCTCACAATTTTTCACTCCACTCGGTTTAATATCTGGACTAGCATGTAATGTGCTAGTGTTATTCACTCAAAAACCAAGTATGCAACTCTGTTATCATAGACTTGTATGACAATCACACCTTAACTATAGACAATGCACATATCTAAAGGACTTACGGGTTTTGGGCTTAAGGTAAAGGTAGGAAATTTTGGCTAAAAGTGGTTCAAAAGAAAAGGGTTCAACATGATTGAATGACATCTTTATTCTCACAATACACACAAACAAACACAACTTTGGTCATATTCGACCTATAACACAAACACTTTTTTTTTCTTTTTCATGGCATTTTCTTTTTCATGGCATTTCCTTTGATTTTTTTTTCTTTTTTCTTTTTTTCTTTTTTTTTCTACACATATATATAATTTCTAATAAACAAACACAAGCACTTAACACTTTGGATGTCATCAATAACTGGTAAAGGTTTACGGGTCAATTCAGGTGACTATATAGGTTTAACAAACGAACGGGTATAAGGCTCAAAATTGGCTACTAAGGGTAATATTTTTGGTAAACTGGTTAACACAAAACAAATAAAAGGTGTCAAACAAAAAGGGAATCCTAAATCGCCTTTGTCATGTACGTGCATATCTAGTCTACAACCTCAGCATGTATCAAATCACACAAGTTCTGCAACAGAGAAACATCTGGCCTACTCTCAACAAACGAAAATGTATATAAATCAATCTATCATCTAGTAGGCTCAAGATCTCACCAAAGTGGGGAAATGGGTTACCGATGTGTGCATGTATTTATTACCAATAGCTTGTTAAACCTAGTCAGGCAATTCTAAACTCTTTTTTTTTTCTTTAAAAACATCAGCTGAAAACGGTTCATATTACTTTTCCAAAATTAGACCATGACTAAGGACCTACTGCCAAAACAATCTAGAAACAACTGGTATGTACTGAAAGAGCTGCTTTATGTCTGATTAGAATGTTTTTTTAGAAAAATTTCAAGACATTTTCAATTTTTTTAAAGACTCAAAAATAAATAAAAATGAAATTTCCCCACCCTCACACTTGAACGACACATTGTCCTCAATGTGAGATAAGAATAAAATAAAGCAGAAATAAAAATAAAATACAACAGTAAAAGGAACAGACTCCCCTGGATAAGCAATACGCATATGAGTCCGTTCAATTCCTTCCAATCCAGCCGTATAGCATTTCATTCGCGGCCGATAAACAAACCTGGAACAAAGAAACAAGAAAAACAAAACAAACAAATCGGGATACCTGCAACATTAGTGGTTTCCAGATCGTCCCTGCCCGAATGGAGATTGAGTACGGGCGGGGCAATTTATTCTTGCAGTTAAAATCATAACAAGCAATCCCATGACTCCAACAAAAATAAAACTGACTCGAACACACTCGAAAAATAAATAAATAAATAAAAATAAAAAATAAAACAATTAAATATACAAAATATACAAAAATCATACCTGATGTTCATTCATGGTGGTCTCAAAGAACATTTGCCCACCGCATTCCCGATGTAGGCTCGGTAATTAACATGCCATATCCAGACTTGCTTTTTCATGCATGACACGACTATAAAGTAAACGCGGAAACACTTCTTACTAGTTTGCCCAATGTCTTGCATTACCACCTTCTTAATCTTTGATCTCGAACTCTCATCCCCAACTCTGTTGGTTGCAATAATCACTACAGAAGGCGATTCGTGAGAAACTTGGGTCGCCTCAACCACCAGATCTTCAAGATGTGCTAAGTCTTCGGTTGGGTTTAAACATACAATTTCAAGTTTAGAAAGACTTACACCCTCTTCTTTTTCTTCTTCATCAACTACAACTGATACTTCTTGTGTTTCTCCAACAAATACGGGAATGGATGTGGTCTTCTCCCTTACCACCTTCCATGTTGCAATTTGTTCATCTGTTCGGTTCAGTTGTTGGACTATAGCCTCATGTCTCAACTTACTCTCATGCATCATCTCCTTCATCAACTCCATGATTTCATTCAATGTAGAATTTTGGTGATTATAATCTTCATGGTAGATTGACAATGGCACCACGTCGGGTTCAAAATCATCATAATCCCAATTTGGCTCATTATAGTAGTTGACGTTTGACTGATAATATCCCTGGTATGAAGGTGGCTTGTAACCAGACATCATTTTTTCTTTCCAAAATGCTGGATCTTTCCAAAACACCGGGCAATCTTCATATATGTGAATTTTCCCGCAACAAGTGCATGATTGATAAGATCCATCCATGATCCAAAGACTTCACTTCCTGCAGAAACAAACTAAAATACCCACGTAAAAACGAACAAATAGAATAAACCAAATAAAAAAATAAAAAAAATATATATTTTTTTAAAGCAAGCAAAGATAAATCAAACAAAACCTAAAATACTAAGCGCACTAGCTCCCCGGCAACGGCGCCATTTTGATCGATGTCGTTGGTTCGGTCAAAAAAATAAGAAAATAGTAGTATATGGAAGTTGAGTCGTCTCCACAGGGAATTGGTGGAAAGAGTAGTTTTGTAAGTTAACTAGTAAATTAAAATCTAATTACTTTGTTTTTTAGTTGAATTTAAGAAGTTGTAACAATAATAGAAATGAAGTAATCCCCTCTAGGCTTCCGGTTAATGATCCACTCTACTCTTGTTTAAATGATTGGATACTACATAGACATAGCTTTGTTGGACGGTTTAAATCAAGTGATAACCGAACACAAGTTTTTAATAATAACCTGTACAATTCAATTACCAACCCACAAGTATCACTTACCCTCCCAATTATCAAACTACTCACGATGCAAGAAAAACCGAATGTGAATGATAAAGAGATAAGCAATTGAAAACAAGTGACTCGTTTAAATGATAAAAACCACAAACATTCTTCAACTAAATGAAAAACAATCCATAAACCAAATCAAACAAGAGTTCAAGTTTCACAATTAAACCATACACCCGGAGGTGATTACAAGATGTTTAGCCACTCATGGTTACAAGAAACGAATCAAAAGTTTGAATGATAATACCGAACATGATGATTGAAATTGAAAGTATTGATGAATGATGATAAATCTTGATGTTTGTAGCTCCAAAATTCTCCAAAAGATGTCTAATTTTCGAGCTTGGTGGCTGATTCATTAGGGTTCGATATTATCTTTTTATATCACAAAGAAAACAACCTTCCATAAATTTCTCACAAGCTCGCCGCACCCTACGGCTGTCACAGAAAGGGTATGTTTGGCAAGGAGCTTTTAAGAGCTTTTAGGAGCTTCAAGCTTCAAGCTTTTAAGAAAAAGCTCATACTCAATAAAAAGCCTTGTTTGGTTGAAGGAGCTGGAAGCTTTTAGATTGGAGAAAAAGCTCTATAGTGAAAAGCTACTAGTAGTAGCTTTTAAGAAAAAGCTCTACTAGCTACAAGCTTTTAATTACTAAATGACACAAATACCCATTCTATTTAAAAAATAAAATAAAAACCTTCTTTACAAGTTTTTAATTATGTCCATTTTGGTCATTTTATACATTTTATTAAAAAGCTCCAGCTACTCTGCCAAACATCAAAATATATTTAAAAAGCTTCCAGCTACCAGCTTCCAACTAACAGCTTGCAGCTACCAGCTTCCAGCTAACAGCTTGCAGCTACCAGCTAGTTTTGCCAAACATACCCAAAGTCCTACGGCTGTCAATTGCTGGTACTTCTTTGCTGCTGCCCTTTCTCGCCATTTGCTTTTGACTTCTAATGTGCATTAAATGCACTTCCTGTTTTCAATTCTTTTCTTTCTTTTTTTACGCTATTATTATTATTATTATTATTATTATTATTATTATTATTATTATTATTATTATTATTATTATTATTAGTAATTCCATGCTCCACCTTAAACTTGTTTTGGCTACCTAAAATGTCCCGAGCATCTTCATATCTTCGGTTCACCATCCAAACCCAACCTCAAGCACGTTTAAGCTTCCAAATCCATCCAATTATGCCGTTTATCCTACAATCACACATTAATGCGTAGTTATCACATTCAAAACATATAAACACTCAAACGACATTAAAAACACATAGTTAAGCATCTAAAACACCATGATTGACCCCGTCCATCAGTTTCCAAGACTCAATGTTGCAGACACTAATCTACCCACTTTACATAAAAAAACTTAAACATCTCTCATCCTCATCACTCATCACTCATCCTCCTCATACGGATGAAACAAATCAAAACCTTGAAGTCACTTGGTGCATCTATAGAGGGTTTCTCTTCACTTGATTCACTTTGTTGTTCAAGAAACAAAATAAATCGAAGCCATCTTCTTAGGCTATTTCTGTACAGTCACTCGCCGGAGAAAGTTCCGGTCAGACAAAAATCCTTTTTTCATCCTACACCATCTCTACTTCTGTCTCTACAGGTCCGACGGCTTATCTCACCGGTTTTCCGGTTAGATCGCCGGTTCGCTGGCCAAACCACTGGTTCGCTGGTTGACCGGTCCTACACCATGACCCGGACCGGCTCAGGTCCCGTTTCCCGGTCCAACCGATCCGACCAGCCGGTCCGGTCCGGGTCTGAAAACACTGGTTAAAACAAATATGATAAAATGTTGAATCAAAAATATGATCAAAAGTTCAGTTGAACATTAAGAGTGTTGAGTGATACTATTTTTATAGAAGTTTTATTGTTATAAAATATATTTTTATTATTTAAAGTTATATGAACAATAAAAGAGCTCAAATCATTTATAGATTCATTTTGTATAAATTAAATAATTTTAATTGTTTAATAAAAATAATAATGATAATATGTAAATTTGTGGTAACATTTTTTTAGTTATTTAATAATAGTAAAAGAAAGTACGTCTACGAATAATGACCGCCATATTTTGTAACATTCCATCTACATCTTTCATATGAATAGTTGCCATCTTAGACTTTTAAGCTTGTCGACCCTTTGTAATTATGAATTTGTAAGACTAATATACTTTAAATTTATGGTATTAGCACAACCAATATCAATTGTGATTGAAGTTTAATTGTTTATGTTATTTCTTAAACTATATCACCCTTCAATGTTTCAACCCTAACTATAGTTTACAGGTGCCATTATCATGTGGCTTCTTACACTTCCTACGTTAAGGTGCCATTATCATGTGGCTTCCTACACTTCCTACGTTAAGGTACTTTGTACCAAGTACTTTCTCTTATTTAGAAGTATAATTAAAAGTCAAACTTAGAATGGTCAAACAGAAGTTTAGGCACCAAAATAGGAAGTTCCGTCGGTTATGTAAAGCGGTTATTTAACTGCCAATATCAAAAGCTATATAAGGGAGGGCGGGGTAGGCTCAGTAAGGGCTGTTCCGCTTTGTAGCCTATTCAGCTACACTGGCCCGTCCCTATCGGCTTTGAAAATTGGCAATGAAAATTGGCATGTGCTTGCCGAATTTGCTTCAGTGAAAGAGGCTTTCAAACCAGGTGTACTCCCACAAAACACACATATTATGTTCAACTTTCTTGGCTTTTCATTATTCTGTGTTTGTGAGTACGAAGAAAGAAAAAGAGAGTGAGAGAGAAGAAGAACAAGAGGAGGAAGAAAATTAGAAGTTTTTTTTTTATGTGTGGGTGGGGTTTTTTTAATCATTGGCAAGACACAACTTTTTTATGTGTGGGTGTGTTTTATTTTAATTTAATTAGTTGACCTAAAACAAAAGTTTTAGGTTACTTTAGGCTAGGCGTTTTCACTGTTTAGGCTACTTGAGGATAAAAATGACATAGCAATGTGTGATTGCCTGATTAGTGCACCTTAGGCTTAAATAAAGCCTAAAGTGCCCCTTCCTCCCTAAGGCCTATCTATCATTTTATTGTGTGGGAATATTAGTATTATTGTGTGCATATCTTTACTTCCCAACCCTCTGTTTTATTACCGTGAGTCCCTGCACAACGATGTGCAGACTCAAAACAATGAGCAAAACTCAACATCTTATATATAGGCGACCTAATTAAACAACATTGAGTACTTAAAGTCTCGTACAATTAAGAAATTGGATCAAACAGAACTCACATTTATAAAAGGGTTTTCTCCTCTCTTAAGACCTGTCAAACTAATTTCATTTTATCATGTTATGTTAATTACTATTAGCTCCTAACATTCCCATGCAATACCACTTGCTATGCTGCGGGAGCATAGTCGTAATCTCCATCGTCATCATCCCCATCATTCTCTAATACCGGTGCATACTCGTAGTCACATTGTTGACCGGTATAGGTCTTGCACCACCTTCCTCCAACTTCAATGGGAACAAGAGACATTTTCTTGAACTCTAATAAGATTTTGGAGAAGAAAATTATATGATGGTCCGGTTCTTTGAGGAGGGCTATGATGAACCTAAGTGTTAGTTTTGCATATGAATCCCATAACTAAAAAGCCATATTTATAGTTGAGTAAATGTTCATAAATAGACACTACTTTTACACAAGTCTACCCACGAGTATAAGTGTGGTGATTTCAGCATAGCGTGCGCTCTTTTGGAATGTAGGTGACATGGCGGAACACAAATCATGGCTGACAAACTTCATTCTAGTTGTCAACAGGGTATATATGTTGTTGCATAAGCATTTCCTATAGTTAGTGGGTGGGTCATAAGAAGCAAAGTTAGATTCTTTATATGCACCAAACAAAAAGCTGATCATATAGGATATTATTAAATTGTAGCATATGATTGGGGAAGACATAGGGATATGCAGCCACATAGGAAACTCGTTATGGCCATGTTAAGGCACAAGTGAGTGTGTGGAATTCCAAATAAAGGGTGACATGTCACATGTTATGCAGCCACATTGGATACTAAATTGGCTTGACTGAAAATGTATGACCAGTGTTGCAGGACTTGATAGGCGCTAGTTAGCCGGTGGGGACTAACGATTATTCGGGATTACTCGGGAGTAATCGGATTGGGATTTTATATGTAATTTTGAGTTTTTTTTTTATACATACGTACATTTTTATCGGTAAATATTTTAAATAGACAGGTTTAACCCATCCTCAACCCATAATTTTTCAAGTATACATGATTAATTGCCAGAATCTACATCGCTTGGTTGGAAACTTGCCGGAATTTACAAATTTTGGCCGGAGTTACAGATTTTCGCCAAAATCTTGCTGGAATCGTTGATTTTTGGCTGGCCGACTAGGACCGATTAGGCCGACTACCGATTAATGGACCAATTAATGAAAAATTAGCCAGTAACCAACCGACTAGCGATTAATCACCGATTAAACCCGATTTTTACAACACCGGGCACGACTAGCTAGTGATGTAGCGTGTGCTTTTACTGTATGATAATTGTGGACTTTTTGGTTAAAAGAAAAGGGAATTTGTCAACAACAAGTTGAGTAATTGGAATATAGCCGCAATAGGATGATCAACAACAAGTTGACTAATCGGAAGTAAGTTCTTGGCTAAACCAGGAACTACTAAAACATGACGGAGTAATAAAGTAAAAATGGATAATCGAAGTAAAGCGGAACGGATATGAGTAATAGTAAGAGGTGTACCATCGCCTAAAATGACTTGCTCAGAGCCAATATAGTGAACCGCATAAACAACAGTAGACTCATCCATAGCCATATAAGTAGTAGCTCCGGTATCAGGAACCTATGACTCAACGTCTTGACAAACACTAGCAAAGTCGGCATGAAAACCACAATGAGAATGAGATGGTGGTTGAGCACGAACCTCAACATGCAACCCATAATGTGGTGGTGGTGGTTAGGCCTTAGCCCATCTAGAAAAATGGTCAGGCCCAAAACCAGGAATGGATGGGCCTGTGGAAGCTCATGGAACGGTAAGCCCAAAGTTAGAGGTGTTTACACCAAAAGAATTAACATAACCTGTTGGTAATGGCCCAGGCCCAAGAACTCCCTTATCAGATTGTCCAGGAAATTGAGAGGGACCACTAAACATAGGCCCAAAACCGGATCCATTACTTTACTGATAAAGCCCCTGTCCACCATAAGTACAAATCCACCAGAATTGTGACCACGTCCTCGTCCATTTACACCTAAATCAAACGATGAGTATCGAAAGTAGCAAGTAGAAGCTTTGTGCTCTGTTTTAGCACAAAATTCTTGAATTCAGGATTCAATCCTTGCAAAACTTGCATAACTAACATACGATCTGTAACAGGATCTCCAATAGTATTCAACGAATCAACTATTTCTTTGGCTTGGTTCAAATATTCAGTGATCGTTTTTTATTGTTGTTTTAACAGATAAAATTGTGTTTGGTATTCAGATTGTTTAGCAAGAGGATGTTGAAGAAAGGATTCAGTGAGTATGTTCCAAAGTTGTTAGGCAGAGGTTAAGTTTCTAGAAAGATGTATTAAAGAAGGTGATAAACTGGAAGTGATAAGCGCCATTACATAGCCATCTGTTTGTTCCCAAGCTGTACGGTCTATGTTTCCAACAGCAGGAACAGGTACATCTGAATTCAAATAAGAGAGTAGACCAAGAGTTTTAAGGACTGGGAATACCTGATGCTTCCAATTCAGGTAATTAGTATCAAGTTTAATGGACAAAAAATTTACAATATTTGGTACTGGATGTTTGATTGGTTTTTTGAAGTTGCAAATGAGTTAATGGAGTCAGCCATGGTTGCAGGCAATGAAGAAACAGAAAAAAACAAAAACAAAAACAGATAAAGAACGAAAGTCAGAAATGGTGACAGAAAGAGAAGAGAGATCAGAAATGGAGGTTGCCGGAGACTCAAAGATTAGTCACCGGAACCCTAGTAATGGTGCTCTAATACCATAATAACATAGTAACACAGAGAGAGAAAGAGAGAGAGAGAGAGAGGGAGAGAGAGAGACGGAGGGAGGGAGGGAGAGAGGGAGGGAGGGAGAGGGAGAGGGAGAGGGAGAGAGCGGTAGAGGGAGAGGGAGAGGGAGGGGGAGAGAGAGGGAGGGAGAGAGGGAGAGAGAGAGAGGGGGAGAGATGGACTATCAAATGTGCTTAGTCATGGTGTGGACAAACAGGGCTAATTAAGCTATGGGTTATTAGTCAACACACACTTATAAGCATTTTATTATAGGTCTCCGGTATTAGGGACTATCATCACACGGTGTCACACCCCGCCTAGGCGGAAACACGGAATGCGACACGAAAGGCTTTCAAGAACAAGATTCGAGCATACATTCAAATTAACTTAATATTTAAAGTACCAAACTTGTTCAACAACAACAACCATCACGAAATATTGTTTAAAACCGAACACGGGATCATAAGTTTTAAAAACACAAAAAGTGATAGTCATGAATGAATGCCCAATCATATCCCAAGTTCCATCCATAGCTTAGTTATCTGAAAAACATGCATAAAAACTTTGTCCACATAAAGTTGGTGAGTTCACATGTTTTGAAATAATTGAAAATGTAAAGTTTAATGAAATCCATGAATAACCCATCATTGTCTAGCTAAGATCAATGATAATAAACGATCATGAGTCCATAACCAAACCTTGACGAGTGGTACCTCGCACATCGCACAATAAAGGCAATGTATCATCATAAAAGAAATACAAGCACTCTTTTGTCGTATGTATCCGGGTTAGAGCGACTAACCAAGAGTGGGGGTGTCAACCCAATAGATCTATTCAAGCGTTTCTAGGTTAAATCCATAGCTAATGGTTACGGTAAACTAATTACACGAGGGCTTAGTGAGTACTCTAAACGTATTGTCTCATGTATACCGGTCTGCTAGGAATTCATTATAAAACTAGTAAACAATGCATGCTTTTCCCCAAAATATAAAATAGTAGAAAGGGGCCGTGAAATTCCCCTCAAGTCCAAGTGTAGTCTAGCAAATACGAGCGTCTGATAAACTAATGAGTCCGACCTACACGTCCTATAAATCATTGGACATCTTAGGTCTATCGAAAAGGTCCATGGTACTCGTGGTTCACCCAATCTCTTGTGATATGTTTGTTTAGTTTCCTTGGTGACGTTTATGTTATTCGAAAACAGTTATTTTATCAATGTAAAACCTCTTTTTAAAACCTTGGTTTCTAACACGTGTTATGAGTTATAAAACACATGTTATTATTTCGTACAAAATGAGATATTTATTTATAAACTACAAGTGACCTTTGTCATGTGTACATACAAGCTCACATATGTGTGTACTCACATATATACACACGCACACACATATATATTTGTACATATGTGTATTTCAATACATAACCATAGGTGTTCACGTCCTTGAGATTTACACTCATACACACATACCCATAGATGTATGAACTTTGGTACATCCATACACATCAATACCTATGTTCATAAGTTTGTCATACACATACATACACACCATATACACACGCGTATACATTCTTAAATACACACCTAGATCTTGCTTATATACATACACCTATATATTCTACTCATACATATTGGAACATACAATCACCATAACTCAAATCACCTATACCTTTATACACATACACACGCACACATATACATTTGAAGCAAAAACGCAACTATGTACACACACTACACACGCACGCACATATATATACAAGCTAACACACTTACATTTTTATATTATCATGTTTTTAGTTGCTTACATACATGATCTTAGGATGATTTTTATATTAGGTGAACACTAGTGTGTGGGAAAAATGGCAAACATAAGAACAATAAGATAGATGGATGATCATACCTCCCTTTAGTCTTGCAAGGTGAGCTTGGAAGCTAAGAGAAGTTAAGTGTAAGTGTGAGTTTGCAAGTGAGGTTGAGGGGTGGGATAAATAAACAAGTTTCCAACCAAGGGTTCTATTTATAGAGAAAAAGAGAGGGTGAGAGATCGAGAGAGAGTGATCCAAGAGAGAGAGAGAGAGAGAGAGATCCGGCGAGAGAGAGAGAGAGAGAGAGAGAGAGGAAGAGAAAGAGGAAGGAAAGTGGGTGGTTTCTATTGTGGGTAAGTCAATTTTCATGGGTTTGTGAGAGATTAGGGAATCTAACCATTTTGGTGATTAATCACTTAGGATTAGTCTTGACATGTCACTAAGTTTAGGCCATCATTATGTTGTTTAGATAGTTGGATGGTTATTAGACCATACATGGGACAAGGGGGCGGCTCACATAGTTTAACAAAGGGGAAGGATCATGCTTGTTTTGGAAGGATATCTCTTATGGTTCTAAGTGATTAAGGAATATTACCAAATTTATGTAAAGTCTTGTAAGATTTGACTAGATTTGTATGGGATTAGAGGGAACATAATCATTCTTTATGTCAAGATAAACAATCAAATGAGGATGACTAGTCATGGATTATGTTGGAGCTCAATCTTGCACAATGTGACTAGTGATAAGGTTAGGATTTCACCACCTTCCATAATGTGACATTACATAGGTTTAAGGATGTGATTAGTCAAGCTTATCTAGAAAACATAACATGTTTATGTTGATGGTGGTGGTGGCGGTCGAATTAGGGGACAAAAGGGAAAGAAAGAATGTGGAGGATGTGATAGATCATTCATGTGTAAGAGGTGTTGATTTGATTTGTCCAAGCATCAAGATTTCCTTGGTATTGTGATCAAAGAATGATGGTGTGTCTTGGTGGTTGTGAGCCAAAAAAGAAAAGGAAAGAAAAATGGGAGGGGGCGACAGTTCAAGGAAAGGAAAGGAAAGAGGGGTATCATGCTAAATTGGGACATAATCATCTATGGATCCAAGTGTTTAGAAGAACCTTTCCTGATATGGTTTGATCTTATCTTAATCTTAGATAAGTGTTGACCTTGCTTTCTAGGATTAGTCACTTCAAGATAATTATCATAAGATTTGGTTAAACATGGGGTCTTAGATGTGACTTAGGATGGTGATGTTTCTAGTGTAGTGTGATCAAGGGACAATGTATGAGTGATGGTAGCTTCCAAGAGGGTGTTTGGGCCGAAAATCATCAAGGAAAAGGAAGAGGAAGAAGAAAGTGGCGGCTTGGGTGGTGAGGTGATGGTGGGTTATTTTGGGCAAGTATCTTTCTTAGGACCTTGTGTTGATAATTTGTCTACCATTTTTGGTGTATGGAGATTTGATTGTTAGTAAACATGGGGACATAAAGTATGAGAATAAAAATGGTGACATAATTGTTCCAACATATTTGTGGGACTAAGAAAAACTCATGTATGCACACATAGAAATTACATATATGTACACATATACCATGCGTATATGTTTGTATATATTTACATATATATATATATATATATTTATATATGTTTTTTGAAAGTAATTATAGTTTCTTATATACCATGATCATATATTTATTTGTATAGGAATCACACGTGTTTGTTTGTAGTTTATGTTAAGAAAATCGTAATTATTTTAAACTTGCGTCACCAATGCTGGTTGATACGAGTGAAATTGTACTCGTTCGGGCCTTGCTAGACTTTATCGGGGGACTTGTGCATAATAAATAATATCTAACATGTATATTAAATTAAACGTTGACTAAAGAGTGTACGAATTTTGACCTGATAAAGTGGCGTATGTCACACACGGTTGGTTTATCTATTTAGAAGAATGCAACCTAAGGTGAGTTTCACGGACCTACTTTTACACATTTTCTCATGGGGAGAAACATGCTACACGCTCGTTACTTAAAGATCATTTATTACTATTGTTATAATTTGATTACTATGTGACTCATCTAAATCCCAAGGAAACCACTAACATGGGTATATAGTGGGGAAATATGGATAGATCTATCCATATTTCCCCACTATATACCCAAGTTAGTGGTTTCCTTGGGATTTAGATGAGTCACATAGTAATCAAATTATAACAATAGTAATAAATGATCTTTAAGTAACAAGATCTATTGGGTCTGACAAACCCCACACGGGTCAACTGGAGGTTGGACGGGTGCTTATTGTCTCAAACACATAGGGCCTACCGGGAATGACGGTAGTCCGAAGGGTACACACATTATTGAGTAACAACACAATCAACAATGGTTTCAATGGCATTAGTAATATATATAAAGTCTAGCTAACGTTCAATAACATAGTAGTAACGGATTTGATCTTTCATACTTATGGAAATGTTTTTGGAAAAACCTGTGAACTCACTAACATTGTTGTGTTGATACATTTTAGCATGTTTTCTCTGGTCGCTAAGGTAGCAGCATTGGTCTAGGATGCACGGGAGTCCACAACATCCACTATTACCGTTTCGTTTATTTTGAAACATTAAACTGTTTTGAACTACTTTACTTTTGGATTTGGGTTTGTAAACTTATTTTATGCTTCCGCTAAACTTTGAATTGCATGGTTTGTTTACGTATGTTTTCATATAGTTGTCGTTTGTTGTGACCGTTGACTAGGATTCTAGTGTGTCACGCGCCTCGCGGTAAAACCCCGCATGTGGAATTTAAGGGTGTGATACATAATCCGTAAACAAAATATCATTGATAAATCCGGGTGCATCTTATATATAGGCCTAATTTGACAACATTGAATACTTCAAATCTCATAACAGTCTGGATAATAGAGAACCACATTTATAGAAGAGTTTTCTCTTTCCTTATTGAACCTTGTCAAATTAATTTATCTATCATGTTATGTTAATTACTACTACTCACGTCCTATTGCTAACTATGCTGCAGGAGCATAGTCATAATCTCCATCGTCGTCATCACCATCTCTCTCTGATACCGGTGGAGCATAGTCAATATCTCCGTGATTGTCATCCCTATCTCCTTCCAAACTAGCCATCGTTGCATACTCGAAATGATTTTCTCCAACTTCACCAGAATAGGTCTTGCACCACCTACATGTGACTTCAATGAGAAAAAGAGACATTTTGTTGAGGTGTAACAAGATTTAGGAGAAGAAAATTGTATGATGATTGATGGGTTATTTGAGAGCTGTGATGAACCTAGGTGTTTGTTTTGCATATGAAACACATAACTAAAAGCCATATTTATAGTTGAGAAAATGTTTAGAAGTAGACACTCCTTTTTACACGAGTGTAGGGCCATGAGTATAAGCGTGGCGATTTCAGCGAAACTTGTGCTTCATCTAAATGTGAGTGACATGCTGGCACATAGATCATGGCTGGAATGCTTCATTCTAGTTGTCAACAGGGTATATATGTTGTGCATCATATGCTTTTCCTCTGGCTTAGTGGGTGGGTCACATAATAAAAGTTAGAATCTTTCTATATACTAAGAAAAAAAGCTCGTATCGGATATTTTTAAATTGAACATATGATTGTGGGCACTTCAACTATAAAAATATTTATTCTAAGATATCTTGATATGCAGCCAAATTGCTGGCAATGTTATGATACAAGTGAGAGTGTGGAATTCCAAATTAAGGGTGTGCATATGGGTGACATGTTATGCAGCCACATTTGATACTAAATTGACTTGAATGCATGACTAGCTAGTGATGTAGCATGTCCTTCGGGTGCATGGTTGAGACGAGAAAATTGAGGGCTTTTTGGTTAAAAAGAAGAGAATCTGACTCTTTGTCCCTCCCTTTCTTTTTCCCTTTCCCAAAAATAGGCCAACATACAAATAGGATCCAGAGCCGGCTTTAGAGACATTTAAGTGAAGCGGCTGGTTAGGGCCACCATTTTTAAAGGGCCCTCATCTTGAACTTTATTTCTCTATTTTTGTCTTTGGGGTTGGTTGATGTGTGTTTGTGTATATAAGCTTTGAATCAGTTGTGTGTAGTCGTTGAGTACTTGATTCGAAAAAGGGCCCCTAAATTTTATTTCGCTTTAGACCCCAAAAAAAAACATTGAGCTGGCCCTGATACGAACAAAAGGCATCTTCCGATTCCGTGGCGATAGCAAGGAACACTGCTATAGGGGAAAAAAATCTTCATGGTTTTAAACACAAAATCGTCCTAATTGCAAAACTTTTTTCTTTCAACTTAAAAGTTTGTCGAAATTGTTTTGGACATTATTTGTGACGAGAATAATTATTAACAATAATACATTTTCATTGTCCCTGTATCTTTAATGGATTGATGAAATATAAATTAAGTAGCGCCGGTTGTGTGACATATTCTTTTTTTTTTTCAACCGACTTAATTGTGGCCTAATGCATTGAGATGGTTTGCAATGGAAATACATGAGATGAGTTATGACCAAAATATTTTGAGATGGATTTATAAATGGTTTAGGTGAAAAGAACTTATAAAATGGGACATTCATGTTTTTTGCAAAAAAAGAAATATAGGGATGATCCTTGTTGAACGTGTTGAACTATTAAGTGGATATCACATGATGAACAACCACAATTGAACAACTTGTTGGACTCTTCTATCAATCAAAATTAACGAAATACAACACATAAAAATAACTCTAACATCCTTACTTAAATATAGTAAACAACATGGAGTGTGTTGATTTGTAACTATGGCAATCTTGGAGTGTGTTTGGTTAGTGCTCTTGCTAAAACAACTTAACCAGCAGGTAATTGGTTTGGGTGTGAAGGTCTATTGTGACAATATATCATCAATAAAGTTAGCTGAAATCCTACGTGTAACGCGAGAACAGAACACAATGAAGTCCATTTTCAGTACTGATTCACTTCATATGGGAGAATTTAGAAAATGCTAAAGGAAGATCTAACTTTGATTAGGTTGCCATGAATGATACATCACCGAGTCTCTGCGTAAGTGTGAAGATACAAGAAATGTGCGAGTGTGTTGGTATGACTGATGTCAATACTGAGAGGGAGTTTTTGAATTCAGTGTGAACCAAAGAAACAATAGGGGTCAGCTGAGGACAAATTGACGCGAGAAAGGACATATTAAAGTGTGACTATGGCTGAGTGTATGTGGTCGAGTTCTTGAGACTTAGTTTTTGGATAGGGCTAAAGAGGACGTAAGTAGCTATGTGTTCATGTCGTTAGGGGTGGTCAAATTCGGAAAATCCAAATTTCGGATGTTATATCCTTCACCCTAGGATGGCAGGTGTATGAGTTGAGCGTCCCATAATTTGCGATTGCTACAGGGTTGTATATGGAATAGGAGGTTAAATTGCTTGGGGTTGCACAACTATTTAGGATAAATAGAGATGCAAGATCATTGTATTATTTATGGTTTTCATCCTAACAGGGGCGCAACATAGTGGAGGTCTGGGGGTGCCCCGACCCTCACCGTTTTTTGGCGCAGTGGTAGAATTTTACGATTTTTGTAGGTAATTTTTATATGAATTGAGTCCGGCCCCCACCGATTTGATCTTCCGACCTCTACCGATCGGAAAAAATGAGTTCGGCCTCCGCTGATTCGATCTCCAAGATTCGCCGCTGCATCCTAAATAATAGAGAAAAGAATCGGTAGTAGGTTAACTACAAAAAAAATCCCTTTTCTTATTATTCGTATTCATGGTAATATCAGGTTGTGTGTGTGTTTATCAAGATACGGGCTAACACAAAGTTTCATTTATTCCAACAATAAAAAGTATCAAACACTCATAATATCACCTGATCCTAGTGATCCCAAAACAAATCACAAATCTAAGTCTATCTCTTATAGAGGTCTTGAAAACATTATGTAATTAAATTTTCTACAATAAGTTAGATCTCAAAGAACACCCATTTGCATAAGAGTTTTCTCTTCCCTAACCTTCTCACTTAAACATTGTCAAGTTAATTTCTCTATCATGATGTGCGTTAAATTATACTCATGCCGCCGGAGCATAGTCATAATCTCCATCATCATCATCATCACCATCTCCCTCTATTGCCATTGGAGCATACTTACAATCACGGCCATTGTGGACACAATCTTCTTCAAACCTATCAACTGGTGAATACCCATAGCCGCTTTCACCATCATTATCCGCATGGGTCTTGCACCACCTACCTCTAACTTGAATGGCAACAAGAGACATTTCCAGGTACTATATTGGATGGAGAAGAAAAAGGTTAGAAGGTAGGTGGTTCTTTAAATGATATATGAAGAATCAAGGTTCTTGTTTTGCATATTAACATGGGAACTAAAATTCATATTTATAGTTGAGGGCATATTGAGAATCAAGTCTTCCCTCTAGTATAAGTGTGCTTGTATCAGTTAAATGTGTGTTATTCTCAATATGGGTAATACTGCGGCGCATGTATG
Source organism: Ambrosia artemisiifolia (assembly GCA_032199755.1). NCBI lineage: Eukaryota > Viridiplantae > Streptophyta > Magnoliopsida > Asterales > Asteraceae > Ambrosia > Ambrosia artemisiifolia. Next base: position 24,586,378 of record CM063513.1, on the reverse strand, counting down.
ACATACTTTCGTATACAAGTCAGCAATGTTACCATTTTTATTGTTGCAAGTACTAGTTATGTAGCGTAAGTATTTCCTGTTGAGTTAGTGGGTAGGTCACAAGAGGAAAAGGTAGGAATATGATGTGTATCCCTCATTATCTCCTATATCACTTTGAAAGTCTTGAGTTGGATATTACTAAAGTTAACACGGTTGAACGAATTGTTGATACTTAAACACTAAAGGCATCTCATGGAAAGAAGCATATTATTGTAGAACCAAACTACTTCTTCACTTCTTTGTCATGTTTTGGAAAACCAAAGACTTTCACTGTCAGCTGAGTTGTCAGTGATGTTTATTATGATTCTTACTATGGTCCTAATAAACATTTAATTTTAAGGTTTCCAATGACATTCTATTTTCTTCTGTTGGAGATCAGATTAATACACTGAACTTACACACATCTAAACATGTTGATAAACACTATAAAAGACGCACATCATGATTGTAATTGATCGATGATATTTCCAACCGTTCACCATCTGTTCATGCTGGATTTCCCATAATATCGATCATGAACTCATTAGATGTGTGCACACTTCCAAACTGTATTCAGGACTCAATATAAATAGTGTTCACATGAAAATATAATCTAACTCAAACTAGGACCCAAACCTACTTGACAAAAACTAAAAATAAATATTGAAATCCAAATAACAAGATAAACCACACTAATATAATAGCTCAAATGATCGAGCTCTTCAATTTTGAATTATTATTTGAACACAATATAATTAAGTTGAGCAAGGTTATTGCATCAGGGTAGATTTTTGGAATGGATGGACCATTATCTTCTTTTCTTAAACAAGGTGGTGGCATTTCACTTCAACTTAATTTGATACAAAAAATATAAAACACCAAAGCTAAAACATATGAGCACTTTATACCGTGATCGAGAATTTAAGCAAAACCTCTTCTTCCTTGAAACTGAATATTTTTGCACAAGGAGACTCCAGTTACGAAGAGTCCACACAATCTACACGTCAACCTCCAGTTATAATTTATACTCAATACCTCAATGTTCTTAATAACAAGTTCATGCAAGTTGTTTTGCATCGAAGAAACGGAGTCGGATGACGTCGAACAAATGTACTTGTCACATTATGCTTCGCGGGGTGTCAAATAAGGCTCAAGTTCTAGCCAAAAAAAAAATAAGGGGAACCGTATAGTAATAAATAGGGGTCGAGAGGAAGGAGCCACGCGTCTATGGAACAACTACTTTGCTCCGCAACCTGTGTTCAATGATTTACAATTTAGCCGTCATTTCCAAATGGGACTTTCACTTTCCCTTAGAATTTTCAACGAGTTATCTATAAATTATCTGTACTTTTTACAACGGTTGGATGCAGCCAACAAAATTGGTCTTTCCGTGATTTAAAAATGCACATCCGCCACATGTCAACTGCATTGGGCATGGGAGTTGACACGTACTTTTCACAACGGTCAGGTGTAGTTGAAAAATGGTCTTTCTCCAAATCAAAAATGCACATCCGCAATATGTCAACTAGAATATGGCACGGGAGCTAACGCAACCAATAAATACGTACAGATCGGTGAAAGTACGACTATGGAATGTCTAAGATATTTTTGTATGAATGTTATCGAACTCTATTCTAAAGAATATCTTAGGAAGCCTAGTGAGATCGACATCCAGTGGTGTTGAGGCTCATTAAAACCAACACGACTTTCTAGGCATGCTTCGTAGTATTGACTGTATGCATTGGTATGGCAAGACATTATACAAGAGGTGATCATGGATGTCCCCGATAATGCTCGAGGCAGTTGCATCATGTGAGCTTTAGATTTGGCATGCTTTTTTAGTTGTCGGGTTGACATAAACACGTAAACCAATCAAGATCAACGATATTCAATGACATCTTAGAAGTTTTTGCACCACCTTGCAATTATCAAATAAAAGATATGGAATACAACCAAAGATACTATCTTACAGACGAAACTTATCCGGAGTGGCTATGGAAACGGTTATAGACCGAATCCATGGATCGATTAAACGATTACAGCTCGGTTTCAGACGGAGATTGGAGACGAAACAGAAATAGATGAAAACAATGTCATCACAGATTCGTATTACATCAGAAACGATTACAGACACTGTCATCAGTAGGATAAAGATCTATCTCGGGGCCGGGGGAGGTCGTGCATGACCTCCCCCTTGAGAGCACTCTAAGCACAAACTCACAATCTTAATGAAACCAACACATGAGATTGCTATTTATAGACCTCCATCTAAGTAGTTCATTCGACCTTACAAGGGTCAAACCAATTGGTTCAACCCTGTAAAGGTGCGAACCAAATTCTTATTTCTTGGTCTACTTAAACAAATGCATCAGATCCATAAAATGCCCTTATGGATCACCACAATCTCATGTTATACAACACACGACTCAGCCCTAGTCTATTCGACAGCGACGGCCATACATAAAGTGTATCAACAATGGCACATTACACAAGGGCCAATAACGATTTTGAGCTTAAGAATTGTAACCTCAGTAATATACACATGCATAGTGCTACACAACATGATCGTTGAAGACGAAGGTCATGTTGTATCCGATTGGCATAATGACAAGGATGGGGATTTGCCACCACCAACAGACAATTTTGTTGAACGCTTACAACAGATCATGGACTTACATAACATGAAAGCTCATTGCACACTTCAACACAGTTTGGTCAAGTACATTTGCACATGTAAGGAGCAGGACCATGATCAAGAGTCAAATATCTATCTAAGTTTTTTTATTTAATTTGTAGCTTCTTAGTGTGTTTTTTATTGTTGTAACTTTTAAAGTGTGTTTTTTAATTAAATGGATATACTTTTATTAAATTCTTATTTTATTTTTATCTGCTTTTTAATTATTCTAATACACGTTAAGTATATATAGTAAATATATTAAATAAATAAAAACGAATTAAATAAATTAGATGTAGATTAATAAAAGGAAAAGTAGGTGATGAGTTGGATAATCAGGTGAAGGTTTGGTATGCTTTATTGTTGGATAAAATAGTAGGTTTGAAATGGTTGAAATTTGAAATGGTGTGACATGCTCATATGAGATTTGGTGTGCTTTAACATGTAGTCAAACATTCTATTATGCAATTAACACCGACACAAATGCATATGTATATAAATAAAAAGTATATTGCTCATAATATCACATGATACTATCGATCCCTTACATCTGAAAAAGAGTTTTCTCTTCCGTGACCTCCTTGCTTGGACATTCCAAGTTAATTTATCTATCATGATGTTTTAAATAATAATCATGCCGCCGGAGCATAGTCATAGTCTCCATCATCATCTCCATCCCCTTCTGTTGTTGGTGGAGCATAGTTATAGTCTCCAAACTTGTTGTCACAACGTCCTTCCAAATTAACAAACGATGCGTATTCATACCTGCTTTCACCATCTTTATATGCATGGGTCTCGCACCACCTACCTCTCACTTCAATGACAACAAGAGACATTTCCTAAGATGTTATAAGATATTGGATTATGAAGATAAGGGTTATGAAAGTAGATAGTTCTTTAAAATTGAGCTATGAAGAATCAAGGTTCTTGTTTTGCATATAAAACTACGAACCAAAATCCATAGTTATAGTTAAGGAAATATTGAGAAGTAAAGTAACTACTTTATGCGCAAGTCCACCTCTAGTATAAGTGTGCTTATATCAACCAACTGTGTGCTTTTCCAATATGAGTAACACTTCAGCACATGAATAACATGCTTCAGGATGCAGGTCAGCAAGTTTACAATTGTTAAAGTTGTGAGTACATGTTTTGTAGCATAAGCATTTCCTTTGGGCTAGTGGGTGGGTCACAGGAGGAAAAAGTTAGAATCTTATTATGCTAGTTGCTTGAAAGGTGAACACTAAGAATAAGTTCATGGTGACTTGTTAATATGGTAAGAAATGTGATGTGTATATCTCATATAAATATGCGTATCTCTCAGGTGGTCTTGAGTTAGATATTAGTAAAGTTAACACAATTGAACGAATTGTTGTCACTTCAACTACTGAATGTCAACTCATACAAAGATAACGTGATTAAATACATGACGTCTAAAGTGCTACCAACTACAAAGAATTTGATTACCCAATGCTAGGGGCCACATGATCGATCACCTATGAATTGTGGAACTGACTTCCCATCAAAATTAGTTATCAACTACTTTTTTTCTTTCTGTTTTTTGGAAGTGGCAAGGCTGAATCCATGGCCGTAATGAATGACCAAGCTTGATGTCACCTAAACCAGCTATAACGACGGATCTAAAAAATCCAAAGAAAATTTGATCATATATATAAAGATTTGTAATTAACAAGAGATTGAGTGATGACTGAAAATCACGAAAAACAAAGAACTCTTATAAGATAGTTTGAGTAAAGTTTCTGCATAACCACATTACGTGCTTCTCTTTTAAAACTCTTTCCAATTTTAAGCATTTTCGTTTTGATAAAAAAAATAACTAATTATTGCTTTCTTTGAAACATTTTGCAAATCATACAAATTGCCAATCTCTAATGGAAAAACGTTAATTAGTTCCTTCCTTGGGTACATTTTCTAACTTACGCGGTTTTACTTACAAGTGTATTGGAAACTAAATGTGATCTTTAGAAGTTAGTATGGGTGCAAATGAGCCGAGCTGAACCCGAGCTCGATCAGGCTAGAACTCGAGCTCGATTGACTAATAAGAGCTCAAGCTCGGCTCGATTCGAGCATTGTTTTCAAAGCTCGGGCTCGGCTCGTTGACAATTTGTCAAGCTCGAGTTCGGCTCGTTTATTATCAATTAGTTAATACATTGAGTAAAAATAATATAAATAATAGTTCGTTTAGGCCTGTGAGCTCGATAAGTGAAGCTCGAGCTTGGGGCTCGTTTACTAAACAACTTTAAATGAATGGTAAATATTATTAAATATTAAAAAAAACTAATATTACACTAAGCTCAATAAGGCTCAACGAGCCTAACGAGCTTCACATGCCAGGTTCAACTCGTGCTCGATAAATAAACAAACTTTGTTTTAGGCTCAAGCTTGGCTTGAGCTCAATAAAGCTCGGCTTGTTTGAACCCCTAGTAGTTAGCATGAAAACTTAATTTGATACGTGTAATTTCTTGCACATGTATCATTCCAAGTCACTATTCAATAATTTTTTGAATTTCTTTAGTAATACTTTAAATGAATCTTTTTTAGTATTCTGATCATCATGCTCAACATGTGAGACATCTAATTTAATACATGATAGTGTCATCATTTACACATGTTTTATATGTGTATTTATCATTCTTTTTGTATATTTATTATGCTTTTATCTTTAGAAAGCATAGCTAATTCGTTTCTACGAGGTAAAATACAGGTTTTTGGAAACAACAAGCAAAAAGAAGCGGAAACCAGCACAAAATGAAGGAAATTGAAGACCTTACAGACTGCAGCAGAAGCTGCACGGTCGTGTATCGGCCGTGCACAGCCGTACTCATGCCCCGGTCAACCAGTCGACATTTCCAAGTCAACCAGACTGAAGTTGTCAACGTTCACGAGAGTGCTTCTTAGTATGCATGGCCGTGATCCGTCCAAACATGCACCACAAGGCTCCTGCCGACCAAGACTGACAAGCGATTACACCACATGGACAAACATAGTCGTGCTCCTCATTGTGCATGGCCGTGCTCAAAGCAGATTCTTTAGTTCTCATAACTCAAGGTGGTTCTCAATGGAACCGAACCTTATATATATATATATATACAAAGTGTTTTTCTTGTGAGAAGGTGTTTTGGCCATTGGATCATCTTAATCTATGGTGTGGATTAATTGAGTGGCATTTTGGTAATTAGTGTTATAAAGTTAATAATAAATAACATAGCTGAGGGGTATTAAAGTAAATTAGACACCCACATTTAATTGATAGCTCTTAAAAAATGGAAACAACCATCTGAATATTTAGACATTTTTTAAAAAATAAGTCATTCGGATAAAACACCCCTAGTATGAATATAAAACACTTCTCGATTTGTATATACGAAAAATGCTGATCTCCATTTGTATAAGCAAAATGCTGGTTCGACTTGTAACAGATATGTTGTTATTTATGAATGTGAAATATGATTTAGAAATATTAATTGGTTTCGAAAATTGTGGGACTTCCTAAAATTATGTAAAGCAATATGACAAATATAGCCTATTAAATAGAAATGATAAAGGACACTTGTCACCTCCATAGAACTTCTTACACTTCTCACAAAAAATCCCCTTTGTACAGGAACATAACTCTCTCTCTCTCTATATATATAGGGGGAGGATCAAACACTACAAGAAATTTGGGCATTTACTCACACATAGTATGTGTAGGAAAAATCATATAATGTGTTGGTAGTTACGTTTACCTACACATAAATTAAGTGATATGATGTGTAGGCTCAGCACTGTGGATATAGATCATTACCTACACATTTATTATGTGTAGGTATATAGCAAGCTATACCTACACATATATGTGTGGCTAAAACTAACATATATGTGTTGGTAGAAGTATAACAATTTGTTAGATTTACGTGTGACGTGGCACCTGACGTGGCAGCCAACGTGATAGCTAATTATGTGTAGGTAAATGTAAGATGTGTAGGTATTAATTTTGGCATGTGTAGAAATACTATATATTGATGTATTGGTAAAAATATTTAAATGTGTAAATAATAACCACGATTTATTTAAATAAATAATTTTTAAATGTATGCAAGCAAATACAAAAACAGTTATATAAACATATACGACCAAATTAACATTCTTAATCAAAACATAATTGTTCAAACAACCAAACAAACAAAGCAAATATTCACCATCAGTTACTGACGAGTTATATAAAATTCCTAAACGACATCACTCATCGATACTTTCATCACCCTTTAGACTATCACCTTAAGATTGTCGAGATGTGCTTGATGGAGGAGGCATGATATTATTCTCAATCAGTGTTTGTTCCATAATTGTACATTTACTTGTCCTTGTTTGAAGTGCATGGACCAACTCATCATAAGTAGGACGATTTGCTTTTTTATTTGTACCCATTGTGTCAACAATAATTGGATCACGTCCCCAACCATGCAAACGAATAGAGCTTCGTCCAAGTACATTCTCAATAATCAACTTGTCGCTCATTGATTCCACGGTGTGCTGGTTTCTTAACTTCATCATTTCTTCCTTTTAGAAAGAAAAAGAAAACAAATACAATAAATTAACTTTTTACCAAATAATGAATATTTAGCGGTAGAAAAGAAAAAGTAAACTTACATATATTGCAGCCGAATTTTTAGATATCCAACCATTTTTCGCATCCCAATGTGTAAGCCGACAAGTCTCAAGTTGACCAGATGAAGAATCAAAATCCTAGCCACGCTACGTGCCATAACTCTCTTTTTGGCAATTTCCTATAAGGACATACAACCAAATAATACAATACTAGGTGACTTTTGACCTGTTCAGTCCACTTTAGCAGTTTCACATTCTCTATTGGATTTTTAAACACTACCCACCAGATTCGACCCGTTTCCATACGAACGGGGAAATGACCATTCTCTTAGTCATCTATGATCTAACTAGACAAACTGAAGTACTTTAATTAATTCACCCATCCTCACTGTTGGTTAAAGCAAAACTCATTCGTGCTTGAAAATTATTTAATTGGAGTTGTGGTCATCTAAATGGTTCAGCGGAAAGAAAACAATAGTTTTTCAACACAAGGAAATATAATGTTTGAGTCAACAGGTCTAGTAACATTACGAGTTCTTAAGCAAATTATTCAACTTTAGTTTAAGACTTCATAGGTTAATGAAACCAAATCAAAGTTTTCTCCACTGCTGCCAAAAGGAGGAGCTAAGTATTCATGTGTTGAGTGATTTGTAAAGTTGTACCAGTAGTGGTAGAGATATTAACCAAATGGCAGCAAGACTAAATGTTTATACAACAGACAAGTTCAGAATAGAAACTTGACACAGAGAAAATTATGTAACTCAAAACAAACAAGGGTTTGACTCAGCAAAGAAAGTTAAGACATGGCACTGACCGATATTGACCTGTTTATGCATTTCTAAAATCTGTTGGCCCATATACGTTAACCATCATTCAACTAATTTATCAACAGGTCGCTTTGTGAAATATATATTAGTTCTTGGTTTAATAACTCCGAAAGTTTAAGTGGTATAACATGAAACTTAGTGGCTAATTGTATGCGACTTAGTTTGCTGATTTTGGTTAAAAGAAAATAATGGCTGGAAAAGTAGCAAGAAGTTATAACAGATAACAAATGACCCATCAAAGTGATCGGTTTCTCTGGTTTAACATCAGAAGACAGAGGACATATATAACAGCTATTGAACCTATACTGCTATTAGTTATTTATTGATTTGTGTTTATGCCCATACTCATTTCTTAACACATTATCATTTGAGGTGTAAATATAATGAGAACACAACAGGAAGAAAGGATCGTAATCTACCTCAAGAAATTGAGAGTGTTTCAGGATTAGAATATTGTCACACCAGGTTCTTCACAACTTTAAGTTAAAGCCTAATACTTTGAAGCATATTTTCCAGCTTTCCATGTATTGCCTCCCATGAAAGATTTCACTAATTGTTTATCGTCAATAAGTACCCCGATCTGGATTGGAAAAGTCTAGTATTAATTTAAATGTAATTTATAAACATATTGGGAATGCAAATAAATTACCTCAGAATCTCATAATCCAAGCAAGATCCTGCATTGATATTAGCAGATCCACCAAGGTTGTGTTTTCATAGAATAACTTCCTTTTGTGATCCTAAAAATAATGGCATGTTCAGCCAAACCCATTTGGATATGTTTCCCCAACTGAAACTGCCCCACCCATCCATGTTCCCATCTATAATTATAACAATTATAAAGAAGCAGTCAAGCAGTTGCATTGTCCGATCTGTTGATCTTAAAGAAGTAATATATAATCACATGTAATATATACAAGAGTCATTTCAAGAATAAGCATGACCTGCCAGCAACAAGAAACTTGAGGACCAGCTTGCCTCGATTCATCTGTGGACACAAGTAGGTTACCTCGCTCCCGATTCTCCCACCATTCTTCATCGTTAAATTTTATGCCAGAGAATAATAATTGCACCATGTTTAATGTATGTCAGACCATCCACAAAATCTTTCATTTGACCCATTAATCTTTATTTGACTAGTACAAGCATCAGCCCCAAGAGCTTCTTGAGGGATTAGCAATAAGTTATACTCTTTAAGCCAGTAAAATCGAAATTAACATGTACTACAAATTTCATAAAATCATTGATAATATTGTAATAAAATGGCATAAGAGCTAGATTGACATGAAGAGTGTCCAACCATAGAAATTAATTTCCACATCTAAATTGTAACAACGAAACCTGAAAATAGAAAAAAAAAAAATCAAATCCACATGGTATTGCTAGTAGCTGAGATTAAAAGAACTTCATAGATCGAATAAACAAGAACCAGCCAAATATCATTTCCTTGTAAAGGTAATAAGAAACATATATAGTGAGAAGACCTAGAAAGAGGAATTAAATTAAAAATATAAACGTTCATATAATATGTAAGTGTCATAAGTAATAGCTAGCTAGCCCTACAATAGCAAACCTGATTCAAATCAACCACAAGTGACCTCTACCAATTCAAAAGCATAATCTATTTATCGAACAAAATACCAACAAAAAAAGTCACGGGCAAAAAATCAACATACACACAGCAAGAGCTAAGTTGAATAGCAATTTTATTGCTAAACGATAAAATTACGAAACATTTATAAAATTTTACCTTATTCCATCAAGCTATCCACTAGAGGATGACGAGACCTGGAGTTCCGCTCTTTTCAACAACAATTTGAGTGAACCAAAGAATGAGTAATTGATGGTATGGTTTGAAAGAGGCATGTGAGGGATACAGTGAGTATAAGAAGCGGAGATTGGTTATTGGTTATTGTTTGGTATTGGGTTCATCGTGGAAGACTAGTTTTAGGGTTTCAAGGAATTTTAGGGGAGGGAATATTTAGTATGGGAGGGAAATATTTTAGAGTGAAAATTTTTAGTCTTTTTTTGTAACGAGGGAATGATGAAAAATTTTAAAATAAGCCATTGAACATTTAATATCTAGAGGCTCACTTAAACCATATATTAGTGTCATAAAAGTGAAATACCACTAAAATAGTTTGATAAATAAATATGTGTATATAAAGTGCCGCTAAAAACCTAAATTAATGGCACAAAAGTATAGTGTTAGTAAAACTGTGTGTCGCTAAATGGCTTTTTATTTGTAGTGTGTGTTGGTAAACATAATCATTTACCTATACATATATTAGTTGTTCACATATTTGTAGATAATTACCTACACATAACAAAATTTTACCATATGTGTGGGTAGTTTAATATTTAATTGATGTCAATTTTGGAGGGAAATTTTCCTCACCAACTCCAATGTGTTGATAAAACGTATTACCAACATATATTAAATGTTAGTTGTTATTTAACATAAATCATCAACAATTACCTACACATGTACAAAAATGTGTAGATATTTACCTACACATTTACATGTGTAGGTAAGTTATGTGTAGGTAAACACCTCAAATTCTTGTAGTGAAATGAGAAGAAACTTCATATGAGAACAAAAAGAATAAGTTACATAATGGTAAAACATTAAATAGTTTAAGTCTTTTTACATTAATTATCATCTATCTAATTAATTAGTCATTAACACTTTATATCATACACATTATCAAAATTTGTCTTACACATATAAATTTTCATTCTACATATATCGAAATTATCATATGTTTATCCTACACATATCAGGATTATCATACATTTATCCTACACATATAAAAATCATATATATATCCTACACATATCAAAATTATCACTAACTCTAAATAAGGTTTGATTTGGAAGAATATATTTTAAAAATGAATTATGAGTATTTGCACAATATTACTTTTTCAATTTTCACAACCCTATACGACACGTAGAGGCCTATATGGGTCGTATAAGGTGTCAGTGCAATAAATGTTTCTAAAAAACAAACATATACGGTCCGTAGAGGCCTATATGGGGTCCGTATAAGGGTTGTTGCCAAACCTCTATAGGCCGTAGAGGGTTTTTTTTAGATTGTGTTGGAATGGATGTGTTGAGTTTTTTTAATAAAAGTAAAATAGCATAAACAACAAGTTTTTTTCACTTAATAATAATTTACTATGGTTGATCCGAATGAATTAATTATACTTAAAAGCTCTCCTTCGATTAAATTACCACTTTTAATTATACTTAATATGAGCAGTGTGCAAAGCATGGGGAGCAAGAGAGCATGTTGTTTAAGTTGTAGAAGATAGCGTTTTGATTTGCTTCCACTGTATGAAGTTGCAATAATCAGATATGCACATGTTTGGAAATTTTGTAATACTGATAATTTGAGCCTAATGCTTTATTCAAATAATGAAGTCATGTAAAGAATCTTCTCCATTATTGTTAATATCTTTATGTACATTATAAATGCATGATCTTATAAGCCATATCATATGCCCTTTTGAATGGAGTCTTAACTATCGAAACTAATCTTTTTCACATGTTTTTTTTTCAATGTCTAAAATACAGATGTACAATAAATGTCCCAAAGTAGTTGTGCTGATTTTCCTCGATTGGAATATGAATGTTTGTTCTTTAGGTGTAGTTTTGTGACGTTACTGTTTATGTAAATTGTATCTTCAGACAGTTAACATCGGCAAGGATGATCTGGAGCCGGATACCTCATCATATCACTGCAAGTATGTACTTGTATGAACAAGTCAAGTTTCGAATATGTTATATTTTTTTAAAAGGCCACACCTAATAATAATAAGTATAAAAAGCTAATAAGTATAAAAATTTTGGACCTCTATAGCTCGTATAATAATATAATTGATGATCCTGCTCCTCAAAAGCTATTAAATTAAACAACAAAACGGAAAAAGTGACTTATCCATCCAATTAAAGTTGCTATTTGAACAATCAAAAGTAATAATATTCAATACCTAATTAGACATCTTTATCCTAACCATAAATTGTTAACCTAATATCAAGTAGCAGAAATACAGCCGTAACAATCCTATGGAACACGCTCTTGATTCCTACTAGCTAATATAGGCTCACACAAATAAAGAAGACCCAATATGTTACATATTAAATGGAAAAAAAATTTGTTGTTTATGCTATTTTACCTTTATAATAAGAAATGAAAAAAATAACTTATAAAAAACTCAAATAACATGCTTAAAACTAATTAACAACACTTAAAAAAACATAACTACGGCCCGTATAGACCTCTATGGGCCGTAGATGGTTTGGGGAAGGATCGTTGAGGTTCTTTATGGGAGGTAGAGGTTGTTTATCTACGGGCCGTATAGACCTTTACGGCCCGTGCAGGACAAACCCAACACATCCATTCCAACATAATCTAAAAAAAACCTTCTACGGCCCATATACGCCTCTATGGCCCATAAAAACCCATATACGGGCCATATAGTGCTATACGGCCCATATAGCCCTATACGGCCCAAAAAGACCAATATGTACCTGAACCAATGATTGACAATCATTGCCAATCATTGGGAAGCATTTACGAGTCATATAGCCCTATACGGCCCATAAAGACCCATATACGGCTCATATAGTCTTATACGGGCCGTATAGGGTTGTGCAGATAAAATAAAGGGTTGTGTGACAGAGCCTTCATTTATTTAACTAGTTTAGAGTAGGTTACAAAAAACTAATAATCAATTTAATATTCAATACAATTATTAAATGCATGTTTCCTATTGGTTAGAATTTTTTCTTTTTCTTCTTACAAGAACTTTAATTCTCATTTGAACTCTCCACATGACACATATATAATTTCCCAAAAATCAATCTATTTATAATTAACCGTTTTCGAGTACTCGCCTAGACCGAGTGCTCTCAATTCCCAGTCGACTGACTATTAGGAGTAACTAACGACTTTTGTAGCTAGGTTGATAGTGTATATAACAATCTATTATAGAAAGTTTAAATAAATGAACTTGTTAAGGGGTACATCATAGACACATGTTTCAAGTTATATATATTAATTAGTTTACGTACACATATATTCATTTTAAAACCACTCACAAATTCGTTGTATTGTGATTTAATCATCATGTGAACCCTAGCTTGAAAAGCAGACCACAAACCCTGTGATCAAATCTATTATCCATGGAGATACAAGTACACAAAAGTGTCTAGCATGTGTACGTTGTTAACATATACATGGTGTTGATTCATGTCGCCTAGCTTCATAAAAAAATGATATACTATGAGCACCAAACTTATCGATTGAAACAAGTCTATAGTTATTATTTGTTAATTACATATAAAACAATTGTACTGTACTTCTTCTATGTGGACAAATTTATACTAGAAGCTAACTTTTGTACAAATCATCATTAGCATATCAATGATATTGCTAATTTGTTACTGCATGCTCAATATTAACACGTGGAATTTGAATTCAATATCTATTTCCTCCAAATCGTTGTTTTTTTATATTATTATATGTGTATTACATATGGACAACGGATTACATCATGGAGCTTCAAGATGTGTGATATTATATAACATATTAACTTTGCATCCTTCTATAATATTATAAAGCAAACATACATATATAATCATGCATTGTCCCCGTAGGCAACAGCTTTATTAGTGAAGTAATATATGCTTCACCTTATACTCTAAATTAACATATATTTGTATATCTGCCAATAGATAAATACTGGCCACTCTAGGGTTTCATTTTGTATATCTAAAACTAGGGCTTTTTGACATAAAAAAACCTGGTATTCAACTCTTGATATTCTCAAGCGGCAGGCGCTATACCAGTATCGTCGTCGTCATCATCATCATCGTCCCCATCTATGGATTGAGAGGCGTATTCATACACCTTCTTGTCGTCACCAGCGATGGCAACATCGTAGTAACACATGATAATATCGAGATATTGATGACCATGGTCATGGTCATTAATATCATTGTCATCATCTTGCACCTTCCATAGCATCTTTAGACCGAAGAACATTTTCTTCTTGGTTACACGAAATTGAAGAAAACAACTAAGGTATGATATTATTGCTACTTGTTGTGGTCTTCAGTTGCAAACTGAATTGGTTAGGAAAGATGGTTGAGAACTAAGATATAAATAGAGTTTGTGAATGACATGAGAGTGACGAATAGGAATCAAAGAAAACATGGTTGTCATCAGTTCATGAGGATGCTGGTTTTGTATATGGCCCAGTCGTTTTGTCTTGAATTTAAAGAAAGTTATGGTTAGAGTAAAAAAAAGGACTGTCTAATCGTACAAGGAAAAAATAACTTTGTTCTACTGTTGATTACACACTCATCACGTATTTTCAAAAAGTAAACTAAACATTTCACTACTTAATTAAAATTCACATTTTAACCTATTTGTTGATAATTATTGATACATTGTAACATGTTACTTACAGTTTCATTGCTAATGATAGTCTCACTCTAACATGAAAGTAACTTTTGCAATTTGCGTGTCGTTGATAAACGTTTCACTAATTATTATCTCAATCAGAATGTTGTAAATTATTTTTAAAATACATAGATGAAAACGTCAGGATAATACGAAAGCTTGTTCTTATTTGAGTGAGATTGCTCTTGGCAAAATAAAGGAAAAACCAAAGTTATAAGTGTTTTTGGTCAATAAGTTATAGTTTGAGTTTTTAAGATCTAATTTTTTCTTAAAAATGTGTTAAACAGACATTTCTGAATTAACTATGTGTCTTTTGTTTTGTTTACCAGACAGTCACTTGGGAAGGAAACATTAATTATGGACGCTAATAGTAGAAATAACCATGTTATAATGCATCGTTTGTTTGTTTTTTCTCTGTCTAGCCTAGCTTCTTGCTAATCTAGTTTTTTTAGATTTTTAATAATATGTTCACGTTTCAAAAAAATTTATGATTTTTTTACCATATGCACCTTATTATTTCCCTTGTACGTTTATGATCTGAATTAAGATACCTGACTCTTAATGTTTATAGATTTTTATCACAGATAAAGAAGGTTTGTGTGATGTGGGTATTGAAATATAGTCATAACCGTGAATATAAATGTCATCTTAGTTTGAGATGTTACTTAAACCATTAGAATTAATCATAAACTCAATGGTCCGCTAGGGAAATCCCTTAATGGTCCACTAAAACAATTAGACAAAACAGAGATTTGATGATTTAAATTCATTGCATAAATAAGGAATAAAATATGTTATTTCAAAATAATCTGACGGATCAAATAACTTAATTTCTACATGCTGACATTACATAATTGTAGTCAAATATATATTGCATGCTTCCTAACTTTAACCAACTTTTTTTAGAGAAAACAACAAGCCCCTTATAATGCCGTTAATAATTAGCGATGCATAATAATATAATTTGGTCACATAAACAAATTAACCAAAAAAATATTCAGACTATGTGTTATGGAACACTATTGGAGTATCAACGGTGCCACACAGCTGCAAAAGGGGTGCAAACACTGCAAGGATGGGCGCCATGTGTGAGGGCATGGCGCAAGAACTTGCTAGAGATTGCGGGCTTAGGATGGTAATTTTAATTATAATTTCTTTTTTACATTCTTATTATTAATACAATTATTTAGAGCCACTTTCACTCAATATCCTATTCACATAAGCCCCTTTGGAGCCTCATAATTGATAATATACTGGGGTAAAGTATGAAAATATCTTCTGCATTACAACACTATTTTTACGCTTTTAAATTTCCTAATACCACAAAATCTAAGCGTGATTTTAAGAATTACGTACCACAAATCTATAAAATTGCAATTTACACTGCAAAAGGGTGAGTACGTGGGGTATAAGAGTGAGTGATAATGGCAAATTTGTGTTGGTGTAAGCAAATCTCGTGTGGATGTGTGTGTTGTTGCCCAAGAAGTGTGCTGCACCTATGGCATATCATGCCACGTGGGTGATTATATGGCACATTATACTCCACATAAACAGTAGCTGAATATGAGAAAGGACTACTGACTTTATGATATATCATATCAACCCAACTTTACCAGAATCATATCGCTCGATATTTAGGAAATCTACCAGTTAATTCATGGTAAATACAGTAAAATATGTATTTATAGGTAATTACTTTCGAAATTTTTGCAAAGAGTAATAAAATCATTTCTTAATGTTTAACAACTAGGGGCTTACCCGCGCTTCGCCGCGGTTTTCAGTTGGTATCACATCGGCTCAATATATTAACGGTACCGATGTTGTTTGTTTGGTGTCAGTTCGGCTCGTCACGGTATTATTGCGTACCGTCATTTGCTATAACATACGGTACCAAAAAAATATACTCTATTGCCATTACAACTTTTTTCAACGAACTTAATACTGTTACATCATAAAAATCTTCAAAATGACTGCAACATCATGAAAATCTTTAAAATGAATATCGTATCAGTACATATGTTCAAACGATATCGGTCCGGTTCCTCGTGATAAAAAATAAAATATATATATTTGACATGTTCAAATAAAGATATAAGAGAAAACAAAATATGCTTAAAAGTAATTATTACAACAAATTATAAATAAAATTAATTATCATAACAATATGATAAAGAAAAACTAAAAGTTAAAAAAGAAAACAATAATAAAACCTTTGTATGTCAAGTGATCTAGTTAAATTAAATAGACAAACTAAACGACCTAAATTAAGAAATTGAGACTATGGAATTGTTTATGTAAAATGCATATAATAACCAATGTTCCACGTAACTAAAAAAGCTCACACCTATGTACAACTATCCATACATAATATAAAATCCATTAATTAATGTTTGTTATTGTTTCTAAAATTTTGTGTCTTTCAGTCTCTAAAGGTGCCATCACATATAAACACTGAAAAGAATAATTGGGCCACATGGACCATTAATAAGAAGTTACTGTTAACAACAATTAAAATTGTTATATATAGAATTTTCACTGTTTCAATGTTGATCAATTTTAAATGTACCTAATAGAAAATATGAATAATAATAAATAAATACGTGATTAGCCAATGACTAGTAACTGCAACAAAGCTGGAATACGACCCTTTGTCAGTATAGTCGGTTCCCTTTATAATGTATCATTCTGATGGCTAATGAGTTCTTGAGAGAACTCATTGAAGAGAGAGAGGTGGGGGACGATTTTAATGAGTTATGGTGTTATGATTGTGTCAACTACTTAAACTCATAATAAGCTCTCTATATACAACCAGGGGACACCCGAATAATGTTAGTAAGGTAATTCCGTCCATCAAGGAAATACCAATTATAAACTTAGAGATATTAGAATAATTGATCAATATAATTGATGCAGTTTGGAAGCGCAATCAAATGGCTCAAGAACAAATAGTAATCAAAGACGATAAACGAACCATAGGTTCCAAGAACAAAGTTCTTTTCAATTAAAATTCAATCAAAAAACTAACTACACAATAAACCCTAGACCCTAATTTATAGAGTTGGAAACATAACTCAACTAGGAAACTAAATAAAAGATAAATAGAAAATTCAAAATTTAAATAAAGAAAAGATAATATGGATGCTCCTGCATCCTACTCCCCGTCTTCGAAAAAAACTCGTCCTCGAGTTTTGCCTTTGTACCAAAGCCACCTGGATTGAAAGGAACATCAAACCGATTCTTTTGCACTATTATCACGACCCGCAAAAACATTGCAACTTCACGATTCGTTTTGTCCGACTCAAGACTTGTACCACCCGGGTCGAATGGAGCATTAAACCGTTTCAAGTTCACTATTGATATGAGCCACTCAAATAGTTCAACTCCAACTGGATTACCATAGAGTTGTAAACCATGGACCTCATTGCATTTTTTTATAAAGTACCCATAAAGTTTAATAACCTCTCCACCAATTTGATCAATATGAAGACGATGACATGACAACCAAATTCCCCCATGTATCCTGTTATGACCATCAACGTATTGTTGAAATAAAATTTTATTCCACATCTTTGCTCCATACACATATTTTATATCATGATAAATTGATAATTATTAGAGCATTCACACTAGATCCTCCTTCTCCATCTCTATAATTACACTAAAAATCACTATCATTCTCTCTCCTTTTCTATTTAATAATACTTATTCTATACTTTTATCATTACATTTTCTCTCTCCTCTACTCACAACCACTTCTAAAAATATTAAAAAATTATGAAGGGTGAACAGTGTCCCCTCCAAATTTACTGATGAACAGTGTCTCATCTATATATTTTCTCTCTCCTCTACTCACAACCACTTATACACACTCTATATAATATGGAGGCCCCCCTCACACAAATATAGAGGCTCTACTGTGAATGCTCTTATCCGAGAACAAAAATTTATCTCCATTTTGTTTTTCCCAAGGTCCAACATAAGCCACTTGTGATAAACCATATCTATGTACAACCTGCACGTCTATGCAATTGCCAATAATGGGGTCCACCATTGACTTTTGTTGTTCCCTAATAAATTGCATTTTCAAAATAAAAGATGAAGATACCATATCTTTACCTTTCATGTTTATCAAAATTACCTTCAATTCATCCTTGATTCGCGGCTCAATAGACGGAAATACCGTATGTTCAACCATCAAAACAACACCTCCATAAAACACACCGGCAACAACCAGATCGCCGCCAGTAACCACAGCCTCACTCCCGACAATCAACTCTTTACCCACCACGATCTCATCACCCGGTAAGTTTCGATTACCACCGGTAACCCAAGAATACCATTCCTCATCCTCGTATTCATCAAAACAAGGAGGTAACGGATAGATAACGCTACAATTCCCTGGATACTCCTCCTTCCCATAGTTCTCATCCCGGATGAAAGCCTCTGAGTCGGTTTCCAGAAACTTGTAACCATCGTAGAATTCAGGATGCTCCTCTTTCCCAACGATCTCATCCCAGATGACATCTTTTGAGTCAGTTTCCTGGATCTTACGATCTTGAGAATCAAACATGATTTTATCGTTGTCTCGGTCGGCGATTCGACGAGAAAAAATATAGTTCGCTTCACACAGAGCCATTTGAAAACCAAAGCTCTGATACCAACTGATGCAGTTTGGAAGCGCAATCAAATGGCTCAAGAACAAATAGTAATCAAAGACGATAAACGAACCATAGGTTCCATGAAACAAAGTTCTTTATATTTAATAATCAACCAAAAACTAACTACACAATAAACCCTAGACCCTAATTTATAGAGTTGAAAACATAACTCAACTAGGAAACTAAATAAAAGATAAATAGAAAATTCAAAATTTAAATAAAGAAAAGATAATATGAATGCTCCTGCATCAATAATACAAATGATAATGATGGCTAGACATAAATATATTAACCTAGAGAGTGGTCATATGGGTATTTAAACATAAAACACAATAGGTGTATGTTAAACATAAAACACAATATTTTTCTTTTTTAAACATATAACACCATGATAAAAACAAAAGATAAAGTGATAACAAATATATATGGATGATTATTGATCAAAAAACATGTTAATTCAAATCATGTAAAAAACCTAGGAAAGATATTAAAAACAAATCCCTTAGATCTCTCATGTTAATTATGAGATTGAATTTTTCAAAAACTTAAATATTTATATAATTAATTTATTGTCCGTGTTATTAAAATAAAACTATGTCACGTGTCACTCTCACAAGACTTTTTATCCTTCTCACAAAAAAGGCATTTGTACCCAAAACTCTATCTACACCCCTAAATTCATAATGAGGAATAATTTAGGTAAGTAGACGTAAAGTCTCCTTAACGAAGATATCCCATAATTAAGTAAAACTAGTGGTAATTACCCGCGCGTTGCCGCGGGGCACGGTTTACACATACGCGTTGTCGTGAGACGCGATATCACTTTGTTGGTACCGAACCAGTACCATTACCGAAAGCATCGATCCTAAAAAAGGCAAGAATTAATACATATAAGGATGCCTAAAATGATAGGTAAGGCCCTTTAGTAAATTGGCAAGTGATTTACTTAAAAAATACAATATTGTGTATTATCAAAACTAAGGTGGAAAAAAAAATCAATAAGCGACAAAATAAGATGGCCGGACCAATAGCAAATAAAGACTATTCATCTGTAATTTCTTTAATATATAGATAACTAGTAATTCTGCCCGCGCGCTTCGCGGCGCGCTCTCGGCATAACAATCAACGTATCCAGCACCGCCACTCCCTATGTTGTTTTTCACCAAAAAAAAAATCTTAACCAAAAAGTTGCTGGCCGAAACGGGGAAAAAATAACCTAAGCAGAAAGTTAGTGGCCAAAATGGGAAAAAAGAAAGTTGATGAAAATAATGAAGAAGAAAATGTGGTGAAAACGATAAAATAAAAACTTAACCAAAAAGTTGGTGGCAAAAATGGGAAGAAAAAAACTTTAAAAAAACTAATGAAGAGGAAAATGTGGTAAAACGATAAAATAAAAACTTAAGAAAAAGTTGGTGCCCAAAACGTAAACAAAAAAACTTAAAAAAAAGTTCCGAAATGAAAAATGTTGAAACCTCATTATTCACCTCAGTTTTAAATTAATACATACCAGAAATTAACCAAAAAGTTGGTGGTCAAAACGGGGAAAAAATAACTTAACCAGAAAGTTGGTGGCCAAGATGGGAAGACAAAAACTTAAAAGAAAATAATGAAGAAGGAAATGTGGTAAAAACGATAAAATAAAAACTTAACCAAAAAGTTGGTGGCCAAAACGGGGAGAAGATAACTTGACCAGAAAGTTGGTGGCCAAAATGGAAAGAAAAAACTTAAAAGAAAATGATGAAGAAGAAAATGTGGTAAAAACGATGAAATAAAAACTTAACTAAAAAGTTGGTGGCCAAATCGTAAAAAAAAAAACTTAAAAAAGAAAGGAAAAAAAATAGTGCCGAAATGGAAAATGATGAAACTTAACTATTGGTGAATAGTGAATTTACTATTCATCACTCTAAAATTATATATATATATAATGGGGAATCGATGAATCACTTGAAGTGAACAACGGTTAGGAGTGCTTCTCCTGGAAAAAAACACACTAGGAGCTTCATAAGATAGTAACAAAGCACACATTTTAAACATGTTTATGTTTCCTTTCGCAACTCCGTTTGTTAAATAGTTATATGTAAAGACGGTTGGTGTATGGGTATATAATACTTAGCCAGCTGCATACCACCGCCAATTGCAATCCAACTTTAACTAAACAAATAACATAATTATTTATTCAAGTGATGATCTTAGAGTTACTTGTTTCCCTTGCATCAAGTAGGGCTGTTCACGAGCCGAGCCGATCCGAACGGAGCTTTGCTCGTGCTTGGCTCGTTTACAAACCAAACCGAGCGGAGCGGCTCGTTTATAATCGAGCCGAAAATCGAACGAGCATTCTTCGAGCGAAAATTTTCCGAGCGAGCGCCGAGCGAGAATCGAGCGGAAAATAATATGGACGATTATAAAATTGGGATGTTTCCTTCGATGTTTTCATTTTCGGGTGACAACTAAGGTCAAAATGTCCGATGATAACACTAATATTGAGATCCCAGTGTCCAAGGATGAGGCTTAGATTGAGGCTGGTGAAGTGATGGGCATACGTCAGACAACAGTTGTTGCATTGTGACGTAGGTGTGATATCAAGTGATGGACGACTATTAACATAAAGAAGTCAAGACTATCACCTCATGACTTATTGTTTTACTATTAAATCTAGTGTTAATTTTTTTATTGTGTTAAGTGGGTTGGTTATATTTTGTTTGCATATACTGACTCAAATCCAATAGAATCTTATATATAAAGCCATAAATTTATCTGTAAATTGTGTATATATTTATTATTAAATAAATAAAAATTTATTCGAGTCGAACCGAGCCGAGCATACCTTTGCTCGTGCTTGGCTCATTTACAAAACGAACCGAGCCGATCGGCTCATATACAACCGAGCGGAAAATCGAGCGAGCAATTTCCGAGCAAATTCCGAACGAGCGGCGAGCGATCGGCGAGCGCCGAGCGTTTTGAACAGCCCTAGCATCAAGTAACTTCTCATAATTCTTCAGCTTTCTTATCTTCCAATGTACTTTTTACACCATTACATAACCCCATGTATGTGTCCCACACAAAAGATTCTTTGTTACATGACTTCAATAGGCAGTTCTTACCATCAAGTTGCATATTTATCGTGTACCGATACCAAAAAGATTAACATGGACCAATGTGACATCGTGATCAGGAGAGATCCTTGGTTCATAAGTAACTTATCGCCTCTTAAATCACCAATGCATTTTGGGTTTAGTTGGGTTGTGGAACACATAAAAACTTCATAGTTAAGCGTGCTCAGGTGGGAATAGTAATAGGGTGGATGAACTCCCGAGAAGTCTCCACTGGGGCAACTAAAAACAAATCCATGAGTTCGTAGATGGGCAACCCGTCAGGGGCAAAGCGGACAATATTGGTGGTGAGAGGGACCCAGATGTCACAAATGGTATCAGAGCTACTCCTGTGCCATTCAGGATGGTGAGGCAAACCTCTCGAGGACGATGAGTCCCTAAGTGGGGTTGGGGGTAACGATACTGGAAAGATTAACATGTACCAGTATGACACCCTAGGCAAATCCCACATCAATTGTGGCCAGGAGAGATCCTTGGTTCATAAAGTAATCCATCGTCTCTTAATTCACCAACACGTTTTAGCCTTTAGGCTTAGTTGGGTTGTGGAGCACATAAAAACTCCACAGTTAAGGGTGCTCAGGTGGGAGTAGTACTAGGATGGGTGACCTTCTGCGAAGTCTCCACCAGGACAACCAAAAATAAATTTGTGAGTTCCTACATGGGTAACCCATAGGGAGAAAAGCGGACAATATTAACGGTTAGATGGGTCGGATATTACATATAGACTGAAGAGAATCATCCTTTCCAGCAATATTGCAAATAAACATGGATCAATTGAGCTTTGGTGCGATGCAAAACTTAACAAAAATTTATAGAAAATGCACAAAATTAATATAGCGATCATTTTGTTCTTTAATTTTAGTATAGTATTGCTATAGTTTTTAATTTTAAGTAAAAAAAATGATATGTTACATAATTAATAGTGTTTATGGGTGAGCAATAACTGAACCGTTAACCGAAACCAAAAGCAACAAAAAATTGAATTTACTGAAAGCCGATTAACCAAAAACCAAATTAACCAAATATCGGTTATTGGTTTTTTGTACCCACGTTTAACCTAAATAAACCGAATCAAATCATTCATATATTTCTAACTTTTATACCTCAGGTTCATGTATTTCATATTTTATACCTCCATTCCATGTATTTATACGTCTATTTCGTGTATTTATATCTTAATTTCATATATTTCTAAGCGAAAAATTTAGCCCAAGTTTGGTTTTGGCTATTAACTAAAATTCAACAAACTGAAAAAAAAAACATAAATATAACTAAATAAACCAAACATATTAACCAAAAACTGATTGGTTAATAAATAGACCAGCCGATGACTTCGGTTGAGGACAAAAACTGAACCGACCAAACCATGCACATCATAGCAGCGTCCGTAATTCCCGTCGTATTACGCTAGCACCTTTCTAGTATATTTCTTATGGTTCAATTGTTATTAAGCACTTATACCATTGGATCGAGAGTCTTATATTTTTGTAATACCACATGATTGTGTCTAGTATTGTTTGATCTGTTGTTGTAATGAATATTGATAACATTTATATAACAGACGTCCACTTTTCAAAATTTGATCGTTGCAACGACTTTTGATACTCATGTATATAATGGCATGTTGAGTTGAACTCATGTATTTATTTGTAGAGGAAATTGCATAGATTTCCTAGAAAATAATTGTTAAACTATAGTCACATATTCGATAATGGAAAAACTAAGCGCTATGTTTTAGTATATACAAGTGATCGCATATTGATCGCCTTAGAAGATTTTACTAAAAGTTTGTGCAAGATAAGTTTACGATAAATTTCACATCGACTCTCCTCCTCATCAAGATAAAACTCGAAGTGTATGTTACGCTAACCATTAGTTGGTCAGTCGATAGTAATACATTTTCCTAGACTGCGACAAAGATCAAGCACTTCAGTCGACGTAGAAGATCAAATTGACACATAAAATCTAGAAAAAATTACGCCGTTAGTCCCTGTGGTTTCCACCTAATTTCAATCTAAGGTACTAAGGTTTTATTGTTTCACTTTAAGGTATTAACCTTTTAATTTGTTTCAATGTTAGGTATTAGGGACTAACCTAGTTAAAACTTAACTAAGTTTGAGGGGTATTATGGTCAAATCACCTATATATTCAGTTTTTGAAAAAAATGTAGCTTGGGGGACTCGAACCTGGCCTCTGGCCGGTCCTCATTCATAAAACTTAACACCAAATACCAACTGCTCTACAAGTCTTTTTGTGATATTATTGATTTCGAAATTTTATTAAACAATGTCTGTGATACTTCATCTTCCCCAATTGACATATATCTTCTAATCTCTTCTCCTCTCTCTTTTTTTTCTTCTTCTCTTCTGAGTTTCCCCCATTCTTCTTCCTCCTCTTTCTTCTTCTCCTCCCTCCTCCTCCCCCCTCCGCCCTCCCTTCTGCCGCTGCCGCTTCCTCCCCCTCCCCGTCGCTTCCTCCCCCTCCCCTCCCCATCCCCGTCATCTCCTCCCCCGTCGCCTCCTCTCCCCTCCGCCCTCCTCTGTCTGCCGACATACTGCAAATTCTAGTTCATTAATTATTCCATGACTACAGTGGGCAACGGTTATTGATGGCAAATGAAGATGAATGTTATCATTTTAATATTGTTATTTTTGAGAAATTGACGTGCTCAGTTCACGTTCACTCCATTGACACACATATATTCTTTTTATTTATTTATTATTAGTATTTTAATTATTGTTGTTATTGTAGATGTGGCCAACAGTTTAATATATGGATTGTGATGTAGGTAGTGTTTGGGGAAGATGAAGTATCACAGACATTGTTTAATAAAATTTCGAAATCAATAATATCACAAAAAGACTTGCAGAGCAGTTGGTATTTGGTGTTAAGTTTTATGAATGAGGACCGGCCAGAGGCCAGGTTCGAGTCCCCCAAGCTACAATTTTTTCAAAAACTGAATATATAGGTGATTTGACCATAATACCCCTCAAACTTAGTTAAGTTTTAACTAGGTTAGTCCCTAATACCTAACATTGAAACAAATTAAAAGGTTAATACCTTAAAGTGAAACAATAAAACCTTAGTACCTTAGATTGAAATTAGGTGGAAACCACAGAGACTAACGGCGTAATTTTTTCTAAAATCTAAGAGTGAAGTTGACCACCAGTTTTCTAGTCGAAGAATGTCTGACTATAATATTTGATAGATATCTTTAATTGCTTTTAAGGTTTTGAAGTTAAAAAAATCTTGTGGATGTCAAAACAAGGAGAAATCATTGTAACTCTAATTATTTCAAATCTTTCAAATAGGCTCATATATACACATTTTTTTTTTTCAATAGAAAACAGGAAAGAACATTGTAAATTACTAAATCCAACTAGTATTTTGCCGACGCGCGTTGCGGCGGCGTGCGACAGGTTTAGCCGTGAATTAACACATGAAGTGTAAAACAAAATGCGCTACACACAATTCGTAAAAACACAATGCGTAAAAGACAATTACTAAAACGTGTAAATACAATGCTTTTAACTTGGTTCGGAACTAAAATCTACATCGAAACGTGGACCAACTGGAAGCACACATTTTATAGGTACGAAAACGTATTACATTTGAAATTACTCGTTTCTCAAAAGAAAAAAAAAATAAGTAGAAATGTAGACCAAATCGTATTTATACCATTTACCGATACATATATAAAAATTCGCATGTAAAAAATAGTTTGTTTCCAAGTAAAGGTACGAAAAAGGGTAAACATGAATTTGACAAAAGAAAAAAAAATTAAGTTCAACTATAGGCCAACTCGTATTTATACCGATACATATATAAAAATTTTACACGTAACAAAAAAATAGTTTTCTACTTTTAAACGTGGACCAACTGGAAGCACACATCAAATAAGTACGAAAATGTATTATATATGATATTACTCGTTTTTCAAAAGAAAAAAAAAGTCTAAGCCGAAACGTACAGAAAAGAGTAAACTCTTTAATTTTTCAAAGAGTTAATTACACGGATGCTCCCTGTGCTTTTCAGATATTGCAAGTTTGCTCCCCAAAACTTCGGAGTTACACAAATGCTCCCTCTGGTTTGCAATTTGTAACTGTGATGGTCCCTACGACTAACGTCCGTTAATTCTTTCAGTTAATGGCATGTAAAATTACTTGCATACCCTCCTTTATCTTCTTTATCTTCTTCTCCTTTATCTCTCCCACCTCTCTCTCCTTGACAAACCCACCTGCAACCCACCTGAAAAAAATCCCAAAACCCACAACCCGACTGGTCCACCCAAACCCGACTGGTCCACCCTTTAACCACCGCAGCCACCGTCCACCTAAACCTCAACCAAACCAAACCATCCCTGATCCAGCCACCATCGAACTCCATTGAACCACCCTCCAGCGACACCACCAAGAAACCACCACCAAAAACCCCTTCCCCGTCAGATTTATTGAGTCTAGACACCCAAACAGCCCCCTTCGGACTTCAAAACCACCGCACCACCGCTGTCAACATCATCTCAACCGAAAACAACCACCACTACCACCACCATCGATCCTCTGCTCGTTGTCCAACTCCACCGACCTTGCTAAACCCACGAGAACCCTCACCACTGGGCGCAACCCTTCCTCACCCTGTCACCTAACTGATAACCGTCGCCTGCCTTCGTCTCCAACCTCACACCCACCACCGGTCGTCACCCACGACCCCCACAATCCACCTCCTCGGACCTCTGCACCAAAAATCACCACCATAGGGACAATCTATGGCCATAGCCACATGCGTGGTGGCTTTGGTCGACTGTAATCGACAGAAGACAGAGAGAGATCGGGGTGGAAGGTATGTTTAGAGAGGGAGATTTAGGGTTTTAGAGAGAGAGTGATGATGGTGGTGGTTTTTGGGTGGAGGTGATGATGGTTTAAGGAAGTGGTGGTGGTGGTGGTGATTTGGGGAATTCTAATTATTTTATCTCTTACTCAAGGGTAAAACTGACATTTGACACCTACTTAACAGAGAAAACAAACGGTCGTTAGGGTTAAAGACCATACGAGTGCAAAAGTATTAACCACAGGGAGCATCCGTGTTATTCGGGGGCATTTATGTTATTCTTGTAAACCACAGGGAGCATCCGTGTAATTAACTCTTTTTCAAAAGAAAAAAAGCTTAAGCCGAAACGTAGACCAACTCGGGTTTAACCGACACGTATATAAAATATTTGCACGAAAAAAAACTAAATTTTTTCCAAGGTACAAAAAAAAGGTTAAGTCGAAACGTAGAAAAACTCGTATTTATATCGATACATATATAAAAATTCACACGTAAAATAATAGTTTTTTCAAATAAATGGGCTAAAAACGACAAATGGCAAAGTTAGGGGGTTAGATTAAGTAAAAAATAGTTTTTTCAAGTAAAGGGGTTACAAATAAAATATATCAAAGCTGAGGGGCTGAAATTGACAAAGTTGTAAAGTTGGAGGTTTGGTGAAGAAACATGCCACCGACATTACATATTAAGAGAAAGTATACGATATAAAGCCCCTTAAAATAAGAAGCATAAGAAGCCACCAGAGATTGCCATGTGTCATATTAACCAAACCCCAGTTAACCATGATTAAACTATCAGACACCACCCTCCTACTTTCACAACTACCACTGCAACTTCCCATCACCACTACAACTACCCACTTTCACAAACCCTAAATCTTATGATTAATCAAAAAGTACTGAATTGGTCGTTGCAATCACGCCGGTCAACAAGTCAACCCACCGTCTCTACCATCGTACCAACCGTCCACGTCACACCACAATATTCACATGTCACTAACCGCCAATTTCATTAAAACCCCTCGTTTTCATTGAACTGAATCATGCAATTCATTTATGATCTGTTCATGTGATCTGACGTATGTAACCACATTTTGATGACCTCTACATTGTAAATAATATTATTATTATTACCATCAGATTATACGAATCAAACAACGACGTACGCTCAAAATTGGATTCCAGTTGTCAGATCTTCATCTTTGAGCAGAAAGCAAAAAATCAAACGCACGTTATACCATCAGATTATTTTTCAATGTGCGTCTAAAGAAACAAGCTTCAGACCTTCATCTTTAAAGGTGCGTCTGAATTTTGACGAGTGCGTCTGAAATTTTTTGATGAGTGCGTCTGAAAATTTGATGAGTGCGTCTGTTTTTCACCAACTTTATCTTCTTCCTCTGCAACTTTTTTTGATGAGTGCGTCTGAAATTTTTATGAGTGCGTCTGTTTTTCACCAACTTCATCTTCTTCCTCTGCAACTTTTTTTGATGAGTGCGTCTGAAATTTTTATGAGTGCGTCTGTTTTTCACCAACTTCATCTTCTTCCTCTGCAACTTTTTTAACCTAATTTTTATGTTTTAATCATCCTTAATGAAACAAAATTCATAGTATCCGACAACTATTACAATTCATAATTGTTCATATGATTGGTTTAATCCTCTGTTTTTTATTATTTTTAGATCAAATACTGATATTACGTTTTTTCGTTCACTGTAATCGTTTTTTTTTTGAATTGTGCAATCATTCTGAACATGAATGATTTGAAAAAAAAAATTAGACGATTAGAAAGTTTTTTCCTATTTTACGCTTAGTTAGTTTTAACCCATGTATGGTTAGGGTTTTTAATCTGCATCCTTAATCTAATGGTTGAGATTGCTTCTTACGCTTCTTACGTTAAGGGGACTTTATACGTTATCTCTCCCCACATATTAATATGAATATAATGTGTTGCTACTATTGCAAACATTTCGAAGTGTATAAAATAGCAGGGAAAAGATGATGTAAAAAGCTTCTTAAAATACAAATCGTAAGAAGAAATCTTAGTCGTAGGATTAGGGTTAAGTGTAGACGGTGGCAGGATTGTAATAGTTAACCCTCATTAAATAACCTTTTAACATAGAAAGAGTATTTTAGTCCAATTGCAAAAACAAAATTCAATTGAATTAAAATTGCGCCACCCTATTATTGTTAATTAGTTTTACGACCGGCAAACAAATGCATTGATTTGACAAGAGAACACCTGGAACATGATTTGTTTTTGAAGCAAAAACCTGAGCATGTTACATGAACCAGTTACGCAAGTGTATATAAAAATCACGCGAATGCTAAACAAAAAACTTATATCATGTAAGTTCATTGTATCTCATTTTAAAAATCACGCAAGTTTAGTTGTATTTAATTTCAAAATCACGAATCGTATCTCATTCTGAAATCACGCAAGTTCAATTGTATATTCACGCATATAGGCGTTGTGATGGATTTAAAGGCATCACTATATTGCACCAAAAGCAAATAATGCAAGAAGGGTTCAAAAAAGCATCATATTCACGCATGTAGGCTTCAAAGAATCAAAACACAAGTCACGTGTGTCGCTCTGAATGATGATAGATGACGGGTTACAAATGAAAAAGAATAAGGTCTGTGATCGATTATGAATTTGATTGCGTAATTCCATTAAATTAGAATCACCAGGAGATTTGAATGTAATTACATGGATGGATCAAATCTTTAAACAACAAACGTGTTTTCCAAAAAAACCGTCATTACACTAACGCCCTTTTAATCCTTCCTACACTTTGTAGGTTAAGGAGACTTTGTACTCTACAGTTTCTCAAAATAGTATGCACTTAGTCTGTTATAGAGTTTATTCATCCATATCTCAGTTTGTATGCTTGTTGGTTCTTCTGTGCCAAACCAACACTTAAGCTATGTGACACTTGCCCCCAATGGTGTAGCTTAGTTAAATAGGAGTCTGGCGTTGTATTCACAAGCTCCCGAATTTGAAGTCATTCCCAACTGATTCATTAACAATTGAGTAGCTCATGCCTTAGTTAGTCTCAAACACTAGGTTTGCTTGCCTTATCTAACACTTTATCTCATTAAACATTGAAAACCTATCATGTCTAATATTTAAACAGGATAAGAAAATAAAAGCACAGAAGTGGAGACAAGAAAAAAATAGGTTAACAAGTTTAGGGAGTAAAACCCTTATTTTCGTCAACCCACAAGACGAAAGTCGAAAACAACTCTTTTAGTTTTATGAGAGTATTAGGATCAAAGTTGTAAAACATAAAAAACACAAAGCATAAAGTACATGGATAAGCCTTGTTGTTATACAAGATTTTGAAAATAGACTCCTAAGTACGAAAAATTATGTAGATTGTCCAAACTTTTTAAATTGTAGCACTTTTAATTCAAACATTTGCAATTCGTAACACCTTTAGTCCCTAAAGTTAGACAAAATATAGGGGACTAAGGGTGTTACAATTTACAAATGTTTAGACTAAAAGTATTACAAATCACAAAAGTTTAGACTATCTATCTATTTTCTGATACTTAACAACTATTTCAAAAAATTTATAAAACCACATGAACGAAAGATGTTACAAATCGCAAAAGTTTAATCTATCTGTATTTTCTCATACTTTTCCAATATTTTGGTATTTTACAAAACCCTAGGGACTCTCTATGTACTTTACTCAAACCCAAAGGATAAAAATCACAAAAACCTTCATCATATGATTCACATCTTTCGGATTCATCCAAATAAACATAGCCCTCAACACTCCTCTTGTCTTGCACAAAAAGCCATCAAACAACACCACAACAAATCGCCTCTTATACACTCAACCTATTAACCCATTACTCTCTGCAAGATTGTGCAATGGCAAGTGTGGATGTAGCAATGAAACCATCTGATCCAACGGACAGAAATGAAAACTGTTCATCGAAGTCCACATCAGCAAAATCAGGTGAAGGGTTGAGGCAATATTATTTGCAACATATTCATGATGCTCAACTGCAGGTTAGACAGAAGACCCATAATCTTAATCGGCTTGAAGCTCAGCGTAACGAACTCAATTCACGAGGTAGGGTTTTTTTTTTTAATCTGAATTGTTTGGATTTTTATTTAATTGTTCAATTGGTTGGTTTACAAGAGTGAAATAGGGAAAATACGTAAGTCTTATGTTATTATAGGTTTCATTGTTGTTGAGAATTGAACGGAATAATGTGTTAGGGCGCGAGGCGCAAAAGAAGCGAGGGCCTTAGATTAAAAAAACGATGAAAGAGAAAAGTAAATATATGTTATGTATTAGGAAAATAATACTATTCTTCGAATGAAATAAAATAAGTTAAACGAAAGCTATTATATAACATTTAATATCATATAATTGATTAGTATCAAAAGATTTTAAATATTACTGTATAAAAGTAGTTTTCCTTACATAAAGGTAGAAATGATTATCTGGAGAATTAAAGCGCAATCGCCTTGCCTCGCCTGAAAAATAGGAATAGGCGCAAGAGGCGATCGATTTCAACAACTGTGGTTGAATCTATTGGTTGATATAACTACTTGTTGTGGACTCTATTTGAAAAAAGTTGAAGTCTATAAGCTTGGTACTATTCCGGTATCAGACTTGTGTGTTTTGGTTCTTGTGTAGGTAGGTATTAAAGAAACTATATGCTTTTTTGTGTGTGTTACTTTTGTATATGAAAGAATAAATATCATTGATCCTGTAATTAGTTGATTTGAATATGAAAACCGACTGGTGGATGCTCGTTTTAATGGAAACAATGTATTACTTTTGAGGGTAGGACCGGTAGGCGCAATTAAAATACGAAGACCATAATTGGTGAAGTGCCCTTGTGAGCGTGAATTGTCGCAGGTGTTTGGAACTGTAAATAGCTGACTTATAAAAACTTAAAAAGTTTTCTGTGAACTGCTTATTTTCTGTTTCGTTCATTTGTAGTAACTTGTACATAACCACCAGGATGTTGAAAGGACCAATTTCATGATACTTCATACCATTTGAAGTGGAATTCCCTTATATTAACGTTTGAGCACGTATGTTTAAAATCCGAGAGGAGGAAACAGTTTCTTAACAACTGAAATGTGTAGCCTATCTGGTTTGTATGTTTGTGTAGGAAATAGTATAAGAATTTAAAAATTGATCATAGAAATTGTTTTTGTTCTATAAATTTTGCTTAATATACGACAGATAAATATTAGACAGATAATATTCATTTCCACACACGATCAGATTGCAGAAATTTTTACAAAGCCATTGTCGTCACAATGATTTGCTAATTTACGGTCCTAGATAAGAGTCGTTACCCAGCCTTAGCTTGAGGGGGAATATTAGAAGGATAAATATTATACAGATAATAATATTTTTTTAGTATTATGAGGGTACAAAGTGTAGTTAGTGTTTCTATATAATCCTGATGTAGTTACCTATTGAGATATACAATAATACAATCTTTTCTCTGTTAATATCTTAACTACTGGAATCTTTTTTTATTATGTTGAGAGTCTATCTGGTTTATATATCTGTAGAAGAAGCTGCATACGAATTTGGAAACTGATGTTAGAATTTGTGTATGTTCTATTAATTTGTGCGTCAAACATTTATATGTGGTTACAAATGAACAGCTGTTTTAAGACACTACCTACCAATCTACCATTTGAACTGGAATTTACTTATGCCCTTGTCTGAACAGACATGTTCAGAAAACTGAGAGCACGAAACAGATGCTTAACAACTGATTGTGTTGAGTTTGTCTGGTTTGTGTTTTTGTGCATGAAATGGTATAAGAATTTGAAAATTGATTGTTTTTGTTCTATAAATTTTGCTTAACTACTGGAGTGTGTTTTTATTTTGTTGGAGCTTACCTGGTTTATATGAATGTGTAAGAAGTGCGGTATACTAATTTGGAAATGTTAGAATTTGTTTGTGATCTATTAGTTTGTGCTTCAAACCTTTGTTGCAAAGCCCACTCAGGCGCGCACCTAGGCCCACTTTTCAAGCCCAGAGCCGCCTTTTCGCTTCGCTTCAAAAGCCCTATTTTCAGGCCCTTAGGCGCATTTTTCTGGCCTAGTTCCAATGGAATTCCGGCCAACAATTGTCTGAACAGGTTTGAAACAATTATACCGGCCCTAAACAAGTCTATAATCAACCTAAAACAACCTAAACTAGCCCTAAAGAATACTAAAACATGTTTAAAACTCCTAAAAATGTAGTATTTTTATACTGTGTGTCTTGCTTAAAAAAGCTTGTGCTTTGTAAGCGCCTTGTACTGAGGCCCAAGGTTCACCCTTGACACCTTGAGTGCGCCTTGCGCCTTTAACAACTATGCTTCAAACATGTATATTTGTGGTTACAGACGAGCAACTATTTTCTTTTTGTTTCATTTACAGTGCTAAATAAGTAGAGGTGTTGGACCGAACTTTAATGAGTGGTTGGTTTTGATTAATTACTTTAGATTTTGTCATGTACCTTTATTGTGTCCTTGACGAAAAGTTACAATATTCAGTAAGGGCTGGGTACTGATATTACAGTTTAATGTCAAATTACAGTCAGGATGCTTAAGGAAGAGCTGCAGCTGCTTCAAGAGCCAGGGTCTTATGTTGGTGAAGTTGTTAAAGTGATGGGGAAGTCCAAAGTACTAGTCAAGGTTAGTGGTGTTTTATATTCTATATCCGAAGATCGTTTAGTTATATAATCTTTTAATATTATTAGTCAAAATTTGATTTCTTTTTTACTTTTTGATGACAGGTGCACCCAGAGGGAAAATACGTAGTTGATATAGACAAAAGCATTGATATTACTAAGATCACTCCATCAACAAGAGTAGCCCTTCGCAATGACAGCTATGTTCTTCATTTGGTTTTACCAAGCAAAGTCGACCCTCTGGTTAACCTTATGAAAGTTGAAAAAGTCCCGGATTCTACATATGACATGATTGGAGGGCTTGACCAGCAAATCAAAGAGATTAAAGAGGTTATCTCAAGTTTCTTTTTCTTTTTAATTCTTGATCCTGAAACTTGAAAGTTTATGTTATTTGATGCCGATATTTAAATTTGTGGTTATTCATGCTCTGTAATAAAAAAACAGGTTATCGAACTTCCAATCAAACATCCAGAGTTATTTGAGAGTCTTGGAATTGCTCAACCAAAGGTACCATGGCACACAATTTCTCTAGATCTAAGCATTCAAACCGTTTTATTAATTATAGTTGTGTATTTATCTTTTTCTAGGGAGTTCTGTTATACGGGCCACCTGGCACAGGGAAGACCTTGTTGGCAAGAGCAGTGGCTCATCATACTGATTGTACTTTCATTAGGGTTTCTGGTTCTGAACTAGTACAGAAATATATTGGAGAGGGATCTCGAATGGTCAGAGAACTTTTTGTTATGGCGAGGTTTGTACTCTGTGCGGTGTTGTATTTGTATCTATTTTTGTATTGAGTCTATTGACTATATGTAATAATGTATTCATTACTATTTTCTTTGTCGGTTCAGGGAACATGCTCCATCTATCATATTTATGGATGAAATAGACAGTATTGGATCTGCTCGGATGGAATCTGGAAGTGGGAATGGTGACAGTGAAGTACAACGAACTATGCTCGAGCTTCTTAATCAGCTTGACGGATTTGAGGCATCAAACAAGATCAAGGTATTTGGGAGGGAATAAGGATGTGTGATTATGGCTAAATATATATGGCATTGCTGACTTGTATGATTTTTTTTCCTGCTATAATGTTTTCAGGTTCTGATGGCTACAAACCGTATTGACATCCTGGATCAGGCTCTTCTTAGGCCCGGGAGAATTGATAGGAAAATTGAATTCCCAAACCCCAATGAAGATGTGAGTATCTTTGACTTGTCTTTTTGGCTGTAAATCTTTCAAATTTATGCTTACAAGGCATTCGGAATTCTATATGTATTTTATCTTTTCAGCGGCAGAGGTTTGGTAATCTTTTTGCAACATATTTCTGTGGGCTAATTTTTGTGCCTTTCTTTGTAGTCACGGTTCGATATTCTGAAAATTCATTCAAGAAAGATGAACTTAATGCGTGGCATTGATTTGAAGAAGATAGCTGAGAAGATGAATGGAGCCTCGGGTGCTGAGCTTAAGGTCAGTTCCTGACATGATTTTCTTTGTTCTTTTTGTTTGATTTCTCGACACGTTGACTTTGACTCTGATGTCTGCATTTTTCAACCTTCTCTCCATAGTAATAATCTGTAGTTTGATAGTAATGAGGTTAGGTTTAGAAGTTGCATACTATGTTAAGTCGTGGGAAGGTCGCAACTCGCAAGGTACCCATAACACCCAGCCCAAAAAAAGAAAAAAAAAAAGAAAAACCTGTGAAGTTATTTGTAGCCAAAAGCCCTTAAAAAGTTATCCGTTGGAGATGCATAAGATTGATTGTGGTGGGCGTTAACCCTGGTCTAGTCAGCGGAGTGGAGGCTCCGCACGCCAAAGAGGGGCGTTGGAGGAATAACAGGTGTGATGGAAGAGTAGCCAATCACGTGGTGCCACATCGTAGTTTAGTTAAAGCCCCACTGCAGGCACGTGGCAATGACATTGCAGCAACTTTTGCACTTTCTAGTTAACACACTATAGTTGGTCGAAGTAAAACATTTAAAACTTGATCGTCATTGCCAAAATACTATTTTTGTACCAGGGGTGGCAAAAAAAATGAATGGATTTAGTAACTGGCTGATTCTTGTTTGGATCAAATTGCCCCAAAATACATGATCTGATGAACTTAAATTTTTATAAAGATAGTATGATTGTGAAATTTATACCTATTTACAAATCACAACTCTTTTAACTCATTTGACCTTTTAGGGATAAAATAACCTGAATTGCCTATTAGTTTCCCAGCTCTCCTAGGAAGAAGTTATTGATCGATGTTATTGTTGCCATGGTTGATGGTCGTTGGTTGAATTCCTATAACTATTGGAACTTGGATTCATAAAACTAATAATACTTGTGGTTGTTTTGATATAGGCGGTTTGTACTGAAGCTGGAATGTTTGCTTTGAGGGAAAGGAGAGTCCATGTGACACAAGAAGATTTTGAGATGGCTGTCGCTAAGGTTATGAAGAAAGATACCGAGAAAAACATGTCTCTGCGCAAGCTTTGGAAGTAATCAATCAAGCCAATGGGCTTACTATCTAGTATTGTTTTCGAACGTTTAAACTCGACATCCTTTATGTGCGGATTGTGTTAATTTACTTTTACCTTTGCATCTAAAACATACTAAAGATATCTTAAAGCCGAACTTCTAAAGACACGGTTGATGTTGATTGAAGTTTATTGACTAGTCATATTTGGCAAGACAGACTAATGATTTCTTTAAGTTGTGATGAGATCTCATAGTATTGCAAGCAGTGTTTTCAGACACGGATTGGACCGGCTAGTTGGACCGGGAACCGGTGCCTTGGCTGGTCCAGGTCATGGGTAAAAGACTTTATGGATTGTATTTTCTGAATGAATAAAACAATTACAAAGAGTCCCTATATATAGGACTAACCCTAGCACTAAATATGGAAACTATAATCTGTGCATAATTACAATACAATCACAAATATATGGAAATCATAATCTCATGCATAAATCTCGGCTAATACTCCCCCGCATTTTGAGCGGTCCTTGGGCAAACGGTCAAACTAGATCTAAACGATTGAAAAAGTTGTCGAGATAATTCTTTTGTGAATATATCCGCGTATTGATACGGAGCAGGGACGTGAGAGACCCGGACATGTCTGAGGCGGACCTTCTCGCGGACAAAATGGATATCGATTTCTATATGCTTCGTGCGCTGATGCTGTACAAGATTATCAGACAGGTATACGGCGGAAACATTGTCACAGAAAACGACCGAAGCCTGTAGTAGGGGGACATGTAGCTCAAGCAGTAAATTACGTAACCAAGTGACCTCAGCAACGGCATTCGCAACCCCTCGGTATTCAGCCTCCGCACTTGAACACGAAACGGTAGGCTGGCGCTTAGATGACCAAGAAAGCAAATTATTCCCTAGAAACACACAATAACCACTCGTAGATCGATGCGAATCAAGGCACCCGCCCCAGTCAGCATCGAAGTAGGCAACCAAGGAATGCGTATTGGAATTCGTCATGCGGACGCCATAGTCCAAAGTCCCCTGAATGTACCGAAGTATGCGCTTCATGAAAGCATAATGAGGGTCGTGAGGCTCGTGCATAAATAAACAGACCTGTTGGACTGCATAAGATATGTCTGGACGAGTGAAAGTAAGGTACTGAAGAGCGCCTGCAAGGCTGCGGTAAAGAGTCGGATCATAAAACAGAGGACCATCCGTAGCACTCAATTTAAAGGAGAGATCAACGGGAGTGGCACAAGGCTTACAGGATGTCATGTTGGCCCGAGCTATGATGTCCTTGGCATACTGTGTCTGATCCAAAAATAGGCCATTTGCTTGGCGTGTGACCCGAATGCCCAAGAGATATAGTTCGCAAACCGTGTGTACCAAGCACATGGAGCTTGTTTAAGCCCATATAAAAATTTCTTCAACCTGCACACAAAACCTGGAAATCTTTTATCAACGAACCCCAACGGCTGATGCATAAAGACCGTTTCATTAAGGTGGCCATGTAAAAAAGCGTTCTTGACATCCAACTGATGGATGTGCCACGATTTAGAAACAGCAAGTGATAACACTGTGCGAATGGTGGCAGGTTTTACAACCGGACTAAAAGTTTCCTCACAGTCAATGCCCACGGTTTGTGATTTCCCATTAACAACCAATCTCGCCTTATACCTTTCAAGTGAGCCATCTGATTTAAATTTATGGCGAAAGAGCCACATACATCTGATAACAGGTCTATCAGCCGGCCGAGGGACCAAACCCCACGTCTCGTTTTCCTGTAAAGTAGTATATTCAGCCTGCATGGCGCACAGCCAGTTCGGGTCGGTGAAGGCCCGGTGATAGGTTTTCGGGACATGAGATAGGTTAGTGGTGTTGAGGTTATATAAGGGTGGCTTCAGGCTACCTCTTATGGATCTGGTGGCCATCGGGTGAGAGGTGGTGGGTGGACAGACGGTGGTGGGACAGTTGTCGGTTGTTGGGGTGGTAGGGCAGGGGTGGATGTTTGAGTAGGCGGCTTCGGTGGGGTGTTAGAATGTGTGTGGGCCGTAGGGACTGAAGTGGAAACAGGAAGTTGTTGGGCTGGACGAGGACGACGGGTGTAGGTACAGGGAAAAGGGGATGTGGTGGTAGGCGGTGGGTTATGAGTAGGGGGTGGTGGTGGGCCGATGTGGTTCAATGGTCGGGAAAAGGTGAATCCGGGAGGAGGTGGGTCATCAAGGAAACGGTAGGAGTGGTGGGTGTAGGAATGGTATATGGGAAAATAGTTTCATCAAAGGTAACGTGCCGGGAGATAGAAACTTTCCCGGTGGTGGGGTCAAAACACCGGTACCCACGAAAGTCTGGTGGGTAACCAAGGAATATGCACCGGATGGACCACTGGTGGAGTTTGTGTGGCTGGGTTGCGGACGTGTTCGGATAGCAGGCGCTAGGGTGGCGAAGATAGAGGGCATATGTAGGAGTATAAAATTTAAGGCGTTTGGTAGGAAGAAAATTGCGGAGATAGGCAGCAGTGTGAAGAGCTTCCACCCAGAAACTAGGTGGGAGATGGGCATGGATAAGCATTGCGCGTATGATGCCGTTTAAACGGCGGATCATACGTTCTGCATGGCCGTTTTGGGAAGATGTCTGAGGGCAGGAGAAACGAAACAGCAGACCGTGTTGGTGGGCAAATGTTTTGAAAGCGTTGTTGTCAAATTCACCGCCAAGGTCGCATTGGAAGGTTTTGATGTTTTTGTTAAATTTGGTGGCAATTAGGCGGTGAAACTTGACAAATGTAGAAAATGTTTCAGATTCATATTTTAAAGGGTACACCCAAATGAAGTGTGAAAAAATATCAATCAAAACCATATAATATTTATATCTGGACTTGCTTAACACAGGAGAAGTCCAAAGATCACAATGAATTATATCAAAAGGGGAAAAGGTAAAAGAGTTTGATGCATAAAATGGTAAACGTTTGCTATTAGAAAGCTGACAATAGTGACAAATACTAGATGATTTGTTTTTATTACAAGAAAAATTAAAAGGAAAATGACGACTAAGGACATCCAAGACTTGAGCGCCGGGGTGGCCCAAACGATCATGCCAGGGAAGAGATGTAGAAACAATAAAGGCAGCTTGTGGTGGAAGTTCTGGTGGTGTGAGAGGATAGAGGTCCCCGGTGCTATTGTGGCGGGAAAGAAGACACCCAGTTCAAAGGTCCTTCAAAGAAAAACCAAAGGGGTCAAATTCAATTGAAACACTGTTATCACGAGTAAATTGTATAACAGAGATTAGCTTTTTAATAATTTGAGGGCAGTAAAGGATATTGGGTAGGATGTAGGTACGGTTAGGTAGGGTTAAATAGCCTGTTCCAGACCCTTGAACGGGCAAGGACACGCCATTACTAACTAATATTTTACTGCAAACAGGAAAAGAGTTAGGGGTTTTGATCATACCTTTCGTCAGAGGAATGGGAGGACGCTCCAGTATCCATAATCTGGTCCGGGTCATAGTTCAGCTGCATGGTGGAGAAAGCCGTATTCAGATCTGATGGGCATAAGGGGTTAAAACCCGTGGGTTGGTTGGTAGCAAAGTGGGCCTGAGGAGTGAAACCTGGAGGGTACGGGGCTGTTGGGATTTGGGCCGACCCGTAGGAGTGATGGGTCAGACCCGGGTTTGGGGCTGATGTGGAGTGGGCCGATGAGGGCGAATTAGTGGGTTGTGGATTTGGGGCAGTGGGTTGAGTCGGGTATGGGCAAGGTGGGGTGTTCCACCGAGCCCATTGCGGGTAGGAGAGATTGGGAGCCCAATTCGGTGAGTAGGTCTGCCCACGGTCAGAGCCGCGACCCCGGGTTCGACGTCCTCGGGCACGAGGACGATTGTAGTA
The DNA here is from genome assembly GCA_032199755.1 of Ambrosia artemisiifolia. Classification (NCBI taxonomy): domain Eukaryota; kingdom Viridiplantae; phylum Streptophyta; class Magnoliopsida; order Asterales; family Asteraceae; genus Ambrosia; species Ambrosia artemisiifolia. The sequence continues at coordinate 24,546,180 of CM063513.1, read as the reverse complement.
GGGCTGTTGTGAGGAGTTGTAGGGTTGGGATCGGGTTGACGGGTTCGATTGGTGTTGGTTATGGGAGGGTTGTTTTGGGGTGGTGGCAACAAGAACGGATTGGGTATTCTTTTGGCGAGTTTCTTGTCTGATAACTTCGTCCTCCAGCATACTTCTAGCAAGATCCCAGACAGCATTATTAGCATTGATAAGGGAAGCGGTCGTGTCATACTCTGCGGGCAGCCCCCGAACAAGCTGTAATACCAAACGATCTTCAGTAACCGAGTGGTCGACATCTCCAACTGATTTGCAAGGTCTTTGAGGCACTCACAATAATCGTCCAAGGACGAACAAGCGGCCAAAGTCAGGTTACAGAACTTTGTTTCAAGCGCCCTAGCCCTTGCCTTCTTATTACTTAGGTAGATTTTCTCTAGTTTCAGCCAAGCCTGACGAGCAGTGGTGGTATTGTCCATGACCCGAGGCAACAGGTTATCAGAAACCGGGCCAACTATCCATTGAAGGACCAAGGCGTCGAGTTACTTCCAGGATTGATACCCGGGTGCAGTGTCGAGTGGTAGTGGGATATTATCAATGTGATTAAGCACTTGATAAGCGACGACATGAAGGCGAAAGAGTTTAACCCAAGAGGTATACGTGACCTTAGTACCATCAAGGGTACGTATCTTGGATTGAATGTTTGTAACTGAATATGCAGGGTGCAGGTGTCTGGTGGTTTTATGAATAAAACAGGAAAAGTGGCTGTCGAAACAGCAGGGAAAAGAGGCTGTCGAAACAGCAAGGAGATCGAAAGAGATTAAGAAAGGGAAGAAGGTAATCAGAACCTAGTGCTCTGATACCATAAAAGACTTTATGGATTGTATTTTCTGAATGAATAAAACGATTACAAGGAGTCCCTATATATAGGACTAACCCTAGCATTAAATATGGAAACTATAATGTGTGCATAATTACAATACAATCACAAACATATGGAAATCATAATCTCATGCATAAATCTCGGCTAATAATGGGTTGAACCGGAATTGCATCGAACTAGTGGTCGGACTGGTGAACCGACGGTTGGACTGTAAAACCGGCCGTTGAACAGGGGAAAAGGGAGGTTGAACCGGAAATTTTCAAATTTTTTTGTTGGAGTTTTTTGATTTTTTTATCCGGCTGGTTGGACCTGTCGGACCGGGAGACCGGTGCGGGTCCGATTTGACGTTCTGTTTGGTTTTGAAAACTGAAAACATTGATTGCAAGTTCTTCCTTGTATGTAATTGAACCTTCTTGTATAAACTGCCTTGGTGTTCAAAATAAGAAGTGTCTATAAAAGTGAACTTTACAAGGAAAAAAAAAGCATCATAGTGCATTTCTATATGCAGGATTTACCAAAATGTTATCCGTATTTTACAAACAACCTAAGATATACAAAATGAGTTCTTAGCGAATCTTTATTTTCTCGTAGCGTTCTTCAATGGCATTTCTAGTGCATGGGTTTTTTGGCGTCTTTGAGCTTGCGTGGAGAGAAGTGAGACATTTTTGCTTACAAATGCTCACAAAGTTGGGGTAAACCCCGTGTACTGTTAAAGGAAGCGTTCTTAGGCGTTTTGAAGCCGACTTTTATGTTGCGAGGTGGATTTAGCTATGATCATGTTAGGTTATGCTAAAGGATCAATTATCAACTACCGCTGTTTAAGGCCAGGACATGATTTAGATAATGGTGATGTACATGAGTTATACAAATTTGTCCCTGACCATAGAACCATAGATCTTTATATTGAACATGGTCAAACAAATTTGCACCCACCAACCGTAGTTATCGAAAAATTAGCTGATGAAGTTATACCCAAGGAACCTGTTGGAAATTTGATAAGCATTGATTCTAGAGTTTTACAGTTGGAATGGGATCAAAAGTTACAGGTAGGGGAATCTAGTGGGGTGCAAATATCAGATTATGGAAAACTATGATGATACTTTTCAATTTATTGAGAATATTGATGAGGTTAAGTCATTAGAAGATAAGAGAAGGGACTTAGAAGATAAGAACAAGGGTTTAGGAGATGAGAAATTTGGTTTAGGATATGATGAATGGGATAATATTGATGAGCAATGAGACTTAGAGAATAAGGAAAGGGATTCACATAACTTGGTCCATTAGAGAGTTGGGTGAATCCATTTTATATGATGGATATATGGAAACAAGTGTATAGCTTCAAGGTTAACCCAATCAATGGTAAAGAAATGTGGCTAAAGTCACAGGTTCCCGCTACTTTGAAGCCACCTCGTGTCAAAAAGCAGATAGGGAGGCCAAAGAAATTAAGGAAAAAATCCACACTTGAATTGGAGGACCTGAAAAGGGTGGGAAACTATCTAAGAAGAGATTTATCCCCAAACCTGTGGAAAATATGGTGGAAAGGGTCACAATGTCAAGTCATGCAAGAATCAAACTGTGGCAGGTGGTGGGAAAGTTAAAAAAGCAACATCAAGTGTTGGAGAGGCTGGGAAAGGTAAGAGACAAACATCAGGTGGTGGGAAAACAAGACCCATCCAAGAAAACTAAGAAGGAAACATAGTTTATGTTTTGGTCTAGTCTGATGTTGAATTTTAGTAATTATGTCTATTGAACAATGTGGTCTTTTGCTATGTACTAGGTTGTGTTGAACAATGGTGTCCTTTAGTATTCTGAATGTTTCTTTTGGTATGTACTTGTTAAACAATGGATTGTAGTTGCTATGGATGGTTGGAATGAATGGTCTTTTAGTTTGAATTGAATTGCATATTCAGGTATGGAAGGGTGACTTTATAAGTCAAATCATGTGTGCTTATTGTTGACTTGGCAGGTTGGATTGTAATATGGTCCCTATTGACTTTGAAAGTCAACAATTGGTAGGTCCTTGGGTGCATTTAGGGGTGTTCAAAAAATCCGAAATCCGATCCGATATCCGAACCGAAAAAAACCGATTCGAATTCTTATTCGGATATTCGGATGGATCCGATCCGAATCCGAATTACTTATTAGGATTTCGGATCGGATTCGGATTTCACAATTAAATTATTCGGGTTATTCGGATAACCGAATAACCCAAATAAGCTTCAATTGAGTTTTAGTAAGGAATGACCAATTGTTTGAAAATTAGTTCAACCCACGAGACATGAGGCCAATACTAAACTATAATCCTTCAACATCGTCCATCTATATGGACTAGTTAGTGTCACGTTTCGTGATGCTTGATTTTGTGTTCAAGACTATGTTTTAAAGTTTGATTTTTGTTTAAATTTACGTTTTGAAGACTATATTTTGAAGTTTGATCTTTGTATTTGTGTTTAAGACTAATCTCTATTTTCGCTTTTGTATGTTTATTGAATTTAAATTAATAAAATGTTAGGAACCATAAATTAGGAAAAATAAAAAAAAAATTGAAAAATTGTTGTTTGGTTTAATTTAGATTATTCGGATATCCGTTCGGATTATTCAGATTTATTCGAATCCGATCCGAATTGAATTCGGATCGGATGGGTATATATCCAATTCGGATCGGATTCGGATAGGCTCCTAAAATTTCAAAATCCGAATAATCCAATCCGAATAATCCGAATAACCCGTTATCCGATCCGATGAACACCTCTAGGTGCATTTGCAGGTCGGATTGCAATATTGGTCACTGTTGACTTTCAAAGTCAACAAATTCCAGGTCCATTTATGTAGTTGCAGGTTGGATTGCAATATTGAAATGTTGCCTATATTAGTCTAACCCATTTGAATAGTGCATGCTAGCTACATTTGGTCTGACCCATTTGGCAAGTGCATGTTAGCTACATTTTGGTAATAACTGTCAATATTGGTTTGACCCATTTGACAAGTGCATGTTAACTACTTTTAGACCATATGTAATGGTTCAAGCTCTTTAGGGGTGTTTTTTGCCATGTGGACGTCACATAAGCAGGAACAATTTTAGCCAAAAAATGGTGTAGTGGTTCAAGCCCCTTTCATACCTCTTTAATCATTACATAATTTAATATTACATTTTTTTTTCAAGAATTAATTTTTTAAATAATATAACACATGTATATACAAAATTTTTCATGATAACAAAGTTCTCATCTTTTAACTTTTTTTTAATAAACCCGATGAAGCTTTCTATTCCACTACAAAACAAACAAGTTTATTAACTTTATGAGTTTATTCCACTAGAAAAAGAAAAAACCAAAGGGTTTGCCCTGCACATCAATACACACGCACCATCTACACCCTCTCTCTATCCCTCTCTTTCTCTTTCTTCTACAACAGCTTTCCCCCCCTCACCATCCGACCAAGATCTGATACCCTGTTTAGCGGCGCACGGAATTAACACCCGACCTTGGTTTCCCCCCTTCACGATCACCTCCACATAAATAATGGCCGGAAAATGCGATTGAAGGTGATTTGCAGGTTTGGCTGGAAAAACAGGTTTTCCACCACCGCTATATGCCATATTTAATGTCCAACGGTAGCATATGCAACGGTAATGTTTGATTTTGTTCAAAATTTCAAGGTGTTGCTGTGGCGTTATTGTTAAAACGCTCCCCTCGTTTCACGCCCCTAAAATGCCCGGCGGGGAGGTGTAGATGGCGTTTTCCGGTGTTATTTATGGGAAAAACGCCTCAACATAGGTAGTCAGTCACCTGCATTTTAGGTAATAACATTTTGACCCATTCAAGCAACAAAACCTTTTGCTTACCAAAAGCTTCGAACTTCATTTCAATAAACCACATCACATAATCAATAAGCATTTAAAATTACATAGATTAAAAACCTAACATGACTTTTCAGTGGGTCTTAACAAAACTTACAAACAGTAAAAAACCAATCTAGCTAGCAATAAGATATTTCTTGTATTTATTCAACTTTGCTGCTTCATCTACACTGGATCTCAGTTGTTCTTGAAGGTGATTCCTTCCTCTTATCAGACCTGGAATGACTTCCCTAGATCAAGGAAACATTTATGGATCAAGCCATCGAAAAAGGCACAATTCGCTACATGCAATACAAACACAAAAACAAAAATAATTATACACAAACTTGGACATTATAACGATTAGACAAACAATTATGACACTATACATACCTAATCTGGCATGCACAGAACTGACAACCAGGGTTTAGATCAGTCCATGACGTTTGGATGATGGCTTCTTGTCTACACCAACATAAAACCATCTTGATATCTTGAAATCTTCTGATTATCAGGGTTTCAACCTTGGAACCCTAATTTTAAGAAAAAGAGGGAAAGAAGCCAGAGAGTGGTAGGGAGTTTTAAGATAAAGGGAGTTTTATTATTTAGGGAGGGAAAGAAAGAAATACCCTCACATGCACAACACGTGGGGTAACTTAACGAAGTTTTTAAATTGGGTTAGTTGTAAAGGTCAGCACTTGTATGTAATAACTAACGTAAAGGATACGCACTGTAATTACGTTAGTTAAAGGACACAGCCCGAAACTACCATCAAAGATAAAGGACGTAAAATGCATTTTTGTCAAAGAGGGAGGGAGAGAGAGCGTGTGTGTATTGTGGTGTTAATTCATGATCGATTGGAAGGAAAGCAAAGACAAGAAGAAATTACGTTATAATTATCTTTATCAACTTTTAATCAACATCCTTAGTGGATTGAATCCTCCACGGGTGGATTTAAAGAGGGGACGGGTTCTGGCGAACCTACTCAGTTTTCAATTTTTAGTAAAAATATATATGAAAAATGAGCTATGAACCCATCAGAAAAATTGACATGAACCCATAGACATATCTTATGAGTGGCTTAAGGCTTCTACTTTTAAAACCATAGTTCACGAGTTCAAAACTTGTAGAGCATGTTTTGCTCTTATTCTCGTTTTCTCCTTTCTTCCTATTGTACCTCAAAAGCTCCTAAATCCCAAAAGTCGCAAATTGTAACTTATGACATTTTTCATTTTTTTCTCCTTTTCAAAACACAAAATCTTCCGAATGCTCCTTTTTAAACAATTACCCAAACCCTAAAAAAAATACGTTCCTACAAGTCTCCTTCGTTCCCCTAATCCTCCTGCCCAACATTTCCTTCCCCAATCCCCTAGGCTAAAGTCTTCAAAAAGGGGCGGATCTAGGCCTTTTCGGTGGGTTCCTGAGAACCCACTCGGTTTGTAATTTTTAGTGTTAATGTTTATAGAAAATTAGAAAGGAAAAGGTGCTCTAGTGGTTAAAACCCGCAATTACATAAACAAGGTTTCAGGTTCAATCCCCAAACAAAAACAAAAACATAAAGACAGACAGCAGTGAGCAAACAACAACAGCCCCAAACCCTCCTTCCCCTGACCTCTGCTCTGCCTCCTGCCCAGGGGCGGATTTAGGTTAAGTCGGATGGGTTCCCGGGAACCCAGTCGGTTTGTAATTTATAGTGTTAATATATACAAAAAACTCGACAGGAACCCATAAAAAATAGTAAAAGAAACCCAATAATAAAATATAAAAGTGCTCCGCTGGTTGAAACCCTCTATATTGTCCCATACGTACCCGGTTCGATCCTTGGTATACGCACCGTTAGATTTTTTTTCCTTTCTGTATTTTTGTTTCTTTTTCAAAACCTAAAACGTTAGCACTATGTTCCAGAGTTTCATTAAAGGATGGAAGAGAAAGGATTAGAAAGGAAGTGGGGAAAAAATGTGTTCCAGAGTTTTTTATAGGAGGGAAAGGGAGGGAATGAGAGGGATAATAAGGAGGATTTTAGTGTGATTTCTAATCTTTCCAATTTGGAAGGAATTGGAGAGAATGGAAGAGAAGGGAGATCCTTTCTCTTCCATCCTTTAATGAAACTCGGGAACACAGTGTAGGTTTGAGCAAACAAACACCACAGCACAGCCACCATTGTCCTTTCCCTACCTCCTCTCCTCACTTCCCCAAACCCAATCCCACCCTCATCCCTCCCTGGCTCCTCCACGCCACAGCCAGTTCCTTCCTTCCTTATAATCTTCTTCTTCTTCTCTTGCTTCTTCATCTTATGACCTCCTCTCCGATTCTCCACGTGTTCATCCAGCAGGTATATTTTCTGTGTAGGTTAAGATGCTGTGTTCTTCTTCTTCTTTTTTGTCAGCGTTTCTTTTTTCCTTCTGCTTGGTGATTTAATTAAGGTGCTTCTCATGTGTCCTTTCTGTTACATAACATTCCTAATTATGTTTCATCCTTGATATTGCTTTTAGGTGCATCTCCTATGTTTTAATTTCCTTTGAAATAGCTAGCCTAATGCATATGGATCTTTTTGGTGTGTTTTAATTCCTGTTTCGTTTCTATCATATTGGAATTAATGGAAGTGTTTTTTGTTCTGCTGTTTAATTGTGTTTGCTGGTAGTAATTGGTGTGTGTTGTTAGTCGTATTGCATGCTTCTCAATTTCAAAAGATTGTGGTGTGCACGCCAGATGTTTGTGGAATTGCTGGACTATTATTTGGTACTGTTTTTTGTTGTTGTTGTTGTTCGTTACCATCTTTCCAACCCTTTCCAACATTCTTATGATTATATAGTGGGCTTTTTTTGGGGATAGTTTTCATAATTATAAGTTTTGCAATCCCAACCCGAAAAATCTAGGGCTAATGGAATGATTACTTTGTTTTCTGACCCGACCCGAAATTCTAGTGTTTGGCCGTGAGAAATTTGATCACCAAAAAAGGAACCCACAGAAAAAAAAAATCCTGGATCCGCCACTGCTCCTGCCCTGCTGCCTGCCCTCTTCATCGTCCATATAAATATCATAGAGATCGAACGAACAAACAGAAGCTAGGGTTTTTGCTAAAACCACAACAATCAGAGAAAACAAAAATCGAGATCGAGCTTCTTCTCCATTACTTGTCTGAAAGCAAAGACGAGCTTGTTCTTGATATCTAGAGGTAATCATTTAATAGCCTTTGATTAATTCTTTGGTTTAGTGGTATTTTCTATAATTGCTTGTGATTATATTATGTTTGAATTGAACAATTGTTTACTTGTTAGATTGAGATAGATAACATAGTTTTTAAATCGATAAAAATATGAGAGGTGATATTTTTATTTGATGGCATTGGTTTTATTAATGGTTAGTCTTATTGTTTTATTGATATTAGAATGGATACAGGAAATCTAAGACCACTTTTATAAATAAGTTAGTAATGAATCTTCAAGGGGGTGGTGTCTTGGTTTTAGAAAGAATGCCTTGGTCTGGGCTTACTCGCTTTTGACTAGGTGAGGCGCACTTGCAGAATTTTGCTAGAATTTGAAAAGAATTTGGGGAGGATTCTTACCAAAATCTGGCTGCCATCTCGCTTGAAGGTCGCCGGAGCGTCTGGGTGTCAGCAAGGTGTTTTACCTGCGTCTTGCCTTGCCTGGGAGCTTAGGTGCGCGCCCGAAAGGACTTTTGACAACATAGGTTAGCATGGTGTTAGTGGGACTTTTGGTAACGAGTTTTTATTTTACCAATGAAAAAAAGTTTAATAATGGGTGTGCTATTGTTTGCTGTATTAAGTTGCTTAAAGCAATAGTTGGTTGCCAATCGATGCTCTAATTTGTAGGGGGAATTGTAATGCTTAGGAACGTCAGGATAGTCTGAAGTTTGGAATGTGTATGAGTTCTTTGAGCCTATGTCATAATTTTAGTGCCTTCAATAAACTAAACTTGCTAAAGGGAGTTACTACAACAAGTTTCGGTCGAGAATGTAATGCAACGTTTTCAATAGATGATAACTCGTAGGGAACAACTATAGGTATGTTTTTTTATCCTTAAAGACAATCGTATTTATATTATGTGCTATAAATTTCTAATGCCAAAGTTTTTTCATTATTATATCGTATTTTTATTATGTGATGAACCTTATCCGACCCGAACCGGTAAAGCGACCCAAACCCTTGAACCGACCTTAATTTTTATGTTTGGTCATAATGTCATATGAAATTAAAATACCTAAAAAAGGACCCCAGTGTAAAAAATTCCTGGGTCTTTAAACACCCACTGGCCACTACTGCCACACTCCGCACGTTAATTGTTTTTATGTAGTCTAGGTTAGAATTTTTTTTACGTTCCAAGTTTTTTTTTTAATTAAGTTACAAATTTGGATTTTATAATAATATCTTATGATTCTATGAGTATGAGGAATATGTGTTTTTATTTGTTGAGATTAGGCGGGTTGCATAAAACTGTTGACCTGCTTATTCCTGCTGCTCCGTTTATTCGAACTGTAAGATGTTTTTATTTGTTGATTTGTGTTGGTTTTGATGAGTGAATTTATAAATGAGACCCACTGGTAGTTTGGATTTTATGATAAATGACTTGATGTTATTTAGTAGATTGATGTATGGATTTTATTATAAGCTTATATTTCTGTTAATTTCTTGTTTATCTGTTTGAAGTTCATTTACTTTAGGATGTTGGGTGCTATTAAACTGATAGTTTATAGGGTCCACGACATAACATGTACGCTTATGTTGTCAAAAGTGTAGTAGGTGCGCGCAGAAGTGCTGGTAAACTGCTGTCACTGGAAAAGCGATATTTCAGGTAACCTGGTGCAGTAGGTGCGCGCAGAAGTGTTGGTAAATGAGTAAGCATATTATTAAGTCAACATATTGTAGATCTTTGATCCTATTCTACAAAATGTACTAAGTACTAATATTAATTGATGTAATAAGTTAAGGAGTGCAAAGAAGACAGAAACTTGTAATGGTTATGGCTAGTTACAAAAATATGTTACTTCACGGTAAACGCCAGTGGATGTTTTTAGTTTGTGGAAATTAATGATGAAAAAACATAACCTTTTGGAGATTTTAACTTTTTTGAACCCAACCCGTTTTGACCCGTTTTAACAAAGTATAAATTTGAGTTTTTTTTTTCTCTTTTACATGTAAATACTAAAAAAGAAGCCATTTTTAAACCCAACCTGGCCCAACCCGACCCGAACCGACACAACCTTTTTTTGAATTGACCCGTTTTGACCCGCGACCCATCTCGACCCGACCCGACCCGTTTGCCAGCTATAGTATGTGGTGTTAGATTTCTTGTTTTTTTTCTGTTGTCATTTGTTGGTAAAATCTCTTGTTTGATAATTGCTATTAGTAAATTGCCTAACGTCAAAAAGTTTTTTAAAAGGGCTCAAACTTTTTAGTTCCTCCAAAAAGCCCTTGGATTCCAGGTCCTGAAACCGGAACCCTAATCGTTGGTTATGTTATCGCAGTACCATTATCGTTCATTCACCTTTTACTAGCTAGCAGCAAGAAAGAATTTCTTTTTAATAGTTTCTGTACAACATATATGATTATTGATTAGCATTAGGTTGCACAATTGAACTTATGTTGTATCAACTCTGTTTAGCTATTAGGTTGAACTATTGAAACAACTTTAATATGATGTTTATGGTTTGCAGCTCATTTGTTGAACAACCTTTGATGCAAGATGATGGACCACTCAGATGAATGGAAATCCCTATGGCCAATCTCATCCGTCCATTCCCCACCGCTCCTGCTCCCCCAAACCACCATAGAAAACACGATCGGACCGTTGATCTTCAACCCATCCCCCCAACACCATAATAATATCTTCACTTTACCCACCATCCCTCTTCAAACCCCTCCTTACCCTACCCTTACCCCCTCAAGATTTCTTAACAAATCATCACCTTCCATTCTCCCTTCCACTGCCACTTCCATTTCCCCGCAACTTTCGTCGTATGTTTCAGACCCCGAACAATTCCATTCGCGCAATTGTCTTCGGTTGTTGAGGTGTCCTTGTACGGATTCCACTCTGGCGTTCTTTTCCACTGGTGTGAATTCGGATCAAGTTGGGTTTGTTGTTTTGTCGGTTGAGGATTCTCGGTTGGTGGTGACGGGGGATTATGGGGAGACGGAGGTTTTTGGTGGGAAGAATGGACTGGCGCATCGGATTGTTGAGATTTCTGTTAGCCCGCTTGCTGATTGCGGATATAGTTCAGGTAATTGTTGTAGCTTCTTTCTTAAAGTTTATGTTTGTTTGTTGGTTTCATAATCTTATTTAGGGATGGGCGATGGCAATGGTTTGGACATCAATAATTACAGTATCATATCCGATTATAAAACCGTGTCCACTACATGTCGGGTATCGGGTATATGAATAGTAGTTAGTAGGCGTGTTTTATTTTCGTAGTCTTATTTAGGGATGGCAATGGTTCGGACATTGGTAATTGTAGTGTCATACCCGATTGTAAAACTGTGTCCCATAACTGGCCAATAAATGGTATTAGGTATATCTGATAGTTTGTTAAATTTTTACAGTTAAGATACCTAAATATATTGCTTACTATTTTAGTTTTATTATAATTTTATTACCCAAGGAGAAAAGAAAATGAAACTTAAAAGCAAATTTTATTACCCAAGCAGGTTGGGTATCACCTAAAATTATACCCGCGGAATAATTTAAAAATAATGCCTTAACCGAATGGCAAATACCCATCATGATGTTTCAGGTTTGCCTGTAGGGCTGGGATTTATTTTTTATCCCTAATCTCATTTGGTACTTGTTAATATGTAAACTTGCACTAGCTTATTGGTTTAGCTTTTGACTTTGACATTTGGTCAACCTACTTGCTTATTTGTTTCAGGTGATTATTTTGATTCTATGATTATTGGGTACTTGTTGGTTTCCACTACGAACTCTGTTCATTATTACAACATTAGAATCAGAATGGAACATTCTGGAAAAATTACGCCTGGGTTAGAATTAGTCGATCATAAATCATTCAAAAGTTCTGTAGTTGTTCATGCTTGTTGGAGCCCACATATACCCGAAGAAAGTTTGGTCTTGCTAGAAAAAGGGGATTTATATTTGTTTGATCTGGATTCTTTCTCCGGACCCACAACGCCATCTCAAAAGTTGAATGGGAAGAAAGTCAAAGTTTCGTGGGAAGAGTATGTTGATGTTGAGAAAGGTGGTTGGTTGAGTTGTGATTTCAGTTGGCATCCAAGAATTATGATTATTGCTCACTCAAGTGGCGTTTTTCTTGTTGATTCAAGATCTGAAGTTTACAGTATCATTCCTTTGTTAAAACTTAGTACCGGAGATGCAACAAAAGATAGATTTCTTGCATTCTCTGTTGTTGGGCCGGATCGATTTTGCTTCACTTTAGCTTCAAATCACATGCTTTTCCTTTGTGATATTAGAAAACCGATGATGCCAGTTTTACGTTGGGCTCATAATGTAGCTAATCCAAGTTACATTTTTGTTTCAAGTTTGTCTGAATTAAGGTCACTGTGTGAGGATGGTACTTATAGTTGGGCTTCTGAAGCAGGTTATGGTATTATCTTGGGCTCTTTTTGGAACTGTGAATTTAGTCTGTTTTGCTATGGCCCACCAGGGCCCGAATCTTCATCTTTTTATGCCTGGGGACTCCCTTCCGATATTTCATTGGCTGCTCGTGAATGCCGTTGTGGTAGTTGTCTTGTAAAAGAAGATTTTTCTAAAGATCAGCTTCCTGTATGGATTAATTGGCAACAGAAGAAAGATTTTGTTTTGGGTTTTGGCATTCTTGATGAAGAAGTCTCGTCTCAGTTGTTTGAACCCGATAATTTTGGTGGGTTTACGGTTATTACATTGACAGCTTCAGGGAATATTGAACTGCATAGATATTGCGCTTCGTGGGATTATTCACAAACTTCAGAAGAAGGCCACGTTGACCAATCTTTTGATCTCGAAGATTCTGTTTTATTTGAAACGGGTGAAGAGGGATATAAGTATAAAAAGGTTTTTCAGTACTTGAAACTTGACTGGCTTGATAGTTATTTAAACTCGGATCTTAACCGAACCCTGAGTATAAATTTATATAAAAACAGTGACAATGACGTCCCGAGCAATGCTTCTTTCAGCCCGGATTTTCATGAATATATATGCAAAAGTTTGAAGGAGTACAGTTCCGGTGAGGCCCATGGATCTATTAGTATTAATGATGTGTTTAAAGACGTTTACTTGCCAACCAGTGTACATGAAATTGCTTTAAGAAGTGTGTGGTCAACTCTGCCTAAAAAGGTTCTACGACTCGGGTTCTCAACATATTCAGATCTTCAAAACGTCCCTGCAAAGTTAAAGAATGTACCGTTTGAATTCTTGGAAGTGCCATGTGAGCAACCTTCTTTACCTCCTTTTTTCTTTCGTGCTCCCTCATCGCGTAGTAGCAAGTGGTCAGGCAAACATAAGCCGAGTAATCATCTAGTGGGACCCATTACTCCAATCCCGTTCTTGATGGCTTATCATAAAACTCTCATGTTAAAATCAGATAACCGACCCACCGGCTCGGAAATTGATGTTGAATGTGATAAAGTAATGAGGGTGGCTAATGAAGTTATTGGATCCGAATCTCAAAGTGCTAACGATCATACGGTCTCTCTCGCTGATGATAATGAAGACGCGCTTCATAGTTTTACGAATCTACAACTTATTTCTTCATACAAACCTCGCGCAACAATGGATGGTTTTGATTTTGAGGATGAGAAACATAGAAATATACTTTTTAGAGTTGGTCGAAAGGACGAGAAAGAATTTTTTGACTCAGGTTGCCTTTTGAAGTTTAAGTATAACGAACAAAACACGAGTTATGGGGAAAAAGAAAAGAAGTGGTATAGAATGTATAAGCGGCAATATTCTAATTTCAAGCAAAATTTTGATCGCTATCAAACGTATTTAACCGAGTCTAATATCACAAGTATGTCTTCATTCTTTATATGATTTTGGCTTGACATGAATTATATTAATACACAGTTTTATTTCTACTGTTAGTTTTGTGTTTTAATGCTCACTTCATACTTCCAGGTCATGAATAGGTCACTTGCATGGTATTGATGGAAACAATGACACGACGCAGGTACATACACATATAATGCAGATATACGTTTATGTATGTGTTTGTGTGTATATGTATGATATGATTTATTGGTTTTTAGGTTGGAATAATTTGTATAGTGAAAAGCTTAAAAAAGGGAGAGTTCTTGAAGCAAAGGCGCCTTGATGTGTCGGTATTTTAGTAAAAGGAAACCTAAGTACCAAAAGGTGAGATCTGGAAGAGTCAAATTGTTTGATTGAAACTTACCGAACACGCAAAACAAGCGTGATTTTGGAACCAACTAGTCTATTTTTTTAAATCAGAGGCAAACAAGCAGCACTTAATTGTCTTTGAAAAGAGATTAGCAAAAAAGAAAACAAACTTAATAAAGATATTTCTGTTAGTTGTGTATAACTTTACGCTCTTGATGAGTTATTAGAAAAAAGCATATGGGTCATTAGTAATACCTGTTTTGTTTCTGTTTGTTTTGTGCTTGACACTCAAATTGTTTGATTTGGATTTAACAGCTTTATAAGTTGCTGGAGGGAGTGGAGAGGAAAGGCCTGAAGATTCTGAAACCAGTAAAAGTAGCGCAACACATTTTTTATTTTTTGAAATTAACATAGCACTAACTAGACGGTTGAGTTGATCGGCTGATAGATCGAATCAGGTAGGTCAAAATGTAAAGGGTTTTGATACGATTTAAAAGCAAAATGGGTCGGGTCTTCCAATTAAACGTTATATGTTTTTGCTTGATTTTATAAACTACAAATGCAATAATTAGGACTGGGTAGGGATGCCAATTATGCCGTGTGTTGAATACATAATGCACCTGAATATGACTCAATACTTATGTGGTAGTATACTAGTATATGAATCCTAATGTGGACATACATGTAACTAGAAGTCTAGTACATGGAACGAGTAAAATGGGTTGCAATGAAGTTGTCAAATGGTTAAATGGGTCATAACAATGGCAGGTTGTAGAACATTTAATTAAAAAAGTTAAATCTTTACAAAAAAAAAAGGATTTTTTTTTCTTATTATAAACGGGTTGATAGGTTGACGTATTAATCAAACGTGCTAGAAATGGTAGCCAAAAAGTTGATTATTTGTATAAAGGTTAGGGGACTTGTATAAACTTGTGACGCTAGTTATGCTCTGTATAAACCTTGAGGTCCTTGAGCTCAAATTCGTTAATCTTTGAGTTGCGTTTAGGCTCTAACTTGTTCAAGTTTGAGTCTTTTGAGCTTTTAGCTAGTTTATCTTTTTCAGTAGCTTACTAGCAACTTAGTCATTTACACCACACAACGGTTTCTCATGATCATCTTCTCTTTTATCTTTCGTTAGGTGTGTTCTAGTGGTGAAGAGGTAGAAATACCATTTTGTCTTCACGTAAATCGCACGTGACATGATCTAATTCTAAAAACAAGCGAAGTTAGCTATAAAGTAGGAAATATTTTATTTTAAATGAAACATATAAGATGGTCAGCATGATTTTGGAAAAAGACGAAACTCGTAATTCCATGCTCTAGGAGAATTCTGATGGGGCCACGAGAACCCATGTTTTTGTATTATTGTTTTTCGCACCCGGCTATTCCTGTAGAATCCTGACTCTGGTTGGACAGGATATGGAAGATGTGGTACACAAAGTGGTATTAGCATGAAGGGAACCCGAACCCACATTACAAATGTTTCAAGGGAATTCAATGAAAATTGAAAAAGAAATGCATAGATAATTAGGACATTTTGTTAAACCTTATATAATCTTATATACACATCACATACCTTGACATAAATATATGCACTATTCATTTTGGGTAACCATGAGGATATGAAAATAGAAATTGATATTGGCCCATAATATATCATTCTGTTCCTTTTTCGTGGTTTTTTTTAGTTAAGATTCTTTTAGGTTTTTGGTTTTGACCATTTTATATCAAACGGGTCAACTCAATTTGTTGGTTTCTGGGTTTGTTTTTTAATATTCTCATTGTTAAAAAACCAAATAAACTAGAAAGTAGAAACATTATAGAAAAAATGCAATTTATTACATACTAACACAATTTAGAAACAATCGTCCGGTGGTAACTTGTTTTAATGAAAATTTTAAGCTATAATTTTCTATATAATGGTAACACATCCGGAAATTAAGAGTTTTAGGTCAGCGCTACATATACACTAGATTTGCACGAGTTTGGATTTATAGGTGCTGAATGTGTCTAATGCCTATAGCTGGCATGATCGTACATGTGTATATTTAGGGATGACAATTTTCATCATCACACGGAGTCACGAACACACGTGAAAAATTCAACTTTTTACATTGTTAAATTTGGTCCTTTTAACAAAAGATCATGTTTAGGTCAGCCTTGTTGGTCACACAATAGCTCGTTTAACCCATTATTATAACCCACCAACCCGATTTAACACCTTTAGCTATCGATAACTACCTATGAACCCGTTAGACAGGTTTAAAACAATTTAAACATTTCATGTCCGGATTATACAAATCCGACTCCACTCACACGATTACCAAATTTCTTTATTTATTTGAAGAAGTGGATATCCGTAGCCGGTTGCTGACGTGGCCTATCATACAAATCTTCTTCCCCAACACATCCATTACACAAATTTCATATAACATTTGATTACCATATAAACATACTGTCAAAAGGACATGATATCAGATAAACCAAACTAAAATACTCAAAACTTTATTAACTGATCTTCAAGAATCAAACAAAACAAAAGTCTGATCACCTCAACTCTCACAAACCCTCTGATCAACAAGACCACAATACCAACTAGACCACTAGGGATACAATAACAAAGAATCAGAACAAGATGTTCAGATCCACAACCCTAATCTAGATGAAGTATGAGAGATAAACTCTTGAGAGGAAAACAAAAGTGAAAAACTAATAATCTGATCTATATGATCAGATGAAAGAGAAGAACTAATATATACTGACACATAGAAGCTTCTCTTAAACAAACACACATCTAACGATCAGGATTAATCGAGAGATAAAGAATCAATGGATGTTATGTCTAGCTGAGCAATGACACGGATTGCCAGCTAGACTTGTTGTTATAACAACCAGACAATAGGAACTGGGCCATGGGCCATAAACTCTTTATAATCATCTCATCTTGGGCTCCTTGACTTGGGCTCACGAACCAATCTACACAGCAACCAGCACAACTCCAAGCAATCAATCCAGCCCACTCTTCCAGCCCAACAACATTAATCCTGAAAAAATACTTATGCAAAATATTCAAATAAAATGTAAAATAAAATGTAATGTATATAAATGTTAAATTGAACTAGAAATATGATACCCATATTTCAACACCCCCCCTCAATTTAACACCCAAAGGCATCCTTCATGCCTAAAAGCTTACACATTTCATCATGCAGACCAACCCCCAAACCTTTGGTCATAATGTCTGCAATTTGCTGATTAGATTGAACCTTTGATAATATCAACACACCTTTGGATACCAAGTCTCTTAAGAAAAACAAATCAAGTTCAAAATGTTTTGTTTTATCAAAAAATACAGGGTTTGCTGCAATGGATAATGCAGCATTGTTGTCACACATTAATTTTATTGGAAGATTTACTTCAATTTTTAGCTCAGACAACAAATTTTTAAGCCACAAAATCTCACAGGAAGCAGTACACATTGCTCTGAATTCTGCCTCAGCAGAAGATCTAGCAATAGTGGATTGCTTCTTGCTCTTCCAGGAAATCAGAGAACTTCCTAAGAATATACAGAAGCCTGTTACAGATTTTCTAGTGTAAGTGCACTTAGCCCAATCAGAATCAGAATAAGCTATTAGATCAAAGTTGGAATTTTTCCTAAATGCAATACCCTTTCCAGGAGCCTTTTTTAAGTATCTTAACAGCCTAAATGCAATTTTTAAATGTGCACTAGTAGGCTTGTGCATGAACTGACTTAGGTAATGTACAGTGTAGGAGATATCTGGCCTTGTATGGGACAGATATATAAGTTTCCCAACTAACTGCTGGTAACCAGTGATGTTAGTTAACACTGTAGTACTTTCATTGCACATGTTAGTTAAGATATGATTTGGTTCCAAGGGATTGCTAACTGGTTTGCATGCAAGCATGCCATACTCAGCTAACAGGTCCAAGCAATACTTCCTTTGAGATAAACACAAAATGTCATCTACTGAAAGTACTTCTAGACCTAGGAAATATTTCAACTCTCCCAAATCTTTGATCATAAACTTATTTCTAAGACATTCCTTTACTTCATTAATATCACTTACACTATTTCCAGTTAAAACAATATCATCCACATAGACTAATAACAAAACAGCTGAACTATCTGTTATTCTAACAAATAAAGAGTAATCACATTTACTCTGAATGAAACCCAGACTACACAAAACACTCACCAACTTTTCATTCCACATTCTTGGTGCTTGTTTCAGTCCATATAAAGACTTATTCAATTTACACACCTTGGTTTCATTATTAGAGAAGTATCCCTCAGGTAAAGACATATAAACATCCTCATTTAGGTCTCCATAAAGAAATGCATTATTAATGTCCAACTGGAACATTTTCCAGTCATTCTGGACAGCAATACACATAATAGTTTTTACAGTCACAAATTTAACCACAGGAGAGAAGGTTTCATCAAAATCAACCCCTTCCTTTTGACTATACCCTTTAGCCACTAGCCTAGCCTTAAACCTTTCAACCTCTCCATTGGACTTATACTTAATTTTATAAATCCATTTGCACCCTACAATACTTCTTCCTTTAGGAAGATCTACTAAGGTCCAGGTGTTATTTCTGTTCAAGGCTTCAATTTCATCATTCATGGCACTAACCCAGTTAGGGTCTAACACAGCCTGTTTATAATACTTAGGCTCAACACTTTTGTTTAATATGCTAGCAAAAACCCTATTATCACATGATAAATTTGAATAGTTAACCACTCTCTCTACCCCATACTTAACCTTCCCTTCTATGATAAAATCATCAAGTTTTCTAGGAAAGGCTGACTCCCTAGAGCTTCTTCTAACACTTTGACTGATTTGGTCATTGCCCTCAGAATGTGAAGTGTTTTCATCATTCTCAGTCATCACATGATCAGCCCTGTCTGAACCCTTATCAACTCCATGACTTGGTGACTCATAATTTCCACCAGTCTCAGGAGGATCCAGGGCAGACTGCCGATTCCCATGTGTCCCTGATTCACTATTACCTGAACCCCTTCTTTCATCATTGGGCTCATCAGGGTCACTGGGTATTTGGTTTTCATTTTCAAATAAGTCAAAGAAATTTAATGAGTTAAGACCATTGATTTTATTATCATCAAAATTTAGAAAAACAGTTTTATCCTTAAAGGGAAATATAGTCTCATAAAACTTAACATCTCTTGAATAAGAGATGATTCTTGATTCTAAACTATATACTTTATATCCCTTTTTTTCATTGGAATAGCCAATGAAAACACACTTTTCTGCCTTCTCACTAAGCTTATTTGACTCATTTAGTATAGTTGAAAAACACAAACACCCAAAGACCTTTAAGTGATCAAGAAAGGGTTTAAAACCAAAAACAAGCTCATAGGGAGTTTTTCCATCCAGAACAGAAGAAGGAGTCCTATTAATTAAGTATGAAGCAGTTAGAACACAATCTGACCAGAATCTAACAGGTAAGTTACTCTGAAATAGTAAAGATCTAGTGACATTTAACAGATGTCTGTGTTTCCTCTCAGCAATCCCATTCTGCTGAGGTGTATAAGCACAAGTGGTTTGGTGAAAAATACCTAATGACTTGCAATAGTTAGACATTTGGTTATTTACAAATTCTAACCCATTGTCACTTCTAAAACATTTAATAGTTTTGTTAAATTGATTTTTAACTATATTAACAAACTCCTGAATGTTTTCAAACACCTCACTCTTGTGCTTCATTAAACACACCCAAACAGATCTAGAGTAGTCATCAACTATGGTAAGAAAATACCTATAGCCTTCCCTACTTGGGACTCTGTAAGGCCCCCACACATCCAAATGGACCAGATCACCAATACCCAAAGACTTGTGTTCACTTAATGGGAATGGCTCTCTATGTTGTTTTGCCTTATGACATATATCACAAGGCATATCAGAGTCCTTGATCATAACAGATCCTATAATGGACTCTAATTTCTTAATAACAACATCAGAAGGGTGACCAAGCCTAGCATGCCAAAGATCATAATGTTTACTAGTAATACCTACCTTATTACTAACATAAGATCCACCACAAAAATACAACCCTTCAAGCTGACTACCAGTCACCAGGGTTCTCTTTGTTGATAAATCCTGAATGTAACAATTATTTTCATCAAACCCCACATACAAGTGATTATCCTTAACAAGTTTGTGCACAGAAATTAAGTTTACACAGTATTCAGGAACAACAAAGACATCATGTAATACCACATTATTACCAAGTTTTAAGGTTCCAATTTTAGTGACAAGTGCATTAGTACCATTAGGATGTTTAACTTGAATATTAAGATCAGAGACATCTATATAATCTGTTAGATCATGCTCACTGGTAACCATATGTTGATTGGCACCAGAATCTATTATCCAACCCATCCTAAACTTTTTTCCATTAACATTGAAACAAAATACAGGTTTCACAAATACATTTGAACAGAATGGAACAAAACCACTACCTGACACATTATTACTTTGAGGAGGATCAACAGTCTTATCAGACAGCAAACTTAAAAGTTTAGCAACTTGATCACTAGTCAAAGAAGACAAATGATTATCAATACTATCATCACAAGAATTATTAGAAACAGCCCTTCTACCCTGCATACCCCTTGCTTTGGCCCATGGTGGATAACCAATGACCTCAAAGCATTTATCCACTGAGTGTCCAGTTTTATTACAATGTGTACACTTAAGAGTTTGTCCATTGTTTTTACCAAGTTTTTTAGACAAATCAGAATTCTGATTAGTTTTTGCAAAAAAACCAATAGTTTGTCCCTTTTTAGAGTTTCCACTAGAGTTTCTATGGGATTCTTCCCTAGAAACTATAGCAAAAGCCTCCTTAACAGTTGGTAAAACCTCTTTAATTAACAAACTAGTTCTAACAGTTTGGTATACATTGTCAAGTCCCATGAGAAATTGCATCAGTTTAATCATATTACTAAAGTTATTAAACTCCCTAGATGCATTACAGGTACAAGCAGGTAATTGCAGGATTTGATCAAGTTGTTTCCACATTATATTTAGTTTATGATAGTATTCAGACACAGGCATACCATTCTGATTAAAGGAATTTATCTTTTGGTACAAGTCAAACACTACAGAACCATCAACCTTATCATATGTTTCCTTAAGCTCAGCCCATACATCACTTGCTGACTTAGAAAACACATGTCCCATGTATAGATCCTCACTTATTGAATTGAGGATCCAGGTTAAAACTATTGAGTTACATCTATCCCATTGTCTAGCAAGGACATTGTCAGTTTCAGATTTTACACAACTTTTATCAATAAAACCCCACTTGTTCTTAACTTGTAAAGCTAATGTCAAGGCATTTGCCCAAACAGAATAGTTTTCAGAACCTCTTAGTTTAACAGTGATTATAGTTAAATTGCTAGAGTCAGATGGATGCAAGTATAATGGATCACTAGCATCCAGCTTACTCACTAGTGTTTCAGCAGGGTTAATAATAGCACCCCCACCCCCACCAGTAGCAGGATTGGGGTCAGTGTTATCACCCATTACAAATAAAACACAGTAAAACAAGCAAACACAGATAGCAGTTAAAACAAACAACAATCACTAAACCAGATTCACACAAGATCAAACAAGAACCAAGAATCAAAGAACAAGCAACAATATCACATAAACCAGACACAGGCGAAGCCAAGCCAGGGACCAGATCGTTGGTTCGTCACTCTTGGTGCCAACGCAAGCCTTAACTTGGGAGCCTCTAGACCTAGACAGACTTACTCAACTACCAATGAGCCAATACCGGTCCCCCTAACCCGGTCAGTGCTCCTAGACTCAACAAACAACAAAAATAAAAGGGAACGATCTCACCAAGTGATTTGCCCAAGTTAGGGTTTCCAATAAACTCGTAATACTTAACCTTCACTTAGGGTTAAGTATCAGAGAGCACAAAGAAAATATGCAAACCGAGATCCAAGCTATCAACAGCTTCAATCACAGATCCAAGGATTCTTGAATCAAACCAGCAACGAGTATCCAGCGGAAGACAGTACACAGATCTACAAGATCCTTCACAATCAGGACCTTATCAAACCCTAGAGCTCTGATACCATGTCAAAAGGACATGATATCAGATAAACCAAACTAAAATACTCAAAACTTTATTAACTGATCTTCAAGAATCAAACAAAACAAAAGTCTGATCACCTCAACTCTCACAAACCCTCTGATCAACAAGACCACAATACCAACTAGACCACTAGGGATACAATAACAAAGAATCAGAACAAGATGTTCAGATCCACAACCCTAATCTAGATGAAGTATGAGAGATAAACTCTTGAGAGGAAAACAAAAGTGAAAAACTAATAATCTGATCTATATGATCAGATGAAAAAGAAGAACTAATATATACTGACACATAGAAGCTTCTCTTAAACAAACACACATCTAACGATCAGGATTAATCGAGAGATAAAGAATCAATGGATGTTATGTCTAGCTGAGCAATGACACGGATTGCCAGCTAGACTTGTTGTTATAACAACCAGACAATAGGAACTGGGCCATGGGCCATAAACTCTTTATAATCATCTCATCTTGGGCTCCTTGACTTGGGCTCACGAACCAATCTACACAGCAACCAGCACAACTCCAAGCAATCAATCCAGCCCACTCTTCCAGCCCAACAACATTAATCCTGAAAAAATACTTATGCAAAATATTCAAATAAAATGTAAAATAAAATGTAATGTATATAAATGTTAAATTGAACTAGAAATATGATACCCATATTTCAACACATACACTCAACACTACAATCACTGCATCACTATAATTCAATCATTCGTTCAACATATTATTAATTAGGTTAACATTTGCTCAAATGGCTGGAGAAATAGAGCTAGAAGAAAGCAGTTCACTAAACCTAAACCCTAGCGATACAGATCCTCTGCTTCAAATTCAACATAATAATGCTGGCTCTGGTTCACCGTCGTTGACAGCCGTTGATGAAGATGTAGAAGCTGGATCGGTCGCCACGTGTCGTATTTGTCTTGAATGTGACGGTGAAGAAGGTAAATATTATGTTTTTTAACTGGTTATGAAGTTTAACATATAAATGTATGTAACTTACTATGTTAGTGATTGTGTTTGTTTAATTAATTTTGCTCATAATATGTCAGTGTTGTTTATGTGTTTGGTATGTTGTTTAATCACAAACTACTTTAATTGCTTCTATGATAGTATGATGGGATACGTAGGAGTAATTGTGTATATGATTTGTGTACTTGTAGTGTGTTATTTTGATCACTGTTTTAGATGATTCTTTATCATAATTGTTGATTGCGCCATGTGTCGATGAAAAAAGATACGTTTTACAATTTTATTATCAATTATGAAGTTTTTAGGGTGATTTAAATTCAATTAAGTGGATTTGAATGCCCACTGGACGTCATATAATAATCCTTGTTTTCTCGTTTTGGCTAACCTTCTTTTCCTACTTGATTATCATGGTGATTTGAAAGAGATACCAAATTGTAGGAAGGTGATATTAGGTGATTGTTCTAGAAGATTTGTAATAGTTTAATTTTGAATTTTGATTGTTATCAATTTGTTATCATAGATATATACTTTCCCGAAACTCTGTTGTTAGCCTGTAGATGAAAATGGTAATGCAGCCATGTAAAAAACAAGACTCATTTAAGCGAAAGTAGGTTGAGTGTTCAGAGAAGTAGTATAAATGGCTGTGAATGTGATGTTGTAAGTAAAATAGTCTGAGAGTGAGAGATAAAAAACCTTCACCTTAACTTAATAATGCCTCCTAGACTTGTTATGCTATTCATGGTCTGCTGAGTGAGATTCATACAAAGAATGATCAAAGGGTATATTGGGATACCATATCTTGTGATTGTACTGGCAGTTTTAATCATTGTGTTTTAAAGTTAAATATGCTGACTTGATGACTGATTTCAGAAGATCCTCTTACCTGGAAAATAGTAGAGTATAAGCAGTTATATTATTTCTTTCTTTGGAAACTGCATTAGCTATTTATCTTTTATTGTTTTAATCATGTGATGTGACTACCATTTAGGTGTGTGTTCTTGCGGCATAAATATTTCCATGTCAGGATAGTGATGTTGGTTTCTATTCTTTTCTTCTTTTAGTTTCTGACTTCTTTGGTAAGAGATATCTCCCATTAAGTTATACGTCTTCATATAATATTGTCTTTCTTTTTCCATAGGTGATGATTTGATATCTCCATGCATGTGTAAAGGCACCCAACAGTTTGTGCATCGTTCATGCCTTGATCATTGGCGATCTGTTAAGGTAAGGCCTACTGGTTTCCATGCTGTCTATTGGGAACAAAATATTTTTAAGCCATTCAAGTTTTAATGCATTTGTGTGTTACTTTCAATAGGAAGGGTTTGCCTTTTCTCATTGCACAACTTGCAAAGCTCAGTTTCACCTTCAAGTTATTGAGCTAAAAGACAACTCCTGGAGGAAGATAAAATTCAGGCTATTTGTTGCAAGGGATGTTTTCCTTGTATTTCTGGCTGTACAAACGGTGAGAAGTGTTATTTTTCTTTAAATTGCTAAGAATGTACACTATCTTTTTGCTTCCTCATCATATCGATCATCTTCCGTTGGCATGAATGTATTCCTTTCCGTCTGAACTTAAGTTTTATTTGTAAAAGTTACTGTGGTCATTATTCTGTCTTTAGGATATTCATATTATTATCTTTAGTATATTAGATCTTAATATTCATTGTTATTTTGGTCTGTCTGCCAGCTTTTTAAGCAAGTTTCTTACATATGATTCTCCTTCAAGCGCTTGGATCTTCGATTATAACTCCCTTATGACTTTGACATTTAAGCTTAATTCCTTCTTTCTGTGTCAAGGTTAAAATCATTTTCAAGTAACCATGATCTTGAATCTTATTTGTTTTTTTTAAAGATAGTTTATTCATCATCTTTGTGCGAGCGTTGCCGTTGGTACTGCTATCTAGGGAATTGTCTTGGTTTTTGTTTTTACCTAATTAACACATAAGAATACTATTAGGTAGAGTTGTCTATTTTTTCCCTTTCAGGACATGGTTAATTATAACATGCATTTCGCATTACGGACTGTGAAATTGTCGTTCACCTGGTACCTTATATCATCATTGTCAGTTATATTTTGTACTTTTATCTTCAACGCAAACATTTTGTTTTGTGTACAGTTTCTCTTATTATCATTCATTATCTATTAAATATTATGCTTCACTTTCAAATTCATTATTTTATAAATATTTGTGAACTGTACTAATGCTCTGAAATTTTTGATCCCTTGTACTTGAAAGATGATCATGAACCCTATAAGTTGACTTCACTGAAGATTTGATAACACTTGAACTTATTTATTGAACAATCTTGAATTTGCTGATGTGGATAAATTTATTAGTAGTTATATTGCGGGATAACCAAGGAACAAAGTCATCATAATGTATAATGATCCTTCTATGCAATACATGCATTACGATTATCATCGTAAATGCAATTTGTGCATTGTTATACACCTTACTACTGTTGACCTTTTAAGTAATCAGACGACTAACTCTTACAGGTGATTGGGCTGATGGGAGGTCTTGCATACATTGTAGACAAAGATGGGTCTTTCAGAACTTCTTTTAGTGACAACTGGGATCGTATATTGTCAACGCATCCTATACCATTCTACTATTGCATAGGTATGTTTTCCCTTGCATGATAAAAAAGGAAAAGGAGCAGCGATTATAGTCCCTACCCCACTCACGCACACAACCGTGTCTACCAAATATAGTAGGAAACTTAGAATAGTAGTAAGGTTTGACTACATTATCAGGCATGACATGCGGACACGCATGGATTATTGTCAGGGTACATTGGATATGGAGATCAGTGCCGAATCTAGGATTCAAAGCCACGTGTGTTACATTATGGAGGAGATGAAGGCGCGTGTTAGGCGGGTTGGGCAAGGTGTCGTGCTGGGTCATTATAATATATTTAACATATTTATAAAAATACCATTATTGTTCTTACTTCTTACTACTGTTCTTGTCTGACTATGATGATAAAGCTGTTAAAAGTTACTTTTTTAGGGGTCGTTTTTTTCTTTGTGCTGATTGGGTTTTTCGGGCTGCTGCTTCATTGTTCATCTTTCAACAATGATCCGCGTATGGCTGGCTGCCAGAACTGCTGTTTCGGGTGGGGGATATTGGACTGTTTTCCTGCCTCGATGGAAGCATGTTTTGCTCTTGCTATTGTTTTTGTGGTTATTTTTGTCATTCTTGGTATCGCCTACGGATTTCTTGCTGCTACCATGGCTATCCAAAGGATTTGGCAGAGACACTACCACATACTCACCAAAAGAGAACTAACACAGGTACCTATTACCATTCTCATTCACTTATGTGGTTATGTTTTTATCTATAACAGTCAAACAGGTAAAATAAAAAAAAAATATGAAAATGAACGGGTCAAACGTACTAAATAAGAACCTAAAATAATGTTCGTTTCTGTTATCTTCAACTCATGTAGGAGTATGTGGTGGAGGATCTTCATGGGCGTTACACCCCTCCAAAACTCGATCCAGAACATATGGAGCGCCTAAAGATGCTTAAGCTTTTGTAAGTTTCTTTTAGAAATGTCATTTAAATACCAGAAATATAATAATAAGATCGTTTGTTCTAGAGGTTAAATGTTTGAAATGTGTGTTCTTGTATGAAGCTAAATAGGTCCGAGTCTATAAACCCACAAACATATACATAGTTACATACATATATCATCTTTTAAAGTCGTTTATTTCTTTGTTCTTTGCTGAATCCCAATACGTAGCTGCTTCGTGATATATAATTCCAGGGGTGTTGAATGTATCATATTTACGGGTTGGCAGGTCAAACCCAACACGATCATGGAAATTTGACATGACCCCAAAAATTAAGTTTTAGACAGGAAGTTCCAGGCTTCCAGCACAACATGAGTTTTCTACTTTTTAAATATAAAAACATAAGTGTACATTTCCCCTGTATCTTTTAATGCTTGACATAAAACACTTGATCAATCTAAAGACAAAAAACATTAAAAAGTTGTTAGAAACCATGAAAATAGTTAGAAACCAAAAGATAAACAAATACAATGATTATAACCGGTGGTGTTATCAAAAGGTTTTCATGATCTGGCTAACAAGATTCCTCGAGTGTTTGACTTGAATCACTAACGAATATCAAATGATCACCGTCCCTAACTACTTCTATTTCATCTACTTCAGCTCCTTCTTGGTTTACAATCTTCGACGCAAGAAAACCATACTTCTTCACACTAATCTCCAATAGTTCTTGAAAGCTTCGCGGTATGAGAACAATTTTCCCTGCAGCATCTCCTTTCTCCGGAAAACTTACAACCACCCTACCAGGATTCTCCTGACCAACAACTCCATCCATCATGCTTTTAGGCTTCGGTGACACCAAGTCAATACCATTCTCACCCTCTCGAGCAGTTGACATTATCCCAAAAAGTGAATTATGGAAACTATCACTTGTTCGTCTTCGGCGGGAACGACTCCAAGACCCATCATCCGAATCTTGGGGACCGGGCCGATTCATTGTCGGCTCGCTTTTAAACCTTCCAAGAAACTTAACGTGCCGAGAATCATGAGCTCGTTTCTCCTCCGGGATTGAGACAAGCAGTGGTGGTCTGGTGAACGGGTGGTCTGCTGAGGACTTTATGGATGTGAATAAGGTTTTAATATCTTCATGTCCTTGTTGGTCAGCCAAGTCTCGGGGGGTCCAACCATGATGATCTCGTTGGTCAATATTGGCTCCTTGGTCCAATAGAAATTTCACCATCTCGATGTTACCTTCGCAGACTGCAACGTGAAGGGCTGTTGATCCATCATTTCTGGTGCGAGTGACATCTCCTCCATGCTGAATAATTTTCTTTATAAGATCTAAGTTGTTTTGCTCGGCTGCAAAGCAAGAAAACTGGCCTGTATCACCATACGACAGGGTGGCACCATTATCTGCTAAAAGTCCAACCACCATCTCATGGTTACCTACCATAGCCTCCCACAATGGAACATTGCCTTCTGAATCTGTACAGGTCAATGCACAATAACTTGTCACAAAGTAGAATATTTAACCTGTTTAGGTATGTTTTTGACTCGTTTAGTCTATCTGTACAGGTCAATGCACAGCCCGTTTAACTCCTATAAGAAACTACTCATTTGGGATAATTTCCAATCTGAACGACCCACCCGTTTCCAACCTGACCGACCCACCCGTTTTCCCTATGAAAACTAGCCTCTTGTTCATTTTATAGAGAAAAAGTAACCACCTATGCAATTGGGCTCTGCTCCATAATCTAGCAGCAAAAGCACACAGTTCTCACTTCCTTTTGATGCTGCTATGTGCTGAGAACACAAAACACATGCATGTTAGTCTGGCTGCAAAGATTTGTTTACACTTGAGGATGTAAAGTTGTTCAACATTCATATTTCATACCAACGCGGTCCTTCCATTATTATCTGATTCGTTCGGGTCAAGACCTTTCTTCAACAACTTCTGCAACAAAAGGTCATCTCCTCTGCGAGTAGCAAAGCACAGACTTAGTGGCAAGTCCATCCTGCCACGGGCCAACATATTCTCCGTGTCTATCAACACTTCTTCCATAAGCGGATCATGCAAGTTTTTCAAATGCTGTTATCCC
The DNA here is from genome assembly GCA_032199755.1 of Ambrosia artemisiifolia. NCBI lineage: Eukaryota > Viridiplantae > Streptophyta > Magnoliopsida > Asterales > Asteraceae > Ambrosia > Ambrosia artemisiifolia. The sequence continues at coordinate 24,517,437 of CM063513.1, read as the reverse complement.
GACAAAACCAACAGCCGAGAGCGTTAGATTATATAACCATTGCTAAAACGATTAAATACTCAGGAGACAGGAAAACTTGGACCAATCACCAACCTCGAGGAGATTGTCCATGATAATGGTCCCGTCACCAACATTAGCTTGAACGATATTCAGGAACGTGGTGCGGTTTAGCCTTAGTAACTGGCTTAGCCTCTTGGTTCGAACTGTGAAAAGTTGCGGTCTATAACAAAGAACTCCGATTTCACCACAAAGATCACCACGTTTCGCTTCACCTACGACCTGCTCGACTCCATTCTTCATAACAATCAGTTCCTGGTCAAAATAGTTAAAAGATAGTTATATATAAGATACCTTAGACTACTCTAATAAAGTGTTTCTATAACATTCAATACTAACCACTGCTCCTGTAACAAGTATGTAGAAATCTGTAGGTGCTTCATTCTGCAAAATAACATCTTCCTTTGGAGGAAAGTATTCAGCTTTCATTTCTGAAACCTTCAAATATAAAATTATATGTTAAAATAATCAGAAAATAATCAGAATAATATTTTTTTATTAACTTAAAAATATGGCAGTTTTGTAAATAAAGTTAGGGAAGGTACCAGCTGAAAGAGGATATCATTGGAGACACCTTGAAACAAATAGGCCTTATCTAGAAGTGAATAGAAAAGGTAATGAGAAATGCTAGACCGAATGGCTTTTGGAAGTGAGTCAATAGTTTCTTGTTGTTGAAGCCCTTCTGAGTCAGTTCTAAACTTCAAACACAAATGTGCCAACATTTGGTCTTGTAACCGACCGGGTAATTGGTTCCGATGTGCAAAACTTGAGGCCGCTTGAATCGTGTCACGCTGGTTTCATAATACTCATTCAATTAATTGTTTATAAAAAAACCCATAACAAACATTTAAGAACTAGAGATGTTTATGGTCCAGATAAGTTGGTTTTGTTGGATCTTCTTGGCCAAACCGGTAACTATACTTTTTGAAGACGCCAATATGTACTGTAGTTGTTAGATTTTATTAAACGTAGATAAGCACAAGTTGGTTATAATGGCTTTCAAAGATAAGCACAAGTATACTTACAAAATGTCTTGTTTTACTGGTGCCGTGGACAACCAAATTGGTCATGTTTCCTATGAGATAGGACGTTAGTCCGAGGTTGAAAAGCATGTAACATATGACGAATACCATCTCCCGTCTATTTTGAGCATGCAAATCGCCATATCCAACAGTCGTGAGAGTCGTGATTGACCAGTACATGGATGTCACGTAAAGAACCCCTAAGTTCTCGTCTTTGAAATGTTCATTATCATGACCGATCCAAGTATTATCTGGATGTGGATATGTGGCTGCAAGATAATAGTAGAAGCACCCAGCACAGTGTACCGCAAACAAGGTCACCTGTTATAGTCATTTACACAATGTTAGTTTTCTAGCATAAAAATATTATATACATATATAAAAATTTGTATATAATCACATATTTAGTACTTACAAAAATAAGCTTGGCGCATCGAACCCAAAAGTAGTTAAAGTTCTTATCTTTCTCGAGTCTGTTCCCAAAAGGAAAAGAGATTAATCATGATCGCGTAGGTAACAGGTCAAAACCTGTTCATGGCAAATGAGTTGCCGAGAAACACTTTCTATGCACCCACTTTAATTTTCTAAGTGAATAAATGCGATTTAGGGGTCTAATTTATTGTATATACACTTTAGGCAACTTTAGATTGTATCTATTTATATACACGTATCTAAAACCGGTAAAAATGGACATGTTTAATCTAATGAATGAAAGTTGTACCTGGCAAACATGGCGCTAACTCTACGCAAACGCCATAATCTAAACATGTTGAATAATCCATAGGATGGTAAGGCAGATCGAGCGGATAAATTGTGGGCTAGCTCTGAAGGGATAGTGGATACGACATCAAATACCAACCAAGTGCATGTATATCTCCAAGCAATCTTTTTCGGGTTGTCCACAAGAAGATAGGTACTTTTATCTAGATAAGCGACAAAGAAAGTAAGAACAATATCAATGGCAAAGAATCCATTGACAATGTTGTCAATGACTGAAAGTGGTCTCTCAGGTCTTTCCAAGAAACCAAATTCGAATGGGGAAACCCATGCAGTGTACAACACCAATGCAACTAGATATGTTTCCCATACCCTGAAACATTACAAATTAGTTTATGTAAGTTGAATTGAGCGGTAAAAAGAAATGTTATATCTAAATAGCGAATTGTAAAACTGAATAAACACTTGTAAGTTGAATTGAGCGGTAAAAAGAAATGTTATATCTAAATAGCGAATTGTAAAACTGAATAAACACTTGTACATAATGTTCTTAAGATATTACGTTAGGAAAAAACGAGCGCAAAGTGGTAAAAGACATAAAGGACTTGTTACACCCTCATGAACATAACACACCCGGGATGTATGCATACATGCATTTGATATTGTGTGTAAAAGATAATGGACAAAATCCACATTTTGAGACTATTTCACTAGTGTTATGAAGAGTTACAATACCATATATACAAATTACATAATTATTTATAACAAAATGAAATAATAAGAACCTAGTGGGGGCTCATATAAGCGATTTTTTCATGATTGTCGCTTTGGGTGTCTTTTAGGCACGTATGCCAGGTCTTGAGCACCTAACAAGCGGCATTAACTACGCGTGTTACACATGTTTATAAGGTTCTTGTGTATTTATTTAGTGTTCTCTACTTATATTTAGTTTGTATCCATTGTGTTTTCGGTGAAAATGAATTTATATTCTAAGAGAATATGAGTTTGTGTATAGGTATATCGATAGAGACAAGGTAAACTTGGTTTGGTGGGAGCATAAGATGATAAATACTCTTTGGATTCTCAGGAAAATGAATAAGAAATAGGTATTTAATATTGTTGCAGGTAAAATCTGAACCTAATGAATAAATAGAAGAGAAAATTAAATTGTATGCTTTTCTATAATGCTTAAAAGTTTCCACTACAGCATACAGTTACAGATATTCATTAGATGACACGTTTAGCAAAATAATTATTTCTCCCAAAACTAGTCAAAATTAAACGCATCCACTACTCGTTTCTTTTTCCATCAATTTCAATGAATCAAATAATTTTAATTCATAATAATCACTCAATTACTCAATACTGATATAAAAAGAAAAGAATCTGCTTAAAATGGTGTACACACAAACGTTTAATAAAGAGAGAATATGCTTTTGTACATAAAAGCATATGTAAAAGGTTGAGTATGAAATATTAAATGATTAGTAGCAAAGACATGGAAATTATAAAAGGAAATTTTGAAAAAGAATATAATTTCATTTACGAAATAGAATCAAAAGGTAAATTAAATAATAGAAATTTAAAACAACTATGACATGTGAGGTTGTTACATATGTATTAAATAAAGACTTAATTTAAAAAATAGAATGAAAGAGGAATTTAAGAAATACAAATTTAAAAAATTATGACAGGTGACGTAGCCAGTTACTTATTTATTAAGTAAAGATGTAAAAAATAATAATAATACATAATCTTGAGAAATACTAGTAGTTAGCATCCATGGATTTTTATGAACCATCCAAAACCAGCTAATGATTCCTAATACCTCTCGTGAATTTACAAGACAAAAGAAGCCAACCGAATCTATAATTATAACCGTCCAATAAATTAAAGGTACCCTAATAAACGTGTCTTGTTATACTTTAATTAAAATTATTTTACGTCTCAAAATTGATTTTAATTATATGATTAAATTTTTAAAAACAAAACAATCTCCAAATTAAGTATAAAATATCACTACTAAAATAGATATAAAAACATGATCTTTATTCTTTTGGCAGGTATAAAAACATGATTTTTAAGAATCAATCAAGATCCTCAACTGTTGAAAAAACAATAGTTAAATATTTTCTTTTCCTGTAATAAAATTTTGAAAATAATAATAACCGGTAGTAGAGCACTAAACTCACGCGAAAGAGGGCTTTAGAGCCCTATAATGCCCTCAGGGGCGCTAATCTTGCAAAAATGGATATAGGGGAGTTTTTTTTTCGCGCTTGGTTTTGACGTGGTGGTCTTGGGTTTCGTGGCAGCCAATCAAATTAAGAGAAGGGGGAGTTTACCGTCCACTTACGGACGGTCTTATAAACTAATTCACAATAGAATGCTGACGGATATAACCATCAGTGATACATGTTTGTTTTATGATATGAACAATATATACAATCATACATAAACATGTATGTATATGTAAAGAAACACGCATGCACATACATATGTATATATAATATATATATGCTAGGGACGTTTATTTTAGAACCAATATACCTGTAACGGCGATCATAAGGAGAAATGATAAAGTTGCGTAGTTTAACACGTCGATTGCTACGGGCACCGAGAGATGGTAAGATCCCGGTTGTTAAACTGTATTGGCTATCGTCTCTAGACATTTGTTCGAGTTCTTGAGCACCTCCACACATTGAAACTTTGAAAACTCGATTCTTCTTGACGATTTTATTATCACTCACAAAAGGTTCTGTCATTGTTAACTTTGGTGTTCTCTACTTCTTATGCGTTGCTAGTGTATATATAGGACATATGGTCAAGGACTATTTATACATATACAAAGCCAAAATTGTATTGTATTTATTATTATATATTATAATTTTTTTTTGGGTGGGGGTATGTGGGCCTTTGTTATAACACGAGACTCTTCCTCAACGCGGTCTACTTTTTCTTAAATGCTAACTCGGTCTTTTATGTTTTGATTTCCAACGATATAAAACAAAACATTTAATGGATTCATTTGTAACTTTTTTTTTTATTTTCTAGTTTTCAGTCAACCAATTAAGTAGAGCATTTACTATTATCTCTGTTTTTTTTTTTGTGAACGGCAAATTTCTACTCCTTATGGGACTTGAACCCATGACCTCTCCTTAGGTGTTCCTAGAAGCTTTGCTTCTACCATTGGGCCACCAACCCCAACTATTATCTCTGTTAAAATAGAAAATAAATCCTGTTAAAATAAATACGGTAAGTTTGAAGAATGAAAAGGATATATAGGGTCAAGTTCCTGTATAAAAGGTGTTTTATGTGAGAAGTTTAAAAAGGGTTTTTGGGCCATTGGATTGTTTAGTGGATGGTTAAGATTAATCAATGGTAAAATCATAATAAATGTATTATTTCATTTGACTTATTTGACAATTCAGGGGTATTAATGTAATTAGGTGTGTCTAAACATGAAAACTTATTTAATGACCAGATAGTCTCACGCTAAAATCATGGATCCATCATTTCCATGCACAATGGAACAATATCCGTAGCAAAAACTAAATTGGGTTTAACAAACAAAAATTATTACGATCATATTGTTTGAATATGGCTTTTCATATTAGGGTGTTTTATTTTCAAGTTATAATCTGTTAGTATCTGGAATGATTGTATTGCGATTCAAGTCATAGTATTATTTTACATCTGGAAGGATTGCATCACGACTCATCATGGTGTTATGTCGTTTGGTCAATCAAATTGTTTGAATATATAATTTTCATATCAGTATGTTTTATCTTCATATAGAATGATTGTATTACATTCAAATCATTATGTTATATTTTCATGGTGGCTATATCAATGTGTTTTATTTTATACACCTTAAAAATTATGATTTATAAAACATCATTTACATGAATATGATAAAACACCACATGTTGTATGGAAAAAAACGTAACAATATGATATATACGTATAACACCATGGATTGAAAACAAATATAAACATTACTGTGTTATTAAACACCATGGAATAAACTAAGACTTTATTAAAACACCATTTAAACATGAAGCAACACCATGTAGATTAAACACCATGTATTGATGTTTTTCCTAAGTCATGATCGTATTGAACAACAACCGTCGTAACATTATCCATCTAAAAGACGGTCAAAACATCAAAAAAATCATAATTTTTTTTCTTCAAAATCGTATATGCTTGATACTAGTGTGTATTTTTGATTTGATGTAATTGAAAGAAAAATTATAAACCCATGAATTTGAATTATATTTAGGTTGAAATAACATTATGAAAAATCTCCTTTCAATAACTATATTAACTACATGATTACTTCCTATTTTTAAGATTGATGAAAGTACCTTATTACCCCCAATCACTAAATTTAATGCTTGCCACATGTCATCACCGTAGCCCTTCTTACACTTATCATACATTTTGGCCTTTGTACAGGATCCTAAATCTATATATATAGGGTTGGAATCCGTTGATAACTCGATGATTTGCGAGAACTCGACGTAAAATGCCATTTTTTTTTTCACACTGGTGTAAAAATAGGTAAACTCCGCTGTAAAAAAAAAATAAAAAGTTACATGAATTTACGCCGAATTATACCAGTGCAAAGGATTTTTACCCCATGTAAGTATATTATTATTTTATTCAATATTTTATTGTAGTTTAGTTTTGGACCAAATATTCATTTTTGATTAAAACAAGTGTATGGTTATAAAGTGAGTTGTTATGGTTCTCACAACGCAAGAGAGTTATCAAATGATCACAATCCTATATATATATATATATATATAGGATTTGGATCATTTGAGAACCACTATTTAGGGAGAGAACCAAAGAACCAGTGTGAACAGGTGGCATTTTTGTAAATATGAAGGTGTCTACAAAAAACCCCTCCATCAAAAAATAAAAAAAAATAAAAAAAAAATTATATAACCTAAATAAATAAAAAAATAAAAAAAAGTAAAAACACCAAAATGATTATTTTGCATTATTAATTCGAAAAAAAAATAAAAAAATAATAAAAAAAAATGGCTTGTGACGTGATATGACGTCATCCTGATGCACATGTGCATTTCGTTGTTATATATACAGAAATACACCGTATGCACATGTGCATTCCACTCTTAAATCGCACTTTTGAATGAATTGTCAATTACCATAACTAAATAATTATTAAATGGACGCGATATTATATATAAGGGGTCAAAAATTTTATTCAATGATCCATAAACGGATGCAAAGTGAGATATAAAATACACTCGAACTCGTCAATTGTTTAGTTATGCATATTATAACATAGATTGAAATTAAAACAAGTGTAGGACAACAAACATGAATAAAGTTAAAACAACTCTATATAAGAACTATAAAATAAGAAATGTGTAATGCATGCACATGTGCATTTCACTAATATAGATAGGTTTTTTGAGTCGTTTAGCTTTAGAGCTTAGTTTTTAGGTATGGTGGGAGAGGAGTTAGGTTTTTTTTGGAGGCTTGGGTGGTGGGTTTAGGTTTTTTGGTTAAGTTATAATTATGCACATGTGCATATGTCAATTTCCTTATCATACAAGATTACATACGCTAAAATAATGATCACAAACATAATCAACCTATCAACCACTATATAAGACCACCCATGATATACATATGTGCATGAATCATCCTTTAAACAACAAACTTTTTATGCCCATATGTTTTTATTATAAAATTACATGTAGTTTCTACCAAACCATCAACACAATAAACCAAATGATAACATAAAAAAAAATCCATATTACAAACCAACCATGTTACCACTAACCACCTACCTACAAACTTCTAATTATCTCACAAAATCACGCTCACCAACAGTGTCACCTTCTATTGCTTATTTGTCCCCTTTTCATCTTCTTCCCCATTTACTTATCTTCTTACAACACTCTTCACACCTCATTGATGCTTCATCTAACATCTCCATTGTTTTTTCATCCGTCAACCTGAACATCGTATACTTCTCAAATTTATCACATTGTTCATGTGTTTAAACAACTAAGAATTGACATTTCTTTAGTTAACATGAAATATATACATATATGCACATGTGCATATATATCCAAATCGATTAAAAAAATAATAAATACCTTTTTTAACTTCATGATCAACGAATATGTCATCATCCTCAATCGCAACTGCAACTGGTAGAATTTTTGACCATTTCTCAATAGATTATAAGACAAAAGTTACCTTCTTCAATTTTTTCTCATTCTTTAACTACAAATAATAAACAACACATAAGAAAACTAATATTTCAATCTTAATGCACATGTGCATTAACTTTACTTTATTCATTACCACATAACATATGCACATGTGCGTTATAATGAATGACTGTAATGATATTATTATAAATGCACATGTGCATTAACATTACTTTTATCGGTAGCAACTACGTTGTGCACATGTGCATTAACATTCTTAATTCAACTTAGAGAATATTAAGATGTTACCTAGATAACGTTAACATAGAAATTTACATTGATAGCTTGTTTCAAATTATTTTACCAGAGTATTTTCTCAACAATACGTTTTTAATTAAAACAAGTTATTTCTTGATTATATATTTTGTTAAAAAGATAAAAAAAAATCTCAAGGAAAAATCAAATATATTATTCTAAAGAAAAAAATTCAAAGAAAACCAATAAAAATTGCTAACTTCGAACGTGAATAAATAAACAATTTAAATAAATAATAAAAGTTATAAAATAGCTAATTAAATCAATATGTGAAAGGTAAATAGTTAATTTACTAGTAATTCAACACACACTGATATATTTCTTCTTCACAAAATAGCCATGACCACATCTCCGAACTCATTCCGGCAACGTCCACCACCAGTGAAACTTTTGATTTTTTTTTCTCTTTTCTTTTCTCTTTTCTACCACTCTAACACATATCTCTATTCTACCACTCTAACACATATAGTTTAAGACTTTAAAGGATCAAACTACCAAAAATATGTGGAGCTCAGATACCTTATAAATAACGATTACGGCTGGCCGGTCCTTGGTTCCGCCCCTGTTTATGTAAATTTTGAGTCACATAACAGATGTCTTCAACTCTTCAAGCAAGTTCGTGACGTCACTGCACGTCGTCTAAAATGGTGGCGGTGGGAAGAAGAGTAACTAACGCCGTCGATGGGGGAGGTGAGGAGCGGTGGAAGACGACGGTTATGGTGATGAGCGGTGGAAGATGAAGATGATGGATTGTGGACATTTAATGAAGGTGGAAAATGAGAAAAATAAGATGTGAATATGCAGAAGAATGAAGAGATGAGCTGGAGGGTTTGTATGGAGATGAATATTTACAATAATGCCCCTTGTTCACATTGGTTCTTTGGTTCTCTCCCTAAAGTTGGTTCTCGTATGATCCCTACCCTATATATATATATATATATATATATATATATATATATATCAATAATCAATTCAATATAACTTATATAAAAGAAAGCTATGATGATGATATGGCATTCATTGGGGCAATCCCTAACCCCTTGAATGTGTCATGTGGCAACATGTGGAGCTTTAAATTTTATTATTTAAAAAAAAACCATTACGTATATAAACTTCCTTATCTCACCCAAACCCTAAAAATCTCCCCTCCCCCCTCCTCTGCTCCTCTAACCCTCGCAATTACCAACCATGAAGATGCAGAACTGGATTGAAATTCGGTTTACAATTTAATCATAAAGACACCGAAATAGAACATATGAAGATTCCGCTATTAATTACCAGTATTTTTACAAAACTTGAAGTACTTTCATTTAAAATCACAAAGTGGTTTCATAATATATAAAATATGAAGATTCCATGATGAACCAGTTCTTTAATAAAACCAAACCAATCTTCACTTCAAAGCGATAAATTATCATCATCTCTTTATCTCTATCATCATATACTCCCAAACCCTAATCTCATCTTCTCCTTCACGCTTCCTCCTTATTCCTCTTTCCATAACCAATACATATAACTAAGAAGAATAATATAATGAATGTCTGCACCATTGGGAATTCCCTAGGAAGCAAGTCGTCACAATTTTGCCAAGTTTATACTCTTCACAGAAAGTTGCATTTTTTAGCAGCAAATAAGGAAAAAAAAGAAATTGTAAAAGCTTTCCTATTTTTGTTTCAAACAACTTAAGGATACAATAATATGTGTTGTCGTTATGTTAAATAGCACTTAAATAAGAAAACAATTTTAGATGCAAGTGTAAAAACACCGAATGGAAACATAAGGAATCAGTGATAAGCCGTATTGACCTTTGACACAACATAAAGTTCTAGTTTTTTGTTTAGTTGTTGTACAGAACATCAACAATAATTGTTTGCCTAAACAATAGATTCCAAAATTTAGTTTGCAATTTTAAATAAGCCATATATATGCACAAATTCTCTATAAGTCATAGCAATGCATAATAAGTGCAAGGGTAAAACAAAAAAAAATATTTGAAAGAATAAGTTGATAGTTCTTTTGGTTGGAACAACTGAACAATTTGATGAGGTATGAATGTTGGTACTTCTTATGTAACCGACCAGACTCTATTGTTTTTTTAAAGACCTTTGGATGTGTTCTACCGTTTTTCTATCTTATTGTTAGAAATTAAAACCATAGCAACAAAGTTAACTTAGGGTTAGAAATAGGGCAAACAAATAAAAATAAAGTAAAGGGTTGGAAATTGGCATACAATTCAAGAAGTTTAGCCTCCAACAAGGCGGCTAGTTTCAAGTAGTGCAACTTTCCTATTCGAGGTAGCCTGTAAACATACGCAGGAAGATGTTGTAAATGGGCATGTCTGTGATAACATGCTTCATGCACTTCTTAGAATTCAGATTAGAGATGTAAGCTTCCTGGAACCACCAAATAGGATACCCTAATCAAGATGTAGAAAATTAATTTAGTCTATAATTCGTCTTTAGAAAGATTTATAAAAAAGTCTATAATTCAAGACTTTTATGTATTTAGTAGAATATATACAATACAGCACAATAAAAAACATAAACAAAGAGCATGGTAGACTAAGAACACTATATAAACATGTGAAATAAAAGCAAGTTTTGTTTAAGAATTTCATATAGTAGGCTAAGACCACTATATAAAACATGTGAAATAGAAGCAAGTTTTGTTTAAGCATTTCATCAAGCACTTGTTGTGAAGCTTAAAACCTTTAAATTGTAAGCAAAATGCTGGATATGAAACCTAATACATGCACATAGAACAACCAATGTACAAATATAATGCATATCCAATAGAATTTACATACAACCGTATATATTAAAACTTAAAGAAAATCCATAATAAAAAAACAACCTGCAAATTGATTTCCAAAAACACCAGCAACACAGACCTACAAAATAGATTTGTGAAGGTGCGATTGAACCAAAAAACACTAAACAAAAAGTAATAATGATATTAATGTGTGAAGATGATACCTTCGGGTTTGAATTGGATTTGAGGGAGTTGATAGATATTTTCACAATGTTTTTATTATGGCATTGAAGTTGAAAAACTCATTTATAAAGGGTAATTGAAGCAACGATGGTTCACACTCAATTGTAGCGTTGCATTCATAGAGATTGAATTGGGTGTTTTAAGGAGGAGCAATGAAGTGGGTGTTAAAAACCAGACTCTTCCCATGCCAGCAGTCAATTGGTTGTTTATGGACAAGAATTACGTTTGAAGAGAAGTATAAACTATGTATCAAAGACATATACAATAGGCATTAAAAGTTGTACACGAGGGGCATAAAGGGAAGAAAATGACAAAAAAAAGAGATTTGTAAAGAGCCATTTGAACTCCTATCTTAGAATTTTGATAAAATTACTTTAGTGCCTAGATTCGGTAAAGAAAACCATAATAAAAAAAAACAACTTGCAAACTGATTTTCAAAAACATCGGCAACACAGACCTGTAGAATATATTTGTGAAGCTGCGATTAAACCAAAAAACACTAAACAAAAAGTAATAATGATATTAATGTGTGAAGATGATACCTTCGGGTTTGAATTGGATTTGAGGGAGTTGATAGATATTTTCACATTGTTTTTGTTATGACATTGGAGCTGAAAAACTCCTTTATAAAGGGTAATTGAAGCAACGATGATTCACATTCAATTGTATCGTCGCATTCATAGAGATTGAATTGGGTGTTTTAAGGAGGAGCATTGAAGTGGGTGTTAAAAACCAGACTCTTCCCCTGCCAGCAATCAATTGGTTGTTTATGAACAAGAGTTACGTTTGAAGAGAAGTATAAACTATGTATCAAAGACATATACAATAAGCATTAAAAGTTGTACATGAGAGGCATAAAAGAGAAGAAAAGGACAAAAAAATAGAGATTTGTAAAGAGCCCTTTGAACTCTCATCTTAAAATTTAGATAAAATTACTTTAGTGCCCACGTTTGGTACTTAAATTAAGGTAATAGAGATATAGATAGATCAATCACTTTTTGGTAAATTAATTATTTCAAGTAAGGGATGAGCGTATGCGGGAGGCTGCGTCACCTTTAACGTGTCCAGTGGTAGCTTGTTAGCCGCTCCGGCCATTTGCAAGTTATTCACAAAAGAGTAGAGTAGTTGTATGTCAATATCGCAACTTTAGGTGGTGTGTTTTTCGGGGTTAGGCACCACAATCTTGGGTGATACGTCCCTCACAGTTTAGAGGTGAGCTTACCGGGACAGGAGATCCTCACAATAACAAACAAGAACATAAATTGTTTTGAAGTTATAGCGAGAGGCATAACTTGGACACATCACTTTACTAGATATTTATTATTAATTCATACCAAGATAAGTCGGATCCCGAAGCAACACTTTCATTTGGTTATTAGTTGTTCTCTCGACTACTTTTGGTATCTTTATCCTTATAAACTTTTTCCTAATAACTTAAAAATGAGTAACAAAAGTCGTGTCTTTGGATTCGATATTCGGTACTTGCTCTTTCTATACTAAATTCGATAGGTACGCTTGCCTATTGTGTGACTTTTAGATCATTAAGCAACTACCGTTTTAATTATATAAATTTAAAACTTAGTAGTGTTTTGGTAAAACTCCACTCTTCTTGGGTCATAAAAACACAAAGTTTTAAAGGTCTTAGAAGTGTCTTTTAAAACTCACTAAAACACACGCATCATAAATCAAAACAACCCAAACCTCAATAAAAAACACAAAGTTTTAAAGTCCTTAAAAGGTGTTGGATACTTGGCTGGCAACTGACAATGTGGCTTTGGTGTAGGGTTATAAAAGAGACGGTGCAAACAATGAGCTATATAGAGATGATACGTGGCAAAGCAAAAGTCGTCCGAGTTAACCGATTACTCGCCAAGTACTCTCTACAGGGTGGGTCATCGAGTATAGCCGAGTTAGCCAAATATTCTGAGTACTCCCCGCATAGGCCGATTCGACCCCCGAGTACTCGCAATTCCCAGTTGACCGAGTTGATAGCGCCTAGCGAGTTATACAACCAAGGTGGCAATAGAGGAGAAAATGATGCAACAATAAGCAACACATCATGCTAATTTACTACTTGTACTATTTTTTGCTATTATATATTTACCACACATACAATAGTTGCATTTTAAAATGTTTATACACAATTCCGTTTTGATTCATCTATACCAAACATATAGGTAAATGGTTACGTCATATGTCATAATTATTTCACCGTCATATGTCATAATTATTTCACCCATTCGTTTACAATTCTTAAGTTTTTATTACTAACATAAGCTTCTTACCTAGTTTTAATATAAACTAATAATATTAGAGTACATGATGCAAATAGAACTTCATGTGGTCGGCAATGCCGATTTCTGTTTGACACACAAAAGAGAGTGACATTGGGTTGTTAAGGGTGCACTTGGCCCCACAATTGGATTTTCTTAGTCCAAATCCTATGTTATGATCGAGCATTTTTAGGTTTTATTGTTTTTTCAATGATATGTATTTATGCGACAATATACTGCACATTTAGACAATCAAATAACTTTGGACATCAAAACATGACCTTGCCGCTTCATCAGATTATTAACTAAAAAGAAATGTGACACATGTTGGTTCATGATCTGTTTTATTCGACCATAATGGCCCATAGATAATTGACTAATAAGTTCAAAAGATTATGAGATAGTGTGACCCTTCTTAGACCTACCGTACTGGGGCTTGAAGGGGCGTTATTTTTGTAAAATAGAGGCCCAAACACCGTTACATAGGGGCTCTGTTTTTGCAAAACTGCTTTTGGCGTGACAAATATAGCGCCGGTCACCATTTCCCCCCTCCAATCATATCATTCCACCTCATCTCTCTCTCTCTTTATTATATAATTTTATTATCTTTTTTAATTTAAAAGATACAATATAATATTAATAGGGGCTTTATAAATAAAGCCCGTACCACTACACCCCCTTTTCACTTTATTTTTCCATGCTGACTTAGCTGCTACGTGGACCAATAAAAAACAGGGGCTTTATAAATAAAGCTCCCCACTACACATGGTCTTAGTATATATATATGTATAGATCATGATTGAAATGTTGCGTTTGTAGAATAAGCGAAGGTTAATAAAATAATATATAGTTTTTTTTAGTAAGTGTGTCTTGATATATGTATATTAGGCTAGGGTCATTCTTGATATGACGTGAAACACAACATGAAAATGAGCCGGTCTTTTTTTTTCAACTAACGTTGACCATTTATTAAACAAGTCCACTGACCAAACTCATTTAATAAATTGGGTTATCCTAAACTGCTACAATAATCATACTTAGAAATCTCACAAATAGCAAAGCCATTGATATAACTAGTAATATGCCCCGCGCGTTGCAGCAGGCTTTTGTTTAGCATCGGTTCAATTCAGTACGGTAATCGTACTCTATATAGCAATCAACGTGTTATATAAATAAGAGTAAAATATTTGTAAGTTGAAATATAACTATCAAAACTATCAGAGAACCAAGTGAACATTTGACATCGTTTTTGTATCTTTTAACAATATTATTTTTGAAGTAAGCATGCATTTCGGTGAAAATAAACAATGAAAATAAGAAGAAAAGTAGATAGAAAAGTTTGCATCAAAGAAATCATTTTTATTGTACAGATGTATATAAGATTTATAAATTATAAATTCTTTTATAGATAGTATAGATAAAGTGTGTATTACACATGTACTATTGGCATTACATGTTGTACTTGTACATGAGGGGTATAAAGGGAAGAAAATGGCTAAAGATTAGATATTTGTTAAGGAACCCTTCAACTCCCATCTTAAAATGATGGTAAAATGACTATCTTAGCCATCTCTCCTCCTTAATAAGATAACATAGATTTGGAGAGGGTGGGATCTACGCAAACCTTACCCATATCCCTATAATAGAGAGTCTAGCAAGACCTTCAACTCTAAAACAAACAATAGACAAACAAGCATATCTAAACATGTAGAAATAGAAAGCTAGCAAAAGAGCAAGAAATAGTGACAGAGTAATCTAATAAAATAGAAACATATATAACAATATATAACAATGTAAACAACATACACATGGATCCAGTGCAAAGTCCATCTAAAATGTCGGAAAAATCTAGACCCATCCCCCCCCCCCCCCCCACACCCCCAAGACAAAGCTAAGAAACATCTCCTTTTTCATGTAAAAGTCCTTAACCTTAATCATACGTCTTCACGAATTCCTATCCAAGATCATGTCCTTAGAGAGATGCAACTTTAGTTAATCACACCTAATTCGCTCATCTCAAGTCAATTTGGGCATGCCCTTGCTCCTACTTCCCTTCACTGTTAGGGTTATTTACTGCTCTAACTAGTGTTATAATCTACCTCCTCTTCACATGCCATACCACCTCAATCTCTCCTCTAATTTAATTGAGATACTAGTCACTCTTAATCTTTCCATAAAAACTTCTTTTCTTATCTAGTCTGACCTTGTATGCCTTATACAACGAAGTAGCATCATTATAGCTGCTACTTCCATCTTGAGAGCTTGTGTCTTCTTGAGGGCCCAACAATCCGTCCCGATCAACATTGTCAGTCAAACTGTAACACTATAAAACTTCACTTTTTATTTAGATGGAAGCCTACTACTGCCCAATACTCCAATTATGGTGCTCAGCTTATCCTCGTTCTCTCCTCCCCAACTAAAAGTATAATGAACACACTCAGTTTTAGAGTGACTAATTCTTAAATCATTGCCCTCTAAAGCTGCTTTCCAATATTCTAACCTCATATTCAGGCTATGCTTAGACTCTGCAACGAGCACAACATCATCTAGAAAAAAAACATAAATTTTGGGTTTTGATTTTAGAGATAAATTGTTATAATTTAAAAATAGATATTTTGATATATTGTTTTCTCTCTATCTGTTCATTTCTAGACCTAAGACCTAGTGGTTTGGTGGTATAGTGTCTGGTGTCGTGTCTACAATGGATGTGAGTTCATATTTTTGTAAGTGTAAGATAATTTGTAGGTATATAAAAAATTGTTGTTCAAGAGAAAAAACACTATTTATATGCTGAAGTGAAATTAGTTTCCCTCTTGAACTTTTCATCAACCGTTCATTTCTAACGAGTTGAGAGGTATTTTACCCTTTGCGAAAAAGTTGAGAGGTAACCCAGACACCCCCCAAGCACTTGATATATCCGCCGTGATTCAAAACAAATTGTTCGGTTTGATTAAGAATCGTCTTCAAATATTCAAAACACCAATCTGTATATGTTATTTAAATTTCCCTTTGTTTGACATTCCAGGTTTTAATGTTATAAAATTCCAAATATACCGTTCCAGCATACTTGTTTTGTATACCAATCTGTATATGTTATTTAAATTTCCCTTTGTTTGACATTCCAGGTTTTAATGTTATAAAATTCCAAATATACCGTTCCAGCATACTTGTTTTGTATACCAATCTGTATATGTTATTTAAATTTCCCTTTGTTTGACATTTCTGGTTTTAATGTTCTAAAATTCCAAATATACCAGTTCCAGCATACTTGTTTTCCATGACATCACACCAAAAGAAACCTACTATTTTATTTCTAAATAGATACCATCCGGTTACAACGGTTTTCAGGTGGTTGCCGACGTTCATTCTTCTACTACATCAACATCAGAGACTTCCTACCTACCATGAGATCAAAATTGACCTCAACATTTCCTGTTTTATTATTAATTTTTTTGTCTGATTAGAATAGAGCGTTATCACTTCATGTTGGCAGACTGACACGATGACCCAATATTTATCTTTCTTGTATCCGGTTGTTGCTAATATGAAATGCATCTTTGTGTGTATATGTATTGCACTGACACATATGCAATTTTGTCGGTAATTTTTGTAGATAATTTTCAACGAAAATCTATAGAAAAACTTATCAACACTTGGATGAAGACATAGATATTATGAATTCATGTTGTCAACTTATATTATCCGAACTCAATACAACGGGATGCTCTTCTCTGTTACGTGTGTATGAATTTATTATATTTTTAATGGTTTATATAATTAGAGTGTTTGTAGGTGGATTGAGGGAAAGTAAATGTTTCTAGTAGAGTTCGTTTGTGAAGGGAGCAACTCACTAAAGTTCACTTGTGTGGGTAGCGGACTAGAAAATTGTGAATTTCCATTTTTTATTTAATAACTTATTTTACATACTATTAGCATGTGTGTGCGTTGTAGGAGAAACACAAGACTTGGGCAATATTTTCATAACAGTACATCTAATCAGACATTCGGCTTCCATGTTAAATATCATTTGAAACTGTTAAAATTACTTACTCATAAACCTTATCGGAAGTCCATACTTTTGGTTGATACAAATATTATTGTTTTATTTATTTTCTATCAATCAATAGCCATTATAGCCAATTCCCTTACGTTGGAGTGGCACCCTCCTTGCTTTCCTTATGGGAGGTGGGGAGTTTGAGTCCTGCCGGCACCAAAATGCTGCTGGTAGACCGGGTTTTACCGCAGTGGGCCTTTGAGCGGCGGGTTTTCCCCGAGAACTGGTGTGAAATTATTGGTGGACCCGGGTTACTCTCGGAGTACTCCTTTGTCCAGTGGGTACTTCGTGAGTGATCGGGATTGATTTGTTGGCCGTTCAAAAAAAAAAAATAGCCCTTACGAAAGTTGATCAACAAAACAACGAACAAACGCACATACCCAATACCCATGGGTATGTTTGATACCTAATGGCTAAATACTCGACGTGTATTTAGAATAGGGATAAACATATTGCACCGAATACCGAACCGATACCGATCCCGAACAAATCCCGTACTGAACCAAGGGTGTTAGTTATCGGTATCAGTACTCACATTTATAGGTTTTTGGTTTTGGTATTTTCGGTATCGGTATGGGATCGTTATTTTAAGGTAAAATACCGATACCATAACGATACCGTACTGTATATTTTCAATATCGATATTGATATTGGGTTTTTGGAGTTTTCGGGATCGGTATCGGTTGGTACCGATACCGTATCGAGCTCATCTCTAATTTAGATAGTAGTAATCACGCAACATATCAATTTTTTAAATTTAAAAGACTATGACAATATTATAATCAAATTAAAAAGAATAAAATGCTGGTTTTCATAGTGTATTTTTTAAGTATTAACATATGAAAAGTTATGGTCGTTTGAAAACCTTAGTATTAGTTAGTTTGTATAAGAGGATAAAGTATAACTACTAATTAATTAACCATAATTTGGTTAAAGATGGACTAAAATATAATTAAAATTAAGGAGCTGTTTGGTTGATTAAGTGCTGAATTATTAAGATGTCTGAATTGTTAAGAGGCTCTGAATGATTAAGTACTGAATGGTTCAGCTATGCACCAAGTGTGAATGGTTCAGCTCTTAATCATTTTTTTAAGTTGAAACAAACAGTCTGAATGCTAAACCGTTCAAAGCTGAATGGTTCAGAGCCTAATTGATATCTTAAAATCTCAATCCCAAATTCATTATAATATAGGATATAATTTGATTATTTTTTTTTCTTTTTTTCAAATAACTTTAATATTTATTTTTAATTAAAAATTAGATACGTAGTTTTGTTTAAAAAAATTGTCGACATTCGAATTTAGTAACTTTAATATATATTTTTTAATGAAAAATTAGATAAGTAGTTTTATTTAGAAACTTGTCGACATTCCAATATATTTCTTTTTTTTTTAAATAAACTTTCGTGTAATATTAAAATAACGTATTTTCCTGAGTTAAAAAATACTTTAGTTAATTACTCAACTTTAATAAAATTTATATTCATATGTCGAAAAAATATGCATTAATATACAAACAATGTTTTTATATGTTTTTTTAAAATTTAAAATTATAAGTTATTAGAGAAAATAAAATTGTATGAAAATGAATTTTTGAATATAAAAGAAATGAAAACTCACAATTCTCAGTTTGATTGCTCACCCAAGCGGAGTATTGCAACTTCGCTCCCCTCAGAAGTAGTCTGAATAGAAACACTCATTTTCGTACAACCATCTACATTTAACATCCTCTTAAATTTATACATTTATTTAAAAAAAGGCGAGAAAATTACAAAAATCAAAATTTACTTTTTTTTTCATAGAGATGTTAGGGGCTGTTTGGTTGATTAAGTGCCGAATCATTAAGAGGTCTGAATGGTTAAGCGCTGAATCATTATGTTGGACCTCTTAATGGTTAGTTTTCTTGTCCCACGTTGGTAGGGGAGCCTCATTAAGGTTCAGCCTAGTTCAGTGCTTAATGGTTCAGCAACATCCCAAATCTTAATGATTCAGACTTAACCATTTCATTCAGAAGCTGAAACAAGCGCGCTGAATGCTGAACCATTCAGCGCTGAATGGTTAAGAGCCTCATTAAGAGGCTACCAAACAACCCCTTAATCTTTAACACAAACTCCGTTAACCATTTTTGTTAAGTCTCCTTATGGAGTTTGTATTAAAGGTTGAAACATACATAAAAAATAAAGTACAAGTTTAATTGATTTGCGTGCTGTTAAACCTAAATGTTGGAACCTAAAATTCTTAGGTATATATAAGAGGTTGATTTATGTAATTTTGTCTACATATAATACGTTTAATGCTCATTTCTACTTATAAATACAACGTATGTATCATCAAAAATTTTAGTCGATCATCTCAAGTTTAAGCCATTTTTGTCCATCAATATCTAAGAATTTTAGCTTTACCACCCGTAGCTATGTGCCTGACTGCCTTCTTCATTGCCACGAGAGTTTGATGCTTCCATGAAGTCGATCGGCACATCTTAACCAATTTCAAAGAGGAATTTTTAATGTTTTTTTTTGTCTACACTCATCTAATTACACCTATAAGGCTACACTAATTTTCCTTTACTATTTGGCCTTTTGTAGAATTTATAATATAATTAATTAGCTGATGGTTCATTAGGAGTTTTGATGTGTTTTTTTTTTCTACTCATCTACTTACATATGTCAGGATATAGAATGCAATAATAATAATAACATGCATAACTTTTAATCGGTTGTATGTGTGTGCGCCATTTGTAGAACGTACTTTAAGTTCTTAATATGCTTCTAGGCACCACTTATATATGCCTCTAGGCACTAGTTATGTCGTACACTTGTATAATCTATAACCTTTGATTGCAGAAAGTCGGGTTTTGTCAGAAGCATTGTCGATCTAAAAAGTTAAAGGATCTTGTTGGGACATAACAACAAGAAAATAACATGAATAAAGCAGACGAACACGTAAACAATATACAAAAGGCCAATGGTACCTATGACTTTTTTAATAGGAGTATGATCTATAAACTTTTAAACTTTGTATCACTAAATTAGAACCACAAAGAATGTTTGAAAAACGAAATTGTATTGAATGTCAAGAATATTGTACAAGAATAGGTTTTAGGAGTATTCAACCCACTCTATATTAATAAATTATAACTTCTAGGATAACTTAATTACATTGAAACTTATATTTCCTTGTAAGGTAAAGCCAGAGAGCGACATGCCACTTTGAACGTTAAACATAAACTATGTGTAGACAATGCTGTGAGAATCGCTAGGCGTTGATCAGTCGGTGAGGTACTGAATAACAATTAATTGGGGTTAGTAGGGATTAATCACACGTAATTATCCATGAGCAACCTTTTCTTAAAGAAAGTGAAAATCAACTTCAACAATCTTTGTTCATGCGTGAAAGACTAATCATCAAGGTAGATTGCACTGAGACTACCGGAGCGGATGGTGTGTCTAACCTAAGTTTATTCAATAAAGCTTCAAACCATGTAAATTCGGCTACAATGTATATCTAGGGCCTTATACATGCATTCCATAGATAACCAAGATATTGTTTTATATTTTCGTGCGACCAAGGAGATGAGGTTGGATTCCATTTATATAGAAAATTCCTCCATTGATCGATGGCCATCCGGACAATCAGCCCCTTAAGCATCGGGGAAGGCTAATACGTGGTTAAAAGTCTAATGGTTTTCGTATTTAAGATTCCATTTTTATGTGGTTTTATGGTTTTGGATGCACTACTTTGATATGGTTTGCGTTTTGTAGGTTTAACGAAGTTTAAGATGCATTTAAGGAGCTTAACGGAGTTTACAGGGCTTTGGAATGGATTTAGCGAGACCGGGAGCAAGAAACTGAACAAAACATAGAAAATCAAGCAAAAATAGGCTAAGGCATTCTAGACGCACGTTTGGGCATCCAGGACGCTGACTAGCGTCCAGATGGGCAGATGGGCTTCTTCAGCAGATTGTGGGCATCCGAGGTCCATTAGTTGGGCATCCTAGATGCATGTCTGGGAATCCTAGGTGCAGCTTGCTGCACAAAAAAAAAGTGAAACTAACATTTTTGACAAGTTTTTAAAGGGGATTTGAATGCTTTTGACCAAGGACTAGTGATGGGGGTTAAAAGTACGAGTTTTGGGGATTTACAACAACATCTATCATTCCATTAACCATTCCATATCATCTCTAATCATCATCATCAACAACACTCAGCATTCTTCATCATCATTCATTAAAGAACACCAATCCTCCATCCAAAAACACGTATCAAGTTCTATTGGCTTCTCCTTCCATTATTTCATCACTCATTGAAGCTCCAGAAACCATGAGAGGCTAACTTCATAGGATTTACCCCAGAGAGATTTGAAAGATTTTATTTGGCTTCTTGGACAATTAATATTTTTATCATCGTATTTGCATTTGGTACTTGAACAATTGTGTTAATTGACTAAATCTTGTTTTGGATTCACGATTTATTAATTTATTTTCGCACTATTGACTTTGTGAAATGAATTCGGTTAAATATGCTTTAACATGATATTAGGGTTTGCATATTCTAGAGTAACGAAGCATATCTTTGTCGATTTTTTTATGTTGATAGCTATTGACGCCTAAGCCTGGAAACACCTAACCTGTTAGTACCATCTTGGAATTGTGATTATAAATTTAAGTGTGATAAAACTCTAGGTCTTTCAAGTTGAACCGAACGTGATCCTCTTAATCAATTATTGTTTTCTCAAATAATCATTTTATTCAATTTTCCAAGTGACACATTATTGTTAATCTCAAATCGTCGGGTTTTCCAACAACCTTTTCCAATAAAAAATTAAAAGAAACAATTAGCAAGCTTCCTAAAGATTTTAATTTTTACAATCAACTAAGTTTCAAAGCATTAACCACAAACTCTTCGTGGATTCGACACCCTTATTTCCACTAACTACATAGTTTGAGGTAATTAGGACATTTTAACTTTATCTTTGACCGGACCATATTTTGGCGCCGTTTTCGGGGAGTTCATGCGCCTTGTGTTTTTGTGTTATTAATTGATTTATGTGATTATCTGTTTAATTGTTTGGTTTTCTCGCATTATCTATATTTTTGTGTTAGGCAAGGTGTGTTATTTGTGTAGATCATAGGTAATGCATGCATACAAGACACTCCGGGGGTGGGGGAGGGACTTCTCCTTTAGTGTTTGAACTAGAGATAGAGAGACTTTCAAGAAGAAACTGAACCAACTAGTTAGAGGAGTTGATTCGTTCTAACTCACCCACCTTAAACTGAAACTTGTCCTTTGGAACCCTACGAATGGAGAGCCTAAACCTAAACCAACATAACTGTTCCACTGGTAACTGAAGACCACATACTCCACCACATCAAAATTGAAACCAACAACAACCACCACAATACCCACCTCATCAACCCAACAACAACTGAAATATCAACCAAACCCAACTTGTATTAAACCACGAAAATCCCGCGTGTGATCCGGGGAACCGAGATTAAGAAGGCTTTTATGAATAAAAAATTCATAATCTTGATGAGTTAAGAGCCAACATAAATGAAGATGATTCATTTAGTGTTTTGGATTATGAATCACCGGATAGGGTGAGCACTCATACATATTGCACGGGCGATTATGAGTATTTTGAATGGGGTTTTAATAATGAAGAAGAAGATTGGGATTATGACAATGGGATGGGTAGTCGTGAAGATAATTACCAAAGTGATAACTACAGTGTGGGCAATGGTAATTGGAGCTATGGGTAAATCAGTGATAATGGTTAGAACAAGAACTGCTAACCTAGGTATAATCAAGGGGGACACTCTTTCAACAAAAACAATAATCAAAACCAAGGTCAAAACATTGTGGGAAGAGTTGATCGAAGACCTCAAAGACCGAGAAATCAAGAGGTCAATGCTCCTCCTAGACGCCTCTAAGGCCTAGTTCAGGGTGTTAATGGTCGGTTTAGACCGGTGATTACAAGGAACAAGTCTTCTATCGTTCCACAGGCCCAAGGAAGAAGATCTTTTGACTACAAGCCTAACTATATCAACATTCTTCCACAATTTCATGGCATGGATACTGAAGAGCCATATAGTAACCTTTCTGAGTTCTCAACCACCTGTAGTACGATGGGAGGGCACAATTTCCATCAAGACGATGTACGGTTGAGATTATTCCGATTTTCTCTCAAAGACAAGGCAAAATACTGGTTTTTTACTTTGCCACCACATAGTATCTACACATGGGAAGATATGCAACAAGTCTTCCTGAATGAATATTATTCTATAGCCAAAACCGATAATGCAAGGTTAGAGATTCGGATATTTCAACAACTACCGGGTGAACTTCTACCCAAGCCATTTACTCGTTTCAAAAAGATGATAACAAAGGGTCTGCATCACAAGATTGAGCTATAGGAATTGGTGAAGTGTTTTGTGCATGGATTGAACAAAGATAAAATAAATTATCTCAAGTCTACAAGAGGAAGGGTGGGATTTCTTAGAATGGATGAGTAAGAACTCGAAGGCGAAAGAATCAACTGATGGAAGAAGAAAACACCCAATTACAAAATCTTCACCCGATCTAATTCTAGTGCTAAAAACGAATTGCAACGCTAGACCAAGAGTTGGCTCATATTAAGAAGAAGTAAGTGAATTCGATCAAGTTTGAAGTTTGTGAAATTTGTAACGGGATGGGTCACTCGAGTGAATTCCAACACCTATCACTTGGGCTTGAGAAACCATCCAAACTTCAGCTATAGCAACACCTCAAATCAATTAAATCCTCCTGAAAATCAAGGTAATCAACAATACCAACCCCGACAACAAGGAAATTTTATTCAAAGTGGCTACCAAAGGAATTTTTATAACCAAGGGTATAATCGAGGAGGTAATATCTCAAGGAGTTACAATAATCACAGAGGATCTTCAGGTGGAGAATTGGGTGGTGGTGATGATTCGAAGATATATGCCATTTTGAACATATTGAAGGAAAATAAGAAAGAGAATGAAGTGAGAGACAAGTCTCACGAGGCTTTGGCAAAGCAAGTAGAGCAGCTTGCAGAGGAAATGACTCAATTTAGAGGAAGCTTGGTGAAGCTTTGAAGTGATACTACCATGAACCCGCAACATCAAGGGTCGAGCTCAAAAAGCAACCGGAATGTGCATGTAAATGCGATAAGTTTTATTGTATATAATGAAACTTGTGAGTGATGAAACAACTCAACCACAACAATTTGTTAATGGTGTGGTGGAGGATGTTGATAGTGATAATGAGCAAGAACAAGAAAATATTTCACAAATTAATCATGAAGCTAAAAATTTAAAAATATCCTTTTTATGCAAATTGTTTAACTGAGATGCACACTAAGGTAATTGTAGGGATGGAGGCTAATACCATCCCATACCCTTTAGCTCTAGTAGACCCAAATAATGTGTCAATTTTTAAAGATTGGAACCCACCAAAAGACAAGAGGTGGGAAAATTTCAAACAAGTCAAAATAAATCTTCCACTAATTGATGCAATTGAAAAAGTTCCTGCTCATATGGAATGTGTGAAAGAATTGAGCAACCAAAACAAGCACAACAAGTTTCCAGACATCTAGGGGCACATGTTCATGTTGTTTTATCGGATGCTCTTCCCCGTAAACTTCAAGATCTAGGACCCCCTTTGATTCCAATTCAGGTTGGAGAATTTAAAATAAAAAGTGCGATCCTTAATATTGGAGCATGTGCGAGTACATTGACTGGGAGTTTGTTTGACCAATATGATTTTGGTCCACCACCTGAAATTGGCGCCATAGTGGTGATAGTCGATCAGACTCCCACGCATTCAAGAGGTGGTGAACGATATGTTGGTGAAGGTAAAAGATTTCTACTACCTAGTTTACTTTTTGTGGTAGATTATGTAACCGGTGTCAATAAATACACAAGCCACTATTATACTATATACGCCGTTCCTAGCTACTGCATATGCTATTATAAATTGTGCTAATGGAACCATAAGCATGAATTTTGGTGACAGTGAATTATGCTTAAATGTGTATCCAATTTGTCGAACCCGATTGTTGGTGAGACATGTCCCAAAAGGACAATTTTTATAGTTGTGACCCTATTGTAAAAGAAGATCACCCAGAAGAGGATTGTTGTGTGGTTGATTGGTTAGAGTAGTCAATAATAGCACGGTGAAAAGAAGGATGAAAAATTGGAAGACACTGTCGGCTTTTTACAATACAACAAGAAGGTTGAAGATGACTGGCCCGATTAGGAACACTTTAGAGGACCTGCCGGAACATAGGAAGTTTCTTAAAAACCTCTGCCTTTTTTTGTGGCTGCGGTGGCGACTAGATCAACGTGTTTGTAACGACCCGGTCAGTCGGTGACGGGTCGTCGGGTCGGGTATCAGAGTTGCACAGCGGATTCGGATCGTGATAGTCTTGACCTTTCCAGGATCCACGTCATCGCTATTTCATTGGTTACCTGAACACATGCCAAAAATAGTTTCTGTCAACATAAAGTTGGTGAGGTCGTGTATTTTATAAATAGAATGGCCAGTTCTGTATTTATATTTCTTTAATAACATTCTTTTAAATAAACATGCTTTACTATTCTAATTCTGGAGGGGAAAATATATTCTAAAATACCAATTCGATTAAAGTATACCGATTATATGTCCATCTATTATATTCTATTAGTTGCCATTCCTATCGATTATACCACTCTGTTTGTGGTAAATATAATTATGCCTACCCTCTACTCGGGTAAGAC
Source organism: Ambrosia artemisiifolia (assembly GCA_032199755.1). NCBI lineage: Eukaryota > Viridiplantae > Streptophyta > Magnoliopsida > Asterales > Asteraceae > Ambrosia > Ambrosia artemisiifolia. Next base: position 24,491,045 of record CM063513.1, on the reverse strand, counting down.
TGGTTCTTGTCCTCTAGTTGGACAAGAAAGGAAATGGCGATATACCGGTCAGTACTGGCCTAGTTGTTTCTATTATCCCCTTTTCTATTATAATTCATTTATAAAATCTATTATGTAAAGCATTTCTATATTTTCTTATAAATGACATGTATTTCCCCTAAAACGTTTAATAAAACAGTAAAAGTGGGGAGTTCACGATACTCACAGGTTTGCGTATAATCTTCTATAGTCTCTTTTATTACAATTATATGTCATATATATATAGATACGTTTTACGCGTGGGACTTGTTAGATTGTAATACTTAGGATATATATCATATATACAATTTATACATATAGAATTCGGTATATATTAGATAGTCCTAAACTCGGGGTTCATTATTGACACGACACGGACATCCTAAATCTAGCTGGCTATTACAGCTTAGCCTCATAAGCTGGCCATTACAGCTTGGCACTCGTAGCTAATAAAAGAATAGAAAATATTATGATTAACCCGAGTCTAGTATATCGTTTTATATATCGAATCTTATATATACAAACATATATACTTTATATATGATTATTATTCTCTTATTATTATATCAAGTCCGTATGTTCCCGTATTATATATATATTCGTATAATTCTAATAATCCTCGTCTAGCTATTGGACCGGGTTCTATTCCGGGTGTTGACCGAGTCACCGAGTCGACTCGGTATCGGTTATAACATCGTCTCCGATTTGTACCTTACAATAATTAACACAAAGTTATGTTAATAATTATAAAGATATTATATAACAAATCATTAAAGTGATATTAGTAACTTATATCAATACAAATGACTTGTGAGTTAGGATCGGAGGCTTATAACCAGACGACAACCGGATCGTGATTAAAACACGAGGGGAACCCACTTGACCCTTATAAACATCGGGTGCAAGGCTACACACACATCGGGTTGTGTATGTGGGTTATAAGCTATTCAAGTGGGTTAACGAGTACAAGGTTGAAACAAAAGGATAACTTCTGGTTTGGTTATATAGACCCGATAGCAGAGAGGTATGGTTATCAGCTGGAACAGATGGATAGTCGGTTGGGTTTTGGGTAACCGGAGGACTCGGGTTCTCAACAGTCAGCGGCTTCAGGACCACACACACATCGGTGTGTGTGCGCGGGTTACAAACGGTTCAGGTGGGTTAACGGGTTGGGTTTAATTGGTGGTTTTAGGGACTCATGACAGAGGCAGGGGAGGATACACGACAGTCACCACAACCGGTGACTGTCCGGTTCTGTGTAACAGGAACAAAAGGGAGAAACTTGGTGGTTCGATCGGTTCATAACTAAAACAGAGGAGGTTATTATCAGGTTTACAACAAGAACAAATGAGAGGTTGTGGTGATTGTTATAATCGGAACAAAGATCAGAAAGAGACCGATTAGAGATCGAGGAGTAGTAATCAGAAAGGAAGGATGAAGAGGCTTACCGGAGCAACAGGGCGGCGCCAGAGATAGAGGCAGCGGTGACCGGAGGCAGCAGCGGAGGCGGCGAAAGCCGCCATGGCTGTCCGGTGACATGCTGCTCTCGCTGAAACACACAGATGTGTGTGTGTTGTTTGTCTGGGTGCCGTACAAAGAGAGAGAGAGATGAGAGTTTATAAGATAAATATAATAAGGGGTGTTTGGCAACGAGGATAATAACTGAAACTCGGGTGTTTGGTAATGGTTATAACAATAAAATAAGAAACGTTTGGCAACGTTTAAATAATAGATAAGGAGCGTTTAACCGAGATAATAAAAGTCCAATAATTATTATCTATATAATTGATTAAAACGGTTGGTCACGAGATTCGAACTTAAATAATTTATTAAGTAGTCGGGTGGTCGGGTACGACCCGACCCGTTTAAGAGACCCGTAACAACTCGGGTTGTTACAGTGTTATTGCTGCAAGAGAAGCTCCTATCGAAATTAACTATATGGTAGAGGGGCGCATTCAATCCTTTCTAGGGGGGGGGGGGGAGGCATCCCACTCGACCACCATGAGTGTGGTTTGTATGGTCTGGCTGAAGACCCATAAACTTAGCACTTTCGGAAGACAACCCATTGATCAGGTCCATGTATTCTTTCCCTTCTTATAGTATTAGTGTGGGCATGATCATTTTATTTATATTTGAGTGCTTTTATTTTTGTGTCATGTGTTTTGTTTCGTTTGGATTAAGGTGAATTCTTGGACTTGGTTTTATCATATTCCCGTGTACACTTTGAAGCTTTCCTTTCACATTGAGGATAATGTGGACTTTAAGTGTTGGGGAGAAGAAAATTTTAACTATTTTGAAATCCTCCATTTAAACACTAAACTTTGAGGACAATGTGGACCTCAAGTGTGGGGATGAGGGAGAAAATTGAAAATATTTTCAAATATGTCCTATTTTAAAGCATTTTAAAAAGCACAATTAACTAAGTCAACACGAGATGTTACAACCCATTTTCGTCTTTGGTCATGGTTAGGTTCTAAAAATTCACATGATACGCTCTAAACTAGTTTTTGTAAAAGAATTATTGGTGGTTATTTCGGAATTGTTTGCTTGAAGGGTCGGTTTACTACATACATATAATATACTCTATCCATCTTTCCATGTAAGATATGAGCTACCATAACATGTTACATTTCACAACTTTTCATTAACTTATGCATGTTGGGTTCTCTTGAATTTGAATGTGCCATTATAATTCCATATAATAGAACTTACATCTTATGATATGTTTACCGCCCTAGACCAATTGTAAACACAAGAATCATTAAGGCATTAGGTTATGCCTTTTTATTTCTTAGACCAATTTTATCAATCCCTTACCCATCAAATTATTCATTAGTTAACCAATTTTGAGCCTTAACCTTTTATTTGACCACCTATTTTGACCTACTTTGACCAATTTGGCCCTTTTAATTTTAAACCCGGGTGATGCAAATTCGATCATAAGTTGTTCTTGTTTTGTAAATATTCGTGCGATTACAAGTATTGTGTACTGAATTAAAAAAAGAAAAACAAAGAAAATGAGAAAGGTCTAAAAAGCAATGAAAAAAATGAAATCTATTATAGAAAAGCACAAATATATGTTTGAGTTCGTTGTTGAATAAAAGGCACAAATTTTTCCTTGTAGTTGGATTGTTTGATGGTATTATTTTGATTGTTGAATGTAATAAAGGATCAAATTTTCATCACCTAAGTCACTTTTAAATATCCCATTCCGTATCTTACGACCAACCATGTTACAACCCTTTAAAAGACCTTTTGACTTGTGTTTATTTTGTGTAACTTGGTGAAATGCGATTGAGCAAGTTTATGATCATGTGTATTATAATCGTTTTTGTAGTGAATAGTACATATACTCCTATTACGTCAATGCTAGTCAAAATAGAACCAAGTGGAGAAAACATTGCAAGGAATGTGTATGTGGTTTATCTTATTTAAATGTAGGCTTATCTTGGGTAATTACTTGGTGTTAAAAGAATGATTTATTGAAGTGTTGAGTAGTTTTTATTGTGAAACATAGGAACCAGGTAGGACCTTAGACCTTAACTCGTGCATTTATGAGGATTGGGAATGCGTTTTTTGTGTTTGGAAAATGTGAAAGTGTATAATAAGTTTGCTTAAGGACAAGCAAAAAGATAAGTGTGGGGTGTGATACGTAGTTGAAAGTCTAATGTTTTCGTATCTAAGATCGCAGATTTATTTGATTTTATGGTTTTGGATAACTACTTTGATTTGATTTGTGTTTTGCAGGCCTCACGGAGTTTAAGGTGCATTTAGGGAGCTTAACGGAGTTTAACCGGACTTTGGAATGGATTTAGCGAGAACGAGAGCGAGAAACTGAGCAAAATAGTGGAAATCAAGCAAAAATAGGCTGAGGCGTCCTAGACGCATGTCTGGGCGTCAAGGATGCTGACAAGCGTACAGCTGGGCATCTCTAGAAGATGATAGGCGTCCGAAGTCCAACGATTGGGCGTCCTAGGCGCAATCTGCTGTACAAAAAATGTGAAACTAACATCTTTGACTAGTTTTCAAAGCGGATTTAAGTGCTTTTGAGCAAGGACTCGTGATGGGGTTAAAACTACAAGTTTGGAGGATCTACAACATGTATCATTCCATTAACCATTCCATATCATCTCTAATCATCAATAATCATCATCATCAACAACACTCACCATTCTTCATCATCACTTATACAAGAACACCAAACCTCCATCAAAAAACAAGTATAGAGTTCTAATGGCTTCTCTTTCCATTATTTCATTACTCATTAAAACTTCATCAACCATGAGAGGCTAACTTCATAAGTTCATCATGGGGAGATTTGTATGATTTTATTTGGATTCTTGAACAACTAGTATTTTTATCATTGTATTTGCATTTGGCTACTTGAACAATTGTGTTAATTGTCTTAATCTTGTTTTGGATTCACAAATTGTTAATTTATTATTACACAATTGACTTTGTGAAATGAATTTGGTTAAATATGCTTTAACATGATATTAGAGTTTTCATGTTCTAGTGTAACGCAGTGTATCTTTATCCATCTTTGATGTTGATAGTTATTGACGCCTAAGCCTTGAAACACCTAACCCGTTAGTACCATCTTGCAATCGTGATTATAAATTTAAGTGTTATAGAACTCTAGGTCTTTCAAGTTGAACTGGGTGTGATCCTCTTAATTAATTGTTGTTTTCTCAACTAATCATTTTATTCAATTATTCAAGTGACACGTTATTATTAATCTCAAATCAGTAGGTTTTCCAACAACCTTTTCCAATCAAAAATTAAAAGAAATAATTAGTAAGCTTCATAAAGATTTTACTTTTTACAATCAACTAAGTTTCAAAGCACTAACCACAGACTCTTAGTGGATTCGACACCTTTATCGCCACTAGCTACGTAGTTTGAGGTAATTAGAAAATTTTAACTTTCTATTTGACCGGACCGCGACACCCAATCAAAGGCACAAAGGGAAGAGGATCCTCGACAGTGCATATCATTGCAAGCTTAACGATTGGTACATGAGTTGTGATTAATAAGCAACCCATGATCAATTGTGCCTTTTAGTTAATGAATAACACGTTTGGTAGCACACCACTAATATTATTGATCAGAAAAAAATTCATTGTGTCCACAATGTAGATACTCAAACGTTTATGGACCTTCAAAATTTGGTTGTGAGATTGTCGTATGTGGGGATGATCCGAAGTGGCTCTATTTCGATTATTCATGAGGCTGCAAAGTTATCTACCAAATAGGTGCGTTTTTATCACACCGTTTTATGACTTGCATTTCTTTATTTGTAGCGAAATTGAAGAAATAACTTTATTTATTAAAGAGCTATATGTGATGTGATGATCAACGTCTATAGGCTCAATCAAGAACAGAGATTGGTTTTGTTCTTTATGGGGATGACAATTAATATAGTGATTTGAGGTTTAAGGCTTGACTTGAATCGAATTTGTTTTGTCCAGCTTTTTAAAAGGAACAAGTGTGGGACTCTATAGGCTCTTTGGAAAACCTTTTTTTTTTTTTACAAGAAATGCTCTGAAGTGGCGCTTCAAGGGCGGAGGCATAAGGCGTCCTAAGGCGAGCTTCTTATGTTGGCTTGAAATTTTTTGGTCTGTAACCTGCAACAGCAGCTGGTGGTGCTCAAATCTGGTCTTGCAGGTCGCTAGAGATGCAGGCTGAGTGGCGAGGTAATTAGAGAAATACAAGATAAAACGAAAATTGTTCCAAACATATTTGATTTGTTCTTATAGATAAATTGATATATTTAACTGGTCAGTGCACAATTTATAAAGCACATCAAAAGCAAAAGTGCAATAATATCTCTTGTAGTTTTTTTTTTCATTTTCTGCAAACTTTTTTTTATTGACATAACCTTCTCTGCAAATTTGTTTTATTAATATAATCTTTTTAAGTTTTTTTTTAGACAACCAAATTATAAGGCGCACAACGCGCGCTAGCGATAGCCACTAGTTATATTTAATTATTAAATATAAAACTTGCTCGTTGTTCAACGTGTAACTCTTTAGATCGTACCATGATAGTAAAGTTAGTCAATTAAGTGTCGGAAATCTCATATACCAACAAAGTCACACTTGGACAATTCTCAATTAGTTTCCATTAACGTAGAAAGGGGTGGATCAAAATAAATCTAAGGACGACAAAAGGTGTGAGGTGACTTGTATGTTATATATTGTTCCACCCAACCGTATTCTTTATTCACGGTAGGTATTCAGGGTTCATTTGATAAGAACGAAGAGTGCACATTGTCATATAAATCAAAATGTAGATGGGATCAAAATAGTTATTTAAGTTGGTAAGTCCTATTTTTTAGATTTCTAACTTATGAAATTATGTAAATATTACACGTCAGCCTATTCCGGTTGGATGTTACAGTGTCAAACTTACTTTTAGGACGACAAAAGGTGTGGGGTGACAGCAAGCTCAAGGATTCATTTCCCATATAATGTTAATTTAAATTTCGTCGACATTTCAAAGTTAAATGTAGGTGGTCTTGGATCGGCATATTGGTGTAGGCACTAGGCAGTATACTCGTAGGGGGGTCATGCAAATGCAAGTGGGGCATCTTGCCACATGTTGTCCCAAATTTAAATGAGATTCTATTGAGGTCGTTGGTTAATCATAAAAACAAGTGGATTCATAATACTTTTGTCTATAAGTGTATAAATAGAATCTTATCCGCGGCTTCGGTCACAAATAAAGATATTTTTTCAATCATACGAAGATTATCATTGGTTTAGTTTGGGTAACTGATATATATCATAAATAAATTGGATGATAATTCTTACCCATTACCAAATAACCATTTATCATTACATTCTTAATTCATATACAATGGCATACTTCTTAAAGCTCAAATTTAGTTTCTCTTTTGGTCACCACAAACGCGTTTGAAACTATTAAATCGTGCTGTGTTATCTTATCATTCTTGTCTACATAATGCGAAAAAGTCGATTATTATCGACTTGCCAAGACATCACCCTTAACATTTATAACCACCATTGAACTTAAAGGTTGTTTTTAATATCATGCCTAATCCATTCCGATGTTATTTGCCTTTTGCTAAATTGAAAATTATTTAGGCCTAATAAGTCAAAAGGAAATTAAAGTAGGTCATCAACTGTTTTTTTTTTGGTTCAAAATCTAGAAAATATACGATGAAGTGGTCCATTTTACCCGTAAATGGGGACTCATTTATCTAGACATGTGGGTTGCCCCACAACTCTAGTGATGGACCATTGTGTAGTTGCATGATTATTGGGTGCATGATTCATGAATGTTCCCATGCAACTGTAGGAGAGGGAGGGGCCAATGAATCTAAGCATTGAAATATTTGAAGATATCTTGTTTTAAAACTATAGCAATTTTAGTAAAATTCAATGTTGTAAATAGTAGTAGAGTTGACTAGAAAAGGCAAGTTGTATCGTAAATGAATTGAATTTTACTTAAACTATAATATAATTATATGGGGTGAAGCTAAAATTATACGTTTGAATGTAGCAAATCTACTCTACATTATCAAGATATTTAAGTGACACTGACAATCTATAAGTCGTCAGATCATTAAAGTATCACATTGTAATTTAACTATTCTTCAATATTATTAATAGGCTAGCAATAATAAATATTGCAGCATTAATGTTCAAAATTGGTGTACCACCACCAATCACTGTTTATCTCCCTAAACTAGAGACACTTCCAAAGGGTATAGTTATTTGCACACCCCCTTGATATCTATACATCCACTTTTTAAATCTATACTAGTACTAGAGGGCCATATGGCTCGTATAACACTCATCTACCACTCGTAAAGACATCTATAGGTCGTATGCATTAATTGCATGCCTAATCATTGGCATTGAGAGCTCTAGAACCCGTAGAGGGCCTCAGTTATTTTTCAGTTTCAAAAGGAGGTTATGAGATGAGTTGAAGAGGTGAAAAATGATGGCTGGAATAGGTGGAATGAGTGAAATGTTATCTTTTTTGTTATTTATAGAAAATGTTGATTTATATAAATGGAGGAAGGTTCTTATCCTACAAATACCCTTAACGTGAGAAGTGAGGGAAGACATTTTTTAATTTTTAATTTTAATTTTTTATTCTTTTTTGAAATTTTTTTCTATAATGTTAAACATTTATTTTAGTACTGATATTTAAAAAACAATAGTGTAGAGTAATTACGTAATTACTGTTGTAGAGTAATTACGTAATTACATAATTACTCTAGTATAAACTACTGTAATTACTTTAATAATGTAATTACGCTAAAAAAATTATTTTTTTATATTATTCATTTAGAAAGCATGCTTAAGCAGATGAGAAAAAAATTCAAAAAATAAATAAATAAAAATTTCCCCTTCACTTCTCATGCTTAGTAGGTTAAGCCTATTTATATTTGATCTTTACTCTATATAAATGTTGTTTTAAAATGTAACTATAATTATAATTATAAAATGTTTTCTTTTACTAAATATTATTATAGAAAATGTTGTTTTTTATTAATATATAAAAAATGTTGTTTTTTGTTATTTAGAAATAATAATTCATTCATAAACATAAAAACGCGACTAATTATAAAATGTGTTTTATAAAATGTTGTTATATAAAATTTTGTTTATATGAAATTCTGATTTTTTAAATGTTTTACAAAATAACTATAATTATAAAATGTGTTTTGTACTAAACATTATTATTTAAAGTGTTGTCATTTTGTTATTTATATAAAATATTTTTTTTTGTTATTTAATATAAAATGTTGTTTATATAATAACTAATAAAATTTTATTTTTTGGTTAACGTTATCGTCTCGGTTAACGTGAAAGCGTAAACATACATGTTTACATAATCAAACTAAACAAACCACAAAATACAAACAATAAAACCAAAAGATAAAGATAATAACCACAAAATACAAACAAACGTTTATAAAAGAAGTTTGTACAATCATAATAACCAAAAGATACAAACAATAAAAACCACTACTCTTCCTCCTCATCCTCCATATCACTATGCGGCGTACCAGACGACCTAACCTGCATCACAGACAGACCAGGTTGCATGCAGGACGGTGCATCCCGACCTATAAACGGTGGGTCATGAGGTGGCAAATGCACACCCTCCTCCACCCGGTCGATCCACCGACCCTACTTTCTCACCGCCGTGAGAATCTGCTCGAGTAGGCGATTGTGGAAGTTAGTAACGTCACTGCATGATAAATGCGGGGAGGATGTTGTGCCGACTATGTCATATCAGCATTGGCCTTGAGCTCGGCCTCGACCTCCACCTGAGGCCCGTCACCCTCCAGCTGGACAACATGAGGCATATCTACTTCATCGACCGAATCGAGAAATTGCTGTACCAACGGCTGAAGTACAAAAATCTGACCATCTCACCACATAAATCTATGACCTTGGGAAAATTGAATGCTACGTTCATCCCGGTCATCGTCCTCATATCTAAGCATCTGAAATGTAATGGAGGGAGCAGCTGATCAATGACCCCAAAATACCGATTGCACGACTGAGCGACCGTAGTGATGAACGCCCCACCGTACAACCTGCCTCGGCTTTGCCTCTTAACCATGCTGACAAAATACTCAGCAAGGCAGGGACTAAGGACAGAGTGTGTGCCTGTATATAAGCAATAAGATAAAACAAGTTGGTCTTCGTGACCCACTCATTAATACTCGACCACGTGTGACAATAGAGTTGCTGATGTGCCATCATTAACATATATTAAACATGCATAAAATAGTATAATAATAGGACGTAATTGGGCTAAAATTGATAATAAAAATTATTTAATCATTCCTATTTGTGTTTTTCAGGAAAATAGAGCTCCAACCCGAAAAGAAGCAATTCTAGGGTAAAAACAGCAAGAAACGGAGATTCCCGGGGACACTAGACGTAAATCATGTTCCAAGGTTCCCCAAGGCAACAATGACGATAAAATTAGCCCGAGATCGACCAAGCACGGCCATGCACATTTGTACAAAGGCCTGCAGACTAGAAAATAAAGCAGCCATCTTGGGCGACAAGAAAACATCACCTGTTCAGGTGCACGGTCATGCTTAACACAACGTAAACACAGATCGACCCTGCAGCAACAGAATGTACGTTGGACAGTAAGCACGACCATGACACCCTTTGGCATGGTCGTGCTCAGCCTGATTTGCCTATAAATAACAGCTTCAACTCAACCATTTGTGTGCCGATTTTTACTCTTCTTGAGCCTTCTCGGGGTCTCTTGGGAGGCTTTAGGGCCGACCAAACACCTCTCCAAGGTTAGGGGTTTTCCTATCTTGGGTTCTCGATCAAGAATGGTACCGTAGGAGTAGTTTACATGCAATAAGTTGAGGGTTGCGAGAATCACTTCATACGTATAGGATCAAGGTGGTTGGAATCTTGTCTATGATTGGAAGATCTTCATGTTTCTTATGTTGTTATCTTTAGATGGTTGTATCTGTCCATTATTCTCCAAACCTATTTGATTCATTAGAGTTTTTATATTATTAGTAGTTTATTTTTAGTTATTTGATGTGTTTATCTTCATAACTAATTCTTGTTTGTTTATCTTTTGTGACAGGTTCAATTAGTGGTTAACTTAACAACCTTAAAATCAACCAACTGTTAACTCATCTAAAAAGTATTTTTAGGTTTGTATAGGTTCTGGTATTCCCAAGCTAGATCCAAGGAGAGGAAACCGGTAGTAAGACAGGTCCTTCGGGCTTCTGACATCCAAACCGGATTCTAAGCAATGACTTCTGAAGTGGACCAGATCCGGGTGACAAGTTTCTGGTATCGCACCATACATGTGAGTGGTTTTCTTAGCAAATGGTGGATCCCTACGGGTGGACCAATGATCTTCGGATTGCATAGCTTTAGGATTATGTTCCATCTTTGTTAAGATTATCATTCACAAGCCTTGGGGGTTAAGGGTTAAATTTGTTAAGTCACTTAATCACTAAACCAAACTTATATTTACTTGATCACTAAATATTTAAGTTGTCAAATATAAAGATAATCAACACCAGAATAATTTATCACTCATTAGTACAAAGTCGGTTACTTTTTAGAGGGTTCCCCATCACAAGATGATGGTTTATTAAATCCTTTTGTACAGAAAGTGACAGTAAAGAGAGGTTGAATGGATCCTAGTCGAAGTCCGCCTCTACATCAATTTAGGAATATAGATTAGAAAACCTAGTGCTTAAACGAGTGGTTTTGCGGTGGTTTGGGAAGTGCCTAAAAAGCAGGACTCAAACTTTCCAATAAGGTTTGTGACTTGTGTGTGTTAGGCTCGACGACACTTCTCAACTAAGAGAAGACCGACTTACGGGACAACAGTCCGATGACACCTTTACGGGGACTTGTACACTTCCCCTACAAGTGAACCACTTAGTTGCTAGAACATCATCCCTTGTTTCTTTCTTTTCCCATCTCCTAACTCTGAAGGGACCGTTCAAAACCCGTTTTCCTCATCAATAATTAAAACTATTACTACTGTTAATATAATTAATCTACATATTCGGAGGGTTCCCACGGCTAACACGTTTTCTAACCCTATTATTTTATCTTTTATTTTAAAACCAAAACGTTTTCAAAAACTATTTTTCTTTTCGAACCTCTCCGTTTTATTTTCTTTTCAAAACCCGATTAACAAAAGTGATGGAATGTTGAGTAGGGGAAAGTGTGTTCCTAGAATACGATACTCGGTATTTACCCTAGAAATCTATGGTGCACACGTCAGGTTCTGTACCTGTGTATTAGTTTTAGTTTCTAAGTAAGTAACTATCATTTATAAAATATTGAATTTAGCCTGTAGTCAATCTACAATGTTGTAAAAATACTAGAGTTTAACTAAATAAGACAAGTTGTAATGTAAATGAATTAAATTTACTTAAAATATAATTCTGTTACGTGTCCACCAAACCTATGATACATGCCATGCTCGTTCTAGGATTCCATGGTCATGGAAGCATGCAAATAGGGTTGAACGTCGTATTTACTAGTTGCTTTGTTGGTTGATTTAGAGTAGTGGGTTAAGTGGTATTAGTTGTACGGAGTATATATTAGTGCTATAGTAGTTATTTACAATAGTAGGTGAATGTGAGTACGTAGTGTTTATATAATTGTATGCTATATAGTCATTGTCTTCTTGTTTTATTATTACTATGAATGAAATGAATGAGTTCTAAAATTCCTTCTGAATATTCTTCTAAGTTTCTTCTTATTCACTACAAGAATCTGAAGCAATAGCGACGACGTCGTCGCTAATGCTAAAAAGTACATCTGCCAACTGCCAACTCCCAATGACCATTAGATCAAAACTGATCGGACGTTTGAGATTTTAAAGTACAACTAGCAATTGCGACGACCCTTTAGCGACGACGGGTCGCCGCTAATGCTCAAAAAAATAGGCGGGATATACTTTCTTCTTTCCCGGTTCTTCTTCATTTCCCCCCAAACTAGTTTCCTGCTCTCACTTCTTCTCCCAGTCGACTCCCACCTTCAACCGAGCCACCACATTTTCCGGTAACACCACCAGCCAAACATCCCTCCTCCACCCACAACCAACAATCTGAAAACAAGGTAAGAACAGAGCTATTGTTGTACCGGAGCAGATATGTTGTTATACAGGTCTAACCATTGTTTTTTTTTCTCATTTGTGTGTTTTACAGATCTATTGTCATACCGAAAACCACAAAAAATAGGTTAGTTTTTTTTAAGATTATGTTTGTTTAAGTTTCAAGATTATAAAAGCTTTCAAGATTAGGGCTTTATTATGTGGTTAAGATCTGAACTAGTTGTTGTAGCTAAAAAAACAAGATTATTGTTAGATTAAGCTGTTTGTGGTTAGTTTTATTAGGTGGGGGTGGATTACGAAGGTTCCAAGGTTATTTTAAAAGTTTCTTTGAAAATGCGGAGTTTCGCGAGGAACTTGCTAGGTATTTGGCTTCGACCCCAAGTTTAGACTCCACCAAGGTTCCAAATGAAGATGCCGATGATGAAGACGCCAATGATGAAAGCGGTGATGATGCGGAGTTGATGTAAAACAACAATTTGTGGTTGAAACGATATGGAGTGTGACTGTGTGACTTATTAGGATGTTAACTATTTATGTTTATGTTCGTTTGGATTGTGACGTAAAAGATTTAAGTTTATGTTTGTTTCGTTGTCTTGTGAAACTAGAAATGAGTTGGTTTAAAACAGAAATGCGCAGGTGCGAAACTGCAAAAAACTGGGCAGAAAATAGCCGAAAAAATCGAAAAAAATAAATCAAGGCTTTAGCGACGACACGTCGTCGCTAAAGGTGACTTACACAAATACGAAAAGGCGGTCAATAGCGACAGAAAACATCGTCGCTAATACTATTAGCGACGATACTGCTTTAGCGACCACAAAAGCATTAGCGACGAAAAAATGGGCAATAGCGACTAACTAATAGTGACGACACAATAGCGACGAAAAATCGTCGCTAATAGTATTAGCGACGACAAATGTCGTCGCTAATGCTTCAGATTCTTGTAGTGGTTTTCTATGACCAATATTTAATTGTTGTAACCACGTCAAATTCCGTGGGGTTAAACTAAATTATTACATTTGGATGTAACAAACTTGCTATACATTATCAAGATATTTTAAGTGAGGTTGAAAATCTATAAGTCGTCACACCATCAAATCATGACATGTCATACTCAATTATTTTTCAATGCTATTAATAACACCATCAAAACGTGTGTACAACCACCAATCCCCGTTCAACCCCCCTCCCCCCCCCCCCCCCCCCCACAAACGTATTGTCATGCTTCAAAACTATCGTTAAATAGACAAATGCCATTTAAAAACCCATCTTCATAAGTAACCAGCTAAACTCATCATTGTCCTATCCCAACCACCATGCATTATCATCGACGGTCGATGATGGCTCTAGTTTGACGCAAAAACATTGTGTCGCTAATAATATTGAATGAACGATTTGATTAGAGTACACCATGAACAAGCGATTAATCAAAGTAAACAAGTGAGGGGAGAAAGAAAGCATATAGAAAGTATTAAAATCCGGACCTAAATTTTTCAATGTTTACTTACAAGCTTGGTGTTGAATCAAACTAGATATTGAGTAACTGACTTGGTTGAACTTTAGAATAAACTAGGTATTGAATTAATCTTGGGTAACTGACTTGGTTGAACTTTAGAATAAACTAGGTATTGAATTAATCTTGGTTACAAATTAACTATCTCAGTAAATGAATTGCTAGCTCGTGTATTGCTTTAATTTCTATTTGAAGGTGGTCTTTGCTAAGCATATAAATCTCAACACACGAGGTTCATTCTTGTAATAAACGAGTTGACGTCATCCCGCGCGTTGCTGCGGATTGTTGATTATGAAAGTTTTAGTATGAGATGCAAAAATGCTTTAGTTTAATACCTTTTCATGTTTTGCTTTATTTATAGCATACGTCAAAAAGTTAAGAGCATTCATAGTAACTGCTACATCTCCATCTTATAATTACACTAAAAAACACTACTATCTTTCTGTCTCGTTTTCTATTTAATAATACTTATTCTATACTTTTATCATTACCTTTTCTCTCCTCTCTACTCACAACCACTCTAAAAAATATTAAAAAATTATGGTGGATGAATAGTGTCTCCTCCAATTATTTTCTCTTTCCTCTAGTCACAACCACTTATACTCACTCTATATATGTGAATGCTCTAAATCAACATACATAATATTAGGCATACCCATGAAAAAAAATATACATACATATCCAAACAACAATTGTAATCAATCGCTAACTTGCACTGAAGATTAACTCCCAAGTTTTATTAAAATTGATGTTGTCATTGTGTTTGATTATAAAAAGTTTCAAAGTTATATGCACATTGAATACAACAATAATGAGATGAAATTCCAAGTTAATATGAACAGATCATGATGTCACCATAACACCATTAAAGAAGGAAAATTAACTACATATTTGTGATCAACACGTTTCACACCAATTTGATTTCCACACTAATTCAATCGCAATTCGCAATAATAATTTTGAATTGTCGTTTGGTTTAATCTATTAACAAAAAAACTAAAAAAAAAACTTACTTGGTATGCATAATTGCATTGCATATATACGCAGACATACAATACATACATACATACGTAACCTACATACATACATGTGTGTGAATATAACGAAAATCTTAACTTCCCAAATCCCAAACCGCCTGTAATCCCAATTCAATTGTGTATTTTGTGATAGAAAAGGATTTGAAAGCGCCTTTCGGTGACTCGTGAACGCTACCCATTCGTTCGCGATTCTTAACCGTCACTCCTTTGGTGTTGAATAGACAATGATATCGATTTGCAGGTTGAAAGAATAAGAATGAATTATGAGAGAATAAAGGAATTGACGATTTGGTAACCCTTAAAACTTTATCGCAATAAATTGATATTCATGTGAAATTTGAGTTTTACTGGAAAAGCAAAGAACAAAAAGTTTAAAAGGCATAGGCTTGCTTTGGATTTTGTAGTGGGAATAATAATTATTCATTTATGAACCGATTTGATTGTGGGTGAACCGACGTATCCATGTTGAAACGGTGTGTTGAAGTTAGTAATTGTATATATATATAATCTCAACATGCGAGGCTTATGTTTATAGCAAAGATTTAAACCCTTATTCGATCTTTATATTGATATAAGTTGATTTAATATGTTCGTTATGTTTGTTTGCCATTTGCTTTGTCTCACAAATGAATACGTCTAGCCACATCCAAAAGTCCAAAACCATTAATCAAATATCACTTCAAATTCCACCTTCATCAGCAACCATCCAAACCCATCATCATCCATTCCAACCACCATTATCATCCATAGACTATGTTGGCTCTAGTTTGAAGCAAAACATTAAGTTATCATCGGATGAATGCTTTGATCATAGTAGACACCTTGAACAAACGATTGATCAAAGTAAATATGTGCGGCAAGCAAAAAAAAAGCATATAGAAAGTTAAAATGGGCACCCTGAATTTCTATAGGTTTGAACTTAATTAAAGAAAAATAAACTTACTAGCTTCATGGAATCAAATTAGATATTGAGTAACTGACTTTGTTCGTGGACAACTCATGAACAATTTGTCCTAGAACAAACTACACAAAAAAAACTTAACAATATGATTATATGAACCTTGAACAAACTATATATTGAATATTTGAATTCATGGTTACAATCTTAGTATGTGAATTGGTAGCTCGTGTTTCGTTTTTGTCTCTGGTCGTGATCTTTGCTATGAGCATAAGTCTCATCATATGAGGTTTGTGTTCGTACTATATTCATATTTAAAAGTTTGTCGATAATGATAGAACTTGTCGCCGCTAAAGGTTTGTCGCTAATGACCCATAAGTCGCCGCGAATGCAAATTTTTTATGTTTTTAATTTTCTTAATTAATCTATGTTTTACAATACAAATCTGCCAAGTTTGTATACGGGACACACAAGACTACATAAATAGATACAAAACATCACAAAATTAATTAAACGTTAAATTCGGGTCTTTTAAGTTACAAAATGTCACAAATTAGTTAAACATAAATTGTTTTGACATTGTCTACATCATAATCGTCGTCGTTGTCATCATCATCTCCATCATCTTTGGCTCTTCGCCATCAAAATTTGATCCCTTGGCGATCAACCCATCATTTTTGTGAATTCACCTCTAAAATGCGGGTTTTGGAACAAGCTTGCAATGTAATCCTTCAATAATATCAACATTAACCAAGTGAGCATATTATCAATCAAACCAAATTTACAAAACTACAAACATATATACTATCAATCAAACCATATATATCATCTTGCGCGCAACAAAATAAAGTCAAATGGATCGAATTGATTAAATGAGCCAAAATAAAGTCAGTTGGGTCGAATTGATTAAATGAGCATGCTCACTTGGTTCATTCAACATCATTTTGAAACTTAATGGTTAAGAAGTTTACTGGCTGATTTAGATAAAGAGTTATTCTATCAATAAAACAAACACGCTTAATATTGACTGATTTAGATATAGCCTTTTAATAAAATCATTAAGAGATTACCAAAACAACACTAAGAATGATGTTTACTTGAAAAACAAAGTTCTAAATTGCAGTTAAATTTTAGTCTAAACACAATAATAATAATAATAATAATAATAATAATAATAATAATAATAATAATAAAATCATGTAACATTAAAATGAGTAATCATGACTCACGTGATAAATTAAAAGAAAATCATAAAAGAAGGAAAAATAAATGAACTGTATTTGTTATTAACTTGATTTATTATGTTTATTTAACATTGTTTAATCCATCACAAGCACATGATGTTGTAGGTTTCTCCACAACCTCTTTTAGGGAGATGGGGCACTCCACGTCTCCACTTGTACTTCGGTTTTTTCAAGTTTATTGATTTCTACAAATCCTACACTCATATCACTTCACTGATTCACTTCGCTAAAACAGTTTTTTGAAAACAGCACTTCACTAGAAATAAAATAGAGAAAAAAACAAAAGGGAGAGAGACAAACTCACGAATACCCATCCGTTAACAATCTCACGGAAACCTCCACGGATCCACTACCAGCACCACTGGTGACGGTATTACCGTGCTGGTAGTGAGATACCCATGTGAGCATTTCTGGTTATGCCACGTCCCCCTTAGACATTTCAAGTTGCATCTAGTCTAGAAAAAAAAAACTACTAACAAGTCAAAAGACGAATTTTATGGAAAGCAATTGGGAACAGTTTGGAATTGTCAACTTTACTACGTTAATGAATAATGATTGAAAAGATGACAAACACAGCCAAACTCGATTCAATGGGTACATTCGAAACCCAAAATATCAGGGTATAAGACTAGATATGAGATTGGTTTTACATATTTTTGCAATAAGGTACATGTATGGTTTTAGGGACAACCAATTACCCAAAAAGGCCAAAAGATACACACCCATCGACTCAAACAAAAACAAGCATTTTTTTTCCTTAGGTAATAGAGTAATCTACCGACTTTTTAAGTTTCATATTTCTAATTCATTTTCCTTGTTTAATGAAATTATATAAAAATAAAATAGAATTAGTAAAAAAATCAACGGGTAATTTTTAACAAACTAATGGAGTAATGGGCATACATACTTTTGCCCATCGTCTATAAATATGCCTAATAACTGATGAGTAATGATGAGTAAACAAATAAAGATTACGGATTTTACGTTCGGGTATAAAAGTGCGATTACAATATTTGATACTCACCATCTTCCCTACGTCTAGTGGGTTTGGGACCAAAGATTTTGTTGTGCAGGAGTAGATGCCCCCGTTAGTGGGGAGTGGAAACTCACCTTTATTCTAAAGGCCCTTGGTGTCGTTGTCAACCACGTGTTATTGGATAGATTTATGGTTCACCTTAATATAATACTTTCAAAATCAGATATAACTAGATGGCGTCCCCCGCGCGTTGCGGCGGGGGAATCTAGCGACTATGTTTTTGTACAGATAAGCTTAGATAAGCTTTTTGTCGTTATGGATAAAACCAACCAAATGTGCCGTTTCATAAGGTATTTAGATCAAATACAGTACACATAACTTTCCATGTTACATCAGCAATTACATCGGTACTCTTTCATCTAACTGCAACACAGTGTCTAAAATTATCAGCTACATCTACAATGACTTGAGTTTCCTCGTACAGCTCGATCAAATGCTATATTGCTGCTTTGACCAAATCATATGTGGGTACTAAGGATTAAGGAACTCGATTTAAAACGCGTGTAAAACCTGTTTCTAACCTGTAGATATGAGATATGACTGCACAAATCTCTATTGATCCTCTAAACCTGCAAAAAGAAAATATAGAAAGACCAGACCCGTAAGTGCATACTTTTGTAAATTGCAACATTATATCCAAGTGTTAATGTCCCAAATCAATACATCTTTTGAAATGATGGATCAATATCATAATAATGGAAAACAAAATTAAAGATAAACAAACTATTACCTGGGTACATGTTATAATTCAAAACATGAGGTGTATCAATGTGATAATTTGCCACCCATTCACAAAAGTGATTTGCAACTTGCAGGATCATAAGCATAGGGTTGTAGCTAGCACCACACAAATGAAAGAATATAAAGAATACCTTGGGGCAAATGATCTTACTTAATTTTTTGATCTGGATGTTTATCAAGATAACAATATTGTAGCTAGAACGACACAACATCAAGCAATGTTAAAAAAATACCTTTTGCAAATAATCTAACAGACGAAACATTCACCTAATCTTACCGATGCAAAATATAAGGATAAGAAAACGACTTTCTAATCCCAGGCAGACTACAAAACGTTATCAGTCGAATAAAAAAATCGGTTATATAGGTTTCCAAGAGCTACAAAACAATACAATAGCCAAAAAGTTTGGACAACAAAACTTAGCAACAAAGTTAATACAATGTATTAAGAAAAGAAAGTTGACCTGTTACGCCGATCTGCACACCTCAATCATAATATAAAGTACGCGTTATGTAAATGCAATCTGGAACCACCTGCAACCTTACCACAATACTAATGCCTAAGCAGTCAATGAACCTAAATAAAATTAATTCAAACAAAAACAATAGAAGTCACGCACCATTCAATTACACACAACATTTGGTCATGATTACCTCTCGAATCAAGAGCATTGGTGACGGGGAAATCGAACAAGCTTGATTGAACGCCTTAACACTATAATACTAATGTATGTCAAAGTGCATGTTTTTACTATATAAATCAGATGTGAAGTATGAAAAGAAGAAAGCAAAAAAAAAGGCGAGGCAACGAGTCATTAGCTTTGTTAAGTGAGGTTTCTATGCTTCAGAGTTTCCGAAAAACATGGCTGCAAGGCGGGTTGCAGGTTAAAACCTACCATCCACCATCCTTGCCACGCCATCCTCATCAATTGTTGGCGAATACGTTCAACTCATCACAACCAAGCCACTAAAGATATCGAAACCAAAGTCACTACCAACGTCACCTGCCACCTCTGTCAAGAAGGCCGAAAGTTTTCGAAGACGAAAACAGGATGACAGAAGCCAAGCAGTGGCAGATCTGTGGTAGGCGACGATGGAGAGCAGGAGTTCGTCATCACAACCACCCACAAACTTGCAGGTTTCACTATCAACAGATACAGATTCACTGACTGTCGTTGTGTGAAACAATCACTGGCCGCCGTCGCCACAGACGGGTTGAATGCTGCCGGCAGCAGCGCCAACAGAAGTAAACCATGAAACCCGACAACTACAAACGGTCAGGTTCACAGAGAAGAAGAGTATCCCGAACCACATCTCAGATGTCCAATATCCCCAAAATCAAAACCCTAATAGGTGCATGAAACGACTTACAAACGGAGAGCAAGCATTGGCGCAAGCTCCGGATTCGGGTCCTCCACAATCGTCATTTATCCCAACTCTCCAAAATCTAATTTCCACTCTTTCAAAAACAAATATTCGCAACATATCGTCTCTTAAAACTTTCCAGTTACATTCATCAAATAAGCTGGAAAATCAGTATCCAAACATTAACCATAGTTCCCTCGAGTGGATTTGTATGCATGAACATATACCACGGGGAATGTTTAGATGTTTAATTTGAAAATGATCGTTCTCTTCCCCCTTGAAGAGTTATATACAAATAATTAGTTTTACTTTTACATTTATCACAAATCATTTTTTTAACGAATATTATATATTCAATTAGACTAATAATAATAATGATGATAGTAGTAATAATAATAATAATAATAACAATAATAACAATAATAATAATAATAATAATAATAATAATAATGAACTCATATTAGATTAGGAAATTGAGAGCTTAATATTTAATAATGCAAAAAACGAATCGTACCTTTGTTTCGATGTGATTGAATTTGAACTGCAAAATACCTTTACGAATACCATGGGTATGAAGAAAGTCCACCATCGGTAACGGTAACATAACCGTCCGTCGTCGCCATTGGCGGCTTGAAAGCCACCGGCAACAACGTCGATGAAACCCGACAACGACAAAGAGCCAGGTTTACAGAGAAGAAGAGTATCGCGAGCCACATCTCAGATGTCCAAGATCCCCAAAATCAAAACCCTAACAGGTGCATGATTAGAGAGAGAGGGAGGGGGGAACAGAGTCTGAATAATGAAGAGGATGAAAGGAAAGCAGTTTATACATGTAGAGAGCAGGACACGTGTGTATATTGTTCACTATACAACCTTCAATACACATGGTATAACCATGTGAAGCATAAAACACCAATTCAGCACAACTTACAACACCTCAAAGCACAAAAGCTTTGCTAATTAGAATAATTTAAATGGTATTAGTAGAGTAAGGTTAGGATCCAATACACAGTGAAAGAAAAATAGGAAGGATATCAAACGGACTCCGATTGTACTCATTCAAGTGGCATTGGAATCATCTCATCGAACCCTACGATCTTAGTTTTTATGTTTCGCATTTTTGGAGTTTTAGCTTGTAGTTTTTAGAATTTACGTTATATCATTGTGTCTTTTATGTAGTATTGTGTCTTTTTTTTTATTTTCATCATTGTGTCATTTTTGTGATTCATTGTGTCTTTTTTCTTCAGCATTGTGTTATATTTTTCGGCATTGTGTTGTATTCTGTGGCTCATTGTATCATATTTCGTGATTTGTTGTGTTTTTTGTATCCTTCTCACTCTTCTCATTTTTGTTACAATGTGTAGAATAACCTGACCCTAGTAAAGTAATTAGCAACCTTTAATTAAGCAGATATATCAATAATCATCATCAATAATATAATGACATGACATTCAATGGAACACCCCTCCACCTCTTGAATGTGCCATCTGGCATCATGTGAAGCTTTCTTTTTAATTTATTTTAATTTTGTTTTTTTAATAAAATTTAAAAAATCAGATATAACAACATTCACGCGTATTCTCTCCAAAACCCTGAAAACCAAGTCTAATCTTATATCTCCTCCTCTTTTCCCCTCCTCTCCCCGTCAATCTCTGTTGCCAATTCTTTTTTTAACGGCGTTTAGGTTTCTTGGATCCATCAGCCTGTCCATTTATATTCCGATTGCTATCTCCTTCCGACCCACTCTCCATTTAATCCCAATCTTTAAACCAAACCCTACAAACAACAAGACCCACAAAAAACTAGGGTTCCTAGATGACAACCGACAAAAAGATAGCAACTTTCCTACACCTCTCGTCCAAACCAAGATAACACACAAACGGATTTCGATTTGGTTCGGTAAATCAAGTAAGCCATCTTTCTGTATATGCTTATTTTTATTTAATCTTGGTAATTTTTTATATGGATTTAATTTTTAAATGAAGCATCAATCAACCGGTATGCCTACGATATATTATGTCAAATTTGTAGTTGCTTTGCTAGGAGTTACAGTGGTGGCCGGAAAGAAGACAGTAAATAAATCACTGACTATGTTTAATTTATATGAGTGTTGTTTTATGTTTTTGATAAGGGAGTTGTTGAATATTGTTTTGTTTGAAAATGTAGAAGAAGACTCATGAGAGCATTAATAATAGGTTGGCTCTTGGAATGAAGAGTGGAAAGTACACTCTACAAGACAGTGCTTGAACCTCTTAGGAGCTGTAAAGGTTATTTACTTATTTAAAATCCTACTGCCTTAGTTAATATTTTTGGTTTTTGTTTAGTTTATTGAACTTTCATGAAATATTGTGGCATTGGTTTTGGTTATTTTTGTTGGGCTTATGTGTTGTATTGTATATTATATGGGAATTGTAGGTAAGTTGATTATTATTTCCAACAACTTCCCACCTTTGGGAAAATCTGAGATTGAGTATTATGCTATGCTTGCCAAGGTTGGTGTTCACCATTACAATGGAAGTAAGATCATCATTACTGATGTGTCACAAAATTAACATATAAAACATGCATAATCAGTCTCATAATAGGATAGAATTCGGCTTAAATCACTGATTTTGGGTGCTTAAATTGTTCCTATTTGTATTTCTCAGGAAATTGGAGCTCCAAACTGGAAACAAGTGATTTTCGGGCAAAAACAGACAAAAACCGAAGATTCCTGAGGATACGAGACTTGCAGCATGTTCCCTATATGTTTGAAGACCCTCCCGGGACTTAAACAATGATAAAACCAGCCCGGGACTGACCCAGCACGCCCGTGCACACTTGCACATAGGCCCTGCACGCTAGAAGACAACGCAGCCAACTTGGGAGATAAGGAATCTAGCTGGAATAACATGCATGCCCGTGCCATGTACCCTGGCATGCCCGTGCAGAAGACAAACAGGATAGACATGCAGGTCTGCAACAAACAGAATGTACGTAGGGTAGTTCACGGTCGTGAACCACTCTATGGCACGCCCGTGTTTGCCTTCGTCTATAATTAGCAAGCTTCACTCAACAATTTGCCCCATCCCATTTCATCTAGTCTTGTGCCCTCTTGGGTCGACTTCCAAGGTTCTTGTAGAGATCTTGGGGTCTTGCGGGAGGCCTTAGGGCCATCCTAACGTACCCACCAAGGTTAGGCCTCGTCCTACCTTGATCATCTTAGACAAACATGGGATCGTAGAGTAGTTCATGCAATAAACATCGAGGGTTGTGAGGATTACACTAGATACATAGCACTAGGAGATGGAAGGGTTGTCTATGAGCAGCCATGTTCATGTCTTGATCATTCACTATGGTTGTATCTTTCTATGATCTCCGAACCCACTTCGATTTGTAGACTATTATTTTTATTTTTATTATTATTATTAGTTATTTGTTGTGTTATCTTCTTATCTAATTATTGTTTGTTTATCTTGTAACAGGTTCAAATAGTGATTAACTTGAAAAACCTTTAAAATCAACCTTAACTTAATAAATAAACTATCAAGAGGTTTAATCAGCTTCTGGTAGTCCCGAGCTAGATCCAAGGCAAGGAAACTGGTAGTGAGACAAATCCTTCGGGATTCTAATATCCAAACCGGGTTCTAAGCAATGGCTTCTGAAGTGGACCAGATCTGAGTGACACATTTCTGGTTCTTACCATATGAATGAGTGATTTTCTTGGCAAAGGGAGGATTCCCTACAGGTGCACCAGTGATATTCGGATTACACACCTTTAGGATTATGTTCCACCTTTGTTAAGGATTTTATTCGTCTCGGGAGGTTATGGGTTGGGTTTATTAAGTCATAAATCATTAAACCAACTTTATATTTACTTGATCAATAAATATTAAAGTGTCACTTTTAAAGATAAATAAAACAAGAATTCTATATCTAGGTCTCGTTAGTACAAAACCGTTAACCATTGGGGATACATGTTGCCTGAGCTGACTATAAGAGAGATCCTTCGGTCTTCAAGGCCGTTAACCTACTTAGGGGATACGAAGTTGGCAGGACTGATTGTAAGAAGAGATCCTTCGGTATGGAACGCGAGAGCTAAAGGAGGTGTACGGTGTTCCAGGTCGGAAGTCAAGCCTCCATTTTAAGAAGAAGATAAATTAGAGGACTAGAGACTTAACCGCGGTTTGGGAAGCACCTGTGAAGCAGGGCTCAATCGGTGTCTTCTTGCGGACGCGCATCGGGAGGTTAAGCATACTACTCAGCAGTGACCGCGTTTCTCTATCAAGGAGTCAACACTTCAAGCTCACTCTCTTCCTCCTCGCAAATAATTAAACTTAATACTTTTTCTAATAATAAAGTTAACTACTTATACGGAGAGCCCCGAGATGTGCATGACCACTATCTCTACTATTTTATCTTTTTATTTTATAAAACCCAAAACCTTATTCAAAACTATTTTTCTTAGAACCCCTCCGTTTTGTTTTTATTTTCAAACCCGATTAGTTATGTGATGAAAGGTCGAGTAGGGGAAAGTGTGTTCTTCGGAATACAATACTCGGTATTTACCCTGGAAACCTATACTATACACGTCAGGTTCTCTGCCTATGTGTTGGTTTTAGGTTATAAAGTAACTATCTTTTAATTATAAATTTAAAACTTGTTTAAACGGTTTAGTAAAAATCAGTATTTTTTCCAAAACCAATGTTTTGAAATTAACTCATCAAGTTTTTGGCACCGGGAAAAATGACATCTTTTATAATTACTAAAACCAGGCACATCAATTACCATAATTCGTTTTCATCGTTTAGATTTCGTTTTTTTTATTTGTATTATGATGGGTATAATTCTTTAACGACCTTTCTGGTGCGATAAATATTTTTAATTTTCTTTACGCATGAGTTGTAAAGCTTAACTATATAAAAACAAGAAAGAAATACCCATTTGGTACTCCTTGTCACTATCTATGTTACCTTATTAAGTAGGAGAGATGACTATATTAGTAATTTCCTATGTTTTTTAAGATGGCATATGAAAAGTTTAGTGCTTCACATCCAAAATATCATGAAATTTTTCCCAATAATACCCTTCTATGCAAAATCCTCTTGTACATCCCCTCTCCTACTTATTATTTATTACATGGAGCAACTTTGGTGAATTCATGTGTGTATGTCACGTATGAAACAAAACGTAAAGTTATTTGGCAAAGTTGTTTGTATCATTTAATAGTATATATCGTTAAGTGGTAGGCGTGACCAAAGTGTTACGTGTGAGGTAGTGTAGTCTTGAGAATAAATGTATTATGGAACTAACCTTACGAGTTGTTGAATGGATTATTACTAGAATCCACCTAAAATCAATGTATTTCAATAATTCGTACGAATGTTATTATACTTTAGTTGAGATAAGAATAATTATCTTATGTTGTTACAAGTATTCGTTATTTAATATATCATTTAAATAAAAAGTTTTCGATGAATTTTACGTCTTAATGAATTGATACAATTTGATGTAGTTTTTAGACCCGCCGCAACGCGCGGGTTACCAACTAGTAAATTTTTAGTTAAGAAAATGTTGTTTAAACTTTTAACAATGTATTAGAATATTTCTGCACACTTAACAATTTTTCAGCGGGTTTAGGCATGGTCCCAATCATGATTAGTATGTATCTATGATATTTCTTCCATTAAGTGTTTCGATCCCTTTTATCAGTTTATGTGAAGCTATGCACTCAGAGCTTTTATTCATTGTAACTAATGGTTTTTGTGCTTAGGGATACAAAGGAGAGAAGGATAAATTAGGCAAATCTGAACAGGTTTGTAATACATATTTTGTCAACTTCAACAAATTAATTTGAAAGGTGTGTACTAATTAAACCGAACTTCATGGAAGAGTTTTATGTATTTTGAACAGTTCTTCTTGGAGCTAATGAAAGTTCCACGTACAGAATAGATACATTTGCACGTGATCTTCGTAATGCTGCAAAGCTGATTGAGGTATCTTTTCCTGCTTCACTGGTAATGATTATAGTTTGTTTAATGTTGATCCACGTGATTGAGTTTATGATTGGTATGTTTTCTTTATTTATCAATTTTTATTAAGTCATATTAGATTTTTCAACACCGGGACGCTCCCGGGGTATAAACTAGGTATGGTATCTTTTTCTTTATTAGTTCTTACGCAGTTTTGTTTCTTATGTTATATTGTTAAATTGCTTTTTAAAAAAAGGTTGCATATTATATGATATATTAATTGTTGTAAGCCCTGTTTAACAAATCAGTTTCACAAGATGATTGGTTCTCACATATATGTAAGTTACTCTTATTTTGCAACTTGAGTACAAAACAAGCCATTGGATCGCATTTGTCTTTAACTCATGAAGTTGTTGTGTCTCGCATTGTTCGTGGTGAATATTTCAAGAATGAGTTTGTCAATTATGTCGGGTTTACATCCTCGGGATAACTATAATGCTATCGTGTTCAGGATATAACCATATAATGTATATTATGTATTATCTGAGTATGACTATCAGTCCTTGTCGGATTAAATAATTTATACATGCTTAACTTAACTGGTTAGCTGAAGACTCGATCAAGCATGAATCTCGACAGTTAGTTGATACCTGTTAGAGGTCGGGGGAACGAAGAAGGAACTTGCAACGGCTACAAGGGCTTAGTATATGCAATCCCGGATATTTCAGGATATTAGTTACTTCATTTTTACTATTAATAGGACCATGGACGATCACTCTAGGCACTTTGCTTCTTTCTATTTTAATTGATTATACTTGCACTCAATCACTCACAACACACAAAATCTCTGTAACACTTAGATTGATCGATCATTAGTTTCCAAAGTTGTATCAGTTTATTTCTTTTAATCTAAACATCAAGGTACGGGGCTTTCGTCCGCTCCCGAGGTTTTATGCCGGATATCTTATTAAGGGCTTTCCTCATCTATCTTGTGTCATTTTTATTATTTTCCTTTATTGTTACTTATTTTATCCTGCGGCTATCACTGTTTTAATACATTTTATCATAGTTATTCCAAAGTAAGTTAAAAAAAAACCAAAATCTTTCCGAATAGTGATCCAAACAAGAGCCCCCTCTCCCAAAATTCATAAAGAAAACTATATATTATCTATTATTATTTACTAAAACCATTCTTTATTTTGTAAAAAAGATAAAAAAAAAAAGTAAAATAATAATAATAGGACATTAGTTTAGTTACCTAAAGTGGGTTGGGCTAAGCTAAGACAACAACAGTTGGGCCTTTATATAATAATAATAATAATAATCAAATGGGCCATAAGGATATCAGACCCACATAATAACTATTTATCATTTCTAGAAAGATCGGAAACCAAATTCTTTTGCAATCACCAATTCGATTCAGTTCAAGTCAATGGCGTCTTCGTCGAAATTGGTGAAGGCGATCTTAGATCCGAAGAAAAACTGGTTTGCCGCTCTGCACAAGAAAACCATTGAGAATCGCCTTCGCAAATACGGTTAGGATTTCATTGTTCTCTATCTGTTTGTTGAATTGTATAATAAATTATAGTTTTTCTAGATTTGTAGTGGATTTTTGTAATATATTCGTAGTTTGTTGTGATTTGTGGAGGTTTTGGTGCGTTACTGATGATATTGATGACAGTCTCTATGTTTTAAAAAGCGCTTGAGGCGCGCTTAAGCGCAAAGCGCACCTAGGCGCAAATCCGTGCGCCTTATGTAACCCTAGGCGAGCAGTGTACGAAAAGCGCAAGAAAAGCGCACTAAAAGCGCAAGAAAAAAAAGCGAGAAAAGTGCGCTTTTTGTGATATGACAATATATGGTCAGAATGTTATTCTGTCTGGACCTGTAGTGGATTCTTATAGTAGATTTGTAGTTTTTGTGGATTTGTATTTTATTCAGGTTTGTAGTTTTTGTAGATTTGTATTTTTTTAGATTTGTAGATTATGAGGTTTTAGAGAGTTACTGATGTTAATGATGACCGTTAGGTTTGTGATATGAGTCCTACGGTTAAAATTTTATTGTTTCCGGACCTATAGTGGAATCGTATAATCGATTTGTATTTTTTGTGTGTATTTGTGGAGGTTTTAGTGAGTTACTGATGTTAATGATGACAGTTAGGTTTGTGATATGACGATATACGGTCAGAATTTTATTGTTCACATGTAGTGATTTACTGATGTTAATGAGGACAGGTAGGTTTGGGAATTGGGATACGAGTCTATGACGGTCTATGGTCAGAATGTTAGTGTTTCTGGATTTGTGGTGGATTTTCTTATAATAGATTTGTAGTTTTTGTAGATTTGTGGAGGTTTTAGTGAGTTACTAATGTTAATGATGACCATTAGGTCTGCGATATGACGATTTGTACGATCCGATGGAATCGTTGGATATCAAGGAAGCATTGGCTAGGTTGCCTCGTGAGATTGTTGATGCTAGAAACCAGCGGCTTTTACGCGCCATGGATCTCTCCATGAAGCATGAATACCTGTCTAATGATCTTCAGGTTATTTCTGTTCATACGTGGTTGATTTTTGAATGTTGTAATCAAATTTTGCTTGCTTGTGATTGTATGATGATTGGTTTTTGAAACGAATTTGCCGATATATTTCTGTAGGATAAGATTGACACAATTGCCCAACAGACAACACTTTGTAAATTGTGATGTATTTGGTTATTGTTACAGGCTCAACAGACCCCATTTAGGAGTTATCTGCGTGACATGCTAGCCCTGGTAAGTTCCTTACTGTTTAATTTAATTGTTTAGTTTGGATATAAATATATGATGGCAGTTGCTTATTATTGTTGCTTCTTGAAGTTTCTTGCTCTTTAGCTTTTTGTTAATGGCCTGTACAAGCATTACGGCAATATTATTATTTTTCTTTTTATACTAGGTTATTATGTAATATCTTATCTTTTCTTTTCATAATAGCTAATTTATCAAGCGCATCAAAGGCAATATTATATATCAAGATTCTAAAATAGAGTGAAATGATGCTTTGATTGCTAACTAGCATGCATGCAACCATGAAGCTTTGGGTTTCAATTTTCTAGCTCTTTTTTTTAGCAAGTCAATAAAATTGAAATGACATTTATAATTATTCTTTGCACACTTCATTGTCTTTCTCACAACAAAATAAATTAACATGTGGTGTTTTCTACATTTTTGAATAAAGCTACGCTCACTAACAAGAAGAATCCAACATCTAGCAAATTTTTGTGTTTTCAACATTGCATTACATGTTTCATGTTTGTTTTTTGTATATTACTTTTATACATATATATATAGGCAAATTTGTTTCAAAACCATAAATATGTTGAGAACGATTTAGTGCATAATAGATATATAGAAGTAGTGGAAAACAGAAACAAAGGCGGTTTTATGAGAAGTAAAAGATTGATATACAAATAATTGAGACAAATAGACAATTTATTGAAATACAAATAATGATTTGTATTTATTTTTCTACATTGATTTTGTGTCCTTGGCATGAGATTTGAAATTTCTTAAAGCATGTAAAGAAAATGATTTTATACCAGAAGAAAGGATAAATGTCCATTGTTACTTTAGTTCCCTTGTGTATAGACTATAGAAGGTTGTTAATCTTGCAAACAAGTCATTTTGTAAAAGCGAGGTTTCAACGAAGTTAGCTATCAAGACCCAAGAGAATGATATGTGTTAAAGGTGGATTTCATATATGAAGCCTCACCCAAATATATAATACATGTTAACATACAAAAGCAACCAGAAGGTTGAAGTTAAAATCTAGTTAAACATTGTTACTAAAGTGCATTTGGGCATGTGATAAGATATAAGCATCTGCTTTAAAAGTGTTGCTATCTTCCATGTATCATTTTCCATAAGAACCGCAGTAATTGCTAGGTGCATGCCAACCCTTGTTACTTCTTGCACCATGGCCACCGTCACAATTATTAGGATTTAGGAACAACAAAAAAGTGTTAGGCTTGAGACCCTAATTTGGGAGTGTGTAGGGGCTAATGAGAGGCATTATTAGGCAAAGCACCTTAAGGTATTAGATGCAACACGGTTTACAAGGCTATTAAGTTAGAATGTCGTTAGAATACTTATGAATGATATTGCTTTTGCATCAAATTTGAAGCACATACTGATATGACTTCTCCTTTCTTTAAGGATTATTAAATTTGTGAGCAAAATCAAAGGGTAATTTTGATCATGAACTTTTGTGTGGTGCAAATAATAGGTTTTTTAATGCACTCATAAGGTAGCATTTGTGAAGTTCTGAACTCAGATTGATGTACCGGTGATGGATGCTCAGCTGTTAGTTTGTTGAAGTTATAATTCTTTTGTCTTGTGATGTTATATAAAAATAGGTTTTTGATGTAGTTAGGTAGCAATTGTGAAGTTATGAATTTCATTATTATGCTTGATAGTGCTATAAGAGTATAAATATAAGTGGTGAAAATAGATACCCTGTATTAATTTATTGAGTATTTATTCTTTGGTTTTGTATGTTCTTATGCTATTAAACTATAAGTCTATAACCACAGTTTTTTTTGTATTAAATAGTTTAATGCGGTTTTAGTAGAACTTAATGACCAAAAAAGCTAGTCAGTTAGTTTGATATTTAAGGGATTCATACTAATCTGTTATGATTGCTAGTTTATTAAGAGTTTTGGTGAGTAGGTTATTGAGTGTTTTGAGCAGGTTATGTGGTGTTTTTAATTTTGATTGGTGGATCGGTAGTGATTAACTGATTATAATTATACTTTGAACTTTGTTAGTTTGTTTATTACTTTTAATTTTTTAGTATGGCTATTGGTTGTAGACTTGTTGAACCCACCTATTTTTTCACTACTAGTACAATCTTGGTTTAAAAAGCTTTTAAGGTACTTGGTTCTGAAAAGTCGAGCCGTGGCCCGTGAGGCACAATCTTCACATATATAATACAAGGCGTCAAATCACCTACAGTTTAATTTTACAACGCTTTAACATAAAATGTTCAACATAAAACATACTTGTGTTACATTGTCTTAACATAAAAAGTTACTTATGAAACATACTTTTGACATCAAAACATACATATAGAATGTATTTTAAATTTTACATTGTTAAGAGTTAAAACATAAAAACATACCTGAAAATAATAATAATAGTAGTTAGTAAATATATTATGTATATTCAACCTAATTACCGTTAACAATTTCATCTTCATTATATTCAACCTGACAATTTCTTTATCATATTTGGTGGCCCATGTTGTCACAGGGATGATTTCACAGGATCTTTATTAAGAGAGAATTGAATAACAATGTGAAATGCATATTTACAAATGATGATGTACATGCCTATATATACTATGTGAATGGGTGTGTCTCTAATAGACATGACCCTTCAAACTATCATAACTACCAATAACTAACTTGTGACACAATGGTTCACTTATTTATATTCTAGACTTAGGATATATATAATATATACTTATGATATAAATCAAATATTATATGCTAACATTCTCCCCCTTAATTTTGATTTATCTTCAATACTTTGTAGTAGGGTCTTGATCATCTTCATTGCGTCTTGCTTATAGCATTACTGATCCAACTTCTTCATATTGAATTAGATGAGCTTCCTCTTTTTCTTTTAGTTTTGGACATTCGTGTTTGAGGTGTCCAAAATCGTTGCAATTGTAGCATCTTATATAGCTCTTGTTTTGTTGGTACCTCCTGTTGTCTTTGTTTCTCCAAGTCTTCCAATTTTTTGCTTTATCACGTCCTTGACTTGAATTTGCATGACCACAATGTTCACATTTATCTTCCTTGAATTTTCTTTTAGCATCTTCTTTGGTGAATAAGAGTTTACTATGTGATTCACCTTCTTCTGGTTTCTTGATGCGTTCTTCGTATGCCTTTAGTCTTCCGATAGCTTCTTGAAATGGCATAGTATTAAGATCGGCAAATTGCTCGATTGCAGCAACAATTTGGATGTACTTTTCTGGTACGGAGCTTAGTAGTTTCCTTACTAATCTTTTGTTATCAATTGTAGATCCAAGGTTGTTGGCTTGTGAGACAAGTTTACTAATTTTGCCGGTAAAATCATCTAGTGATTCTGAGTCTTTCATCTTTAGAGCTTCAAAGTCTGATTCGAGTGTTTGCATTCTTGCTTCTTTGACTCTGTCTGCTCCTACATATCTTGCTTTCAAATCTTCCCAAATGTCTTTAGCGTTTGTATGATGAGCGATTTGAAATACTAGTTCTTCTGGCATGGCTTGATACAGATAAGCAATAGCTTTGGCATTTTTCTTTGCATCGACTTCACCTGTTGGTTCTATTGCTTCCCAAATTCCATGTACGTTGAAGATTGCTCTAACTTTTACTGCCCAAATAGTGTAATTCGTCGGACTTAGAGTTGGGCACTGGAAGGTCATTGACGTTCCTTCTTCTCTTATGACTTCCTTAGTCATTGTTCGCGTCTTCTTTTTCTTCTTTCCAATATTGGTAAATACACTAACGTAACTTTAACTTCTTTGGTTTCGGATTGATTTGATATCAACTTTGCTAGCCTCGGATCAAATCAATATCAACCTTGCTTTGGATTAATTTGATATCAGCCTGAGTGACTTCGGATCAAATTATCTTCTTCTGGTTTTTCGGTCGCGTAGCGAATCAAAACCTTACTTCCGAGAATAGTAACGGGGTCTTTCGGTCGTTTAAAACGAATCAAAACCAACTATTCCTTTTTAACACAACAATAACGGGGTCTTCGGTTGTACGACGAATCAAAACCTACCAACTGGGTCTTTCGGTCGCCTAACAAATCAAACCAATTGTTGCGTGCCGAGAACAGTGACGGGGCTTTCGGTTGCAAGACAAATAAAAACCAATAACGGGGTTTTTCCGGTTGTCAAGCAAATCAAACCAACTGTTCTAGGAACCGGTCATTCGGTTGCAGGGCAAATCAGAACCGTTCCTCCCTTTTTGTTTTTTTTCTTTTCTAAATCATATAATTTCTTTCAAAAATGGTTCTTCCTTTTTTTTTTTTTTTTGAAATCCTCCCTGAATACTTAAAAAGTCAAATCTGTTTGACTTTTCTATTAAAAAACTATTGTTTCGAAATAAGCAGAGGATCCTACGTTGTTCTTTAAAAATAATATATTGACTTTCCAAAGTCAAACTTTTTGTTCAAGAAAAACTTCTGTCTGAAAAAAAATTCTGATCTTTTGCTTGTGATCGAAAGATTGATGGAACAAACAATACTCTTTGTTCCACAACAAAGTTCTAATTAAATCCTTATCAGAAAACTATGATCGAATACTAGATTTTAAATTGTTTCGATTCTTTCTTCGAATCGAAAAAAATCTTAATCCTTGATGATTCTAATGTTTTTTTTTCGTAATACCAAGTCTGATTTCAAACAATAAACGTTCAAAAACTGATTTTGATTCGAAAAATTTTGGTTCTGTTTGAAAGATTTTTTTTTGGCGGGAAAAAGAAGTTTGTACAGGATGAATGAAAAACAGGGGATGACAACTTTGATTCGTTTTCTTCGCTTGGATCAAGGTTTTGTATTCGATTATGATTATAAAGAAAGGGCTGGATGATAAATAACCGTTTAATCGTTCGTTTCGATCTCTTCAGTGAATTCCGGTGTCTCGCCGGAGTTTTCTGCTTTCGCCGGAATCCTTCGATCCGGTTCTGTTTCTTTCTGTTTCTTCTCCTTTAACGGTTATACTTCGTGTACGGATCTTAAACTAATCCTTTTGGCCTTTGATTCTATGTTCCAACTTTAATCGGTCGTCGTTTTTGTGTCTCTGTTTTTCGGAATGAAACAGGGACCGTATCTTCTTCTTCGTGAATGATGGAACCGTCTGATGAACCTATTGCTCTGATGCCAAATGTTGTCACAGGGATGATTTCACAGGATCTTTATTAAGAGAGAATTGAATAACAATGTGAAATGCATATTTACAAATGATGATGTACATGCCTATATATACTATGTGAATGGGTGTGTCTCTAATAGACATGACCCTTCAAACTATCATAACTACCAATAACTAACTTGTGACACAATGGTTCACTTATTTATATTCTAGACTTAGGATATATATAATATATACTTATGATATAAATCAAATATTATATGCTAACAGCCCATAACTGTTATCACTCGTTCTTGTATGAATAGGCTTACTTGAAATCATTCCTTGTAAAATCATTATTTCTATTCTCTTCGCTAAGCGCTTGTTGCTTTCTTCAATGTCTTGCAAAAGATCGGATCAACGCCCCATAATGATATGTTGGCGTTCCAAAGCACAATTGAGTTTAACATATGCTATGCCATTCAATCTCTCTTTTGCCGATTTATTTCTCTCTTTGGTGTTGATATTATTAGAACTGTCTTAGTTCCTTCCGTGATTTGTAACTCTACAAATGAGGCTAGAACTTGTATAGGATCCATAGGCCTTTCACCATTACGCTAAAAAAGCGCACAAGGTGAACCTAGGCACATAAGTGCATGGCAAGAAAACTGCTTCAAAGCCATGGTTTCATTCAAAATTTCGGCCAAAAACTGTCTGAAACGCTTAAAAAGCCTGGAATCCATTTATTGAAGCCTAAAACAGCGTTAAACAAGCCTGAAACACATCTAAACCCCCTAAGTCTGGTATATTACACTATGCGTCTAGCTTAGAAAAGCCCTCACTTAAGTGCCTGGTCCCTAGGCTCCGGGCTATGCATATGTGCCATGGGCTTTTGACAAATAGCTAAAGGTTTAACAAGTTCTTTAAAAGTGAGTGTCTTATATATTAGAAAATAATATTATAATAATACATAAGATAAAATAGATGGCTGTTTGTATTAGCAGGAGTTAATTGCTTTCTTTTGGACTTTTGTAAAAAACTTAGTTCTACATTGATAGGTCTTCCTCTCGTACACTTTGAGAGTCTAGAGTTGAGACAACCTTTCAATACAAGAAAGTAAACCACCCTTAACTTCATCTTTGTTAATCCCTTTATATCCTTCAAAACCTTCGCCCATAATAGATAGATGATTTAATAAATGTCCTACAACATGCACTAATTCGTAAAGTTGACAACACCTACTATTATCTATATCAAAAGTTTTGTCATAGAATTTTATTTTCTTTCTAAAACCTCTTTAATAATCTCTTTACCACCTTCCTTAGCCTCGTATATGCAATTCATGGTTGACTTTGTTTTATTGTATACTAATCTAAGAACGCTAACAAGAGGATCCGTTAACTCTCACTGTACCTCTGAAATGTTTCAAGATTACATTTTTTTTGCTCTATGGATTCTAATTCCAAAATGAGAACGCCATCTAGTGTTAAGTTAAATTTATGGGCCAAGGAAAGGACAACGCGGAACGCAACTACAGATCCCAACCTCACAATTCACCAATTGCAATATTTAGAAATTGAAATCAATAATCGTGAATCCCGAATTTACAGAAATCAATTGCTTCCCCAAATTTACAGATTGGTTCATACCAGAAATCAACAATAAGTAATCTGTACTTCACAGAAATCAATTCACCCATTGCAATATTTTAGAAACTGAAATCATTTTCTTTTTAAGGAGTTCCTTTTACTTTTAGAATGAGGTGGTATGATCAACAATGCTTTAAATGGATAAAAGATGGTGTGGTCAATAAGTAAAAGGATCAACACATATTTTTGCTTTTATGAAACCAATATTTGGAATCTTGACTTTTTTGGTTGTGAGAAATGAGAATCTTTGTTTTCTTTCTTCTTGAAAGGCACCTTCTCTATGGTTGGTTCATTTAATATAGTAGAAAGTGTTTATTCAACCTCATTTGGAGTTGGGTCGTGCGTAAGGGGGACTGGTTTAGCATTAAGTGGACAGTTTTGTAAGGGAAGGTTTGCTGAGAGCCTGAGATGATTGCATTAAAGGTAGACTTTGTGAATTGAAGCCGCTTTAGCTTAACTAATTCTTTCTCCCAACTTTTCTTTATAGTTTATGTGTTTCTTTTTCCTTCTCCACTTTCTCTTTCTTTTGTCTTTGTACCCTGCTTAAATGAGAACCTTGAGTAACTTTTGGTCCTCTAGAATGACCTAATTATGTCTATTTAGAACGGTAAAAGAAAGTATAAATGGACTTAGAAAGAAATTGCGATTTGTGATAAAGGTGTTTGTTCCTTATGTCCTCTATATATGGATGGGATGCATTTATCGTTAGTTTTCCCTGTTTGAAAATTCTCCATAACTCTCAGTTAGCAAGGGAAATGGGCAAACAACAAGTTTCTTTAATAGGATCTGTCTTTCGAGTTAAAATTGTCAAATCTAACCTAGAAAATGGTCCCTTTATCCTTTTGTCTTTAGTTTTGAGCATCATGTTACTTATTTTTGGTACACCGTAGTGGTTCGTACCAAAACGAGCCTACCCCCTTCCGTACCGAATTCGACTAGCCTAGCGAATTGCGTATTCGTACCGGAGCATACCGCGATTTAGGTGACTATGGCCCAGACACCATAACACGCTCTGTTCTTTTGAGTGACGTGTCACGGTCATAGACACGTCCGCTTGTGAGAATCAAATTAAGTTCAAAGTTTTGAAAGGCTTAAGAAAATAAGTCCATCTTCCAAGTGACAAAAGTATTTGTTTAGTCTAGTGCACCATATTGAAAAACTAGATTGGGGGGCTTAGAAGTAGGGATGCCAATGGGCAGGGCATATGACACTTTTGTCCCAGAACTTTTTTTTAAACCATGTAGTACCTGATACTTGTTACTCATGTTGGTGGGATACTGGTTACTTGCCCTGTTAGTGGGTATTTCCATACGTATGTACCCGTTTATGGTCTTATTTTGTTAAAACGTACTGGTTTATGATCTTTTGTCATCCTTAGTTGGAATCTTCAAGAAGACTGGGGCTTTATGGAAGTTCAGTGGGTTTTTTTTGCCATCTGTTGAGATTCGCCCCTGTTTGCGGATTATAGACTTGGTTACACGGATGAACAATGATCGAGTATGCACATCAGATCTGTGCAGGGACTCATGTTCCAAAACAGAGGATGAGGAAAGTTTATGAATCACACACAAACTAATATTATTCCCACATAATAATTCTGTACATAAGATGACTATTTATACATACATAGTTGACGGTTAAATAACTAACTTGTTAACCGACATGTCATAAACTGAATCGACATAACTGCTTTTGTTTTGGCGCCTAATCTGCAGTTTGACTTTCTGTTTGACTTTTTGATATAATCCTAATTTCTTGATTATAATTCTTCCAACAATCACTCCCCTAATCAAGAAATTCGATCTTGTTTACTCTGTTTGTTGTTCATCCTCTTGTATGCAGTCTTCTTCTTTTAATCTCGCCATCTTCTTTGACTTGAACCATTTCTTCATAATCTTCTAATCTTGATGCAATCTATGTCTTCATGACTGTCCCTTTGATCCACATGATCTTCAAATGCTTCTATGACTCTCCTGGTCCTAAGCATGATGAGGGAAAAGATGGAGAGCACCATGTCCATCTTCAACTTTCTAAAAATGCATCCTTTAATTCGATTTAATCGTGGCCTTCTGCCAAATCGAAATTCTTCTTGGGTTTTATTGCCTCTGCGCTTTAAAACCCTTCACTTAACACTTCTCTTGTGTTATAAATGGTTCTTTATTGAATTTCCGGTTTTTTTCTCTTTGCCGGAATTTTGGCCGGAAAACGGTTTCTCACCGTTTTTGTTTTCAAATCTGTTCTGGCCTTCTTTTGACTGCGTTTTCTGATATAATGATGATAATAACCAAGTCCGAATCAAACATACACTCCCCTGATGTTTGATTCCTTTTCCTGAATAAACTTCCGATTGACTTTGCAAAACAGGGGACTTTCTTCTTAATCGAATCACTCGATTTCTTCACAGGTTCTTTCTTCTTCTTCTTTCCCAGGATTTTTAACGTGGCGCTCTGATACCATGTTCGAAATCTGTTGTTGGCGGTTACAAACAATATGAAAACTGATATAATAGTGCAGAATATTTAGAGAGAGTTTGAGAACATAAAAATACAGAAATCGATAATGATAAAGTTGTACACTTGACCCAATATATAACATACTAACCGGTGTGAGTATCTAACAACACAACCGTTGGGATCTAACCGCTAATAACTACCAACATATCGGTTCAACATGTAACCGACATTAACTGACTTCAAAGACATATGTGACTTATTATCTTATGTACATGTCACATTTAATACTAAACATATTATAAGACTTAGGATATCATGATAATAGAATGATTATTTCCAACAATCACTCCCCTAATCATTTAATTATCATGATCCTTGATCCGATTACTCTTCGCTGCCACTCGAAGTCTTGGATCGTTTCTTCGGAGGAAGGTCACAATCTTGCCACTCTTTGTATCCCATTTTAAACCCTTCTACGTCTTGGCAATCTTCGACTCGAATCTCTCGGCCCTTGTACTTCTGATGATACCAATTCAGAATCTCTAAGTACTGCACATACGTGACCCGAATTTCCTCCACTATTGGATGGTTCTTCATTTCCCTTGGAAAGCCATACTCGTAGCCCATTTTGAACGCGACTTGAACCCACAAATCGTACTTATTGACAGCCTCGAATCCACCGAACCTTTCCACGGTCATGTACAATTCTAAGAGATCAATTTTGTTTCCCATATGATCTCTCGGTGGAATCTTTATGGTTGAGTCTATTTCTAGGAACTCCTTTAGAAACCATAATGTCAATCTTTCGAATTCAGTCTTGAACTTGATTCGATGTCTATCGATTTGTGTTGCGGTATGAACCATATCTAGGAAAGTTGTGCAATCTTCCAAGGTTGAATCGGTTGGATAAAGTTCTGCCCTTTCTCTTTGACTCGGTCCCGGTGCACTTTCTCCTTTGTTATTATTGAACCGCTTGTAGTGTTCCTTGACAATCCATCTCTCATGGTCTTTGTCTGACTTGGTATTGCTTTCCATTTTCCCTTTTCCTTTCATCCTTCGGCCATGATCTTCTTCGCTTTCTTCTATGTTTGGGCAGGAATAGGCTTCGTGAACATCATTGCATATCCAACAATGAATGTTCTGTGGTATAGATGAAGATCTCTTGGCCTCCTTTGTGATGAAACACACATCACCATCATATCGAATCTTAAATCCGTCTTCGATTAATTTATCCACACTCAACACGTTTCTTCTTAGTGTTGGGATATAATACACATTCTCAATCTTGTGTAATCGGCCTTCACTGTAGATCTCCACGTTTCCCTTGCCCTTGTAAAGATCACGCTTGAAACCTTCATGATTCCCTTCTATACCAAATATTTGTTCCAAGATTTTGAAAAGACGCTTATACCCGGTTGCATGTTGTTGACGATTTCGACTAGCGTACCATATATCATTCCAAGTTTTACCATCGGTTCCCTTTATCATGTATTCTATCTTACCAATTCGCTGCGGGCAATCCTTTCGGTAATGGAATGGTTCGTTGCAGTAGGAACAACACATGCCTCTTGGGTAGTTCCAATCGATCTCTTTCTTGCCATAACTTTTGTACACATAACCGCCATGCCTTTGGTGCTCTCTTTCTTTCTGCAGTAGATAGTCTCTTGACGAATCCATAAACGGGGAACGATATAGGCTATACTTGTTGCCGAACCACTTCTGATCATCATGATCAGTCGCTTTCTCTTTGCCTTCGCGCCTTTGAGAAACTTCTACACGATCGGCCTTATAACCCTTACTGATATCGTCTTCTTCCTTGACTGGAAATGGATTCTTCCCTAACCAAATCACTCGGTTCTTTTGTCCTCCACAGGTCTTTGGATCTTGCTCTGATGCCATGTTGAGATTCGCCCCTGTTTGCGGATTATAGACTTGGTTACACGGATGAACAATGATCGAGTTTATGGATTCGTCAAGAGACTATCTACTGCAGAAAGAAAGAGAGCACCAAAGGCATGGCGGTTATGTGTACAAAAGTTATGGCAAGAAAGAGATCGATTGGAACTACCCAAGAGGCATGTGTTGTTCCTACTGCAACGAACCATTCCATTACCGAAAGGATTGCCCGCAGCGAATTGGTAAGATAGAATACATGATAAAGGAACCGATGGTAAAACTTGGAATGATATATGGTACGCTAGTCGAAATCGTCAACAACATGCAACCGGGTATAAGCGTCTTTTCAAAAACTTGGAACAAATATTTGGTATAGAAGGGAATCATGAAGGTTTCAAGCGTGATCTTTACAAGGGCAAGGGAAACGTGGAGATCTACAGTGAAGGCCGATTACACAAGATTGAGAATGTGTATTATATCCCAACACTAAGAAGAAACGTGTTGAGTGTGGATAAATTAATCAAAGACGGATTTAAGATTCGATATGATGGTAATGTGTGTTTCATCACAAAGGAGGCCAAGAGATCTTCCTCTATACCACAGAACATTCATTGTTGGATATGCAATGATGTTCACGAAGCCTATTCCTGCCCAAACATAGAAGAAAGCGAAGAAGATCATGGCCGAAGGATGAAAGGAAAAGGGAAAATGGAAAGCAATACCAAGTCAGACAAAGACCATGAGAGATGGATTGTCAAGGAACACTACAAGCGGTTCAATAATAACAAAGGAGAAAGTGCACCGGGACCGAGTCAAAGAGAAAGGGCAGAACTTTATCCAACCGATTCAACCTTGGAAGATTGCACAACTTTCCTAGATATGGTTCATACCGCAACACAAATCGATAGACATCGAATCAAGTTCAAGACTGAATTCGAAAGATTGACATTATGGTTTCTAAAGGAGTTCCTAGAAATAGACTCAACCATAACGATTCCACCGAGAGATCATATGGGAAACAAAATTGATCTCTTAGAATTGTATATGACCGTGGAAAGGTTCGGTGGATTCGAGGCTGTCAATAAGTACGATTTGTGGGTTCAAGTCGCGTTCAGAATGGGCTACGAGTATGGCTTTCCAAGGGAAATGAAGAACCATCCAATAGTGGAGGAAATTCGGGTCACGTATGTGCAGTACTTAGAGATTCTGAATTGGTATCATCAGAAGTACAAGGGCCGAGAGATTCGAGTCGAAGATTGCCAAGACGTAGAAGGGTTTAAAATGGGATACAAAGAGTGGCAAGATTGTGACCTTCCTCCGAAGAAACGATCCAAGACTTCGAGTGGCAGCGAAGAGTAATCGGATCAAGGATCATGATAATTAAATGATTAGGGGAGTGATTGTTGGAAATAATCATTCTATTATCATGATATCCTAAGTCTTATAATATGTTTAGTATTAAATGTGACATGTACATAAGATAATAAGTCACATATGTCTTTGAAGTCAGTTAATGTCGGTTACATGTTGAACCGATATGTTGGTAGTTATTAGCGGTTAGATCCCAACGGTTGTGTTGTTAGATACTCACACCGGTTAGTATGTTATATATAGGGTCAAGTGTACAACTTTATCATTATCGATTTCTATATTTTTATGTTCTCAAACTCTTTCTAAATATTCTGCACTATTATATCAGTTTTCATATTGTTTGATTCCTTTTCCTGAATAAACTTCCGATTGACTTTGCAAAACAGGGGACTTTCTTCTTAATCGAATCACTCGATTCCTTCACAGGTTCTTTCTTCTTCTTCTTTCCCAGGATTTTTAACGTGGCGCTCTGATACCATGTTCGAAATCTGTTGTTGGCGGTTACAAACAATATGAAAACTGATATAATAGTGCAGAATATTTAGAGAGAGTTTGAGAACATAAAAATACAGAAATCGATAATGATAAAGTTGTACACTTGACCCTATATATAACATACTAACCGGTGTGAGTATCTAACAACACAACCGTTGGGATCTAACCGCTAATAACTACCAACATATCGGTTCAACATGTAACCGACATTAACTGACTTCTAAGACATATGTGACTTATTATCTTATGTACATGTCACATTTAATACTAAACATATTATAAGACTTAGGATATCATGATAATAGAATGATTATTTCCAACACCATCCCTACATGGTAAGCCGTAGGCCTAAGAAGACTAGGACTTGATGTAATTAAGTGGGCATGAATGTATATAGTATTAAAGCCCAACAATAGTTGATAACACGTCTCTACTTACAATCACAATTTGGAAGTCCACATAGAAAAGCTCTCTTTTAGAGCAGTAAAGAATAGCGATTAGCTTTTACTTGGTTATTTTATGCGTGCGCGTACGTATGCGCGTGCACACACACATATACACATTTATTTATGTAATTATATTTTCTTGAATGCTAATAATATTTATTTTTTTCAGTTCAAGTTGACTGTATGATAATATTTGTTATACAACTTGTATTAAGGTCGCAAGACCAATTAGGTTCATTTCATACTAAGGTTCAAGTATTTTTAATAACTGAGCTTCAAGTTAGGTCAATGCTCGATTAGGCTTGAGTTGAGCTCATGTAGCTCAGGACTTTGCTCAACTGACTTACTCCTTTAGCTGTACCTGGAGAGCTGCCTGCAAGTTGAAGATATGAACCACCCTAACATGTTTCTCTTGTCATTTGTTATATTTCAAATTCCAATAACGTTTATAATCAAATAACCATCAACCACTTTTAAGTAAATCCCATGAACCATATGTTCTTACAAAAATTTAATTATGAAAGAATTTATAGATAACTTGCATTTCATATAATGAAATAAGATAGCTAGGTATTTATACTTAATGATAGTTTACTTTTTATACTATTATCCAGTAACTGAAAGATGTATATTGATAAATAAATGCAGCTATATCTGAAACAGTGTTTATGCGTTTGCATTTACAGGTAGAGAGGGAGAAAGCGGAACGCCAAGCCCTAGGAGCATTGCCTCTCCAGCAGCGCACCATACCCTAGTTTTTTTTTTCTTTCTTTTTTTATATCATCTTCGCGTGTTGGTGATACAGAGCTACAATAATAAAGCTGAGTAATCTGGGTTTCTTTTAATATTATTGCTTATTGATATTATATACATATACATTTGTGCTCAGCCTGTTTCTTGCAGATGGTTCTTGTTTTGATCTCTTCATATAAAACGAATGCATGAGTGAACATATATGCTAATTTTAACTTCTTATTTTTTAGTATTTAGAGGTGATACCTGGTTACTGGTCTATGGGTATAAAGTAGTTCCGAATATCTTTTTTCTCAGGCTCAAATATCGTGTTATATGGCTTCTCCTAAAAACGGGTATATGCAGCGAATAGACGATGTATCTAAACTGATTTTAAGTCTATAACCATGTAAACGTATTTACTTCTGGCGGAACCCTTTTAGCCATTGTACTCGTTTCCTCCCTAATCTCTTTGCCATGAACCCATTGCCTCCATTTGAGCTCCATCTCCACCTATCTTGTTTTAAATTGGCAGTGCGCTTGTTCAATATCCCCATGTGGCTTAAAAACTCCCTACATTCCTCGGTGACAAATCTAGACTATACCGTATGGCGTATGTGCAACTTCTGTAGCCGTGACGACATTGTTTTTTATCTTTCCAACATAACTTCGTTCCGATCACAAACTTCGCAGCGGTACCAATAATCGTTTTTATGGTTTCCGGCATAAACTTATTTTCAATCACAGCCGAGCAATGTTGAACATGTCATAATTTATAGCGAGTGCTACAAACATATCAATGTCATGACAAACTGAACCGATTTCGCGTTAACAAAATTGCGTTCAATGCAAAATGTGAGTTGATATCTTTTATAACTATATCACGATTTTATCTTTTCGGTTTACTTTTTCATTTGCTATATACCAAGTACGGGTACCGTACCGATACCATAATAAACCAAACCGGTACCAATTGAATTCCCGTCACAACACGCTGGGGAATTCTACTAGTTCAATAAAAAAAATCATCCTGCTATATTTAGTTATAAGGAAAGTATTCCGTACAAAGGATCCTTAACCTACAAAGCATAGGAAGGAACTTTAGAGCATCACGTGGATTTGGTCGTTTATATTAAGAAGGGTAATTTAGACTTTTAACCGGTTGCACTTCCTATTCTATTGACGACTTAGTGTAATCAGAACAAAGTGGAGTCTCTAATCATCTTCCATATCTCCGATCAAAATTGCATTATTCTCGTTAATCAGTTTCACGATCG
This sequence comes from Ambrosia artemisiifolia, assembly GCA_032199755.1. Taxonomy (NCBI): domain Eukaryota; kingdom Viridiplantae; phylum Streptophyta; class Magnoliopsida; order Asterales; family Asteraceae; genus Ambrosia; species Ambrosia artemisiifolia. The sequence goes on along the minus strand of CM063513.1, from coordinate 24,446,437 downwards.
AGAAAAAAATCACGTAATTGAATGCTCTGATTTCACCGCTTGAAATATGCTCTGTTTTTTTAGAGTAGCAAGATCACAAGCTTTATTTTGAGCAGCAAGATAACGGGAAGCAACATGTTGAAGGTTAATGTGCCGCAAGAAATTCAATGATAGAGTTATAATGGAATATTACATGGGCTATATAAAAAACAAAGCATGATACTAAAAAACTCAAACGTACGTACATACCAAAAAAATCAAACGCATGTACATAGTGGAAACTCACGTATGCATTGATTGGTTCAAACGCATGCGTTAATTGGGGATGTAATATTGAGTGCATTTTTTAGTGAATAAAGTTGTCTTAAAACGCACTTTATCCGGTTCATATTTGATTTTTTTTTAAAACGCACGTTATAAAATTAATGCACCGTTTGCTTTAAAAACGCACGTTTTATTTTCCTTTTGTCAATGTATTTGAAATTGCAATGACTAAACAAACGCATGTTATCATTGTATTAATACGCACCATAACATATTTTATCATTGTATTAAAATGCATGTTATTTATCATTGTATTAAAATGCATGTTATCATTGAATTTTTATAACGCACCTTTGTTTTTTAAGCGCACCTTTTTCTTTGAAGTTGCAATGGTCTCATATTTTATTCATACGCACTCATATTTTGAAAGTGTCTGTATTGTGTGCATGCGTTTTAATACAAATCAAATACAAAAGTGATGCATGGGTTTTAATACAAATCAAATACAAAAGTGAGGCAAGCGTTTGTATTGTGTGCTTTTGGAAAGTGTCTTTGTTTCTTGTTTCTTCACTATATATTATTAAACACTTGTTTATATGTGATTATTTATGAGTTTAGTCGGGTTATGCTACATTGGCTATTGGAACTCAATGGATATCTCAGGTTATGTTTAAAACAAAGCATGATTTGAAGTGGGTGTTCTTTTATTACGTTCATTCGTTGCTTATAATTTTTCACTATTGTCAGTTCGTTGCTTCAAATCTGAAATCAATTTGATAATTGCTTTTGCTATAGGACAATTATGCCCTTTCCAATGTTTAAACCGTTTAATGACGCTTAAAAATTATGATCGTGCCACCGCGTTATATTTAACCCTAATATACGGCTTAGATTCCTTCTCACACTTTGTATGTTAAGGTTACTTTGTACATTATCCTTTCTCTTTAGTTATATACCATTTCCAAGCCTGCTATAGTTAAACAGTTCGATCTGGGACATAATAACAAGGAAGATGATTAGATGTTAATTCGGTTATAAATTTGGATAACTGAAGAAATTGGTTTGTAACTAGGCTGTATTCATTAACTAATATTATTTTTATTATAACACCCTCTCCCTCTCATATTCTTTCTTCAATGAAGTCATACAAATAAATTAAAGACTGAATTACAAGTTTTGTCCTTTAGGTTTATACCAAATTTCAACGGATGTCCTTTAACTTTAAAATTGATTGGTTTTGTACTTTATGTTTTAAAATCTTGCACGTTTTGTCCTTTGGTGCTAACCCAGTTAATTTTTTTCGTTAAGTGAAGGGTAAAATTGTCTTTTTACACATTTATTTAGAAAAAACATTTTAAAATTAAAAAAAAAGAATTTTATATATCTCTCTTTCTCACCCCTCTCTCTCTTTCTCTCTCATATTTACTAGCACCACCACCCACCACCCCCACCCCCACACAACCTGCCACCGCCCATCCTTCCACCAACTTCCAGACCACCTTTCACCACCACCTCCTTCCACCACTTGCCTTCTGTACTACCGCCGACCACCACCACCCCCCCTTCCCTTCCATCAAACCCCTAACCCCAATAGCAGATCGAACCAACCACTTCGTCTTCATCACTTCGTCTTCCTCCTCTGCATCACCGGATCTGACTATTATAGTCGCTGTCCTTTGCATCATTTCGTCTTAATCGTTGGTTGTTTCGACTCCCCAATCGGGGTTTGATTAATGAAAGCAGCATCATAGACAGTTTAGGGCTTTTTTTTTTTTTTTTTTTTACTGTTTTAGGTGCAATTAGTTTTGTTTTTGTGTGAAATTATTTGGACGATGGATTGGTGGTGGAAGGGTTTCGAGGTGAAGATGAAGGTGGTGGACAATGGTGGTTTGGAGATGGGGTTAAGGGTTTTGAGGTTAAAGAAGATGATGATGGTGTGGGGGTGGGTGGTGGCAGGATATGGTGGTAGTGGTGGTGGTTTTGGTCGGCGCAGGTGGTGTTGGTCGGCAGAGGTGGTGGTGGTGGTGTTGGTCGGTAGAGGTGGTGGTGGTGGTGGTGTTGGTCGGCGGAGGTGGTTTCAACTTGTGGTGGTGGCAGGTACTATTGTGCAAGATGGATAGGTTGGGGATCTGATCTGATCTTTACAAGAGAGAGAGAGAGAGAGCGAGAGAGAGAGAGAGAGTGTGAGTGTGTGTGTGTGTGTGAGGGAAGTTGGTGATCTGATCTTTACAAGAAATTATTTTTTCTAAATAAATGTGTAAAAAGACAATTTTACCCTTCACTTAACGAAAAAAATTAACTGGGTTAGCACCAAAGGACAAAACGTGCAAGATTTTAAAACATAAAGTACAAAACCAATCATTTTAAAGTTAAAGGACATCCGTTAAAATTTGGTATAAACCTAAAGGAGAAAACTTGTAATTCAGTCTAAATTAAAACTTATTTTACAACTTCCAGTTTTCTTAATGACAAAGCACACAGTAAACACACACTAATCGTATTTCTATTTTGTTTAGTTTGTTAATATGGATTGAGTTAAGGTTTGTTTGGGTTTGCTAATCATGGTCTTATCTAATGGTCACATGGCAGAGTAAGAAAACATGTTGTAACCAAACATGTCGAGGCAATTATTAATTAATATAACAATTCTTGTCAAACTTATGAATAGTATACGAATAGAACAGATTTTTCATGGTATTTACGGTTATGCCATTAGTTCAAATTATTATTATATAGTTTTTTGTCTTTTTTTTTTTTTGTCTTTATAGGATTAGAAATAGGTTAGGAATATTGGTTCAACCGACTATACAGGACGGTTCAACCGGGTATGTTTGGGTGGTTCAACCGGTCGTAGGAGGTGGTTCAACCGGTTGAACATATGTAGTAGGCTTAGAAATAGGTTAGGAATATTGGTTCAACCGGGTATGTCGGGTGGTTCAACCGGTTTAATCGGCCGGTATGAATGGTTAGGAATATTGGTTCAACCGGCCATACCAGACGGTTCAACCGGGTTTGTCGGGTGGTTCAACCGAACCGTCGCAATACGTGATATTGGTTCGTATAAATTTTGTTAAATATCGGTTTGCCCCGCGGCGAAGCGCGGGTGTTAAACCTAGTTAAAAGCATACGCTACGCTATCCACTAACACAAGCTTAGCAACTTAGCAAACACATGATATCATGCACCAATTCAGGCTTCGGCTTTTTTTTTTTTTTTTTTTTTTTTTGGGGGGGGGGGGGGGGGGGGTTGACTGTTGTGGTATTGATGAGTTCATGCTTGAGATATTTCTCCATGATATTAGGGATTGTACGTTGTAGAATATCTCATAACTCATAGTTGATGTATTCAATATACATATCTTCTCTGATTCAGTTGCCATTATATAAATACGCCTGTATCTCTCATGGACTATTCAGAATAATATCTTTTCCGCATCTTTAATTTTTTATCATCGTTATCATCATCATACTCAATTAATCCTACCAATAGCAAAAGCTAAGGTAGGGTCTGGGGAGAGTAAGATGTAGACAACCTTACCTCTGCACCATAGGAATAGAGAGGTTGGTTCCAGTGAGACCCATGACTCGATAGTGATTTTGTATCAAACCTTGAACATAAGGTATATAACACTTAGCAATCGAAATGAACCCGATTGTTGCATGTACCCTGCATCTTTAATCTTTAGTTTAACATAATAAGGTTGACAATTTCTATTTATGTCTTTGCCTATTAAGCTTCAACTCACGAGGAGAATAGAAATTTTCAAATAATAGAACAATGTGAAAAAAAATCAACAATAGAACAATGTGAAAAAAGTCAAGTGTTATAATCTAAACAATGTTAACTAGAATAATAAAGGCCAATGATGTCCAGCCCAGCTGGTCGGAGGTGGGAGGGTTTACTTTTTAGGAAGGTTTCCACCCGGGCTTGGTCTCAGGTTTGAGTCCCCCCATTCGCACTAAGGGGTGAGAAATTCAACACCCGCATTTGGCCTGGATTTTCGAGCGGAGTTGAGGGGTTATGCGTCGTTTGAATTCTCCGTGAAACACACCTTCCAAAAAAAAACTAGAATAATAAAGGCATATGACTGAAGGGAAGAGATAATGTACAAAGTTTCTTAACGTACAAAGTGTAAGAAAGATTCTCAGCCATTAGATTTAGGCGATGGCAAGATGGTAATTAACAATCCTAATCATATTTGGGTTAATCTAACCAAGGGTAAATTAGGAAAAACGCGTTTAAATTTCTGTGAAATCGTAACAGACATAATCGATGCAAAAATTTTCAACGATTGAACCTGATTTTTCATCGTTTTCAACTCGATTAAACGTTCAGAATGATTAAACAATAAAAAACATTCGATTACAAACAAAATCAAAACGTATTTGCAGAAATAGAAGAAAAACAGAGCATGATAATTCAATTGATAGAATTAATCGAATCATATTCAAAAATCACTATCAACACATGTATTATTCACATAAACGATCGATGTTGATAATAGAAGAAGAATTAAAGAAAAAAATGGGTTTCAAAAAAGTTCGAGACAATGAAGATCAGAAACTGTTAAACATAAAATCATAAAACGCACTTGGTTTTTTATAAACGCATTTGGTTTTTTAAACACTATTTAAATTGGTTTTTACAAAAACGCACTTGGTTTTTTTGTAAAACGCACTTGGTTTTTTGTAAAACGCACTTGGTTATTTGTAAAACGCACTTGGTTTTTGTAAAATGCATTTGATTTTTGTAAAAAGCACTTGATTTTTGTAAAACGCATTTGGTTTTTGTAAAACGCACTTATTTTTGTAAAACGCATTTGTTTTTGTAAAAAGCATTTAGTATAAATAAAACTCACCTTTACCTCATTTTTCTCTTTATATTTCTCTGTTTTCCTCCAACAAACAAACAGACATATTCACACACAGCTGATGTAAGGTTTTTATGGATTGGTTATTTTTTTTTCTTGTTTTCTTCTTTTTTCCTTTGTTTTGTGATTAGCGAGAGACATAGAGGTGTTGGCTTGGTTGTCTTCTCCAAGTAGAGGGAAGTGACTAGATCCGAGCCATGATTGAGGTCGGTTTGAAGGCGAACAACGTGAAGGGTTTTGAAGGCGTCGGAGGTTAGATGAGAGAGGAGAGAGGGAGCGGTGAGGCTTTGGTCCGGCGGTTGGGTCAGGCAGCGGCGGCGACGGTGGTGGTGGTTGTGGTGGTGGTGGTTAATGAACGATCTGAAAGAAACATTACCCTTTACCCTTAAAGAAACATTACCCTTTACCCTTTTAATCAACCAAAATTGGGTTAGTTAGAGTTAACTAGGGTTTACACTTGTCAAGTTGTGGTGACTTCTTACACTTTGTATGTTAAGGATACTTTGTATCCTATACTTTCTCAGACTGAAAATGTAAATTTTAGATATTAATAATCTAAACTTTCATTTATTGTGTGAAAACAATTTAATCAAGGACACGTATTCTCACTCACGTATTATCCTAGATTTACACTTGATATCAACTTGATTTTGCTTACAAAGAAGGTACGCGTCTTCATTTCACTCATTATCATCTTTGATCTCGAATCAACTTATAAGAAGCTTGAGCTTGGCCCGTTTACACATCAAGTCATCTTGTTATTTTTTCTAACTTAAAAAAATAATAATATCTTTTACATAAATGCGAAATCTATAGACACGTTCAATTAAGCCAACGAGCTTAATCTGATTTAAAACTTGGGCTTAGAAAGATGAAGATTGGAGTACTATTTGGGTTGTGGCTACTAGCTAACAAACGTTTGTCTATATTAAAAGATACTATGAGTAGAGGTTCACAAATAAACCCGTAACTATAACCAGACCTAAGAAAAAACTGGAACCAGTTATTTTTGTACCTTGGTATTTTACACCTGTAATCGGCCCCGACCCTAAGTTTAGGGTACGGATAGGGTATACATTTTGAGCTCAAAACCCGTACCCGAAATTGTACGCAGTTTATACTCGAAAATACTTGGAACCACTCATACCCTATACCCAAACCCGGCTATACCTATACGGTCTATACCTGATATCAGTTTTCTTAATACCCAATAAAATACCCATTTTTTAAAGTATATTTTTGTGTTTACTTTACAAGTTTTATATTTAGGTTTTTTAAATTACATATTATAAAAAAGTAATTTATACTTGAGTGCATTTATTACAGGTTGCAAACCAAATTTAATATTCAAACAAATTTATTTTTGTGTAAAATAATAATTTCAAAACTAGGTATTTATACTCAGTTCACAATTAGCAAAACAAAACCATTGTTTAAAAATAATTTATTTAAGTAGTTAAACGAATTGTGATGCTTAGGGATTGCAAGTGAAGCCGAACCTAATAGGTAAATCCGAAACCCAACACATTTGAAACAGGTTTGTGGTCGGGTATTTGGGTATGGGACCGGATTCGGGATTAGTTTTTTTTCGTGGATTTTGGATCTGGTGATATACCGATTCACCCGACCTGATTACCCGATAAAATGTACATGTTTACCCGATATAATTTCTTTCATATTTAATATGTATATCAAAAATATGTATATATATGATATATCAATTACTGGCATAAACTATTATTGTCATCTATGCATTTCAATATTTTTTTCATTTTACATTTTGGTATTTATGTTTATACCTTGTAGTTATTTGTTACCTTTTTATAGTGACTAACAGGGTGTCCGCGTGATGCAGCGGGAAACATATCCACTTCTAAGGGTGTGGGTTGTTTAGTTCAGTTTGGTTATTAGCTTCAGCTAAAACTGAAGTCATCGATTAATCGATCTTATTATCTATTCTTTTAATTGATTTGGTTTATTTGGTTAGACTGTCGGTTTTCATTTCGATATACTTAATATTAGTTAATAACAAAAAGCAAACTTTTCTAACATTTTTGTTTAAAAGTATATGAAGGGGGTTTGGGGGGGGGGGGGGGGGTTATAAATACTTGAAAGTAGGTATAAAAAGTAAAAATACATGAATACATGAATTGTTTGATTAGTTAAAGGGTGGACAAGGCACTTATTTCATCTACACTAGCCACTTCTAATCTTGCACTGTCATTTTTATACTAAACTACCCTAACACTACAAAATTACTAGCAACACTTCTTTTAATTACCCTTGTACATTTTTTAAATAAAATATATTAAAAACTAAAAATAACTAATAATAATTTGATTAAAATAAACACATTATTCCAACTAAAAGGCAAAATAAGAAAACCTAAATTTTAAAAGAAATATTTTTTTTACCTACCAATGACTCCTTCATTGGATTCATTACCATTTTCCAAAGGTTACATTTTGTTTATTTCACGCGGCTTTGTAAATCTAGACATACTACTTGCATGCCTAACCTGAGGGGTGGCAATGGTGTAGCCAAATCGGGTTACAACCCGTAAGGCTTATCCATGGGGTGTCCCCTCCTCCATAAGGGTACAATAACCGATAACTAAATTTATTCGGTTCTTGGTTAATTCAGTTTTTGAATAATATCGATTCAGTCGCAAGGCTGAAACTTAAAGGAATTGACGGAAGGGCACCACCAGGAGTGGAGCCCATCTTATTCTGTTTTAGTTTTGGTTAACAGTTTAGTTATTGCTCAGCTGTGGATACTGTTAACGTAACACATAATCAATTTCTGAAATTCTAAAAAAGTTAAAGTGAATAAAATGCTCGTTTTTTATATATAATATTTTTTAAATGTAGTAACGTATGAAAAAGTTATGGTTGTTTAAAAATCGTAGGGACAGTCAGCTTAAAATAAAAAACGTATCTTATGCATAAAAGGAAAAAAAAAGTCTTAATTTTTAGGTATCTTAAAATATACTTCTAAAATGCGTTATATATACTATTGCTAAATGTATTTGACTAGTAGTTACCCTTATAAAAATCTAAAGAGTTTTGGGTCGGGTAGACCTAACAGGTAAAATATTAAATTAACAGGTTTACTCGAAATCCATGGGTATATATATTCGACACCCTACAGGTAATACCTTATTGATACCTGACGGGTTTTGGGATGGGTTTAGAACAAACTTATCTAATCAGGCTTGGGATTTGAATTACCATAACCAGTCTCGAACCCGACCCATTATCATCCCTAGTGACGCTTCCCTAGCACTTTTTTTTAAAAGAAAACGTGTTTATCAATTCTTAATATTCTATACTGCCTAATATACTGTTATCAGGAGTAGTTCAAAATCAAAATTAAGGAGTTCAAAAATCAAAATTAAGGAGCTTCATGGTTCAAAACTAACCATGATGACCCATATCACAAATACTTTAGCCACTTGCCCTATTGATCCCTAAGCTCCAATCAACCGTCCATCGATACTTGTCATCGCTGCCAAAAGATTTTATTATTTAGTTGGTTTTAAAATTTTAAGTTTTCAATTAGGTTACATATGGTTAGTTGGGTTAAAAGAACAATAAGTCTGAATGAACCAAAACTAAATAGATTATTGGGTAGTTTTTTATAAAGAAAAGTCTAATGGTTTGATAAAAAATCATATTGGGTTTTAAATTTTATAAGCTTTTGTATAAAAATGTATATCTAAAATACAAATATATACACACACCCGCCACGCATTGCGTCGGCTCGCGATGGGTTCTACCGTGCAATAACACACAAAGTGCAAAACACAATTCGTAAACGACAATGAATAAAATACAATTACTAAATAGTGTAAAACACAACGCTTTTTAACTGAAAAAATGGAAATAAATAATCCCAACTATTAACTATTGGCCAATAACAGTCCCAACTACGAAAATCACCAATATTGGTCCCAACTTTCGACATATTGGAAACCAACGGACCCAAACTAACGGAGTTAGCCTCCGTTAGTGTGATGCTGACGTGGCATGCCACGTAGGATCATTTTGCCACGTGGCATGCCACGTAGGATCATCTTGCCACCTAAGCATGCCACGTCAGCATCACACTAACGGAGTTAGCCTCCGTTAGTTTGGGTCCATTGGTTTTTAATATGTTGAAAGTTGGGACCAATATTGATGATTTACGTAGTTGAGACTGTTATTGGACAATAGTCAATAGTTGAGATTATTTATTTCCATTTTTCCCTTTTTAACTCGGCTCGAAACAAAATCTACGTCGAAACGTGAACCAACAGGAAGCGCATATAAAATAAGTACGAAAACATATTATATTTGAAATTACTCGTTTTCAAATTAAAGAATAAAAAATTAAGTCGAAACGTAAACCAACTTGTATTTAAATCAACACATATATAAAAATTCGAACGTAAAAAATAGCTTTTTTTTTCCAAGTAAAGGTACAAAAGGGGGATAAATTCAAAATTATCCAAAAGAAAAAACAAATTTAAGTCGAACCGTAGATGGTAAAGTAAGATAGGGTCTAAAAATAACAAATGAGAGTTGGGGTTGGATTTGTTGTCGGTGGGAAACCCCACCGACATTTAGAATAGGATAGATATAATTGGGCCCTGGGAAATGGGCCTTTGGGGGGGGGGGGGGGGGGTTGGTTTGGGTTTGCCCACTTTGCCCAGTCCGTGGGCCGACCCTGCTCGGATTATTTACAAACGAGACACTTTCAAGCAAGTCACGAGCTTGTTAAACAACATTACGTTCAACTGTTTAAAGCACAATGAGGGCCATGAAAACTAGAACTCGTTCATTGATTCTTTATATGCTATATCTTACAATCTAAGTTAATTTAAAGATACATAATTTACGGAATAGTGTTTGTTGTAACCTTTCGGTTACTAGCAACAGGTTCAAACAGATGAAAAAAAAGCAGATGCATCAAATCAAGGAAATCAAATCAGGGAAATTAACGTATGAAGTTAACCAGGATTTTTGGAAACGTCGAACATGAAATTATGGAGGACATGTGGAAGCATGTTTTTGAGTTGTTTGATGAAAAATGTCTTAAATATGGTGGGTTAAAGACCCCACTTCCTGGAGGGTTCAGACATGTTTTGCAGCTACTCATTCATTCTCGTCTTTCACCACAATCTGGGTCCCGTCACCCTTATTCTAAACATTACTACTAAGTTCCTATAACATAACAAAACCTGGCTCAATAACTTTTACATTAAAGAAAGATTAATTAGTGAAACCCAGTTCCTTACTAAGCAACTAATGTTACAATAACAATGGTTGAGTTTTTAAGTTTAAATTAACATTGGAGTTTTAAGTGGAATACCTTTATTTTTTGGCTTGGAAAGAAACCATTTATATGTATACCTGATATAAACAAGTATCTTGATGCATTTGTAGCCTAGTGGTTGCAATGGAGGTGGGAAGGTTTACCCACTTTGTGGGGTTCCTGCCCTGGGAGGTCACAGGTTCGAATCCCACTCAGAGTAGGGTTATTCTGAAATGAGGGGCTGGACCTTATAGGGGGCCCGGGGATGGGACCTGAAGGGTGCGGGGCTTCGTTATGGGTGGTACCGTTGGCCGTTCAAAAAAAAAAGTGTCACAATTTATGTAGGTCCAATTTTCATTTTCCCACTTTTCTTATTTCACCCATTTGTATTTTTTTTAAGTTACATATAGTGCTAACGTATATGTAATTTCAATCGTATCTTATGTCAAAATACTACTTTATAATTCCTAATCTTCATTACTAAGTATTTAATATTTAATTTATTCAACCTGTATAATAAACGAGTTTTTAACAGAAAACATGTTCTATTTCTGAATTTCTAAGTAGTATTTAATTTATGAGTAATATGACTCCACCCAAAGTACTTGGTGTGAGGTTCAATGGGGAAACAAGAACTTGTCCACTTTCACTAATAAATTCTCTATGATACCCCGTCGATATTTAGTAGATTTTATGCTAATGGAATATACATATGTGTGGGTTGGAACTTTTCTAGGTCTAGCTGAGCAAACACAAAATAGGGCATCAAATTAATACTAGTACCTACGTCTCTGAGGGAATTCTTAATTAACAAACTACCAATCGAACAAAGAATTATGAAGCTACCTGGGTCTTATATTATCGTTGGTAGTTTATTCTGAATGACCGCTGAACACTCTTAACTCAGTTTCACATGCGGAAACTCCTCCAACTTCTTTTTGTTAGAAATGATGTTTTTGAGGAACTTTACATACTTCGGCATACTCTGAATAATGCTTGATCAACTCTATGAATTTCCTATACTGATAATCTACTTGACCCTGCAACAACCTACATGGATAAGGAATAGAAGGCATGTGAGCTCCTAGTAGCTTCATCGGCTTCTACTTCTCCTTGTCAACTACCCCCTCATTAGGAGACTCACTATGTAATTCTATATTTGCTGGGAGTCACCTTGAATGCGTCCTTATAGGAGTCTCAACCTCAATCTCCTCATCCACCGACTCTCATCCTCAACTAGTGGCTCATTGATCTCCCTTCCTCGCGTGTGGTTACTGCCATCACTGTTTCATTAGAGTTAGGATTTTGCTCAGTGTTTCTAGGCAACGAACCTTTCTGCTTGCCAGAGCTTTACTTTATAATGTCTCCCATCTGTCTCTGCTGGTCAGGTAAAGTATTATATTGGATTCTCAATAGTAGATCATGCTCCTTCAGTTTCAGTTGAGTCTATTGGTCGCTGTTTACTAGCTGCGTGAACATATGAGTCTCACCTACTTCCAGCTCTTTTATCTTCATATCCCTAACACTAGCACCTGATCTCCCCCCACATCACCTCTGCTAAATATCCAACCTGAATTCGAATGGTTCATCCATCCCGAGTTATATGAATTGCCAAAGGAATTATTAGAGCCTCGACCTGATTTCTCTACAAACCCTTGATCCTGGTGACCCATAGAGTAATCTATGGGGTCATGACCTCCCCTACACATCTAACACTTTCATGCACTAATATTCAAATCTTTAAATTATTTTGCCAAAGCCTCGACAGTGGCAACCATATTGGTATTTGGGGTGACCTGATTAACCCTCTAGCAGTCGAGGTGGTAGTCCTAGTAACATGTGACACCCATCAGCAAACCAGGTCAAGATCCGTACACATTTCACTTAATCATGTCATTTTATGTGCATGTTAGACATTTTAGCAATGACCATAACATCCTTAGTCTAGTAAATCACGAACTATTCCAGAAATTCAATGGGTTACCGTTTACGCATACAATACCTGAACTATTCGAAACAATTGGCATTGGACAATCAAGCCAATCACACGCTCAACAGAGAGCATCCGGATACCCAATTACTATGTACAGTCAAACAACAATACACGTGACAATACCGAAGTGGGAAATTTCACAATTCCACTCAAATCCAAATGATTCACAATGTGTTTACAACAAATTAACATACACCAAAGTCATTAAACACTACCAAGGAACAAGCATGTATTAACACAAGATAATAATACATTCAATAACACATGTTTGTCCACAAATAACATATGTATCCATGACACGATAAATAATATTATTGTTACCATTACACACATATGTTAACACCCGATGATCCAAACCTATTGATAACACATGGATATCAACAACACTTCATGCCTTCATACGTATGTATACACATACACACCGCAATTCGATCTAAATGACAAGCTCACAAAACCATGTGTTTGTGAACATAGGACCGGCCACACATACATATATGTATATAAATCCATACTCACGATCCCATGCCATTTCCCACGTAAATTGATATGTTAAAACAACCTATATGCAATTAACCATACAAGACCCTTGTGATCTTGACAACACATTGAGTATGTAATCACACACACACGCACAAGCACACGCACGACTATACATACACACACACACACATATATATATATATATATGATGTGCCTGGTTTTAGTAATTATAAAATATATCATTTTCCCGGTGCAAAAAACTTGGCGTTTTAATTCCAAAATATTAGTTTTGAGAAAAAGATTAATTTTTACTAAACCTTTAAACAAGTTTTAAATTTATAAGTAAACGATAAATACTTAGAAACTAAAACCAACACACAGGCAGAGAACTTGACGTGTATAGTATAGGTTTCTAGGGTAAATACCGAGTATCATATTCCTAAAGAACACATTTTCCCCTACTCAAGCTTTCATCACATTAATTAATCGGGTTTTGAAAAAGAAAATAAAATGGAGGGGTTCTGAAAGAAAAAAATGTTTTGAAAAAGGTTTTGGTTTTGAAAATAAAAAGATAAAAGTAGCAGGGATAGTAAACATGCACATCTCAGGGACCCTCCATATAAGTAGTTAATTTTATTATAATAGTAGTATTATGTTTAATTATCGGTGAGGAGGACAAAGGTGAATGGTCCCATCAGAGTTGGGGATGAGAAAAGAAATAAATAAGGGATAACGTTTTGGCAACTCTGTGGGTCACGCACAAGGGAAATGTACGAGTCCCCATAAAGGTGTCTTCGGACTATTGGCCCGTAAGCCGTCGTTCTCCTGTTGACAATGCGGTCTTGGTCCAACTCGCATGTCGTGCAGCTCTTTAGAAAGTTTGACTCCGAGTTTTGAGAGAAACGTGCCACTGATGAGTGGTGTGTCCAAGGTGCGCATTACCACATAACTCTGAAGACTTGTATTATCACCATTTGAGTCCTGCATTTTAGATACTGCCCAAACCACCGCCAAGCCGCTCGTTTAAGCACTGGCTCCTCTAATTTATCTCTTTAAATTATTGTTGAGGCTTGGTCCACCTTACTTATCTCTTGCTTTCCATACCGAAGGATCTCTCTTACAGTCAACCCTAGCGACAACGTACCCCCTATCTAGGAGACGACTTTTGAACACCGAAGAGTATCTCTTATAGTCAGCGTGAGGGACAGCGTATCCTCCATTGGTTAACGGCTTTGTACTAACAAGAACTAGATAAAGTATTCTTGTTTTATTTACCTTAAAAGTGACAACTTATTAATTTAATGCGTCCATTAAAGATAAGTTTGGTTTAGTGATCATACGATAAACCCAACCCATAACCTCCCGAGTTAAATGAAGTCCTTGAAAGGTGGAACATAATCCTAAGGGTGTGCAATCCAAAGATCACTGGTGCACCCGTAAGGAATCCTCCCTTTACCAAGAAAATCACTCATACATCTGGTAAGAACCAGAAATGTGTCACTCGGATCTGGTGCACTTCAGAAGCCATTGCTTAGAATTCGGGTTGGCTATCAGAATCCCGAAGGATCAGTCTCACTACCGGTTTCCTTGCCTTGGATCTTGCTCGGAACTATCAGAAGCCGATCGAACTCCATGATATTTTATTTTATTATTTAAGTTAGGGTTGTTTTAGATTTATCAAGTTAATCACTAGTTGAACCTATTACAAAGATAAACAAACAAGAATTAGTTAAGAAGATAAACACACCGAATAACTAAAAATAAACTACCAATAGTAATGAAAGTCTACAAATCAAAATGGGTTCGGAGATAATAGAAAGATACAACCATAATGAATATTTATCACAAGAACATGGTTGCTCATAGACAAGCCTTCCATCTTCTTGATGCCATGTATCTAGTGTAATGCACACGACCCTCGATTTTTTATTACATGTAACTACTCATACGATTCCATTCTCGGCCAAGATATTCAAGGTAGGACGAGGCCTAACCTTGGTGGGATGTTAGGATGGTCCTAAGGCCTCCCACAAGACCCCAAGATCTCTAGAAGAAGCTTGGTAGTTAGCCTAAGAAGGCACAAGAAGGAATGCCAAATGTTTGAGGTGAGCTTGCTATTTATAGAGCTGCCAAGGGGTGCACGAGCGTGTGCAGGGAGGTGGCACGGTCGTGCACCCGCTCCACGTACGTTCTGTTGCTGCAAATCTGTCTTGTCTGTACTTGCTGTCTTTCATGGGCGTGCCAGGGGACATGCATGGGCGTGCCAGTTGACGAACTTAGTTTTCTTGTCTCCCAAGTTGGCTGCGTTGTCTTCTAGCGTGCGTGACCTTCGTGCAAGTGAGCATGGGCGTGCTTGGTCAACTCCGGGTCAGTTTTATCATCATTTAAGCCCTGAAAAGGTCTTTACACATACGTGAAACATGTTGCGAGTCTCGTATCCTTAGGAATATCTGGTTTTTGCTATTTTTACCCGAAAATCACTTGTTTTCGGGTTGGAGCTCCATTTTCCTGAAAAACACAAATAGGAATGATTAAGTAGCTATAATCATCAATGTAAGCTTAGTTTTGCCCTATTATGAGACTATTTATGCATGTTTTATATGTGTAAATGATGGCATATCAATATATCTTGATTGTCTTGTCCTTCCCTTACACAAACATAGTGTCTTACCCTTTAGCACAACACACATTCCCAAAGTCCATCATTTCCTCATTTAGCACAACTAACTAACCAACAAAACCTTCTTTTCTTTCCTTGTCATCAGCCGATTATCAAGACACCAAACATGACAACAAGGACCTTCTAGATGATAACCACACTCACACAAGAATGGACCATTCACACTTTCAAGTTCAAATCAAGAAATGGAGGTTTGCTATATGTATGTTTTGTCTTTCCTTTGAGCCGAAAAGTAGGGAGCAACATAGGACAAGATTTGACAATCATACTTATACCATTTTAGATAATTGTTGATGACAACCCACCTCCCAAAGCTTGATCATGACCAAGAATTGTGGATCTCCTCTTGAACCCATACATCGGTCGAAACAAGCAAAACCATGACAAGTCACTTTCAATGGAATGTCCAAACTTTACACCAAATTAGAGTATGACAACTTTCCTATACGCACTCCTATAAGATATATTTTCCTAATCCACTCTAACCACCAATCTGCTCCAAGAAGAAACAATGAATGAGCAATCACCATCACCAAAAGTTGATGACAATCTCCCTTGTCTTCATGCTCGGCCGAACCCCAAAGCCTCCATGATCACTTGTCAATTTCAACCATGTCAACCAATTGTATTAGAATAGTATGTACCTTCCAAACTCCAAAGAACCATGCATTTGACTTACCATATCATAGACTATATATAGAGGTGTGTAGCTTTGCTTTGAACATCCACAATCTACCCACAAACTCATGTAAACTTCTTGTTTTTCACTCTCTTCCACCTCTCAGCCGAACACCACCCACCAACAACCATTATCATTTTTCCCTTCAACTCTTAATTTAGCGAGACATAGAGTCCCAAGGATTGAAGCTAGAAGCCATGCAAGCATTCAAATTTGTCTTCAATTTGGATAGGTACAATGACTAACAAAAACTTCCTTTGATTCTTAACCAATCAATCCTATAGAACCACCCGACCCATGGCCCTATGACCTACAACAATCGGCCCATAAACAATGTAAAAGCTAGTGTTTGTAATCGAAAAACATTGATGTGATGACTTAGTTTCCTAAAACACGATTATATATATGAACCTATCAACACTATGCACTCATTTTTCATCACCAAATTGTGTTAACACTCGACCTAGGGAGGAGATCACTTAAACCCGAAACTAGATCAAGTTACAAGTGTTGAATGAGTGTAAAACTTCGGCTTTCTAGATCAAAACATAATGTGTATATATAGCCGAACCTACATTGCCTGGTATGAATGCTTATATACGATTCCAAAGGAACTACACCTACACACACATGATCACTCTCTTATACGTAAATGGACACAAATAAGTCGGTTATGTTGTATCAACTAATCGGATTTTGAACCATTGTAATAAATTAAAGTTTCGGCTATAGATATAACATATGTTAAAATGACCTTAACATGTGTTAACTACAACTTTGACACTACAATATTATAACGTATGTTAAAACACTTGTTTTCCCAAGAAAACATCATAAATGTTAGATTAGGCAATATTCCATAACCCATGATGACGTGTGGGGCCCTTTTGTAAACAATAGATACGTTTTTACAACAAAACTCCCAGAATTCACGAAATCGTACACTTTACAAAGTACACATAAAATACGTAGTAATTGTCACATACACAAACTATGGCCCATGAATACAATACACACGGGTCCACAATTCGGGTAAACAACTTGTATGGTAAACGACAAGAACGTACAACTTACCATGTCGTTGTTAATCATAGGATACCAGTTATCAGGACAATAGTTATTCTATTTTTCTGCTTCACTGGACTTTCCCTATAGGATACCCTATAGGATACCAGTTATCAGGACAATAGTAATTCTTTTGGGGGGAGAAACATGCAAACAAGTTCAGTTATCAGGACAATAGTTATTCATTTGGGGGAGAAACATGCAAACAAGTTCGGTTACATTTTGACTATTATGTGAACATGAGACATAAGGTTCAAAGTACTCATAAATCCCTCGTGTCATATTTCATACTGTAACCATTAGCTAAGGACTTAGCCATGGAACATCAGAATAGATCTATTGGGTTGACACCCTCACTCTTGGTTAGTCGCTCTAACTGGATTATAGATATCAAAAGAGTGCTTGTATTTCACATTACATTCATTGTCTTTAGTGTACAATGGGAAAGGCACAACATTTGTCAAGGTTTGGTTACGGGCCCATGATATAGTCACCCATGGTTTACATAGAATTTAAAACCCGTGACCTACCAACTTAATTGTTGACACATTTTATTTGCATGTTTTTCAGGCAATTAATTGACCATCATGGAACTTGGAGTCGCGCATGAGCATCTCGGGGATATCGTGAACCTTATTTTGATTAAATGATTTAGACAATATCGTTTTAAATGTGGTTCTTAAGACAATATTTTGGTTGTTATGTCAAACAATGACGTCTTTTAATATATCTCTTAACTTATGAAGATGCCCGCGTGACTTGTGTGCTTGAAAACCTTTCGAAGTTACATCTCGTGTTTCCTCCTAGGCGGGGTGTGACATAACAGGAATGGAATTCTTGGTAGAAGTTTGTTGATCCTCAGCTAAAGTAAAGTTCTTGAGTATCTCCTCACACTCATTTGGTTACTTTTTATCCATGATATGCCCCCCTACAAGAGTGTTAAACATCTTCTATGTAGCATAAGTAAGACCATTGTAGAATTTCTCTATAAGGGCCAAATTAGGTAGTCCATACTGGGGATATTTATTCAACAAAGTGTTAAAGTGCTCCCAGGCCAGATGATAAGGCTCAACGAGATCCATACAAATGGAGTTTAGTTTATCCCTTAGATGAGCGGCCTTGTAAGGTGGATAATATTTCTTTATAAAGTTGGCTTTCAAATCTTCTATGTAGTAATGGAATCCTAGGAAAGAGTATCAAGCCAAGTGGCATCATGACCAGACAATGAAAATAGGAACAAAAGTAAGTAGATGGCGTCTGCAGCGATGCTAATAAGGCCCAAAGTGTCACAAATACGAGTAAAGTGATAGAGAGGGCCTGGTGCATCCTCGTGATCCAGGCCATGGAACATAGTGGTAATAGTGTTAATGACATGGGAAAGGATTTGTCAATTGTGGGTGTTACGAATGGTGGGTCGGGTAATATGAGATCTAACTCTCGTGACTCCCTCGCAGACTAGCTAGTGGAAGGGACGCCTAGGAGGTGGGGGATCAGCGTCACCCATGATTATAGCATGAAGTAGGAGGCGTACCTTTTTCACTTGATTTAGACGAATACGAAGCTTTTCCTAAGGTCGTCGTAAAGATCACGCTCGAGCGAGTTTGGGGCTTATATAGATAAATAAATAAAAACTAAGAAAAATTAGACTTGAAGCACTATGACAGGGACTGATTCAACAAGACACGCAAATAGAAAATAAGGACGCTAACTCACTAGAAACCAGAAAACAAATGACACAAGAGTAAGAAATAAGACCAACTGAAACAATTAAGATCCTAATCAAAAATAATTTTGCTATCGTCTAAGTGTCTTAGAATTTGGAAACAAAGCCAAAAACTTGGTGTACTGGATATGGTCTATATAAAAAAACAGACTAACCTAGACACTCTAGTTAAACTCTAGACGCTCCTAATACTAGACCACAAGACATGCAACTGTACCTAATGACTAAAGTAAATATTGGGAATCTAGGTATTTGTTTTAATTTTATTTTATGAAATCTATATTTAATAACTATATGAATTAAAAAACCTTTATTAATTTAATCAAAGTGCGGAAACGTGCCAAGTTCACAAAACAGATAAATCCCAAACCAGTGATCTAGTTACAGTTTAACCAGATAATTAATTGAACATATAATCATTGGGGGTTTAGTTTTTTACCTCGGCGAAAAACAAAAGCCTCACATTATAGATGCAACAAACGATTTCGCTAGTAAAACTTGTCACTCCCCTAAACTTCAGAGATCCAACCTAAAACCAACGAACTAGATTTGATCCAAAACCCCAAACCATTACTGCACACAAAATGACACAAAAACCGACGGCAGGGTGTGTTTGTGTTTGATTAAAACTCCTTAATTAATTGTAATCACCTCTTCCAGGGTTTAGAGTTTAATATCTTTTTATAGATTTGACAATTATACACTAATCCCTAGATGTTAGTCTTTGTCAAATAAGGATTAACCGTTGATATACTCTTTAATTTAAAATAACCATTGACTTTTATAATTAAGTAATTAGTTATATATGTGTGTGTGTTTTATTATCCAACAATAAAACCCGACATCATGTAACTATTAAACGATAAAGTCATTCATACACATCTTTTTTTATTATCCAATAATAAACCTTCCTTTCTTTTAACGCTTTAAAAGAATAATTATTATGATTCCAAATAATTAATCCACTATCATGTTAATTTTTTATGTAACAATAAGCAATTATTATTCTAAATAATCAAGTTAATAATATTTCTCCAAATGTTTGTGACCACTTATTTATTTGTGTGATATATAATATTTAACCTCTAAATATTTTTTTTAAAGTCCACTCTTTAACTCTTTGAATCATACTTTAATAGTTACGTTAATTAACCGATGATCGAACACCTAGTTTCAACAGTAAAGTTTAGTGAAGCCCGGATATCAAACCTATAGGACACTAACGGCTCGAAAACTGAACTCTGACTAAGGACATACAGAAATTGAAACATGTATATACGTGTTTATATATATATATATATATATATATATATATATATATATATATATGTGTGTGTGTGTGTGTGTATAGGCTAAAGGTAGGGAGAAAACCCAAAAATTTGAGAAAACTCCCGAAAACCCAACTAGTGGCTCACATTGCTCCACATGACCCATTAGTAGAAATATTATTTTATGGCTGGAAGGGTATATTAGTCATTTTCCTTTTCCCCCCATTTAATATTTTGAATCTTTCTCTTCTCCCTCCTATATAAACAAGCCACACACTCTCTCTCTCTCTCCATATTTATTTCACCCCTGCTTCAAGATTATCACCACCACCACCATTCCTGACCACCACCACCACCATACCTGACCACCACCACCACCACACCTGACCACCACCACCACTGATGGTGGAACCGGTTACCTCCGTCACTCGCCGTAAAGAGAAAAGAGAGAGAGAGAGAACAGACGACGAAGGTGGATGTTAAGTTTTGAAATCCTAGACTCCGCCTTAGACGTAGATGGCTAGGGTTCTGACTAGCTTCGGCTATTTTCCGGCTACAATCCGGTAAGTTCTCTTTCACCTCCAGCCTCCAGGTCTTGATTCTTTACCACAACGGTTTACTACAAGCCATGATTTGGAGATACAGGGCCATGTAACGCATCGAATTGATTTCGAAAGGTTCAATGACGTGATTTGGGATCGAATTTGCAGCTTGATTAGCTATTAAAATGATCCAATTAATGCGTGAGTTTGGTTTGGAAAGTATGGCAAAACAGAGGGGGTGGTTTAGTTGGAGTTTTTCGTGTTTATCAGTTACTGGCTTTTATTGTTTTATTTTTCTGTTTTATTAGTGAGGAACAATTATATACAAGATTGATATTTTTGGGGGTTAGTTCAGATCTGTGTTTTTAAATGGGACCATCTAAAAGGGACCTAAAAATGAGAATAAGTAGAATGTTCAAAACAAATGTTTTCAGAATGTGTATTCAACTGCATTTACTATTATGAATATCATATTTTTATTATATATACTTAGTTAGTTGAAACCTAAAATCAAAACAAAGACAAACTTTTAATAGGGATTTGGTCTAATTTGATTTTATTATGTAATGTATAGATGTTTGATAATTACAATCGTATGTTTGATATTACAAAGTGTTTCTCTCCAATGAGAATAAGTAGAATTGTTATTATATACTAGTTATTATTATTATTATTATTATTATTATTATTATTATTATTATTCATAAATATTGATTTTTCTTAACAGAAGGTGATACCTCTTATGTTGGTGTGGTGTTTGGGAAAATGGTTTTTGGTAAATAATGATCACTAAGTTTTGATTTTTAATATGATTTTGAAAGAGGTTAGAAAACATTTAATGGTTAGAGTTTGAATTTGAGCTAATTAGTGTTTGGTAATAAGTTGTTTGTGATGGTTTTGAAAATGGTGAATTTTAATGTCTCTTAACATATGCAACAATATGTGTGATTTGTTTTTTTTACCAGTATGTGCATGTTTGTATGAGTATTATAATGTGTGGAATGTATGTTTTGCACCTGTTTCCTATATTGCGTCTGTTTCGTATGTAACAACAGAACTAAGTTGGTATAGATTAGTTACCGATTTGTTTACCAGATACAAAAGTTTGATTTAATGTCATTGATCATGGGTGAATCTATGTTTGTGTCTGTTTCGTATGTAACAGCACCACTAAGTTGGTATAAATTAGTTTCTGATTTTTTTACCATATACAAAGTTTTGATTTTTTTACCAGATATAAATTAGTTTCGTATGTATAAAACATTTTTTTTGTATCAGTTTTCGTATGTAACAGCAGAACTAAGTTGGTATAAATTAGCTTGTGATTTTTTTACCATATATTGATTAAAACAAGTCACTAACCATGGGATCAAATTTATGTTTTGCGTCTGTTTCGTATGTAACAGCAGAACTAAGTTGGTATAAATTAGTTACCGATTTTTTTTACCAGATACATGTTTGATTTTTTGCATATTATAGAGGAAGAATTGGGATGAAATCTATTTTTGCGTCTGTTTCGTATGTAACAGCACCACTAAGTTGGTATAAATTAGTTTCTGTTTTGTTTACTAGATACAAAGTTTTGATTTTTTAAGTTTGATAATCTTGATAACTAAATGTATAAAAACAATGTTTTTTTGTATCAGTTTTCGTATGTTTTTTTGTAATCCAGTTGGTTAACATACGTTAAGCGGGGGGGGGGGGGGGGGGGGGTCTTTACAAGTAAATTGATGATTTTTGTTTTATTTTTGCAAGTGAGCATATTTTTTGCATTAAAGATGAAGTTGATTATCAAGAATGAAGTATAGACAATTTTTATTTATTTATGATAGTTTTTTTATCATTTTTGATTTGCAATGACCGTTTTGTTTGTTTTTAGCACTTTGTAAGAAACAATTCTTCTGTACATTTGAATGTTTTTGGATCTATAAATTTTTTAGCACTTTGTAATGACCGTTTTGTTTGTTTTTAGCACTTTGTAAGTAGCATTTTAAGTAACAAAATGCCTATAACCATATCAATTCTTGTTACGTATGCAACAATTCTGGTGCTGGTACAATAAACCGAAAAAAATATTGTCTAATAAAAAAAATAATAAATCAGCATTTTTTAAATAATATAAACTGGCAACTCAGTTTTAACATACGTAACACAACACATGTTACATATGTAACACGGGGCATCTGACAGCTTATATAACAATGTGAAAAAAGTAAGAGAGAGATGATGTGACATGTGTGGGGTCCACTTGTCATATGTGCTTTTCAGAAAAATGTCAATTGACCATTGTACCCCTTTTTTTGTCATCTACTCACATAAATATATTAAAATAATATAGAATGAATCTAGACCATTGATCACTTTAGATCAATGGTCTAGATTGGGTTTACAAGGTTTTCTCATATTTTTGTGGTTTCCATTTTAACCATCCCCTATGTGTATATATATATATATATATATATATATATATATATGGGGAAATGGTAAAATGAGAACAAGGTTGAGTTGAAAAAACAGCAAGAACTCACTTTATAACCACACACTTAATTTATTCAAAAAAAAAATATGTAGTTGTAAATTAAAGTATAATAAAATATTGAATAGAAATTTAAAAGTCAACATTGGTGTGCTGGTTTTTTTACACCATTGTAAATTTTTTTTTCATTCTTTTACGGCGGAGTTACCCGTTTTTGCATCAGTGTGTAATTTTTTTTTTAAAATTCACATTTTACGTCGGAGTTCCCACGGTTCTTCCAACTCAACCTTGTTTTCATTTGAACCTACTTTTCGTGAAAGAACCGTAAGAACCCCGACGTAAAATGTGAATTTTAAAAAAAATTTTTACACACCGATGTAAAAATGGGTAACCCCACCGTAAAAAAAAATTTACGATGGGTTTATAGTGGTGTAAAAATCTGGGCTCACCAATGTTGACTTTTCAAAAAATGGAATATTCCTTTGAATATTTTAATCCTTTTTAATTTACATCCACATATTCCTTTTTAATTAAAATAAGTTTGTGGTTATAAAGTGAGTTCTTTAGTTTTTTCACGAAACTACGGTTCTCGTTTTACCCTTTCCATATATATATATATATATATATATATATATATATATATATATATATTACATGGGTTGATAAATGATTTAGAATTATTGGTGTAAAGAACTAACATTTGCAATTAAAAAAAGTTGAAGTTGTGTGGTTTATCATTTAAAATGGGAAATCTTACTAGTTTCATTTAGCTCGGAGCAATTTGACTATTCTTATCTTTCCCATTCCTCTAAGCTTGAATTTTGGCATTTTCCATGCTCGTTTACGAGTTTTAAAACCGAAAATTTGATCTTAGACTAATTTAGTGGTTTAACTGAAAAGTGAAAAGGTGACTGCCACGTCACTACCATGTTGGTACTTGAGCTCTCTCTCACTTTTCCTACAAAAGTATGTAATGATTTCACATGTAAATTAAATACATAAAAAAATAAATAAATAAAAATGAAGTGTGTGGACATATGATTGGTTAAATTTAGTGGAACCCATGCTTCCAATCCCTCACACCCATTTATTCTGCTAACGGAGGAGGGGCTCACGCTCTTCTTGGCGCCAATCTATGATGGTTTGACAGACGTCAAATTAATAAGTTGTCTTGCGCGTTAGCCCAAAATGTTTTAGTAGATTTTGACGTGGGTCCCACTTTTCCTGCCAATGCTAGGTCTCTAAAGATGGTGAAATTCATGATAATGTTAAGGTTATGATTACTTATTAGCCTGACCTGTGGAGTTGTCCCCATCTTTGTTGGTTGGCTAAAACACAGACACCTCTGAGTCTCCTGTGAAGGGGTGGGTACCCTACAACTGCTTCATCCAAATCACAATTACTAGCAAGAACTGGGACATGTAGTACCCCTTATGAATTGGGGCAGTTGTTTCATGAGTTACAAGAGGACATATGTCTTGTTTTCTAGAGGGGGTATTATGGTCTCAAAAAAGACATGTTTATAAATTATCCATGGGTCTAACTGTCCTCTGCAAAAACTTAAATATCCATGGGTCTTCTGTATGTGCATTGCTTGGAGCCCAATAACGGATTCCACTGTCGGTTCTTGGTCGAATGCTGTTTCTATGAGACGTTGAAATCTTCATGTGATTGATAGATTTATTAGTTATTAATTCTCATGCAATGTACAAATGTTTTCTTTCTTGTCCCCTATGACATGCATGTTGATTAATATTCAAATGTTGATTAATTCTCATGCAATGTACAAATGTTTTGAATATGTTGATTAATATTCAAAACTAAACTGTTATTAATGTTGTCGAACATGTTATAACCAACTAAAAACAACATGCTAACTGCTAAATAAGCTATTTTATAGTTGCCATCACAGGGAATATGTTTATGTTCGAGCCATAAAGTTTTAGGCGACATGTCACCATGTAACATGTGGTTGATATAATGTAAGATGTCATATGTTGTATAGGGGTTATTATTGTAAATTTAATATATATATTTTTTTTATCAGTGTAAAAAACTCTTTGATTGCTTTTTGACAAATGGTTGTTCAGAAACATGATGGAAACATGCTAGTGTAAGATTATTGTTAATAATCTGCACAGGTTCTTTGTTGTTTATGTTGGTATGCGACGGTTGAGAGTGGAGGGAAAAGAGAGAGGGAGAATTGAAAGTTAGTTATTTAAGAGAAACAAACTTAAACTTTCATATATGTTAAAATGAAGTGTTCGGTCCCCTTAAATAGGTTTTGAACCGGCACCACACTGAACAGACGCGACCCTTACATAATACATACTTAGGATATATGTTTCTTACTAACCGGTGTGACATGAAACCGGTATTTGACCCATCTAGACTTATATCAAACTAATTAACATATGTACATTATTTACATAACATAAGATAAAATCAAGTTTACTAATTTAATCTTCTAACAATCTCCCCCTTAAACTTGATTTTATGTCTTCGGTTCTTCTAGTCTTCACTAGAGGATGATCGGCTTCGCTTCTTTGGAGGCATGTCTTCATCTTTCCATTCGTTCTTCTTGTGTGCGTCACTTGTACTACCTTCTTCATTAGTGATTTCAACAACGAGTTCGCGGCCCTTAAATTTTAGATGGTACCATTCCATCATTTCCAAGTATCGAATATATACAAGCCTTAGAGTCGTTGCTATCTCTTCTTTTCTTGCCAAACTCGGTAGTCCTCTTCCATAACCCATAGACATTGCCACAATTGCCCAATTATCATCCTTTGTAACCTTTTCATATCCACCAAACACTTGCACTCTAGTGTATAAATCCAATAGGCAAATTGGATAACCGGTTGTGTCCCGGGGTGGTATAGGGGCTTCGGTTCTCATTTTCAAGAAGTCATGCATAAACCATTTAACAATCTTTTCAAACTCTAATTCGAACTTGCGTTTGTACCTTTCAACCGTTGTTGTAACATGGAGTAAGTCCATGAAAACTAAACAATCTTTCAAACTTGATTCGTTGGTTGGGTACATAATAGGACCTTTCTCCATATTGCCTTCATAATGGTCCTTGTCGATAGAGAACTCTTCAAACTTCTTGAAAACGTGCGCCCTTTCTTTATCTTCTTCTTTGAGTGCTTCATTTATGCCTTCAAATCTGACCCGTTTCTTTGTGAACATATCTAGTGCGCCTTTACCATTTTTGTTCACTATATTCTTTCTTTCGGGACATTTAAATGTGAAGTGATCTTCACCATCACAAATTCGGCATGTTATTATCCTCCTCTTCTCTTGTATGATCGGCCGATGGATGTGACATATGTCTCCATCGAATTCAACTTCTAATCCATCATCATTTAACTTTTCTATACTTAATATATTTCTACGAAGTGTAGGCACGAAATATACCGATTTGATTTTATGCACTTGTCCTCCACTTGTTATGATCACCGATCCTTTTCCTCTAAAGTACTCCCTCCTATAACCATTTGGTTGGCCTTCAATTCCAAATGATTTGCTGAAAATTGCGAATTGGTCTTTGAAACCGCATCCGTGTTCTTTTCTTGTTAAACTAGCATACCATACGTCGTCCCATCCTTTTCCATCCGTCCCTTTCACCATGAATTCTGTTTTCCCAATCTTTTTGGGACAATTTCTTCTATAGTGGAAGGGCTCCTTACATTTTCCACAACACATGGCGTGTGGATATTCGGGGACATTAAATACTTGCTTAATATACTCATTTTGCGCTTTCTGTGACTGATGCGATTGTCTGCTTCTGCATATCTTCTTCTGCGGCGCTGATCCGATGTGGAAACGAGAGAAATTGATGTCTAAAGGATTAACACAATCCTTCTTAAGTTGTTCGACCCTCTCGGCCAACACACTTTGATCCACATGATCACTATCTTCTTCGGACATGGGCTTCTTCCCTTTGTCACTATAAACATCGTCGGATTTCTCTTCCTCATCGAATATGCCGTATGTTCTTCGTCGGGTGTCTGGCTCTGATGCCATGTTAATAATCTGCACAGGTTCTTTGTTGTTTATGTTGGTATGCGACGGTTGAGAGTGGAGGGAAAAGAGAGAGGGAGAATTGAAAGTTAGTTATTTAAGAGAAACAAACTTAAACTTTCATATATGTTAAAATGAAGTGTTCGGTCCCCTTAAATAGGTTTTGAACCGGCACCACACTGAACAGACGCGACCCTTACATAATACATACTTAGGATATATGTTTCTTACTAACCGGTGTGACATGAAACCGGTATTTGACCCATCTAGACTTATATCAAACTAATTAACATATGTACATTATTTACATAACATAAGATAAAATCAAGTTTACTAATTTAATCTTCTAACAATTATTATTATCAAAACATATAATGCTAGTCTTGGAGTTTCTGTGTTATAATAGATACCATGATTGTGAGAATTTTATTTTGTTGCGCTATATCTTAACAATAAACATGAAACAACCATTATGATTTATATTTTCACAATAGAGAGGTTAATTATGCTGGTATTATGAGCTCGTGGAGACACAAAACTAATTAAGGCTAAAGAATTTTACAGGTAGGGTACGGTTTGCTTTTTATTTGGACCTTACGAGCTAAGTTTATTAGTTTTTATTATGATCTTTGCATGTTATTGTTTGTTTGTGTGTGTTTTTGATGTAGTACTTATTTTTTTTTTGAACGGCAAATTTCTACTCTTGTGAGACTTGAACCCATGACCTCTCTCTTAGGTGTTTCTAGAAGCATTGCTTCTACCATTGGGCCACCAATCCCAATTTTTTGATGTAGTACTTATTCATGTTATACGTTTTAGCAAAGGTGTTGTTTTGCGTATCCATGTACATCCAATTTGACTTGTATGTGTGTTTATGACTTTGGAGTTGGGGGTGTCACTTAAACAACCTCTCTATCCCTAGTAATAAAGGCAAGAACTGTTAGAAAACTTACATAGTAATCGCCGCAACGCCTCTCGTACATGAGGTTCACAGGCATCATAGTCGTTGCACCTTCTGCAGCAAAATTATAACTTTAGACAAATTAACAAGTTGAACCAGGCTTGTGTTTGACACAATTCCCTTAAACAGATTCTCGGTCTGTTCCCAGGTACACCGGTTTTTTAACAGTGTTGGTGCACTGCCAGACTATCCCACTTGCCTGAAAAATAAATGATACTTGGTTGCTACTCTTGAGTGTATGTGTGTTGCAAGAGTTTTTAGTGTAATTTTTCCATGTATCTCATATCTCAAAATAAGGTACAAAGCCTCATATGTATACATAAATCATGGCTAGTGAAAAGTCTCACATAATTAGAAACTTAAATTTTCTTTATTAGCCATAAAACTCTATTCAAGCCTCATAAAAGATTTTTATTTGTCTTGATTTCACCACATGAAGAATACAATTAATAATTATAATTTCACTAAATTACAATTAAATCTACATTCACCTTTCATTTTTCCAACAATTCCCCACATGAATGGAGATTGATCACAACACACAAAATTTCCAACAAACCCCCACATGAAAGGGAGTCATTCTCAGAAGCAACCTCATTCTGAATACATTTCAACAGTTGAGTTTTGCATACGATAGGTAGGTGTGACCTTTTGAACCTTCGCTTATGAAACGCACTTAGCCCACTGGCTAGAACGCGATGTCTTTGAACACGTGCCTGGTTCTGCGAGAGCTCTTAAGACTCTCACTGACAACGTCAGGTCCTCATAGTTGTGTCCGTTATGGTCATGGACACGTGCCTGGTTCTGCGAGAGCTCTTAAGTATTGTGCCCCAACGATACCCTTCGAAGCGACCCCACTTCTCTCTCACATAGGTGATCTACTAGGCCACCTCGGTATATCCTTAACAAATTGACGTAGCCATTCTGCCCATTCATCCTCTAAAGCGATGAATTTTGATTCCATCATGGGTCTAGCAATAACCATTTGCTTAGATGATTTCCATGTTATCGCAGCACCTCCAAGTGTGAACAAATTCCCACTCATTGCTTTGGAATCATTCGTGTCAGATATCTAATTCGCATCATAGTAACCTTCAACAACTGCTGGATATCTTTTATATTGTAGCCCGTACACTCGTATGTATCCTAATTACCAAAGCACCTGTGTCACGTAATTCCAATGAATTGAACTTAGGTTGCTCGTGTATCTACTTAGCTTGCTTGCTAGGTCTCATCAGGCTGCCAATAATTCTTGAGTACTCTAATTGGTTAACAGGCTCACCTCGATTCTTAGCTAGACGTTGACTCGTGTCAATGAAAGTTCTAGCCACATTAGAGTCATTTCCATTGAACTTCTCAAGAATTTTGTCCACATAATAGGACTCATTTATAATAAGTCTATTCTAGGTTCGTGTGATTTGTACTTCCCAAAATCACATCTGTTCATATCAAACCTTCTATTTTCAAATGCAAGTCACCTCCACACTTAAGTGTTATTGTATAACTACCAAACGGGGTGATGAAAGTTTCTTCCTTTCATATGTAGTTTGAAAACTTCTCAAGTACCATTTTTACATCCCTACGAATTGTTTCTTAAATGGCTCTTCCCCCCACATTGCTTGCACTTTGATTAAGTTTGAGTAATATCACTCAGGATGACATTAGACACCCGTGATAAGATAGCGACTATCTATATCTTTGTGTTATTGAGGTCATCCATTATATTACTCAACCCATATTTCTCACACGAACCGTTTTCTGAGCTATATGAGTTCTCCTCATATTCAGCTAAATAGTATCATAACCAATGAACTATTTATTCGGTCCTTTCGAGTCATCCCTTTTAATGAATTATATATTTGCTTTTACAAAATTCATTCTTATGTCGTCACATATGTTTGAATGTTCAAAGTTAATTTATTCTCCGTGGAGCATTTAAATTAACAAGTATTAGTCTAGCATGCTTTAGACTACGAATACTTAGCATGTGAACAGAAGATGCCTCATTCTGATTCTTCACAGCCTTAGGAGATAACTCACTATCTCTTCCTAACATTCACGTCTTAGTTTAGACACAAAATGAGATTTTGTTTACCATTCCAAAACCTTGGTTTAAAGAATGCTTCAAAACCACAATTAATTCCATCCATTAGGATCAAGACTCGTTTGCCTTTAATCTCCAAGGCTTCACCATTTACTCTTTAGGACTTAAACATAAGTCTTAATATAAGTCACTTTGATGAACATATTCATCATCAACAAATCAATTAGATTGACACTCAACGACATGACATTCACATATGCCTAAGTGATATGTATATATTTTGTTGAAACCGTTTATTGGGTGACTCTCCCAAAATATATCACGAATCCTCCATATAATTCAACCAACATTGATGGTTTGTAGAAACTCTACACGTCCATCACTATTGTAAGTCTTTTATAATAAATCTCGCAAAATTTATCAACGACTTATGAATAATAACATGTATTGCTATCATATATTATATTCATCGAAAATACATTTGTTCTATTCTATGTTGATGCTCTCAACATTGGACGACATATCTCGTTTTCATGTATTTAACCTCAATACACTCGCCACGTTGATTATGATTATCTCAATCGGGATGGATGAAGAGTTTTTCTTCTTAGTCACTTAATTAGAGACTTAATTTTATAAATAAAGGCTCTAATAAATTGACATAAAAAACTCTAATAAAGTGACATAAAAACTTTAATCAGAAAACATGAAACTCTACCCAAGAGTTTACTCTTTATTCACCACATTAGATTCCAATTAATAATTATAATTTACCACATTATAATTTCAATATAATCCAAAATACATATAATATATTACATATATATTTAAACGGATTCATATAAGGATATATAAACATCAAATCTCAAAGTGTTATTCTCTTCAATACTTTATCGTTCGACGAAATAATATCAATTTTATCGTCTCGTGGCATGTTTCGAGATACTCCCTCAATACACTGTTCTAAACAACAAAGTTGTTTATACTTAACTACTCACAAGTAGTCGAACAAGTAAATATGTCCAAAACAACATCAAGTTGTTTTACACTAAATAGTCTCTCTAGACTATTATATGGTTCAAGTCATCATACTTCTCATACAAGTATCAAACCATATATAAATTGCAAAAGACATGTTTTATTCCTTCAAAACATTTCTCCTTTTACAAGTGTTTATTAACCATAAACTATATATATATATACATATATATACAGTGGCGAATCCAGAACTTTTTTGCACGGTGGGCACGATACGGGTCGGCTAAAAATGAGTTAGACAAAAAAACATGAAAAATACTAGTATATTAAATATTGAAATATAATAAAAAAAGTTGTAACTATGTAAGAGGGTAAAAAATAAGCAACTTGTTTTTTCAATGTTTTCACTTTTCACAATCGAACCGGACTCCTTGTTGGCTGGACCGGATACAAAAGTGACACTATATATTTATAGATATAATAGTTTAAATAATAAAAAAATATTGAACGTATTTTTCAAACTAAATGAAATGAATCAGTTAAAACAAATGGAAGTAAAATTCTACCAATATAAAAGGATTACTTTTTTATTATTTTATTATTATTACAAGAAAAGATTGTTGGCATTGATAGGACCGTAGGCTATTTTAATGTAGGCAAATTATACTAAATTACCCCACCATCTACAAGTATTTACATACTATGCCATCTTCTTCATAAGAAACCCATTTCTACCCTGCAACACTATTGGCACATATCAAAATTAAACCATCCCGATGAACCATTTCTCACCAATTTAACAAGATTATTGCTTGTGATCGGAGTCTGTACGGTGGGCACATGCCCACCCTCCAATACATCTAAATCCGCCACTGCATATATATATATATATATATATATATATATATATATATATATAGGGAAGGGATCCCTTGAGAACTCACTTGAGTTGTGAGAACCATAGGAACCCATCTTGACCATTGATCTTGATGATCTAATGGTTGAGATTCAATGATGGAACTTTTTGTCTTGACTTGATTAGTAAGGAATTTTTTATTCCAATAAAGTACCTTAAAGGTATTTAAGTAAAATACCTATGAGAGAGAAATAATTAAATATAAATATTATTTAAACTTTTATTCCATTATTATATTTATATATAAATATTATATAAATATTACTGAATATTCTGTCATACACAATTTTTTTTAAAAAAATTATTTTTTTAACTTTATTTGATTTAACTTTTTATTCAGTTATTCAAAAAATCGTTTTTTTTAAATTTTATTTTTTAATTAATTTATATTTTTTTTAAACTTTCATATTTTTTTGTGTGATATGTAATTATTTACACCAGTGTAAATCTACGACACACAAACTTTTACAAAATTACGCTGGTGTAAAAAACTAAACAAACCTATAATGAGGATGATTTACACTGGTGTAATTATTTACACCAGTGTAAAATACCATTATTTACACTGGTGTAATTATTTTACACCAGTGTAAATCTACCATACACACGACTACTACACCAGTGTAATTATTTTACACCAGTGTAAAACCAAACAAACATCTACACAATCGTATTACACCACTGTAAATGCCACAAAATCAACAAAAAAATGTATTACATCAATGTAAAACAACCAAAAAATCTATACATTCATTCTACACACTCCATACTACACATAACTAAAAAATTTTACAACATTGTTTATTTACATTTAAAAAAAAACCATCATCTTCAACATGTTTCTTCCCTTAACCATCTTCATTCACACAAAAAAAAACCCATGTAAAAAATTAATAATAATAATAACAATAGAAATAATAATAATAATAATAATGACAATAACAACAACAACATACCATCGGCATCTTCATCCCCACCGTCCCACCACCGTCCACCGCCCCTGCCCCCACCAAGACCACCCACTCCCGCATCCAGATCTATTCAGAGGCCAAACGAACCACCAAGAACCATTAATAATAATAATAATAATAATAATAATAATAATAATAATAATAATAATAAATTAATACCTGCACCATCACCGGACCACCACCGTCGATCCCGTCACCACCGTCTGTTGATTCATCCCAGCCCCCAAAACCACCGTCAGACGCCACCCATCGAACCACCATCACCCCCACCTGAAAACCACCGTCAGACACCAAAAACCCGTCACCGCCGTCTGAAACCATCACCCCCACCTGAAAACCCCTGCCCCCAAAACCATCACCCCCACCGGAAAACCCCTGCCCCCAAAACCATCACCCCCACCTGAAAACCCCCATACCACCATCACCCCCACCTGAAAACCCCATTCGTCATCATCAAACGTCAGATCTGTTCTTTGTTTTATGAGAGAGAGACGAAGAGAGAGAGAGCAGAAGAAGAGAGAGAAAGAACGTCGTCGCCCGTCATCATCAACATTACTTTATCGGTTCAGATCTGTTCTTTGTTTTATGAGAGAGAGACGAAGAGAGAGAGAGAGCAGAAGAAGAGAGAGAGAGAGAAAGAACGAGAGAGATAGAAGAAGAAGAGAGAGAGAGAGAGCAGAAATCAAATGAGGGAGAGAGAGAGGAGTTCTGTTATTAATATTATTATTATTATTATTTAAAAGGGTGGGTGGGTGGGTGGGGTGTTAGTGTTACTAAAATACCCCTAGGTACTTGTGTAGAAAGTCTCTCTTGCCCCTGATTAAAAAAATACAAAAAAATACAAATCTGATGAGGTGTCACTATGTGATTGGCTCATATGAGTTCTCAAGTTCTCACAACTGGAGTGAGTTCTCAAATGATCCCAATCCTATATATATATATATATATATGTGTTTTGATTACAAATCAAAACCATAAACTCTAATATCGTTTCATTATTTTACACCATTTCTAACTCACTTGTTAAAGTATATGGTTTTGATGATTAACCTCTTCTAATTCGCTCATTAGAAACTATACGTGTACCATATAAACATATACGTTTTAAAAAAAAAATAACCATTTCTAACATACTTGTTAGAATGCAAACGATTACACGTTTCATCATATAGAGTTTGGTTATATCAAATAAACCTTTTTCTAACACACTCGTTAGAAATAAACGATTACCAAAATCATTTTAAAGGTCACTGGTTTAGATTCTCAACCGTTTCTAACCTGCTTGTTAGAAATACACGATTATGACAATCGTTTTAGAACTTGTTGGTTTATATAAAATAAACCGTTTCTAACACCCTTGTTAAAAAATTAAACCATCTACATAAATGGTATTAACTTTGGATTTTATAAAATATACCCGTTTCAAACTCACTCGTTAGAAACCATCAAATTTTAACAAACCGGTTTAATGTTGAAAAGTTGAAACACCCAATTCTCTATAAACCCATGAGTTGAAACATTCCATTACAACCTTTAAGAATATTTGACCCAACTTAATGGTATTTTTATTATTTTTAAGTTTCAACTTTGGAGTTTTAATTAGTATTCTTGTGACACCCCGCATTTTCAGGATATTACTTTTACCGAACTCTAGTTAACTTGCATGTACATTCGTGACTAAACACTTAACTAGGGTTAGTTAAGAAGGTCTTTCAGTATGTTATGGGATAGTAACATATGTTATAGGATACTAACGTACATTATAAATTAGGAAAGTCTTTGTCATGACGCCCACACGAGTCTTGTGTCCCGAGCGTTGGTGATTTGTCAAGCATGCATGATCATATGTGCAACTAAATGATGATGAATATGAATTAACATGCGTATGTGAATTACATGTTTATGTGGATTACTGTTTTAATAGGTAGTCAGTACGTAAACCCTATGAATTATGTGCATTCTATAATTAACATGTTATGAGATGATAAAAACAATAGTTTTTACAAAAGTTAGTATGAATAATATTATCGAGCCTATTCTCGGGATTAAAACCGTATTAACGGGCCCGTTTATCAAGAAAAGGCCCATAAACCCGAAACCTTGGCCCATGATCTTAACCCTAGTGTATTATGTTTATATAAAAAAAAAGAAAACACAAACCCTAGCCTCCATTTGCGCCGTGGGTTTTCAAGAGGGTGTACCCTCTTCTTCACTTTCAATCTTGCATCAATTCCTTACAAGTTCAAGTGATTCGGGTGCTATCTTGGAGTTTTAAGGACTTAAGCGATTCAAGGTATATATTTTATGTGTTTTATGATAAGTTTTAAGGCTGGAAAAGTTGTAAAAACCCTAAGAAATACTTATGTTAAAATCGCAAATCAACATGTGTAGGATATCTTGGATGTTTGTTATGTATGTTAATGAGTATTGTTGATAAAAATCATATCTAGAGCACATGGTACATAAAAATCAGAGGTTAAACGTAATAATATGGATTTTGTTGTGTTAATATGAGTTTATTGCATGATTGTGGGTTATTAAGGATGATTAGGGTTTATAAGAGTCATGTTGTTAAAATTCTGATTTCTGGCAGATTATCTGTAACGACTTGTATGGCTGTTATAGGGTGATTAACATGTGTAATCTTATTGCTTTCTGATACTAAAACATAAATTATGATGTTAGCTTTTCAAAAAGTCCAAAATCATGCGTTTTGGACTTGTTTTGATATGTATTCATGATTTTATAAGTTTAAAGGTATAATCAGAATTTTGAATGTGAAAAATGGACCAACTTTAAAGGGCTGTATCTTGAGTTTTACTAATCCGTTGATCACGAAATTTGGACAGAAGTTGGGTCTCTGAATAAAAAAGCTTTTTCAGTTAGATTCATCTCGTTTGGATGAGTCTACAATTTTTAATGAATTTTTATGTAAGCTGCTGTCAACAGCACTCTTTTTCTGAGGTGGCTGGACTAAATTAATTTTCATAAAATCTTGATGTGTTTTTGACGGGAAATAAAAATAGTAGAGTCACGTATAAACTTGTGGGAAGCTTCTGTAAAATTTTGGGCACTTGAGGAGTTGATTTGGTATTTTATAAAAATTGGGTTCCGTAACTCAAAATCTGTCCAGAAAATTCAGGTTTGGGAGATATTGATTATGTAATGATTTGAGTGTGTTAATGAGTTATAAGTTGTGAGATTCTATATGAGAACATGTGTATATGTTATTTATAAGGTGTAGATGCCATGATAGGTTGATGGTATGCAATGTGTGGTGAGAACTAGTTGTGTTAAAAGTCTTAACATGTTGCATCATTTACTAATCACCTACGATTGACGGGTTTTGCATGATTTATCTGTGTCAAGTACAAATGCATGAGATGTCACTTAAGTCATTGTGTCAAGCACACTCAAACACTTGCACCCTTATGTTTGATAGGTTATTGGTATTCGAGTAGTCTTCCACGTTCGCTATCTTTGCGGTTTATTTTTAGCACGCAACCTAAGGTGAGTTTCACTACTCTTTTATCAAAAGCATGCGTCTCAGGTTTGAGACAACTTATTAAACTTTTTCTAGTCCAGTTTGGGACTAATTTTACATCCCATGTTTTGGGATGCTGTGACTCCTTGTGTGGGTCGGGTTTTCGATTCCTTATGTGAATCACACTTTTATCAGTTTTGTACTTTAACTGTCCCTTGTGAACTAAACACTCTATCTTGAAAGTCCTTACTATTTTATTGGGTTAATCGTTGGAGGCGAACGGGGTATTAGTTAGTAGCGCTATTAGGTTGTGCAGCAACCTCATGCCTGAGGTGCTTGGGTCTCGGGCATGAACTTCTGAACACTTTTTCTTACTAGTGTTGAGGCACTGTAACATCTATATGTTTCCCAATAACCACTGTTTAGTTACATTGAGTGGGTTAGCTACCCCTGACAAGCTTAAAACTGATGGTTTAAAACTTTGATAACTTTGCAATTGTTACTTAAACTGTGAACTCACCGACTTTATGTTGACACACGCTAGCATGCTTTTGCAGGTCTCTAGGTACGGAGCACGATAGGTCATGCATCATTGTGTCAAGGGTTAATTGAACACTATTGAATATTATCATGCTTTTCATTTATTTAGTTCTATCTTGGGTGCGTTGTTTTGCGCATAATAATCCACTTAACCATTTTGATTACGCTTTCGCACTTTCTTAAAACATATGGTTGATTTCTAAAAACTCAAATTTTGAAAAACGAACTAAGTGGTTTGGGCATTTAGAGACGTTCGAATGACTTATGGCTATGGGATCCTGGTGTGTCACGCGCCTCGCGGTAAAACCCCGTAGTGGAAATTTGAGGGTGTGACAATT
Organism: Ambrosia artemisiifolia; assembly: GCA_032199755.1. Classification (NCBI taxonomy): domain Eukaryota; kingdom Viridiplantae; phylum Streptophyta; class Magnoliopsida; order Asterales; family Asteraceae; genus Ambrosia; species Ambrosia artemisiifolia. The sequence continues at coordinate 24,408,865 of CM063513.1, read as the reverse complement.
CTTACTAAAACTTTCAATAAAAAAAAGTTTATAACTTTTTTATTTTCACAAAATTTTCCAAAATAAAAATTTCCAACACGTTTGTGTATTCTATACAATAATCTTTTCTAACATACTTGTTAGAAAATATACACATTTTATTTTGTCTTTACAAAATCATCAATTTCTAACACGCCGTTAGAGAAATCAATATATAAGTTTACAAACTAAACTTATGATTTTGTAAACAATAATTTCTAATACGCTTATTAGAAATGTATCATGACACGTTATTCTTTCAACGTCGTTGATTCTAACACGCTTGTTAGAAATACATGTTTCAAACCATATATTTTGAAACCTTTTGTTTTCCAATACTCTTATTAGAAAATGTATACATTTCAAATACTTTGAAATTATCTTTCTAATAAGCTTACTAGAAAGAAAACGTAAGCAACCAAGTTTACATGGGTTTTCAAATAATTTGTCTTTTCTAATGCTTTCATTAGAACTTTGTTATTTCCAAAACGTGTAAACACATGTTAAAAATGTTAATAGTCCGGTTTATCTACACACAACTCAAAACCCATTAATCTGAAAATTAAATCAAAAAATTGTTTTGTCAAACAATCTTTCAGATTAAAGATTGCATTCTCATCATGAATGTAATCCAATTCGATGTACCAAAAGAAAACACTTACAAACTTTCGCGAACCCAAATTCCTTAGGAAGAACATGAAAGTTTGTTTACTAATCTGTTTAAGTTTGTTAGAAAACTTACATAGTAATCGGCGCAACGCCTCTCGTACATGAGGTTCGCAGGCATCATAGTCGTTGCACCTTCTGCAACAAAATTATAACTGTAGACAAATTAACAAGTTCAACCGGGCTTGTGTTTGACACAACTCCCTTAAACAGATTCTCAGTCTGTTCCCAGGGTACACCGGTTTTTTAACAGTGTTGGTGCACTGCCGGACTATCCCACTTGCCTGAAAAATAAATGATACTTGGTTGCTACTCTTGAGTGTACGTGTGTTGCAAGAGGTTTTAGTGTAATTTTTTCATGTATCTCATATCTCAAAATGAGGTACAAAGCCTCATATGTATATATGAACCATGGCTAGTGAAAAGTCTCACATAATTAGAGACTTAAATTTTCTTTATTAGCCATAAAACTCTATTCAAGCCTCATAAAACATTTTTATTTGTCTTGATTTCACCACATGAAGAATATAATTAATAATTTTAATTTCCCTAAATTACAATTAAATCTGCATTCACCTTTCATTTTTCTAACAAGAACTGTCTACTTCCCACTCACTCCAAACCTCACCAATAGCTTCGCTATGGGTGCGTCTTTGTCGGGTATGTTGTTGTTGTAAAGACATAACACTAACTTGGACACACTTAAAGACCATATACCAAAATATGATAAGTGTAACCCGTTTATTAAAATGGGTTTATGTAAAATGTCTAACCAGTAAATATGATATAAAAAAATAAGATCAATATGGAGATTAACCTACTTGGTAGAGTCACATGTGTTTTTGAGGGGAGATTTTAGGTTCAAAATACAATTGGGCATATTGGACAAGTCACTAGTAGATAGGCCATCAGAAAGTCTTACAAGGAACACATAAACCAACACAAAGGCAAATGTGAGTGTTATAACTCTTCGAAACAGCCGAGTTAATCCCGAAACAGCCATGCCTGCTAAAGAAGAAGTATACCAACCATACTTCCTGATGAAGAAATTACACCCGTCGACTGTGTCATCCTCAACATGGGCGAAAGCAATGTTCCTATTATTCTTAGACGACTATTTTTAGCCACTACTCGAGCAACAATAGATACGAGTGAGGAAGTTCTTACACTTTGGGTTAATTAGGAACTATAAGTTGCACTACACCGTGCGAGGAAAGGAATATGTGTCAAACGATCCGTTCGACATGGCTAACTTTATTGATAAACAACTAGATTATCAATTAAAGAAAGCCAAAGGATTTATAGTAAAACCATAGGATGAATATTCAGTAGCACTTAACAACAGCAACTGTGTCGATGACTACTAGGTTACTCACCAAAAGACCAATGGAAGAAAAAGAAGCGGAAAGAAGAAGATCTTGTTCGACAGCCCGAAAGTCGAGAAGAAAGTAGTTTGAATAGTACGTGTTTGTCCAGCCAGAGATGTAAAACGTGCCGCTACCAGGGAGACAGCTTGGATTTTCATGAATAAGTTGAGAGGTTGGTGCATACGGTAGAAAAATACTCAAGAACCATCATATATGGTCGTTCACTCTTAATATTTTATAACCATCAGGTATGCCCTCTCGGCATTAGGGCCTAGTAGTTTGTCTTTTTATTTTAATTTTATTTTCCTTCGTTACTATTAAACTATTGTAGTTCATGCTAAGTGGTTTCTCTCAAAAATAGCTTTGTGTTGAGGTGGTTGTGAGGATCGACCACACGCTTTCCCATAAAAGGCCAAAAGGGGAGAAGGCTAGTTCTTTCTCACTTGTTTCTTTGCATACATATATTATGAATAATGAATTAAAAATATTCTAAATAATTAAGTGTGAGGTGTTTAAATTTTTTCAAATTTAAACACCTCTTTGAAGTCGGTAAACAAAAACCTAAGGCAAAGTTTTTCAAAAATGTTTTTGGCAACAAAAATATTTTCAAACCCTTTGAGTCCAATAAAAAATTATACGGGGTATTTGGGAGGTTTTGGTAGTAAAAAAACATCTAGAGTGTTTTTAATTTCTTAAAAATCACCTACCCCCTACTTGTGAGTATTCGAGCCTTATCAAGCATATCATATCATCACATATATACTTTGTATCCTTATTTGTTTGGTTTTGAGATATATTAACTATTAGCATGGCTTAGTTAGAACTTGTGTAACTTATACATTTCGAGACCACAAACAAGGTAAGTGTGTGAAGATTAGTAAAGCACCTAGGATTCTCCCATTCCATTATTATTATTACCCTTCCACATATTTTACCACACCTAGTTACCCATTTTGAGCCTTAGCCTTTTCCATTCCTTCCATTCAGCCCCTATCATGACTAGACAAAGGAAGTGTTGAGGTGTTTAGGAAGCTTTTAGGCAATTTTGGGACTTCAAAGCATAGGCCGCATATCGAGGATCTTGGATCTCGATCGTGAAGCATGACAACAATACAGTAGCTAAAGAAAAGCATACCAAGTTTCAAGATTCATCAAGCTAGCATCAAGAGTAAATAGTTTATTTTTATTTATAAAATAGTTGCAAATAATGATGCTGATGAACTAAAGAAGTCGATGAGCAGTTTCAAAGCAAACGTTTCGAAGAACTTTTGAAGACCAAGTGATTAGTGATCGACCCAGCCTAGTGGATGCTTTTAGGTGACAACCCGCCGCACGATTTGCAAGAATAGGCAAAGTCGAGTTATGAAGTCGTACAAAGGATCATCAAAGCCTACGTAAAGATCGACAAGGTTCCGACAACACCTCAAAACACAACCTCAAGAGTTAGTCATGTTGGCAGATCCCATGCCGTAGACTAAGTGGTGGAGATATGATTCGTATACAAGCCTATGATCCATGCTTGCCAATGGGTCTAATTTAAGTGTCCACTTTAAAAACAAAACCTGAGTGAAAGAGAGTTAGCAAGGAAAAAAGGAATTAGAAAACTGTGGGAGTGTTTGAGTAGACTCACCAAAAAACGGAACTAAAAACCGAACATATCTACTAAGTGAGACTCATAGGAGGTAGGTTTTGCTCGGAACATCGAGCAATCCTACATTTTTATCCACTAAAGATTGCCTAAGGTTCGGTTTGCTTGAGGACAAGCAAATGCTCAAGTGTGAGGTGTTATGATATGCCGACATTTACACATGTTTTACATGTGCATTTACACCTCTTTTTGTATCAAAATCATGATTTTATCACAAGTTAATCATGTTTAATCCTTCTTAATTTATAATTACAGGTTTGCGGGTTTAGGAGTGAAAAGGGGAGAAAACAGCACAAAAAGGCGAAGAATTGAAGACTTAGAGAGTTGCAGCACGGCCGTGCAGTGCACCTGCCCCTAGTCAACAAGTCCAAAATTCCAAGCCAACATGAAGAGAAAATTCAACATTCACGAGCACGCATTGGTGTGCACCTATGACGCACGGTCGTGCCCCAGGTCAGACAGTCTCAGAAGGTTCCAGATCCGACCAAGACTGACAAGACGGTTTGTCACATGTCCGTGCATGGCCGTGTACCTCAACAAAATCAAAAGAATCTGCACGTAATGACTCTGCACTACTCCCAAATGTTTTACTCGGGCGTGCTGGATAGTCTATAAATAGAGGCCTCCACTTCTCATTTTGGCATTCCATTCTATCCTTCCTACACCTTCTCCCATGAATTTTCTGCCCTCTTTGGCTTTTGAAAGTGGCCTCTGCAGTTTGGGATCACACCATAGACACTGAAGTTTAGAGAGAAACAACCACAATCACTCAAATCACCAAGAAATATCCATACAACCCTTACCATGATTCCACTCAAATCAAACCTTATGAGCCTGTTGTATAAGCTATGCTAGGCTAGATTTCTCTTGGTGTTTCTAGAGTGATGATTGAACTTGGTATGGAATAAATAGTTTAATTTTATTTGAAGTGGTGTTTTGTGTTATTAACAATTTCTTCTACTCTTTCTTTGTTTGATGAACTAACGAATTAATAAACTTAGTATTTGGTCGTGTGGGTGTTTTGGTAGGAAGTGTAGGGACTTATGAGTGTACCCGTGGCATGTAAAAACCCACGCACTTGTATGCTAATAATTAACTCCAGTTGTAGTGATTAGCCCAATTGTGAGTGGAAACATTCACACTTTGTGGTTGATCCTCAACTATAAACTTCACTTAGGGTCGATACGTTCTGTATACTTAGCCTTGGTGATAAGTCAAGATTTAATTCAGCGACTTAGCTACATGGTCTATGTGTTAGCTTTGGCGCAAACCAAAAATTGGTGAACCCGTGTTAGAAGTAAATGGTCTTTATTACTTCTATTATTATATTGCCCCAAAATTAATAATAGATCAAACACTTTCTGAGAATTAATTATTTCAAGCAAGGGATGAGCGTACTCGGGAAGATACGAGGCCTTTGCCACATCAAGTGGTAGTTTGTCACTCGCTACAAAACTTGTGAGTATGGCCTTTCTATGCATTAAAATGAATTCAAGGTGTTTGTTGCAACTGCTGGAATGTCATAAGGCTTCATATGATTTATGGCACACTCGCTTAGGCCATGTTTCGTTTAATTTTATTTCTCTTTTAAATAAGTTAGGTTTTTTGTCAGTTACTTCATTATTGCCAAAACCTACTACTTATACTTCGTGCCAACTTGCAAAATGACAACGTTTGTCTTTTGATCTTAATTTAAAACATGCTACTTATCCATTGGATTTGATACATTGTGATTTATGGGGTATCGTTCCTGTATGTTCTAATCATGGTTATAGATATTATGTTGTTGATTATTCTATGTTTACATGGATTTACCCTCTTAAAAAAAGATTTTAATCTGTTTTGCCGGTCTTCCTTAATCTTGTTCCAACCCAGTGCTCTTGAAAGATTAAATCTTTCAACGTGATGGTGACACCAAGTTTGTCAATCGCACAGTTTGAAAGATCATTCAAGATAATGGTATTTTCATCATTTTTCGTGTCCATGTATTCCTTAACAAATGGGCGTGCGGAAGAAAAACATCGACATGTTGTTGAAAATGGTTTAGCAATGCTTTTTAACACACATGTTGTGGCTTGTTATGGCGTGGATGCATTTACTTCGGTAGCTTTTATTATAAATCCACTGCCCATGCCGGTATTAGAGAACAAGTCCCCTGTCAACTCCGGTATTAGAGAACAAGTCCCCTGTCAACTGCTCTTTCACCAGGATCCTCATTATTCTAATTTTTTTGACATATGGCTGTCAGGTGTTCCCATACTTACGAGATTATTCTAAGCATAAACTTGAACCTTAGAGCATTTCTTGTGTTTTTATTAGGTACAGTTTGAAACATAAGGGGTATTGTTTCCTTGATCCTATTACCTCTCAAGTTTTCATTACTCGATATGCACGTTTCAACGGGTTAGTTTTTCCATTTATTGGAAATTTAGGTGACATGTTTCTAACTTGGAACTTATTACATTTGATGGAGAATTTTTGGGTCCTCCAGTCTCTATTTCTCACAGTTTGTCAAAACCCACCAAGGCCCTCATTCATTCTTCAGAATATACTCATTGCCGATTATGCAGGCCCACTACGATCGTAGGTTTTCCTCTTGAACCGGCTTCACAGCCAACTACAACATACAATCCGAACCTGTCTCATGATGGTCAGGCCCGTAATTCTATTAAGCACTAAGATCTTTTGCTCAGGTTCTTGAACCAAAGGAGTTGTTATTTGAACCTGTTCACAACTGTTGTGAGTTTCTTGGAGAAGTAAAGCGTATGTTGAATTCTCAGGCATGATAGACTTTTTGAGGAGAAGCAGAGTTATCTATGCTCTTGCCACCCTGAAGACAATCTACAAAGATCACCATATTAATTTCTGGGAGAAAGCGGTGATTACTTACTGGGATGGGAAATCAGCAATTCAAAGCTACATTCAGGGAAACTTTGTTCTTGTGACTGAAGATGATATTCGGGAAGCTTTACATTTGAAAGATTCACCAACTGATCCTACTGAATTGACTTGGATGGAGCAGAGGAAGTGTTTTCTTAGAATGAAGTATAATGCTCCGATTACTGAATGCTTACTACACAAAGCAAAGCTGTGTCCACATTTCAAGTATTTACTACATGTGATTCTACATCTGTTTGGATCAGTGAGAGGAGGATACAATGTGTTAAGAAAAAGTCTGTGTTCGTTGGTTGTTGTTATGATCCTGAATAAGCCGTTTAATGTTTATGGGGTGATATTTGAACACATGATGGAAGTTTTAAAGGGTTTGAAGACTGACAAGTTTTTAATGTATCTAAGATTCCTTTAGATGGTGTTTGATCTCAAGTATCCTAACTCGATTAAAGATCCGGTGCAGATTGTGTATCAAATTCATATGAGTATTGCTACCTTGAGTAGGATGAGAGCTTATAAGGGTGTTCCTGACAATTTGAAGCCACCTTGTAAGAATCTATTTGGACAATTAAGTAATGTTGGTTACAAGGATCCAAGAAAGAATCAAGCAAGGAATGAGAAGAGTGATTTTGACTCAGATAGCTCTTTACTCCCAGTTGACAAAGATGCTAAACGGAAGCATCAAGTTATTTACAAAGGTGCTAAGTCTGGAAAGGGCAAAAGGAAGGTTGATGAGGTTGAACCTAAGAAACAGAAAGCAGTAAAAAGCAAAGGGAAAGCAAAGACGTTGTTAGTTGATGAAGAGTCTGCTGATTCAGAAGAGACTCAGGATGAAGCTGAATGGGATTCAGGGGATAAAACTATCAAGATCACTAAACCCAAGGCCACTGTGGTTGGTGAGATTGAAGGTTTAAACAAAGCAATTGAAGAACAGGAATAAAGAACCACAGTGTTAGATGATGAAGATTTAAATTTAACGATTGATAATCTTGATTTTGGTGGTTCTCCTGTGGCTGGTGAGAAAGTAAAGAAAGCTAGAAACAAGACTATGGCTAAGAGAGACAATCCCAAAAAGAAGAGCGACATAGAGATAGATCTTTTGGTTGGGAAGAAAGTTCCAGCAATTGGAAGTTCAAGTGCTACAACACCTATTGCATCCCCAGGTGCAAAGAAAATGAAGACAGTTGTTAAGGAGGAAGTCACAGTGAATCCAGCTCCTGAAAACTTCTCTAGTGTATTGGAGAATGTTCTACAACAGTTTCAGAAGAAAACAACAAATCAGTTACTCCACCTGTTGCAGAATCATCCACACCACAGATGACTGTTTCAAATGAAGTGTTGGAATCAGTTAATCGTCAGATTGCTGATATAATGAAAGCTTTTAACAAACAACAAGATGAAATCAAACAAATGAAGAAAGATGAACATACAATGTTACAAATTGTTCTATCCTCCAAGGCTAATTAAGATGAGTTGGAAGCTAAGTTGAAAGAGCTTCAAGAAGAAAACAAGATGTTATTGACTCGTGGTAAGAGAAATACGAGTAAGATCAAGCAATTGCAGATTGAAAACAAAGAGATTAGAGATGAAAACAAAAGTATGAGAAAGTTACTAGATGATCTATATTCCAAAGCACCACAGTTGAAGGGTACTGAGGAAGAGGAAAAGAAGGTGGATTATGAGGAATCTGATGATGAAGAAGGTGATGACAGTGATTTTGATGACACATCAAATGATGATGATGATGCAGGAGATAAGAGTGGTGGAAAGAAAGATGATAAAGATGATGAAGACGATAGTTCTGATGAAGATGATGATGACAACCAAGATGCTGGAAAGTATAGTTATCAGAAGAGGGATACTAATAAGGGTGACACAGGTGAATCTAGTTCTAAAAAGACACCTGGTGAAAATGTTGATGATAATGATAGCATATTTTAGACTGAAAAGATTATATCTTTTTCTGATGAAGACAAAAGTTTATATCGTCAGATGTTAAAGAAGAATGTATGGACGATTGAGCTAACTGGAAGATTCCCTGAAATCTTTGAGTCAGATGATATGAGATGAATTGGAATACAATGATCCTGATTTGGAAGATGGGGAAGTATCTGCTGCATTTTCTAAGGAAATATTGGAAGGTTTAGCTAAGCAGATAGGGAAGTCTCTTGAGAGTTTTATCTTCTGTCCTTCTCTCTCTAAATAATTCTCTCAGTATTATTGTATTAGGGTTTTCAGTCTGTAAGTATATTTCCTTGTATTGTTCTTGTATTCTTGAGATCATCTGCTAATATATTCAACACATATCGTGGATCTTGTATTTTTAGTGTTTTAGAGTTTTACTGAAATTCTAGGGTTTGGTTTGGTAAGTAATAAAAGTTTTGGTCACCTTTTTTGTTGCTAATTCTGTGTATTAATTAGTGTTGGTTGTATGTTCTTGTTGATTATGAGAGATTGAGAGGTTTAAAGTTGTTATTTTTCTACAGATAACCTCACATTTTGTATAATACTACTGCATGAAACTAACTCCAAAATCATCTCAGTCTCAACCAGAGTACAAGACTAGTCCCAATTTATACTAACGAAAATAGCTAATAGGTATACATGCTACAATTTATTGAGGCATATAGCCGTATTGCCCCCGCCTTTTCTTATAAGACTATCACCTACAAGAACCAAACGTATACACATGTTTAGTACTTTCTTGATGATCAGATTGACGACCAGTTATAAGAAATATACCTCCATAGAAATGTACGTACCTAGACTGTAAGCTCTCTTTGTGCTTCAATGGTCGAGACTTCTAACGGAGTTCTGATCGAAATAAAGTGTTTTTTTGTATCATATGTTATATCGAGTGCATGTACCGTAACAATACCGTGATGTACAAAACCGGTACCAACATAGAGTATCCTACTAGTTTAAAGTTTTAACCATCTATTATAGCATTCACAGAAGCTACTCTATATCCATCTCTATAATTACACTAAAAATCAGTACCTTTCTCTCTCATTTTTTATTTAATAATACTTATTCTATTTTTTTGACCGGCCAACGAAATTCACCAAGAACTCCCTTCGGAGTCCCTATTCAGTCAAACCAGGACCCCTTCCACTTGGCATAGCCAGACATGTAAGGGAGCTCCTGGTTTCACCAAGCCCACCAGTTCCGGGGAAAACCGGACTATTCACCCGCCCAAATGCATGACAATGGAATAATCGGTAAAACCCGGCGCTCTCAAGAATCGAACCCATGACATTTCAGTCATGCGTCTTCTATCATTGAGCCTCCATACCACTCCACCATAAGGCGGTTGGTTAATAATACTTATTCTATACATTTATCATTACATTTTTATCTCTCCTCTACTCATAACCATTTTTAAAAATATTAAAAAATTATGAAGGATGAACGGTGTCTCCTTCGAATTTACTGGTGAACAGTGTCTCCTCTAAATATTTTCTCTCTCATCTACTCACAACCACTTATACCCACTCTATATAATAGAGATCACACTCAAATAATTATGAAGGAGCTAATGTGAATAGTCTTAGATTACATTTTACCATAAAGTATTTCCTAATTAATTAATTCCCAATTTAAAACACTTATAGACTCCAGTTACACCATGTGTTAAATATCAACACGTTTTCTGGTTTAAAATTTATATTGATACTTATTAAATATTTTGGCAATAACTATTAGATATTCTTCACTACAACTTCAACCAACTTCACAAAATATATACGTTTTTTTAATTAAATAACCTAACGATTTAAGTAACAAATAATATATCCTTTAAGTATACTAATCGTAAACACAAATTAATTTACAACATATAAACACTGATTTAGTTGTTGAAAATAAAAATTTAATTTAATTTCAAAAACAATACTGTTAATGAGGTTGGCCCGGGGGACTTAAATATGTGGGTTTTGTTTAGGGCCCGGTGGGTCTGAAAATGGGATCAAATTAGAAAAATGACAAAAAGAAAAATAAATAAAAGACGAATGGGTGAGGTCAAGAAACCGACGGGGTACGGTCAAGTTATCATCTATATTTTACTAGCCGATTACCCCGGGAAGATCCCGGGGTTGAAAAATTTAATATGATTTAATAAAAAATGATAAAAAAAAAAAGAAAACTCAAATCACGAAAAGAGTAAATAACTTAAACATAATCAATCTTAGTTAAAAAACATTTATTTAAAAAGTTAAAAAATAAAAAGCATAAACCATATTAAACATAATAAAGTATTAAAAGGATAACCTTCAACATATAATCATCTTCACGTAAATTAAAATATGTTACAATTTGATTAATGAATAACCTGAACACTTTGTGTTTTTTTCTGTATGAATATAACCCCACAAAAAATAGTCGTTTTTTTTTTCGTTTTTATATAGCACTATGGTACTCGTTGGAAAGATAATAAAACGTTCGTTAATTTGGTGTAATTTTTTTATTTAAAAAATCTCGAATATAAAAGATATTTATGTTTAAAAATTATGGGAGGAAGATAAGAGAGAAAAATTTAAATTTGTTTTTAAATTCTTTTTTCCTAAAATAACTCAATTTAATTTTAGTAATTGAGAATTAAGAGATAGAGAGATAAATTTAGAAAAATACTCAAAAACACCAAAAATACTCAATTATTAAGCCACGTGGCACTCTCAATGGGCATATATGTCTATAGCACTATGGTACTCGTTGGAAAGATAATAAAACACTCGTTAATTTGGTGTAATTTTTTTCTTTAAAAAATCTCGTATATAAGAGATATTAACGTTTAAAAGTTATGGGAGGAACATTAGAGAGAAAATTTAATTTTGTTTTTAAATTCTTATCTTTTCCTAAAATAATTATAATATATATAAATTTATTAAAAAACTCAAAAGTTAAAAAATCCTACATGATGCCACGTGGCACATTCAAGGAGGGGTTGAGGCCTCCATTGAATGCCACATCATCAAAGTTCAATTCTTTTATTATAAGTTATAGATATATAGATATAGATTTTTTATTCTAAGTTCCATGTTTAATTTTTTTACTGAATTTAACTAGTTTTATTTTATTTAATTTAACTTTTTTTTCATCTTTAATAATATGAGTCCATTTGTATTGAAAATAACTAGTTCTATCATCAGTGGCGGATCTAGAATTTTTTTTAAGAGTAACGTTCAAATTTTTTTTTTCCGTAGTTGTTTCATATAATCTAGGTTTTAAAGAAGCGTGCATCAGGTGCGAAGGGCATCGCCTTATGTGACCTAAAGTGCACGACGTACATGAAGCGCAGCTAAGGAGCGCTTCGTGGCAAAAATTGGCCTGAGGCGTACGCCTCAGGTACACTGCCCTTATTTGTTCAATAGAATGTTGTACAATAAGCTTTTAAGGTTGTACAACATACAGTTCAGTGAGTCATTTTATCAAACAGTTGGAGTGCATTACTAAATTAATCAAACATAATACACCATGGTAGAAAAAACTTATAATAGCCAAACTATGTCATAGTCTTTTATAAGTGTAAATGAGAAAACCAGCCTAACTAAATTGTGAAGAAAAGAATACCAAAAGAGAAGCAAAAAAAGATACTATATGTAAAACTTCAAGAGGGTTTTCAAACTTAAAGTGAAAGTGACTTCGGTTAATGGGGTGGGCTTGTTTAATTGTATTATAATTTGATATATTTTTTTGAGTTTGTTTAGATAATTAGATTAGTTTAAATTTTGGTTATTATTACTTGAGTTCGTTGAATATTTTTTCGAGTAACGTAACATGGTAACGTATAATTTCATTTGGTAGTAACGTATATTAATTTTTAGTAGCAAAGTAAATTTTTTTTAGTAGTAACGTTTTTGAAAAATTGTAAAAAATAAAAAAAAATTCCACTACGCGCGCGAACCCGAGAGGCAGCGGGCGCGACACCTAGCATTAAACTAGGTCCGCCCCTGTCTATCATTACCACTATCACTATCGTTGCTAGTTATAGCAGGTAACAACATGTAGTAGAATGCTTAAGTTGTCTTGGTTTTTATTTTACTAGAACAAAACTAACTGGGGTTAACCCACTTGAAAATTGAAAACTAACTGGTTTAATCGTAGTTAGTTTGTGTAATGAAATAAAAATCAATAAAGTTAGGCATATTATATTCTAATTTTTAAATTGAAATTATTTTATTCTAACCCGATAAAATTATGATTATTTAATTCCAATTCCCCTATCAAATTATATTATTTCTTTGTGACTCTTTAAAACATAAAGTCACGGGTATCTTAACAAGTAGTAGATACCCACACTCTTACAACTTGTGTTTTTAACCCCGATCATAAAGTCTCTTGGATTATATTTCTTCCTTAATTCTACTACTTTTAATCACTTGCAACATCCATGTAAGAATCTTAGTTGTTTTCAGTATTTGTATTGACTTCACATAAATAACATAACGCTTTCTCGTTTAGCTAGGCTATTAAGCTAGAACATTTAACTTATCCGAATAAAAAATATTTTACAATCTTAATTTTACACCGGTTTTAGTACCTTCTTTGCTTTATGATTATACTAGATTATACCCCGGGAATGTCCCGGGGTTGAGAAATCTAATATGACATATCAATTTTACATATGAAATAGAAAGATGCGTTTTACAGTTACATGCAGGAAAGCTTCGGGTAGCACCTAAACAAAAACAATTAACAATGTATTTCCAATGTTAACACCTAACCTTAAACAATGTATAACTCTAATATTAATACCTAACCTAAAACAATGTACAACTCCAATGCTAACACATGTTGAAAATAGAATTCATATTTACTGATTTGAACATAATTAGTTACTTACCTATACATGATTAATGAATAACATGAACACTTTGTGTTTTTTTTCCTGTATGAACGAAACCCCACAAAAAATAGTCGTTTTTTTCTCCGTTTTTTATATAGCAGTATGGTACTCGTTGGAAAGATAATAAAACACTTGTTAATTTGGTGTAATTTTTTTCTTTAAAAAATCTCGTATATAAAAGATATTAACGTTTAAAAATTATGGGAGAAACATAAGAGATAAAAATTTAAATTTGTTTTTAATTTTTTTTCCTAAAAAAACTCAATTTAATTTGAGTAGATTATATTTTATATTATTTTTTTTAATTAGCCACATGGCATGAGACATGGCATATTCAAGGGGGAGAATGCATCCTTGAGTGCCATGTCATTAAAATTGCTTTCTTTTATTATATATATAGATCATGTTTATCAACTATTTCATCTTTTTTTCTACTTATTCTAACCACTCACAACTTCTATGAGATTTTCATGATCATTATAAATAGTACTTGTAACATCATAACAATATCGTCTCAACATTTTTATTGCATATAATTGTCGCTAGCTTAAGATATTGAGTCAGATATTTGGCCTTTTGTGGCTTTATTCACATGAGGCACATGATTTGTATACAACCCAAAGTTTTAGTACACCCAAATACACAATCATGTCATTTGTACGCTCAATAAGACAATACCAAAGTGTCAACTAGGTTTATCTCAATCTTTGAAAGGCTTTATGTTGCTCTTATCCTTAGGAGAAATTTTAGTACACCCAAATACACAATCATGTCAACACCTTTTTGGGTCAACTTTGTAAATGATACCGTTATATATGAGAAATTTGGATTATAATTCGATAATAGCCCACCAAAAAATCACATATCTACGGGTAGCATGTTTATATCACTTCAAAACAATATTAGTTTTCGAACGATCAAATTGATTCTAATGTTGTTGACCACGTGTCACATTAATTGGGCTTCACATTACCAAAATCACATTTGGAGAACTTAGTAGAGGCCAGGTTTCTAGCTCCATCCTCTCTCAAATGTTTCTTGTAATTTTTTTTTGAATGACAAATTTCTACTCCTTGTGGGACTTGAACCCATTGGGCCACCAACCCCAATGGCAAATGTTTCTTGTAATTAGATTTACTTTTAGAGTACACCGGAGTTTCGCCAATAACGACAATCACCAAAATACCAATTATATATCAACATACCTGATGCATAAGCTTCATAAATGTCGATATGTATGTGTAAAACATAAATGCATAGTAACAATTATGTATTGGCCATACCTAGTTGGAAAAGTCATATTTGGGAAATATGTTCATCTTGCACCTCAACTTGTAGTATCCCAACCTCAAATCAATCTTTGAGAACCATCAACATCTTTCAACCGATTGTCATTGGTCCTAGGTAAGGTGTACCTATTTGAATGTATCTTTTTAATTATGAATAATCTAGGCACGTTCTCATGCTTTCAATTTTCTTTTTTTTTTCTTTTTTTTTTACAGAAAGTACCATGTGTGAGGTACAAGGGTGTATAGATACATCATCGAGTAACTCGTGAAAATGCTTCATTGGTTATTACAAGTTAGTAAAAGCTATAAGCTAAGGATTTTTGGCAATTGACATCATTCCTCGTGTTAAGTTGATCACACATTAGCGTGTTATTGTATTACAATAATGAATAGTAATTTAATCAATGGATTCAAGGACATGTTAATTATTTACTATTACAACTTAGAATTCTTTAATCCATCAATAATTGGCAAAAACTGTTGGTCAATGACACAAAAAGAGTTCAACTGGCTATGATCAAAGTCATGATTACGGGAATGTATGTTGTTTCATCATTGAATAGTTTTGGTCAAAGAATCCACAATAATCCAAAGCTTATGTCTAATTAATCAAATAAAGTCAACAATTTCTTTATGGGATTTTCCCATAAGAATCAAGAAAATATATGATTACAAAAGGATAAAAAGCAAGATAAGATTTTCATACTTCTAATCATTTTGATTTAGTGGTAAAATCTCCACATCGGTTTCTAATTGATGTCAATAGCATAAGTACATATCTCCATGGTCAAAAAGTCCAATACTAAATTGTCAAACTAATTGCTTTTCAAGTGCTCTTTTGTTTATTATTGACGGATCTATAAATTTCAAATCTTTGTCCTTTTTTACATAAAGTTACTTTAAATCATAATATTTTCCATAATGTTATAATTGGTTCACTTCTTCGTAAAATGTTGAAAACGAGAACAATGTGTATGTAGCTTTAAGGGAGTAGGATGAACAAATTTTGCAAATTAAGATTCAACTAACTTAGTTCAGGTCTTAGATTTTTCAAGTTAGAGTTCAAGATTAAATATATAGAACATTTGTTTGACATGTGTATTTTGATTTGAGCTCGAGTTTGTAAGGGCTTGACTTAAAATGCTTATAAAACTTTTATGTTTTATCTGATACACAGATTAACTATTGTGTGTGTGCATGTAGAGGCGTCCCTTCCTTATACGAGCAATTTAAAAATATGTCCTCATTATCTTAAGTTTTGAGTTTTAAATAGGTATTAAGTTTATAAATGAGCTAATAAGTTTTTGAGTATTAAACGTATTTTCAATGGGCTAAAGTTTTAAGTCCAAAATGGGTTTCTATTAAAAAACACATACAAATATAATATATGTATATATAGGAATTTTATATAAAAAAATATGCCTCTGAATAAAACGGGCCCTAGCCTTGGATCCTCCCCCACCATCATAAGAGCCTCCCATGTTTGCAAGCGTGTGCAAATGATATTGTCTATCTACTATGCAACGTCGATTGCACGCTATAAGGCTTCATGCATCAATAATCATGGAAAAAGTGTCATCCACAGGTGCCCCTTCTTCTAATGGTACTATAATTCCTATTCTTATCCTTTCAATCTCTCTTTTGATACAATCATATTTCATAAAACACGTATAAAGACAAACGAATGAAAAATAAAATATTGAACACCCAAAGAATTTTTGTGAGTGTGTACATTCTGTCATTTTTGCGTGTTAAGAGTAATGATATATATACCATTTAAGTATTGCACTGCCTAGAATTTCTACATGTGCAAACGTACCATGCGAAAGATCAATCTACAACCAACATTTCTTCATGGAGGCCTATGAACCTGACTCCAACTAATATAAAGAACATCTATGTACAACGCCAATGACGGTTATTTGGAGATGGCTTCAAGGTCACACAGATGCCCTAATGTCTGTTGGTTTTTTAGATAATATAAATTCCTTGAATGTGTTTTCAAACATGTACGTCCAATAACTTTCCAATCATACCGAACAATAACTCGACAAAGAGGCCAAACTCCTAGAGGGGAAATTCTTAATATGGATGAATAACAATGTGATACAGGGTATGTTTGGCAAAACTAGTCGGTGGTTGGTGGTTGGTGACTGGAAGCTATAGCTTTTTAAATATATTTTGGTGTTTAACAGAGTAGCTGGAGTATAAAATGACCAAAATGGGCATAACTAAAAGCTTGTATGTATGTTGTTTATTTATTTTTATGTTAGAATGGGTATATGTGTCATTTTACTCATTAAAAACTTGAAGCTAGAAGCTCCTTACCAAACATACCCAAAAGCATATCTTGATGTCGTTTCTTATGCCTATGTGCTAACTTAAGTGTATGAAACACACAAACCCCAAATCTCCCACAATGTCAATAACTTTCATGAAACTAATGAAATGCGATACCATAAATAAAGCCTCTATCTATGAAGTCATGCAAGTTAAAGGAATTTTAATAATCTACACAGTTTAAAACTTCTCCTAAGTGCTCATTTGGCTGGAAGATACATTATTTATAAGAACATAAATAGTTAAAAGCTAACAAAATTCCCTAATGCAACATAATACTAACACAACTTGTCAACCTATAACAATTAAAATTATTAAAATTCTATAAATAATAATTAAGTAAACTGCACTTTGAGTTCCGTGCTTTGGTAAAGGTGTCGTATAACCTCCTAATTCTAAATACTTTTACAAACTATTGATAAGAAGGTGGTTTAACATGTTAATATGTATTTAATTATGTGTTTTTAAATGATTTATATCATAAAACATGGTTACTTTGAGATTTTTGGTGAATTACAGGTATACGGTGCTTAAAAGTACTAATTGGAGCTTATTGGAAGGTTTCGGGAGAAGGTAGGAGTGGATTGAATGCATTTTTGGAGAAACTAAATGGATCTTAATTGAAGATATTAAATTATGATGTGATAAACCTCTTAAATACGAAGACGTAGCCGCAACAATCGAAGAAAAAGGAGTTATAATGAAGATTTTATGATGAAAATACAAAGAGGGCGCAATGTACTCCAATAGGGGCGCAAGCTAGCGCCCTAAGCTGATTCTGCCTGTTGTGCGCCCCTTAAGGACGCAAGCTACTCACCAGGGGCGCAAAGGTTGCGCCCCTATCTTATTCTAGATGCGAAAATTCGGGTTTTGGCCTTATTTAAGGACATTTGACTCCACAAACGAAGAGAACTTCAACCCTCGTCGTCTTAGACCATTCTAGGACAATTTTTATCATTCCAAAACACCTTTTAATCATTCCTTCCATGCATCTATCATCCAAATCATCCATGGAAGGTTATACAAATGATGAGCGGCTAGTTTCTTTATGTAATCTCCTCTGGACATACGGTTCGTTTGTATGAACTTAAAACTTGTTTCTTTTGATATTTTGGGATTGATTTTCATACTTTGAAGAATACTTGGTTTTTGAATCATTTAAATAAACTGTTTGTGTTGCAATTGCGTGTCCTTTATCATTCACATTCGGTTTTTTTGCATCGTGAGTAGTTTGATTATTGGGTGGGTATTTGACACATATGGTTTGGTAATTGGATTATACAGGTAATTATTAAAAACTTGTGTCCAATTACTACTTGAATTAAAACCAACAAACAACACCATGACTATGTGGTATCCTACCAATTGATGAAGTTTTGGTGAATCATTGAACCGGAAGCCCAAAGAGGGTTACGTCTTTTACATAATCGTTTACAAATTTGAATTTCATTCTCTTAAACATTAAATCAATCTATCATGCAATTAGTAAGTAAATTCAATAGTTTAATTAAGTGAGACTACGACTTTCCACCAATTCCCTGTGGAGACGACTCGACTTCCATATACTACTTATTTCTCATATTTTTTATTGACAAAACGACATCGATCAAAATGGCGCCTTTTCCGGGGAATAGGTGCTCTTAATGTGGTTTTTAGTTTTAGTGTTTATTGCTTTTATAAAAATCTCAAAACGTCATTTTTTTTAATTTTCTAGTTTAGTTAGTAGTTTTTAGTTTAATTTTAGTCGGTTCAGTATTACGCATGGTTTGTTTGTTTGTGTTTGTGTAGGTAATTGAATTTTGCATGCATCATACACGTCGTTCAGGCAAAGCTTCACCTTTAATTTTTGATCTAGAAATCGAGAAAACAGCTAGAAGGAATTGAGCAATTCATTAGCCCAAATCAAAACTAGTCATGAGTCATCACAAAAATCACGACAACCTGCATCCACCGGATCAAAACCCACCACAACAAAACCCATTAGGCAACATGCCTCCACCACCGTTTCCACAACAAAACCAAACCTCACAACAAAATCCAAACCCACAACCATTACTACAACATTTCCATCACTTTAACCCAGACCTAAATGCAGGTAGTTCTAGGCCTACACGCCAAGTGCATCAAGGTTTTCAGGAGTATGAGGAACATTAGGAAGAAGATCATGAGCTTGATATCCCACAACGACAACAACCCAATTGACCATTGCGCTTAAATCAAAAACCATCATAAAACCAAAACCCGAGATCTTACAGTACTAGAACAGTAGGTTCAGCTTACGTAGATGAGAGTATGCGTGGTACAACAAGCACTTTTAACGGTAGAATTACTTATTGGGATGGAGGATTTGATGATGATGAGTATTACTTGAATTAGAATCAGTTTGACTATGATGAGTATGATTAGTTTGTTCCTCAATATCAACATGGAAATCAGAGAGGATTCAACTAGGGTGAATTACAGGCCTCCCATACAAGGAGTTGGGAGCCACTTTATACATGTTGCTATCGAGCATACCTTACCCGTAGTACCACCACATCAGAACAAAAGGAGCTTTGAGGTGAGACCACAATATTTAAACCATCTTCCTACTTTTTATGGGAAAGCAACAGAGGATCCATATTTGCATATTGCGGAGTTTTTGAGCATTTGTAACACCATTGGTAGGCATAGGATTAGTCCAGATGAAGTAAGGTTAATGATGTTTTAATTTACACTCAAGGATTAGGCTAGGGTATGGTATTGCCTGCTGGTAGCATTTACACTTGGCAGGAACTTCATCAACAATTTTTGGAAGGGTATTATACCATGACCTGTACCACTGAAGCCCGAGAGGCCATCAAAACCTTCCAACAACATTCGGGTGAACCATTTCAGGAAGCTTTCACTAGGTTTAAGGAGTTGTTACAGAAATGCCCACATCATGATATACCCATGTAGGAGCTGATTAAGTCATTTTATAATGGTTTATTACTTGAAGATGTTAGGGACTTGAATGCTAACAGTAATGAGACATTTTTGACTAACAATGAAGATGTGGCAGTGACGTCGAAGAGGTAGGTGTAAGATGCCTAAAAGTACTAATTAGAGCCTATTGGAAGGTTTCAGGAGAAGGTAGGAGTGGATTGGATGGATTTTTGGAGAAACTAAATGAATCTAAATTGAAGATATTAAATTATGATGTGATAAAGCTCTGAAATACAAAGACGTGGCTGCAACAATCGAAGAAAATGGAGTTATAACGAAGATTTTATGATAAAAATACAAAGAGGTCGCAGGGTACTCCATCAGGGGCGCAAGCTTACACCTTAAGCTGATTCTGCCTGTTGTGCGCAACCGTGCGCCCCTATCCGATTCTAGATGCGAAAATTCTGGTTTTGGCCATATTTAAGGACTTTTGACTCAGAAACTAAGAGAACTTCAACCCTAGCCGTCTTGGACCATTCTAGGAAGATTTTTATCATTCCAAAACACGTTTTAACCATTCCTTTCATGCATCTATCATCCAAATCATCCATGGAAGATCATACATTCATGATATGCGGCTAGTTTCTTTATGTAATATCCTTTGGACATACGGTTCGTTTGTATGAACTTATAACTTGTTTCTTTTGATATTTTGGGATTGTTTTTCATACTTTGAAGAATACTTGGGTTTTGAATCATTTAAATAAACTGTTTGTGTTGCAACTGCTTGTCCTTTATCATTCACACTCGTTTTTCTTGCATCGTGAGTAGTTTGATTATTGGGTAGGTATTTGGCACATATGGTTTGCTAATTGGATTGTACAGGTTTTTATTAAAATTTTGTGTCCAATTACTACTTGAATTAAAATCAACAAACAAGACCATGTCTATGTGGTATCCTAATAATTGATCATGTTTGGGTGAATCATTAATGACATCAATCAACTATATGAAGGTAGCACATGAATATATTACATACTTTCACATTTTTACTTCTAATTCTAAAAGAACCTAAACACGGTAAGTGACAAAGGCAGTATATGTTTTCACAAAACAATATTAACTTTGCAAGTTACATTGAGTGAAGTTACTAATCAATCAAGCTTGCGTTTTTCAAAGAGTTTAAAATACATGCTTAATAAAGAAAAAGAAATTGAAGTGTAAAAACTATTTTTGTTCTTGCAATCACATCAATTAATGTTACCTTAATTTTTTTTATACTTCTTGTATGCATTATTACTTTCCCAATTTTAACCCCTACCAATGTTAGGAGGAGATCGCTATGATGACCGCTACACCGAAATGAAGGATGCACCCATACTACCGCGGCTATCCCCTTAGCCTTGTGTCCTAGCTCACTTTAAGGAGCTAGTGGGTGACACCGACAAGACGGTTGATTCATTTCGCCGGAAGTGAGACAACCTGTACAAGAAGTACGAGCGCTTCAACACATGATACCGCCGAACATCGGTGGATGAGGGTGCGAATACGCATGAAGACGTGGCCATTGGGCTCACTCAAATTGAGTACCAATGTCACTACTATCAGTGGCGAATCCAGGATGAATTTTTAGGGGGTTCCTTTCGTAGATTTTCACTAATTTTTAGGGGGAACCCCCTAAAACCCCCTGGATCCGCCCCTGACTACTGTTCAGAGTTTCCCCACATCTCCACGTGGGAGTTGTTGAAGACTCACTTAGATTAGTTTTCAGTTTTTATATTTTTATGTTAAGTGTGTATTTTAGTTTAATTATGTTTTTTTTTATTTTAATTATGTAATTTTAATTTTAATAAAGATTAATGTCTTTTTATTAAATTTTAGTTGTTTAAAAAAAATGAAATATATATAGTTAGGTAAAGTACCCTAGAGTTATAAGGTACTCTGCCTTTAAAATGAGATGGCACTTCAGGGTGATCGAAACCAGGGTATATGCCTTAGAAGGCCTCTTACCCCGATCAAAGACGAGTCTCGATTTTCCAGATGACAAAAACTATCTTCGCAGGCTACAGCTACCACATCATATGTCTATTTAGATTCTGCCACGTGTCGTCCAATCATTTATAACAACCCCAAATAGTTTACCCCCAAAGTTACAGCCGTCAATCCACAGCCTTTTTATTTTACTCTTTTTTGTTTTACTCACCCTTGTAAAAACTTTAAGGACTGGAAAATTATTTATTATCTCATAAGTGTGTATACAGTATTAAAAATTTATACATATTTTTCAACGAAACACTTTTTTTGTGGGGGTGGGGGGGGGGGGGAGGGAGATTACACTAACCTTTTTTTCCACTTAACTGATTTTAACCAATTATGCACTGGCACAATACTTCACTGATTTACTTTATCGAAACACTTTTTTGAAGGTAACACTTAACTGATTCACTTCACTGAAATCTTTATTTTTTTAGTTTTTCTTTCTTTAATTACCGTTTTAAAAGAGTAACCGTATGATTTAAAAGAACCGTTTGTAAAAAAGTTAAAAATATAACCGTTCCATTAAAATTTAAAAAAAATACAAGAAACATCATTTAAAAAATAAACATACAAACACCTAAATTTACTCATCGCCTTCAAAACACTCTTTGATTTCTTTGGATCCATTTGTGTTGTTTGTGTGAAAGTCGTTTAGTTAAAATGTAGTTATTTGTTTGTGTTTTGTTTATTTAAACCGTGCACATTTTATACCATTTCAAAATTAACAGTAAAAAAATGATACCGTTTCATATAAAATAATTTCCAACGGTCAAAAAAGTATTAAAATAAATACTAAATTGCGACCGTTGCATTTAATAATCAGTGTTACCAGCACGGTATACAGAACCAGAAAACGGTTCACGGGACCCCTACCAATACTGGTGGCGACGGTGGTACCGTGCTGGTAATGGGGTACCGAAGACGTTTTCTGGTGATGCCCCGTCCCCCCTTAGGGAGGGAGGCATGCTCACTAAGGAAGGCACCACCATATTTGGCCACATCAACCACTTGATGACCATCTGCTTGAACCATGGGAGCTCACCGACCGGGTACCCACATTCACAGCTCTCTTCTCTGCAAGACGCAAACTTCCTCTTTCCGCACTCGAATTAGTAAAAACCACCTAAAACCCCTGCCTGAGCCGCCGACGATCTTGCCGATTGAGTAGGGGACCAATAATGATACTCGATGATGCCCCTCCGTCCCTTAGAAAATTTTATAACTATTTACATATTTTAACTTTTTAGTTGTTTTGATCTAATTTTGGATGTAACAAACCATTAATTTTTGGGCTATATTGTAATAAATAGTAGATTTATTCTATTTGTACTATTTGGAAATTATATTATATATATACACTTAAAATGCATGGTCGGTGGACCATGCATTTTAATATACACCCCATGACTTTTATAAATTGACAAATCTCACCATTAAATTTCTAACTTGCTAAAAACTAAGTTTTTAACTTCATAAAAATTATACTCAACTTTCTAATTTGACAAAAATCTCCTACGCTTTATAACTTCAAACTTTTGACATGTAACACATTCTACCCCAAACTTTGCTATAATATCAAAGGTAACCCTCTAACTTTGTAAATGTCACTTTGACCCCATTAGGTTTCTAAGGTTTCCGCCTTATCGTAGAACTATTTTCTTGTGTTTTTATTTTTTGTACGTGTCAGTATAAATCCGAGTTCGTCTACGCTTTAATTTTTTTTAAACGACCTAGGTCAATTATAAAATGTTAAGTTTTGATGTAAATTTTGTTTGGAAACAAATCAGGTGAAACGTAGAGTCAACTCAAATATAAAACGTTTTCATTCGACGGTGTAAATTCGTGTTACCTACGTTTCTGACATAAACTGTGTTTGGAAACGAGTTGGCTAAAATATAAAATGGTTTTTTTGACGATATAGATTCAAGTTACATACGTCATTTTTTTTCTTCAATTTCATTTATTAACACATAATTGCAAAAAATTATATCAAGATAGCGGGTAAGCGGGCAACAAGCTGCACCGCCACCCCTTTCTGGACGGCAAACCCTAACCTAGTAAAAACGAACCCATGCCCCCCGGGGGTTGAGACACTGCCATGAATAACCCGTTGGACTCTGGTCAGGAAACGAATGGCTTCCGGTGCCAAGGAGCCAAAGATATCAAAAGCCAGGGTACGAAAACGTTTTGGTTCTCCTCGCAAGCTTTGGCATGCTTCTCAACTTTCTTCGCCTTTGCTTTCCGCACTGCTTGCCCTGCTACAAAACCACTATCCCTCAAACCAGCCAGGCGAGATACACCTGTTAGGTCGACACAGGCGTGTTTCCCTCCGGCCCACCCAAAGACAAGCAGGTCTGCTGAACGTAGGGTGGATCTCCCTTCTGTGGGGTCCGAGAGGAAATTCACAGGAGCCTCCTTCTTGGCTGAGATCCCATCCCTTCTTAAAATGTCCAAAGAACGTCCCGGACCCAGTCATGCCTATATTTGAAACCAGGCAACTCCTTACAGTGAACCACGTGTTCCCCGTATTTGTCCAAGCATGCCTTATGACAAATCGGATAGACTTCATCTTCATGGTACATGAGGATCACCAAACGATATATAAGAATTGCCCTGTATTCAACCCCAGACATGGTTTGGCCCAAACCTTCGATTGGGATAACATTTAGGAAATCTTGGGCATGGGGGCTTTGCAAGCATTCAATAACTGCCTTTTGGCGGGGGGGACAGATCAAAAGCTTCACCCAGGCTCTGTGCGATTTTGCCAAAAAGGGCATTCGCCAAAGTGTTCTGAGGCTTTGGGGGGGGGGGGGGGTGTGTCCTTGTTAGAAAAACCGCCAATATCAAAACCTGGGAGATAGTCATTTATCCTTTCGAGGGCCTGCACGTAGTCCAAGTTCATGTCAACAACCCCACTATTCCTTAAGATGTGGTCTTGGAGATCCCAAGACTGAGCTCTCGATGCCACAAAAGCATACACCCCAACATCCTTTGCTGAGAGGAGCCCTAATCCTCCCAAACGCACCGGCATGGACGCTAGTCGCCACTGTAGGTCACCAAAGAACGGACCCCCACATACCACTATGTCTTCTATGGCTTCCCGTAGACCCTTGTCAAAACAAGATGTCGCTTCATCCATCATGGAGGGTTGGCAGGTCCGCAAACCAAAAAGCAGTTTAGCGACCCCCGTACAAGATCTGAGCAAGAGGAGTTCACTCTGGGGATCCCTAAGGCAGGGCAAAAGTTTCATAAGATCAACCGCACGCGAGGCTCTCCGCCCTGCCAATTCCCGTATAAAGTAAGAGTCCCGACTGACAGCCCCTCCAAGGAGCTTCACCCCCTTCTCTGGCCTGCCAATCCCACTGGGGAAGAGCCCGTCCCTAAGTTTCACCCCATTACATGACGACCAAAAAACCTCAATTTTCTTAATATTCAGTTGAAGCCCTAGGGATGGCCCCTCCTTCCGGATGATGTCTAAGGCATTCGCAACATCGGTGGCATCGCCAATAATCGTCCCATCATCAAGGTACCACGTATGAAATGGGAGGTTACAATGTTCTTGCACCAGGAGAACCATAGGGTGTAATGCCAAGGAGAAAAGGAGGGGACCTAAAGGGTCCCCCTGCTGAACCCCCGTAGTGGCCCCTATACACTCATTACCAACATACAACCTAGTTGGCTGGGCATATAAGAACTGGACCCACAAATAGATAGATTGGCAATGTTGTCGAACTTCTCAAAGAAGGGCAGTGCGGTCGATCATGTTGAACGTGTTGGAAAAATCCACAGTGAGCATAGCCAAAGAACCGTCTTCATGGAAGGAGTTAAGGAACCTGTTCGCACTGTGGAGCACCACCGCCTCTTCCCCATTAGGAGTCCCCACCCCAAATTGGAAGTCCCCCAGATAATTAGCCATTTCCTTACCAACCTTCCTCATGGCCACTTTAGATACCAGTCTGCGCCAAATGGCCCCTAATGCAATGGGTCGGATCCCGTTATCAGGTTTCAGAAGAGGGGTAAGGGGAGCCGAAGCAATAAATTCACCAAGTACCTTGGGGCACAACCGCCTAGCCATAAGTTGACGACTTCAGTAATAGCTGAGAGCAAACCCGTGGAAGCCACGGACCCCTCTCCGCTAAGGACGTCCAATAAATGTTGGGCCCGCAAGCCGTCCCTACCGCAGGAAGTCCCTTTAGGGAAAGATCGGAGGCATCGAAGCACACAATCCTCATCCACAACAAGCGCGAGCATGATGTCAGAGTTAGAGGGCGAGGACGGAGGAGGCAGCACCGGATGTTTATCAATGAGGGCGTTCATGGTAGAATCCCCAAAAGGAGCAACCCCACTAGAACACAACACCTTGACAGCAGCTGTGAAATGACCGTCCCTTACTTTCCGGAGGCACTGTTTGACATTGGGGCTCTTTTCAGTAGCCTCATTCCCCCTGCTTCCTACTTGATAAAAGAAACACCCCCCACGCAATCGAAGAGAGAAGGAACCAAATCTGCAAACCCAGAACCGTCTTTCCACAAAGAAAGCGATTGCAGGATGCTGCTACACTGCAATGATTTCCTATTTCCAGAACTTCGCTCCTGCCTAGTGGACGGTTTGACCACCCGCAGGGTACACCTCGGCAATTGACGTGTGCGGATATACACATAATTTTGCAATGGATTTTAACACACGTTTCTGCTTTAATATTTATAAAAATGGTTTAGACCTTAATATTAAAACACACACAATAGGGCAAGTGTACCCTGTCATATATGTAGTAATGTACAGATAAGAACCAGATATCGATCCATGGACGCGCGCGGAGCAATGGTACTAAAACTCTATCCCCGATTTACCAGTCGGAAAAGATAGTTTGAGTTTGTTTATAACTAGATTAATTCTAACACATGTAAATAACTTAACTACGACTCCAAATAGAAAATATAACTATATAAACTATACTACGCCAATCCTAGCATGTCATCTACATATAATAAGAAATAAAGGCGTGATCAACATTCCCATTTTCCGACAGTTAGTTTCCCTCTCGGGCATCCTAACATGACAACTATATAGAAAGCTAACACGAATACACACGTTAACCACTTCAAGTTGTTCATTAGCGCGCAACTGATATGATCTCATGGGAATCTTTAAAGATAGGTTAGTATCACCTTTCGGGAGTCCTCAACCGCACTAGTTAAGGAAAGCAATATCGAATACACAATACGACCACCTAGACTAGCATAAAGTAGAGCATTTCACAACCTATTCCATTTTACCAACTTTGAACACAAATCTACTAAGATCGCCATTTTTACCAAAATAACTAACAAAGATCATTAACCGTGTCAAAGATTGGTAACAACACCATTAAGCTTTTTAGACTCTTTTACGTGCCGGTAAACATTTATAATCATTATCCGAGTGACTTTAACCAAACCAATACCCGGTTACAGTTTCATGGTGTAAACTTTATTAACAAGTTAACTAGTCTACTATCGGACGATTAAACGGACGGTTTCTTCAACTAGTAATCCGCCTAACACATTCGACAATCATCAAAGTCATCCAAACACAACTACAAATCTAACAACAATGAAACAAGGTTGCGCTATGATCATCAAGATTCAAACATGAAAAACGCCAAATTCATACAAAACATGATTTCATACAAACGATTGTTTTTAACTACTACTAATACTAATGTTCTTGCCCGTAGGCGTACGATTAACTAAAATAGCATCACAATAGCATACAAAAATCAGATTTGAATCTTAAAAAGCTAAAAGGATCAAACCATAAGAATGCTAAAGAGATGGATTGGATGATGAAGGATGGATTGGATGGATTCCCGAGCTTGTTCCACGGCTTTCCAGCAGCTTGGTTCGTCCGAAAATCGCCCAAAATCGCCCCCCAAAGGTCCAATACTTGATCAATGGCTGAAATGGGCTATTTAAAAACAGAACAGACGATCCGACCGGCCGCGCGGATGATCCGACCGGCCGATCGCTTTACTCGGGTCAGAAAAGCTTCTAGAATGCTGACGTAGGCCTTCTAGAAGGTCCCCAAAAATATCAGGTTGCTGTGCGCGGCCGGTCGCTTCGTTCGCGCGGCCGGTCGGATTGACAAACGTTCCGTTTTCGCGCAGAAACCTTCGTTTTTTATCCGGTTTGCTTCCTGGATACCGTTTAAGACCTGTAATCATAAAAATGCCCAAATAAGTACCAATTCATCGTGTATACGGCCAAAAACGTATATAAAGGGGAGTTAAACTGGGGCTTTTATATGTATAAATTAACGTATATCAGCAATAAAAGCAGTTTGACCCAACTTTCTACTGAGCCTGGTGAAGCCACCACTTTGCGTAAGGCACCTGTCAAGGCCTTAAACTGTGTTCGAAAACGTGACGACTCAAATATAAACGTTTTCATTTGACAGTATAACTTAATATGCATGGTCGGTGGCACATGCCACCCACAAAAAGAAAAAAAAGTAATTAAACTTCTAGAAATGACAACAATAGCCCTTATACTTTTTAAGTTTACATTTACATTTCTTCATTTTTTTTAAAACTTTAAATAGATGTTATTTTCACCCCTGAAGTTTCAACTTTCCAAACTTACACCCCGTACTTATATTCTTTAGCTTCAAAGAAAAAAAAATTTCTCACTTAGTATTTTTTATCTATGTGTCGCTATAAGTTCACGTGTCGACGTAAATTTCTTCAGAAGCGAATGGGGCCAAATATAATGCGTTTCAATGCTTATTTTTATGTACGTTTTTAGTTGGTCTACATTTTAACATTTTAATTTATCTGTCGGTAAAAATTCACGTTTCGATATAAATTCTTTCACATAAACGAGTCTGGTCAAATAAAGTTGTTTTTTGTGCGTCTATGTTTTAATTTAAACAACGTTTGGATATAAGTCAGGTCAAATATAATACGTTCCATTCGATGACATAAATTCGAGTTATTGTACATTTTGATGCCGCTAAGTTTTGACGCAAAGGTACGGGTGGTGTAGTGTTAGGTGGACCCATCACTAAACAGACCAACCCAAGTTCGATTGCATTTCTTCGGTAACCGCAATGGTTTTATATGAGATACGTCAAAACACGTGTTTTCGTATGGTTAACGCATCACATAGCGTGTCACTGTTTGAAGCGTCGTCGTCGCAACATGTGGCCTACGGCCATAATCTAGTTTAAAATAAAAGAGAAATATATAAGGGAATGGAAGTGAAATAGTAAGGTCATGGGGTGTACTCTAACATTTAGGAGGTTTAGGGTAGGGGTGTGCATGGGTCGGTTTGGGTCGGTTTTTACCATTAACCATAACCATAACCATAACCGCTATTTCGGTTATGGGATTTTCGTAATCATAACCATAACCAAACTTTGGTTATGGTTAATCGGTTATGGTTCGGTTATGGTTATTTCGGTTATTAACCAAAAAATCAATCAAAGCTAACTTTCGGCTAAATTATAAAATTAAAAGCCCATGGGTCTTAAAAACTCAGAATCTACAATGATAGACTTAGCTTGGGTTATTATTTATAAGTTAATCAAGACTACACTTTCTAGTTAAAGTACCAATGTGGGATCCCTTTTAATAAGATATTAACAAAAAAAGCATATTTAACCCCTTGGTTACAACTTACAAGTTTAATTCATCATAAAAAAAAGAATACTACATCAATATCATGTTGTTAATAACATACATTTATTATAGTAAAAAAACCTCTATATAGTTAATATAGAACATAAATCTATTACATAAACTTAACAATACAAGTTCGGTTCAGTTCGGTTATATCGGTTAACCAAAGCTTCATAACCATAACCATAACCGCTCGGTCGGTTATAGAAATTTCATAACCATAACCATTGGTTATGTTGGTTATCGGTTAAAATCGGTTCGGTTATGTCGGTTATGGTTCGGTTATGTCGGTTATGGTTAATTTTGCTCACCCATAGTTTAGGGTGACATAACATATTAACTAGCATCGCATACTACTCCCTCCTTGTGTTAAGGGACGTTAATTTAGTTATTTATTAACATGTTAACCTAATATTAAATGTCTGCATTAAATTATTTTCCTTTTCTACATAAAAAAAAACTACTAAAAATTTACGGTTAGATGAAGTTAATGAGATTAAACGATTTCATTGGGTTGAGGTGGAGTGAAATAGGAAAAAAAACGGGTGATGTGTCCTAAGAGGAGTTAAGATAGGTTAAAGTATACCTCAAGGCTAAACATGGAAAGGAATGTGTGTGTTTTTTTAAAGGAGGAAAAAACTAAGAAGGTTTTAGTTAGAAATTTGGGAAGATAATTATGCAATTACCCAATGTTTTCAGAACCAGACCGGACGTCGAACTGGTTTCCCTACAGGTCCACTGGTCGAACCGGTAGGATCGGATTCAAGAACCAGACCTCTTATATATATATAAGGGAAGGAAATAATGGAAACACACTCTTATAGTGGAAACCATGAAAACTCTATCCTAGCCATTCATTTCATTGGATCAATGGATGAGATCAATTGTGTAGACTTTTGGTAAGGAAAATATTATTATAGTTGGGAAAGTACATCTAAGGGTATAAGAGGAAATGGAAGTCTCTTCTCTTTCCTCTTTCTTGTCAGACATCACCATCATCTTTTCCCTCTCCCTCTCTCCTCTTTCATCTCCATCTCCTCTCTCATCTCCATCTCCTCTCCCATCTCCATCACCATCATCTTTTCCCTCCCCTTCTACCCTTGTCGCTCGTCACTGTAGTACCATCACCGTCGTGGCCTTTAACTTTGTATAACATGTACCCTCAAGTCCATGGAGGCAGAACCCTACCTTCCATTCCATCCTTCCCATGACTTAAACGTTTAGAATATTGCGACTACTGGTGATGATCTTCAATTTGACCAAGTATATATGTGTTCTTGATCTTGGTTCTTGTTGGGTGACCATGTAGGTTTCTGTTAACCCAGTTTTCATTTATTCCAAAACCTAGTGTTCATAAGTACATATGGTTTTTTTTTCATTTGTTTAGTTTTATATTTTTTATATAAAAAAATTGAAGTCGGTTTTGGTTTGATTGTGAAGATGTTCATGCGAGATAAAATCTTGGTTTGATCGGCTTAGCGTGGAGCTCCTCGTTGTTAGAAGGTGGAAGGTCGTCGGATAGAAAGCAAGGTGTTTGAAGGTGACCGAAGACGATCAGAGAAGATGGCCGGTGTTAACAGAGAAGAAGGGGTTGCGGTTGTTCGATGATTTGGTTATCGGAGGTGGGTGTTGAAGTGCTTGGTTGATAGGTGGTTGGAGGTGTGGCAGACGACCGACCTCTCTCTCTATTAGGTGAGCTTGTTATTATTTAAAATGTTATGTCACATAATCTAGTATGCTTAATACAAAGTTGAAAACTTTATGTTTGATAGGATGTGAAGCTGTTTGACAGGATGTGAAGCTAGAAGGCCTCTTATTATTTTGAATTTTAAATGCTATGTTTTAGTTAAAGGAGGTGATGATTATTATGAAGATACTAATATAGGATCAAAAAGAGTTCTTTGTACGCACACTTGCTGATATCGGATTCTGGTTTTGCTGATATAGCGCCAAAAGAGTTCTTTGTGGTTGTGTCATCAACGTGTATGTTATTTGTAATTATATGTAACATGTGTTATATTTTAAAGTTGTTATTGGGTTGTTTGTAAAGGTAACATGTGTTTATCAATTTGGCTTCAAAGAAAGAAGTGTAACATGTGTTACCTGATATAATCAACAAGCCTATTAGCATGGCAATATATATATATATATATATATATATATATATACCTACATAGAACACTCAAATATCATTAGGCATAAAAAAACATCAAAAAAGGGACACAATAATAAAAAAAGGATAAACCTACCCATACCATTCAAATAGCATTAATCATAAAAAGCTTCAAAAAGGGCTAAAAAATGTCATATACTATTTTGTGATTCATATTAAAAGCAGAATGTCAACAAAAGCAAAAACATGTGGTGTAACTTGTGTTAACAATGCATATAGGGTGACATGTGTTAATGTTTCATACGATGGTAACATGTGTTATTTGGCCAAGTCAACGTGCCTAGTAGGACGGTTATATACCTACATTCAAATAACAGTAAGCATAAAAAGATTCAAAAATGGCCTAATAAAGGTCACTTGTTTTTTTGTGACACATGTTTCAAATAAGAATGTCAACACTAGCAAAAAAAAGGAAGGGTAACACGTGTTAGTTGGTCATAAAGGGGTAACATGTGTTATCTGATTAGATAAAGTTAAATGCTGCCCCTA
Organism: Ambrosia artemisiifolia; assembly: GCA_032199755.1. Taxonomy (NCBI): domain Eukaryota; kingdom Viridiplantae; phylum Streptophyta; class Magnoliopsida; order Asterales; family Asteraceae; genus Ambrosia; species Ambrosia artemisiifolia. The sequence continues at coordinate 24,376,538 of CM063513.1, read as the reverse complement.
TATACCCATGAGAAGATCTAACATTTGTTAGTATGGGTGGGGTGGTAACATATGTTAAATTGTATCATTTGTCTGCCTTTTTATCTTTCTTACCACTCTTGTTTTCACTTTTTAAGTTTACAAAGAAATAAGTAAACATAGCATATAAACTATTAACACACATTATTAAGAAGTGTCATAATAAACTATTGACCACTTTGTGCTTGAATGTTTATATTATCAAGGAGCTAATATATGGTCCCATCAAAAGTATTCCCACATGGGGGGACATTCACACACACTGTAAGTTTAACATTTGTTAGTATAGGTGGATGGTAACACATGTTATACTTGTATTTATTGTCTGCCTTTTTGTCTTGCTTATCACTCTTGATTTCACTTCATAAGTTTACATAGAAACTAGTGTGATTAAAGGCGAGCATTGCCCACCTAACAATTTTATCGTATCCAAAACACTAAGAAGTTATTATCAACCAACTAACTACCAATTTTCATATCACAATTTAAGAGCGACATCTTACACAAACATGTTAGATACAAAGATACATATTGAATGAAGACGAACGTAGATGAATTTGAGTTAAAGATTGGGTGTTGCAGACAAATGTAGACGAACGTCAAAATCAGCTGACCCACGGCGGCGACGCTACGTGTTTGGTTAAGGCGGCGGAAGGAAAAATGGTGTAAAACCAAACGCAAGAAATTTCCTATAAATATACCACCCTTCACAAAAAAATCGAACTTGAGACCTCTCCAACACAAAGACAAATTGTGATTTATTATGAAATTATTTGTATTTATTACTTAATAACATGTTGTGAATGAAAAAAACGTCTCGTCTTCCCCATGTCTTGAACCTGAGACCTCAAACAACATAAATGCACCACAAACCACTCCACCACTAAGCCATGTTGTGATTTATTATGAAATTATATATATTTATTAATACATAAGCGTTTGAATTAAAAAAAATGTGTTGGATTAAAAAACTATATAGTTACTATTCATTTACACCATGCATAAATATATTTATAATAAGTAAACATAGCATACAAACTACCATAACAAACTATTACTCACTTTAACAAAATAAATATAGTAAATCTATACATTGAGTACTAGAACTGAAAAAGATATTCAAAAGATTTAAGAAAGACCTAATAAATGTCACTTTTTTTGTGACACATGTTTCAACAAAAATGTCAAACACTAGCAAAAAAAAGGGTAACATGTGTTAGTTTGGCATAAAAGAGTAACATGTGTTATGTGATCGGATAAAGCTGACTAAGTAGTACTGTAAAAATGAAAATAGAGTAACATGTGTTATCTGACCAAGTCTACGTACTTGGTAGCAAAGTCAAGATGAAGAAGAGAAAAAGCGACACAAGACATTCAAATGAACTACATGGAAGGGTAACCGGTTTTAATGTTGCATAAGATGGTAACATGTGTTATTTCGCTAAATCAACGTGCCTAGTAGGACTGTAAAAATAAAAAAAAAAGTACATACCCACATTCAAATAATAGTAAAGCATAAAAATATTCAAAAAGTCTTCAATAAAGGTCACTTATTTTTTATGACACATGTTTCAAACAAGAATGTCATCACTAGCAAAAAAAAGAAAAAGAAGAAAAAAAAAAGAAAAAGAAGAAAAAAAAGAAGGGTAACATGTGTTAGTTGGTCATAAAGGGGTAACATGTGTTATCTGATCTGATAAAGTTAAACTGTTGGAAGTTTTTCATCGTTAACATATGTTATATAAGTGAATGACTATTGTGTGAAACTTTTGCAAGTTTTACAAATCTAAAATTGGAGCAATCGTACACTTCTGCATCCGATTAATAGATGTTATAACATACGCATATAAAAGTTGGTTGAAAATGACAACACACATATATATCCATAGGTGTCAGGGTAACATGTGTTAAACTTATTTTTAACATATGTTAACATGATTGGTTTTGTAACATATGTTAAACTTGAATTTATTATCAGCTTTTTTTAGTCTTGCTTACCACTGTAGTTTTCACTTCATAAGTTTAATAAGTTTACTGAGAAATAAAGCATACAAAATATTAACACGCGTTATTACAAAGTATCATTACAAACTATTGACCACTTTAACAAAGTAAATCTAGTAATTCTATACATTGAGTACCAAAAAGAAAACATTATTCAACAGTTTTTCTACATATTCTTCTTGGCTACCTTGGACTTCGTATGTTAACATATGTTAACCAGTGGGGGGGGGTCTTCATTATCAACAGTAAAATAATAGATGAGATGTTAATCATTGTGATGAACTCATCATCTAACATACTAACAGAAGTAACACATGTTAGTCGAGGCCGATTGCGAACATGTGTTGCCCCCAACCAAAAAACGCTCCCTATGAGGAAACATGTAACATAGGTTACTTTTTAACATAGTTGTATCAAGTGTTATCTGTACTAACAGAAACAGACCCCAAACTCTTTAATGAATGAAATATTCAGTTACAAACACACACAGAGAGACTTAAAAAAAAGGACCAGTGACAAAGAATCTAATCAACAACAACAAGTTAAACACAACATTACATTCTGCACGTAAATTAACCTAAAAACAACAATATTATCCAGTCATGCATTTCATCAAACACATTGAGTGCATAAACTTTAATTAACAAATGACTAAATCCATTAATCAGCAATAAATGGAAACATAGTTTTAATCCTCCTCCGAATACATCAGAAGAAGAAAAAAATGATAGCATTTGGAAGTTTAGGGTTCGAACAATAGTAAGTAAGTATTTAGGGACCCAACTTATAATCGGAAACAAATTAAATTTAAGAATTTGAGAAACAATAAATCGATCCAACTTACAATTGGAAACCTAACTATCTATCGATCTATAACTGACTTAGTTGAGATCACAAATCCTTCCAACATACAATCCAAATTAAAAAACTTACTACAGAGTTCGATGGATGCCTCAAGATTCGCCATCCAAGGAAGGATCTAGAAACAACAAAGACGATGGATATTACTGTTGTCTAGGTGTTGCTTCACCCTATCATCGTCGGATGTTAAGATGAGATATTAAAATTCATAGAGGGTGAGAAGAAGATGAAGGTTATGAGAGCATTAGATGAAAATGGGGGGAATGGGGGGAAATGTGTATGTGTATGGGGGTTTATGAAATTCAAAATTAAAGATGATGAATTATCAAATCTTGGTTTTGATCAGGAGAAAAAGAGATTCAAGCTCGAAATTGAATTTGAAAAATCAAAATGAGAGAGAAAAAGGGATTCAAAGAAAAGAAATAAAGAGAAAGGTAGAGAGAGATGATGGTACTTTGATAAGGAGGGTGAAGTGACAAGGGAGAGAAATTACTTGAATAGAATTGGATACAATATAATATCATTTTTTCTTTAGGTGACATGGCACAATAACAAACACATGTTGGGTTTTCATGATTTCACTATAAGGTGGGTTTTCACAATATACTTCCATTATATGTATGTCTCAGTTTGTCATTTATTATTCTTACTTTTCTTCATTTCTATTTAACTATCAGTTTATTACACTTCTTAAATTAAAAAGTATCAATTTTAATTGTCAAGCAAAACCATGAGCAGTGAAACTGTCAAAAGTTCAATTAGTTGGATTGGAGAAATAAAGTTGTTTTGATGAAGACCTTTTAGGGATCATATTGAAACATTTATATAAGCCTAGCAGTCTAGTATACAACAACAATTTTGAGTAGATAATTATCTTCTTCAGCCGTTTTCAACTTAATCTCTATCCTTTCTGCTTCTAAACTTCTACATTATTATCACAAAAATATTTTAAACTTGTATAGAGAAGTTTCTAATAGTTATTGTGTATTGTTTTTGACACATTGAAACGAAAAAATCACATTAACCATACATATCCGACGAATAAGATCTAGATCCGGCGAGTTGGGTTTGTATGTGTTCTAGATCCGGTGATGAAACTGTAAAACGGTTCACTTTCACGGTTTGTGGATCGCCGGATCAACGAGGTCCGACCGCCGGTCTGACAGCCCAAGTACCGGCTTGATGCACAACCGGTCCTCTCCATCGACCTGGACCAGCCGATACTCCGTTTCTCGGTCAGACCAGCTGGTCCGGTCCGAGTCTAAAAACATTACAATTATCTTTGAGAGGACACATAAAATAAATAATAGTGACATATACAAAGTTCAATTGTGAAATAATCTTAGTGGTTGTTTATAGCCTCTTAATGATCCTATTAAGATGTTACATCTGAGTAAGTCTCTTACCTTTTAAGTCTAAAAATAAAGTTACCACTTACTTATTAACCAATGTTCATAATCCTCAATCGGCCACTCACGAATCACTTTCTCAATCACCAACTAGTCAGGCCGAGTCAAGTCAAGCCTCTTCCTGGTTTAGTGCATCTTACCAATCAGACTTTTAATTGGCTTTGCACTTAATGTGTCAGAGGTTGACAAACAACCCAAAGCTGGACGAACCAATATTAGACAAATAAAATAAATTGATCAAACTATGGATGAGTTGAAATATTATATCGAAAAGGTGGAGTTCACATTCAAAAGTCCTCTTGATTTACCTTAGTTATTTAATTTAGAGACGAGCACTTGATTTACATACAAGCCTGAGTGTTGAGTGAACCTTATGAGCAGGTGTAGGTTTGGGCATAATTTATGGGTTAAGTAGGCGTGTCATGTTGTTTTTATTTTTCTATCATAAAATAAAACAAGTGGCTTAAGGATTTATATATCTTGCTATTTGCCTTAGGTAGAATTTTGTTTGGTTACTTGAGGACAAGAAATTGTCTAAGTGTGGGGTATTGTGATGTGCCATCATTTACACATATAAAACATGCATAATTAGTCTCATAATAGGGTAAAATTGGGCTTAAATTGATAATAAAGTTACTTAATCGTTCCTATTTGTATTTATTAGGAAATTGGAGCTCTAACCCGAAAAGATGTGATTTTCGGGTAAAAACAGCTAAAACTGGAGATTCCCGAAGATATGAGACCCGAAGCATGTTTCAAGGATGTGTAAAGACCTTCTCGGGGCTTAAACGACGACAAAATTGACCCGGGGTTGACCAAGCATACCCATGCACATTGGAACAAAGGCCCCACGCACTAGATGACAAAGAAGCCAACTTGGGGGACAAGAAAACATGGTTTGTCAACCTGGATGTCCGTGCTCACTCTTTGGCATGCCAGTTCCAGACACAAAGTACAGACTAGTCAGATCATACAGCAATAGAATGTGTGTGGGATAGATGCACGGGCGTGCCCACCTCTGGTGCACGGCCGTGCTTGCCCTGATCAGCTTATAAATATCAAGCTTAACTCAACCATTTGGTCTGCCATCTTAGTCCTTCTTAGGATGACTTCCAAGCTTCTCGCAGAGTTATTGGGGTCTTGTAGGAGGCCTTAGGTCCATCCTAACACCCCTCCAAGGTTAGGATCCATCCTACCTTAGTTTCTTGATAGAGAATGGTACCGTAGGAGTAGGTTACATGCAATAAAAGTCAAGGGTCGTGAGGATCACATTTGATGCATTGAATCAAGGATGTTGAAGGCTTGTCTATGAGTTGAAGACCTCCGTGTTCTTACGTTGATTATCTCTATATGGTTGTATCCATCCAGTATTCTTCGAACCTATTCGATTTGTCAGACTTTTTATATTGTTAGTAGTTCATTTTTAGTTATTTGGTGTGTTTATCTTCTTAACTAATTCTTGTTTGTTTATCTTTTGTGACAGGTTCCATTAGTGATTAACTTAACAAACCCTAAAATCAACCTAAAGTTCACTTATAAAACAAACTATCATGGGGTTCGTATGAGTTCTGGTAGTCCCGAGCTAGATTCAAGGCAAGGAAACCGGTAGTGAGACAGATCCCTTGGGTTTCTGATATCCAAACCAGGTTCTAAGCATTGGCTTTTGAAGTGGACCAGATTCGGGTGACAAGTTTTTGGTTCCATACCAGATATGTGAGTGACTTCTTAGCAGAGGGAGGATTCCCTACGGGTGCACCAGTGATCTTTGGATTGCACACCTTTAGAATTATGTCCCACCTTTATTAAGGATTTCATTCACAAGTCTTAGGGGTTAAGGGTTGCATATTGTTAAGTCATTTAATCACTAAACCGAACTTATATTTAACTGATCATTAAATATTTAAGTTGTCACTTTTAAAGATAAATAAAACAATGATACTTTATCCAATTCTCGTTAGTACAAAGCCGTTCACTTCTTAGAGGGTCCCTAGTCACCCATGATGATGGTATGTGAGATCCTTTGGTATGGAAAGTAAGAGTTGAGAGAGGTGGAAGGGATCCTTGGTTGGAATTAATCCTCCACACAAATTTAAGAAGGTAAATTAGAGAACCCAGTGCTTAAACGAGTGGTTTTTCGGTGGTTTGGGACGTGCCTAACAAGTAGGACTCAAACTTTCCAATAAGTTATATGACTTGTGTACGTTGGGCTCGACGGCGCTTATCAACCAAGAGAAGACTGGCCTACGGCCAGCAGCCCAAAGACACCTTTTGGGGACTCGTACACTTCTCCTGTGTGTGACCCATAGAGTTGCTAGAATGTCATCCCTTACTTATTTCCTTTCCCATTTCCTAACTCTAAAGGAACCGTTCAAAACCTGTTCTCCTCATCAATAATTAAATCTACTACTACTTTTAATATAATTAGCCTAATTATTCGAAGGGTCCCCGAGACTTGCATGTCTTCTATCCTTACTATTTTATTTTAAAACCAAAACATTTTCCAAAAAGCATTTTATCTTCTAGAACCCCTCCGTTTTATTTTCTTTTTTAAAAAACCGATTAAAAAAAGTGATGAAATGTTGAGTAGGGAAAAGTGTGTTATCTGGAATACGATACTCGGTATTTACCCTAGAAATCTTTACTATACACGTCAGGTTCTCTATCTATGTGTTGCTTTTAGTTTCTAAGTAATTATCGTTTACTTATAAATTTAAAACTTGTTAAACGGTTTAGTAAAAATTCCTCTTTTTCCAAAACCTAAGTTTTGAGATTGAAACATCAAGTTTTTGGCACCGGGAAGAATGATAACTTTTCTAAATTACTAAAACCAGGCACATCACCTCTCTTTCCGTGACCTCTTAGCAAATGCCGAAAACCAAGAAATGTTCATTCAAAAATTTCACGGGTCACAACCTCCACAAGCCGCTTTTTATGCCCGTCAACCCAAAAATAAAATACCACCGTACCAGTTCATCCCGTGGCAGAGGACACCACTCAAATAACCCTTGTGGCTGTGGAGGATCCTATACCAAACGCCCTCCCCATTGTCAATTGTGTAGAAAGGAGGGACATTATGCGACCACTAGTCCAAAACTTGGTTCGTTTGCTAATCTAAAAATATCGATGCTAATTTAGCTGATGCCTTTTATGCTCAGTTTAGTGTTGCCAACGACACTCCGGAATTGGACTGCCGATTCAGGTGCTACCACACATATGATTCCCACAAAATTTGGTCTAAATAATTCAAAACCTCCAACCGAAAACATTCGATTAACTTTTGGTAACGGGGAATCTTTACCTGTAACCCACATTGGAAACACATATTTAAACACTTCCGTTTCTTTAAAAAAAATGTGCTAGTCGTTCCAAGTCTCACAAAAAAAATCTACTTTCAATTTGTTGATTAACAAACGATTCACCTGTTGATATTTTGTTTTCTAATAATTATTTTAACATTTAGGACCGAAAAACAGCGGAAGTTCTAGCTAGGGGCACATGTGAAAACGGCTTCTATGTCCTCACTCAAAGTCACAAGTCCCTTGTTGCCACACTTTTTGCTACGCATCTTCGTGCTTCATTCAATAAATGGCACAGTCGACTTGGCCATGTTTCTTTTGATACAATTTCTAGTTGACGCTCTTCAATATCTCATTATCACTCGACTCAATCTATCTTATGCCGAAAATCAAGCCAGTCAATACCTTCAACAACCCACCACTACTCATTTTCATCTGGTCAAGCAAATCCTTTGATACGTTTAAGGCACTTTATCTTATGGGTTACATTTTGATAGACCTCCTAGCACTACTTTACTAGGTTTTTCAGATGCAGATTGGGCTCGATGTATCGACACTAGAAGATCCACCTACGGCTACTGTATCTACTTAGGAGGAAACTTGGTCTCTTGGAGTGCAAAGAAGCAGCCTACCGTTTCACGGTCCAGTTGTGAGTCCGAATATTGAGCCATGGCAAATACGACGGTAGAAATTATTTGGCTACAAATCTTCTACGGGAACTTAAATCATTACCACTAGGACGTCCAACATTATTGTGTGACAACAAGAGTGCTTTGTTCTTAACTCTAAATCCTATCTCTCACAATTGAAATTAGTTACCGAGGGTCATCTTCACACCAAGTTTATCTCTTCCGACAAACAAGTTGCGAATATCTTCACAAAAAGTCTTCCAAAACCTTTATTGGAAAGATTTTGCACAATGCTTTGACTTGGTCAACTGCTATCTTGCATTGACGGGGGGTGTCAACATATCCCATGATTAAAGCCATGAAATCATCTAATCCCATGATTTCCTCGTGGTCAAATCTGTCAAATGCTCCTCATTCAATGTGATCGTGTATTTTTGTAAATGAAAGATATTCTCCCCATTAGTTTTGTACCATTTCAATTGTATTTATAGGTGTAAAGGTGTAATGCAAAATCATCAAGTTTTTACTGTTTTAATAACCCTATTTAAACAATAACACCCCATTCACTTTTTTCAACCGTGGTTTACCTAAACAACCCGCTTTTTTTACTTAGAGTGACCCGGTCCTATGAGACCCAATGTATCTTTTGATTTTCAGAGTTCCCTGACCATAGAAAGCGTCTCATGAGTCTTTCCAAAGTCAAGATAATGGCTGTAGGAGCTTTGTACAGAAATAGATAATAAACCGAAAGTCTAACCAAAACAACTTTGATAAGAGTAACCGTCCTCCAATAGATAAAGTCTTAGCTTTCCAACACGACAACCGCATCTCGAAGACATCTAAAATTTTCTTCTAATTACAGCATTTGAGCATGTTTGCACCAACCAGGATGCCCTAATAGTCAAATGGGATGTCGCCCCATCTATATCCCAAAGCCGAAGTAGTATGGTCACTCTCATCTTCACTTTGTCCTACTCCGAAGAAATTAGATTTGTTCAAGTTTATCTTAAGGCCCGAGCACACATAGAAACACCTAAGAATTCTCGCCAAAGTTTCCACATTTTTGTTGTTATCTTTACCCAAAATCATAGCTTCATCCGCATAAAATAAGCGGGTCAATTCCAATTCCTCATCTCGGAATGAAGTACCTCTATTTTCTTCCAAAGAGGACACTTTATCTATCATACACGATAACGCTTCCATCACAATCAAGAAAAGGAAAGGAGACAAGTGATCACCTTGATGAAGACCCTTTTTGAGAATTAAACTCAAACGTGGGATACCCATTAACCAAAACTGCAGATCTCGCCGTAATCAAAACACCTTTAATCCATAATCGCCATTTCTCCGGAAAACCCATTTGCTCCAATATAGACTTTTTCAAAGTCTATTTTAAGAAGAAACGCTTTAAATTTCTTCTTTTTTAACCAAGCGAGAACCTCGTTAACAATCAAAGGACTATCCAGAAGGAATCTATCCTTTAAGATTGTCGATTGTACTGTAATAGTATAGTTTGGGCTCACGAATCGAGTGACGCATTATATAGAAAGTCTGAATTTAAATTTGCTGGAAAAAAAATTAACAAATGAACTTTGAGTGATTGATAGACATGTTTACACCACCCTTCGAAACACATTGTCACTCATGCTCATGTCATAATTATCTAATAATGCTTATTTATTGCAAGTAAATTTCATTATTTATTTCCTCCATTACTTGACCTAGAAAAAGGAAAGAACTTGTGACACCCATCAACAAACCACGTCAAGATCCATACACATTTCACTTAACTATGTCATTTCATGTGCATATTAGACATTTTTAACTTATACAATGTCATCCCGAGTCTAGCAAAGCCTAAACTATTTCAGAAAACTCAGTATATTATCCATTTACGCATACAACACCTGACTCATCCGAAACAATTGGCATTGAACAATCAAGCCAATCACACTCTCAACGAAGAGCAACTGAATATCCAATTACTACGTATAGACCCAACAAGATTACATGTGACAATACCTAAGTGGGAAGTTGTTCAATTCCTCTCAAAACCCGAACAATTAAAGAGACACATTATGGATATCTGACATATAAAATCATGAAACGACATCACACATCCAATCAAGACACAAACATATGTAAACAATGAGTTACAATTATCAAACAACACATGTTTATGGATCAATAACATATGATATCTAACTATATGTCATTATTATTTGGTGACAAACATATGTTATTATCAAATATTAGATACATATACAAATACATATACATATACATATCAAGACATGAGAAACCGGTTATTTTCCAAGGCAACTAGGGATATGTATAGACATGTGTATCATCCAATATAGCTATCATACACTTATACACACAAACACACAAAAGCCGACCCTATACATCCATATATATATATATATATATATATATATATATATATATATGCTTATGTATACAATTGTACACCATTGACAATGACTAGATAAACTTGTAAACCTTACACACATACACACACACACACGACATATATACACATAAGGATTGGTAAGGGACAAGACCATACATACATACATACATACATACATACATACATACATACATACATACATACATACATACATACATATACATACGTATGTGTGTGTATATGGAAAGAGATAGGAATAGCCATGCATGTAATATAAGACAAAGATACCTATTATACCTTTATAGGTCTTCCATGTTTGAACATCTTTCAAGGGACGATTTTCTTCCTAATGTGTAGTAAACATGTGCCAAAAATCAATCTCCCACTTCCACATACATAGATACGGTTATAGGTGTGCAAAAGAGGACAAGGAAAAGGTTCATGCATGCCATTACACTCTAATTAAAGCTTATACTTTAATGGGTCTTTCTCAATTTCACAACCATCCTCCAAGGTTTGATTTCTTTCCTAAAACAATGATCCTACACTTCCATTTCTTTCTTCTCTTGTCTCGGCCGAACCTCACCTTACACACATGCATATATCACTTTCAAGATGTCGAGGAATTGCATCATATGGGTATGGTACTTGTTTATTCACATCTCCTAGACATATTGACTTGCTTGAATTGCCACAATCATCCAAAAACCATCGGCCTATATAAGCCGATTGTTTTTCCTTGTGCTTTCACCCCAAAATTATCTCAAATCACCTACACATTCCTCTCTTCCACTTTTGGCTTTGGGCCACATCCAAACCAACAAACACTACAATCTTTCTTTCTCTATTACCTCAGCCGAACACCATCGCCCTCAACCGAACCATTTAAGTGGAACCACGCCTTACCAAGCCATCACCGAGGAGATAAACGAGTTCCTAAGCCGTGGGAAAGAGTCACAAGCGACCAAGTTTATACTCTCATCACCTCTTGTATTTCTTTTGGTATGATCCAATAAACTCTCAAACACACTTGATTTCTATAATGGTTTGATTAACACCTATGTTCATCCGGATGGTAACCCACCAACATGTGCATATACCCGAATATTAGCCTTAAAAATCGGCCTAACACTTTAACATAGAAGGTAGATTACACGAAACTTGATTCGAATGTATCACATTTTATGTACACGTACCCTTGTCTATTCACCTTCACACGCACATAAAGAGACCCTCACATAGTACCTACACATGCACGAATATGTATACGTGTATAGGACCGAGTGGATAATAATAATTCTACCTTTAAAACTAAAGCATAATGTCTATATATATATATATACACACACACACACACATTAATATACCTTCACTTTTGTACATACACACACGCACATACGTGAAAGGACACACCAACATACTTGTGATCACACTTGAGCATGTACACGAGTATGCGTGGAGTCGGTTTTGATAAACAAAGTTCGGATTTCGTATCAATGTCACATGTTAAAGTTTTCGGATTTTATAAAAACATATGTTAAAATAACTTCAACATGTGTTAACCACGCATTAAACCTAATAACTATGGAACATGTGTTAAAACTATAAGCATTCACATGATCTGACCACATATGTTAAAATGGGGTAATGATTAATAACCCAAGACAACATGTGAAGCCGGTTTTGTCAATATCAATTGTGTTCTATAACAATAACCTCCTACATTTCATGAAACCATACACTTTCCAATAAGTACAAACAAGAATACGTAGTAATTGTCACGTGCATGAAAATGGTCCCAGAAATACATTGTACAAGGGTCCACAAATCGGGAGAACAACTTGTATGGTAAATAACAAGTACACATAACTTAAGATGTCCTTATCATTATCAGTCACTCTTTGTCGGGACTGTAGTTGTTCCAGGTCCTGCTTTGCTAGATTACTTACTCGGACACCAGGTGAGTTCTCACAACCCTATTTTACTGTTTTCATTCTTTTGGGGGAAAACCATGCGTACAAGTTCAGTTACATTTCGAGTATTATGTGAACATGAGACATAAGGTTCAGAGTACTCATAATGCCCTTGTGAGGATAAAGAGCAGGGTGAATCATAATGAATCAACCCTTAAAATGCGATCCTTGAAACATAGGAGCCTAGTAAACCGGCTGGGTAAAGTCTGGGAATTGGTAAAAAATTCCATGTCAATGAGGAAGGGTAGGGGAAACCCAATAGATGGCAAATTCTTAAAATAGGATTAGCCAAGGAAAAGAAAACTTTAATGTAAAGCAAAGTTTGTTTATAACATTCTAACAAACCTAAAATAAAATAAAGATGGATTTGGGGATGAATCGAAGGGATTAGAAAAAAAACGGCCATATTAAAAAGTCGGGTTAGTCTTGGAAACCAAGACAAATTACTTGTTAGTAATAGATGCATAGGCATGTATGCATATGCATGTTACAATCATGGTGTCACATTAGATGCCCTAAGGTGCATGATAGAATGGACCCTTGAACCATTCCATCCTTTGGGATAATGGTAGACGGGGATAGTCTACGGTTCTAAAGCAAATCTATGAAAAATACATGAATAGATATAATACCCTGTAAGGGTATGTCAATAGATGTTATGCAAGGAAATAACATCTAGTTAAACAAAAGAGTAATATGACTCAAAGTAGTGATATAAAGCCGAGGCCTTCATACAAAAAAAAGGTAGAAGGTCGAGTAAAGGGATTGTTAGACTATGGAATGTTAAGGGATTGAGCTGCACTCAAACTTGATTATAGACACTAAGGATCTTTGGTGTGACCAAAGAAACAACACAAGAAAGCTTTCGGAGACAAAACCTCTTTAAGGGGGTAGACTTGTAACACCCCAAAATCATCCTTTCGCCTAATTACGCCATTAGGCGTGATTAGCAAAATAATAAAAACGAGACTCGAATAATGAGAACTTGGGTTATGTCCTATTATGGGAATAACACTAGTTTACCTAAATGAGTTTTAACAACAAAAGACTTTGGGGAAAAATTTGAGGGGCCATAGTTGCCAACATGATAAAGTGGGTTTTATTACTAAAAATAAACCAATAAAACACACACATTGTGTGTGTGTGTGTCGTGTAATGATCAGAAGAATCATCTCCTACACCAACCCAAACCCTAACTCATGAACCTTGCTCAAATCCAAGCCAAATCAAGGGAGTTTTCAGTGCATTAGCAAGAAAGGGTCATCTAAGTCCTAATGAACATCAAGGTACCTTTTATCTGGTAGAAATTGATGTTATACTCATTTTTTTATCATGGTGAAAATCTAGGGTTTTGTAAAAAAGTGAGATTCTAAGTTGTTGGAGGTTTCTCTGGCTTTAGGGAGCCTCAATGACACATAATTTGGTTACGAATCGCATTTTACATATGTGTTTGATTTTAGTCATGTGATTATGTTAATGTGTAAAAATTGGGGTTAAACCTCTAGGTTGAAACCCGCTATGTTTAGTGATTTAGTCAACTCTTAGGAGTTATTGTAATGAGGAATTTAGGCTAAAAATTCTAAATAACATGATATGGTGATTATTAGGTAAATGGGTATGTTTTGGCCAAACTTAAACTCATGAAAATCAATTAAATTTGGTGGGTGCACTCCAACTGTTTGATGAAACGCCTCAATAGTCTTGTTTGCAAATTTAGGTGATAACTTGATTTGGGTAATCATGGAATTAGCCCAATGATAATTGGGAAAGTGATATAATGGTGTGAATAAACACATAAGATGTGTTAGTTATTTGATATGATGACTAACTTAACTAATCTTATGAGTATAGTGAAGGTTGATCTTGTCAAGCTAGGTGCAAGCTTGGAAGGAATGGATCAACGAACAAAATGGGTCAAGAGGATAAGAGCTTAAAGTGCAAGTAAATGAGAATGAATACCCCAAGGGGTAGAAGCTATTAATTGTCGCCTTATGTGCACTCAATACAAAACGTGGTTTATGACCTTAATCGAGACAATGAGTTATGACCAAATGGTGAAATCCATCAAACGGGTCAATTAATAAGGATATGTGAGAAATGACGTTTTAATCCAAAAGAAATCATTTGAATGAAGCCGTTAAGCATGATGTTAAATAGGTCAAGTTAGTGTCACTTGAACCATAGTAAAAACTTGGGTAAGATAGTATTATGAACTATGAGTCTAAACGGGTCAAATGGTGATGTCCTCACCATGTGAGTCCAACACTTGATGCTTGTATTCCAAGCATTGAGATTCATGAGGTTAAACGGATCAAATGGCAAAGTATTATCATTTGAGTTCCGAGAAATTAATGTGTCTATCTAGAAAGAACGTACGTAAATGCACTTGCGCATGCACGCTTGATGCTAAGAATCATGGAGGATAAGCACAAGGTATGGATATCGGTCAAGGCCACCCGGTAAGTCCATAGCTAATTAAATGCCTTCGGGCGAAGCAACATGGGTACTAAAGCTACACACATGTAGTGTGGGTGTCAACCAAGTAAGTTATTATCATAACTATGTCTAATGCGCGCTAATGCGCGTAGAATTGATTAAATAAGAGAAATCTTGAGAAAAGGTGGAAATCTAAGTCCGAAAGGACTTAGAGGTTTTTAAACAAGTTATTGAGTCAAAGACAATGGATTTGAAACAAGAAGACGAAGTGTCGCCATGAATGGCTATATTGAATGATTTGTCTATAAACGGCATTTTGGGAATTTAAAAGATTACCAAAGGTTGATTCTAAGAACCGGGTCTTAACGACATAATCCGGATGATGTTTTTAGTTAAACAAGAGTCCAACGAGTTAACAATATGAATGCTATGCTTTTTGAATGGCCAAAACGGGTTTTGTATAGCCCAGGACCTTAACGGGTCGATTTGGGTAAAAACATTCTTAACCAAACTGAAGTGTAAATTGAGGATGAATTCGGTTTCGGCCAAAGGTTTGGAATTGAAAATAGGTCCTAAGTGTAGGGACCTTAACTTAGCCAAAATGGGTGAAAAATCTTGAAAAGGTTGGAAATTTGGCTAAGGCATGTAATACAGCAAAAGCTGCAAAAATTCTGTGAAAAACACCTCGTCGCACTACGCGACGGGGAGAGGCTATATAGGTCGTACTACGTGATGGGGAGAGGCTATATTGGTCGCCCTACGCAACGTGCCAAGACTATTGTTTTGTTACCTAAACCCTCCTGACTTCAAAAATTCATATAAAATCACAGAAAAATCGTTAGGAGGTGTTCTTTATATGCCTGGAAATGTATTTGAACGAAGAACATTTCTTATTTGAAAGTCGAAGTCAGATTATGGGTTTTAGAAGGGTAAAAATTGACACAAACATCTGCTGCGCCAAAAAGTGCGGCAGTTTACTCTCTTGAAATGGGGCCGTTTGGACTAGTTTGTTCCGTATCAATGTGTAACGACAATCATGCTAGTCTAAATGTATTATTGAAAATCCACTAACCATTCTTTGTGTAATGGTGCTAGGTATTCACGTGGCGGAACTTCCGGAGCAAAGATTAAGTCGCAAGAAGAACCGAACACACCCGAATGCTCAACAAGATTCCGCATTTGAAATTCCCGATTAAATAGCAAGCTTTAGTACATGTTTTTAGTAATTCTATTTATAAAATTTGTTGGGACCTATAATGTAGAAATCACAATGGGTTGGATTTCGTAAATATCAAAGTTTTAAATCGGGAGTGTTATTCATTAAGACCAAAGCCTGCATGTTTTAATGTTGATCGCGTGTTTACGGGTTAGGGTCTTACAAGTGGTATCAGAGCCATAGGTTTGAGGGATCCAAGTGTCGGGAAGGATAGTTGGACTCAAACTGTGCACTCGAAGTATGAAGGGTGTTCGGTTCGAGGCTTCATCGAGGAATCCGGTAAGTAATAACTGTAATAACATCCGGTTTGGTCGGAAATTGTTATGGGTAATCAATGGTGATATCTTGTAGACACACACTATCTCAAAAGCTTGGTAAGGAAATGGTTAGGTAGCATAGTGCCTATCCAAAGTTTAATTTAGGCAATGGAATTCTTGTATAACAAGAATTCTAACATTCCTATTGCAATGATGCATGCTAATACTGAGATGACATATTACTAACCAATTTTAATATTAAACGTGACAGGGATGAGAACATTTTATTCAATCCAGATAGGATCGAATGATTCACCTAACGAGGTGATGGAGTGTTCGGGAGCACGGCTGATAGCATGCTCACTAAGGACCAAGTCAAGTAATGACTCAGACTAATGGATCGATGACGAAATGGAAACACAAGGGCAAGTATCAATCAGGTACACGCTCTGAATCATAGTAGGTGCATCAGTATGCAATTATCACATGAAGAGTGATAATTGCATACGCAAGCAAGAAGCAAATGAGAAATGTGCATTGTTCGCGATAGTGAACAATCAATACACAAAGGTAACTTGAACACCGAAATCGGGATGTGGGTAATCTTCCCAAACTAACGCTTGAAAAAAAAAGATTGCTAGAGAAGCATTGTGGTCATGCCAATGGGTATGATCGCACAAAGTATTACGAAACGAAAACACATCGTTGGTTTTAAATGAATAAAGGTAAGACTAAATATCAAATAAATATCCATAAAAAGGTTTTACCAAAAAAAATAGGAGACACAAGCACGAGCTGAAAATTTACTTGCACAGGATGTGATGCCTTAATTATAAAAGGTCCGTGTGTACCATATGCGAATTTCTTACCCTGGCCAGGTAAGTGTTAAACATATGATACGATGAGTTTCTTATAATTAATACATATGCAATCTATGTAGCAAAGGCTTAGTAAGTGTGAGGTGCAGGGGGATTTTGAACGTAGTCCACTATCTAACACGGCAGGGATGCGATCCATGCAAGACCTTGAGCGAGGCACCAGCTTATACACTGGGCTAGCAAAGCGGGCAATGAACTATACGAGTTACCTTTGGCTATTACAGAGATAGACTTGAACCTTAATCAAGGTTAAGTCATAAGTAAATTCGGTTTGTAAATAGACTTGAATCTTAATCAAGGTTGAGTCATAAATAAATTCGGTTTGTAAATAGACTTGAATCTTAATCAAGGATGAGTCATAAGTAAATTCAGATTGGAAATAGACTTGAACTTTAATCAAGGTTGAGTCATACACAAATTTAATTCGTAAACAGCCTTGGACCTTAATCAAGGTTAAGCCATAACTAAACTCGAATTTTTATAGAAGGATAAATTCGTAAAAAGGGACTTGAACCATAATCAAAGGTTGAGTCATAATCACATTCGGGTAAGTCGTAAATCTTTGGATTAATGACATAAACAGCGGATTTGGGCCGTGACAAATCATTAAATCATTCAACCCTCGGGTTAAGGATGAAAAAGTGTAAACTGTGAAAACATTGGATTGTATAATTGGTACAATCTAATGCAAATCATGATGATAGGAGATTAGTCGATACAATTCGTTGTAAAGACCAAATCGACACCATGTAATATGAAAAGAAAAACGACCTCAACTTATTTTTAGATCAATAAACCAGAAAAAGGAGTTTTAGAAACTAAGCGTTCTAAATATACAAACGATTTGAAATCTGAAACTCAAAAGTCTTTAAACGGGTCAGTTAGAGCAATGACCACCAATTGAAATGGCAAACAGGAATTTGGGGATAACCAAATTAAAAATTGACGGACACAAATTAGATATGTTATGGGTGAGCCGAGCATAGTAAACCTAATAACTCACTAGGTGTGAGGTTAAAGAGCATGGTGGATCATAATGAATCAACCCTTAAAATACGACACTTGAAACATAGGAGGCTCGTAAACCGGCTGGGTAAAGTATGGGAATTGGTAAGAAATGCCACGTCAATCAGGAAGGGTAGGGGAAACCCAATAGATGGCAAATTCTTAAAATAGGATTAGCTAAAGAAAAGAAAGCTTTAGTGTAAAGCAAAGTTTGTTTATAACATTCTAGCGAACCTAAAATAAAATAGAGATGGATTCGGGGATGAATCCAAGGGATTAGAAAAAAACGGCCATATTAAAAAGCCGGGTTAGTCTTGGAAACCAAGACAAATTACTTGTTAGTAATAGATGCATAGGCATGTATGCATATGCATGTTACAATCATGGTGTCAAAATAGATGCCCTAAGGTGCATGATAGAATGGACCCTTAAACCATTCCATCATTTGGGATAATGGTAGACGGGGATAGTCTGCGGTTCTAAAGCGAATCTATGAAAAATACATGAATAGCTAGAATACTCTGTAAGGGTATGTAAATAGGTGTTATGCAAAGAAAAAACGTCTAGTTAAACAAAAGAGTAATGTGACTCAAAGTAGTGATATAAAGCCTAGGCCTTCATACAAAAAAAACAAATAGGTAGAAGGTCGAGTAAAGGGGTAACAACCCTAAGTATATAGTACTAATTGTTAGACTATAGAATTTTAAGGGATTGAGCTGCGCTCAAACTTGATTATAGACACTAAGGATCTTTGGTGTGACCAACGCAACAAGACAAGAAAGGTTTCCGGGACGAAACCTCTTTAAGGGGGTAGACTTGTAACACCCCAAAAGCATCCTTTCGCCTAATTACGCCATTAGGCGTGATTAGCAAAATAATAAAAACGAGACTCGAATAATGAGAACTTGGGTTATGTCCTATTATGGGAATAACACTAGTTTTGCTAAATGAGTTTTAACAACAAAAGACTTTGGGGAAAAACTTGAGGGGCCATAGTTGCCAATATGATAAAATAGGTTTTATTAATAAAAATAAAACAATAAAACACACACATTCTGTGTGTGTGTTGTGTAATGATTAGGAGAATCATCTCCTACACCAACCCAAACCCAAACCCTAACTCATGAACCTTGCTCAAATCGAAGCCAAATCAAGGGGATTTTCAGTGCATTAGCAAGAAACGGGTCATCTAAGGCATAATGAACATCAAGGTACCTTTTATCTAGTAGAAATTGATGTTATACTCATTTTTTTATCACGGTGAAAATCTAGGGGTTTGTCATAAATGTGAGATTCTATGTTGTTGGAGGTTTCTCTAGCTTTAGGGAGCCTCAATGACACCTTTTGGTTACGAATCACATTCTACATATGTGTTTGATTTTAGTCATATGATTATGTTAATGTGTAAAAATTGGGGTTTAACCTCTAGGTTGAAACCCTCTATGTTTAATGATTTAGTTAACTCTTAGGAGTTGTTGTAATGAGGAATTTAGGCTAAAAATTCTAAATAACATGATATGATGATTATTAGGTAAATGGGTATGTTTTGGCCAAACTTAAACTCATGAAAATCAATTGAATTTGGTGGGTGCACACCCAGTGTTTGATGAAACGCCTCTATAGTCTTGTTTGCAAATTGAGGTGATAACTTGATTTGGGTAATCATGGAATTACCCGCGTATAAAATGTGAAACACATGTTTAAAAGATGGATCACACCATACATGAAAAATATAGCCCAATGATAATTGGGAAAGTGATATAATGGCGTGAATAAACTCATGAGATGTGTTAGTTATTGGATATGATGACTAACTTAACTAATCTTATGAGTATAGCGAAGGTTGATCTTGTCGGGCTAGGTGCAAGCTTGGAAGGAATGGATTAACGAACAAAACGGGTCAAGCGGATAAGAGCTTAAAGTGCAAGTAAATGAGACTGAATACGAGGTAAGTTTTACTTACACCAATGTACTATAACATAACTTAATTGTTGTAAACATTAGTCTTAAATCTTGAGTGTGTGATAAAGATAAACTCCAAGGGGTAGAAGCTATTAATAGGTTGCCTTATGCGCACTCAATACAAAACGTGGTTTATGACCTTAATCGAGACAATGAGTTATGACCAAATGGTGAAATCCATCAAACGAGTCAATTAATAAAGATATGTGAGAAATGACGTTTTAATCCAAACGAAATCATTTGAATGAAGCCGTTAATCATGATGTTAAATGGGTCAAGTTAGTGTCACTTGAATCATAGTAAAAACTTGGGTAACATATTATTATGAACTATGAGTCTAAACGGGTCAAATGGTGATGTCCTCACCATGTGAGTCCAACACTTGATGCTTGTATTCCAAGCATTGAGATTCATGAGGTTAAACGGATCAAATGACAATTTATTATCATTTGAGTTCTGGGAAATTAATGTGTCTATCTAGAAAGCATGCAGGTAAATGCACTTGCGCATGCACGCTTGATGCTAAGAATCATGGAGGATAAGCACAAGGTATGGATATGGGTCAAGGCCACCTGGTAAGTCCATAGCTAACTAAACGCCTTCGGACGAAGCAACATATATGGGTACTAAAGCTACTCACATGAAGTGTGGGTGTCAACCAAGTAAGTTATTTCCATAGCTATGTCTAATGCGCGCTAATGCACATAGAATTGATTATATAGGAGAAATTGAAAGAGCTGGTTATATGGGGCATTTTGGGAATTTAACAGATTACCAAAGGTTGATTCTAAGAACCGGGTCTTAACGACATAATCCGGATGATGTTTTTAGTTAAACAAGAGCCCAACGAGTTAACAATATGAATGCTATGCTTTTTGAATGGCCATAAAGGGTTTTGTATAGCCGAGGGCCTTAATGGTCGATTTGGGTAAAAACATTCTTAACCGAACTGAAGTGTAAATTAAGGGTGAATTCGGTTTCGAACAAAGGTTTGGAATTGAAAATAGGATATGAGAATAGGTCCTAAGTGTAAGGACCTTAACTTAGCCAAAATGGGTGGAAAAATCTTGAAAAGGTTGGAAATTTGGCTAAGGCATGTAATACAGCAAAAGCTGCAAAAATTCTGTGAAAAACACCCCGTCGCGCTACGCGACGGGGAGAGGCTATATTGGTCGCGCTACGCGATGAGCCAAGATTGTTGTTTTGTTACCTAAACCCTCCAAATTTCAAAAATTCATATAAAATTATAGAAAAATCGTTTGGAGGTGTTCTTTATATGCCTGGAAAAGGTATTTGAATGAAGAACATTTCTTATTTGAAAGTCGAAGTTAGATTATGGGTTTTGGAAAGGTAAAAACCGACCTGAACAGCTGCTGCGCCGAAAAGTGCAGCAGTTTACTCTCTTGAAATGGGACCGTTTAGACTAGTTCGTTCCGTATCAATGTGAAACAACAATCATGCTAGTCTAAATGTATTATTGACAATCCACTAACCATTCTTTGTGTAATGGTGCTAGGTATTCACGTGGCGGGACTTCCGGAGCAAAGATCAAGTCGCGAGAAGAACCGAACACACCCGAATGCTCAACTAGCTTCCGTATTTGAAATTCCCAATTAAATCGCAAGCTTTAGTACATGTTTTTAGTAATTCTAATTATAAAATTTGTTGGGACCTATAATGTAGAAATTACAATGGGTTGGATTTCATAAATATCAAAGTTCTAAATCGGGAGTGTTATTCATTAAGACCAAAGCCCGTGTGTTTTAATGTTAATCGCGTGTTTACGGGTTAGGGTCTTACAACAATGATCCAGTCACCCATGGTTTACATAGAATCCAAAACCCGTGACCTCAACAACTTAATTGTTGACATATTTTATTTGCATGTTTTACAGGAAATTAATTAATCACCATGGAACTTGGAGTCGCTCATGAGCATCTCGAGGATATCTGGAACCTTAGTTTGATTAAATGATTTGGACAATATCATTTTACATGTGGTTCCTAAGACAATATTTTGGTTGTTATGTTAAACAATGACGTCTTTTAATATATCACTTAACTTATGAATTTGATTCTTGCGTGACTTGTGTGCTTGAAAACCTTTCGAAGTTACATCACATGTTTCCGCCTAGGCGAGGTGTGACAGATTGGTATTAGAACACAAGGTTATAGCGAACTAAGATTCTTTTTTAGACAAACTATAACTTAAACAAAACGATTTTCAAAACGTTTTCATGAGATGGAAAATATCCTACATCTCGATGCGCTCCGCAAGTTCCATGCCATTTTTTCACAACAAATTTATCTACGGTTTGGTCATTGTGTGCTCTTTCACACAAAAGTATGGCTCAATTTTTTATTAAAAAAGGTTGGAGGAAAAATATATTGAAGCATCAAGATAAGAGCATGTTTGGCTCTCCTTTTTTCACCTCCTTATGACTTATAATTTCTCCAAAGAGTGAATAAGTTAAAATAAGTGTTTGGGTAATGGTTTGAAAATGAGTTTTAGGAGTTTTTGTGCTTTGAAAAGGAGATAAGTCATAAGTTAGAAATTGTGACTTTTGGATTAAGAAGAAAAAGGGGTAGAAGGAGATGGACAGCCAAACATGCCCTAAATAACGAATGCTAATGTATGACATGAATAATCTAAAATTAAAACCAAAGAACGAGACAATGGAAGGAGAATTAGAGACATCTCATGAAGAACATTTATTTATGCGATAGATGAACCCATCGATGATGATAATGGCGTGATTAAGATATGAAGAGAAACTACTAATAGA
The DNA here is from genome assembly GCA_032199755.1 of Ambrosia artemisiifolia. NCBI lineage: Eukaryota > Viridiplantae > Streptophyta > Magnoliopsida > Asterales > Asteraceae > Ambrosia > Ambrosia artemisiifolia. The sequence goes on along the minus strand of CM063513.1, from coordinate 24,353,396 downwards.
TGAACCAATGATGAAGATTTATGTCATGAATGAGCATATTTTGTGAAGAACCAACATACTCAACTGTTAACAAAACTAGAATTGGGATGCAATGAAAAACATTGGGATATTGTAATAGTGAATGCTAGTGGTTACCACTCGTTTGGATTTGATTTAGTGAAAAAATATTGCGAAACAAGGAAGAAATGAGTGGATGAAGGGTGATGTGATGATTCAACAACTAAGTTACGAATTAATTAAAAAAACTAGATCGGACCTTAAAAAGAAATCGATAGCTTTAAAAAATGGGGGAACTAGAGCACTAACTTTAGACCTTAGACTACAGGGTCAACCCGTAACTTATCCTTTACAAACCCAAGTTCTTTGTGAACCATCCTCGGGATGATAATGTCAACTTGGCCATCATACATCAATACAACCCAAAATAATACAAAAAGAATTACTAGTTGTTTTATGAAAGGAGAATTAGAGAAATCTCATGAAGAACATTGATTTATGCGAAAAATGAACCCATCGATGATGATAATGGGGTGATTAAGATATGAAAAGAAACTACTAATAGATGAACCAATGATGAAGATTTATGTCATGAATGGACATATTTTGTGAAGAACCAGCATACTCAACTGTTAACAAAACTAGAACTGGGATGCAATGAAAAACAATGGGATATTGTAATAGTGAATGCTAGTGGTTACTTCTCGTATGGATTTGATTTAGTGAAAAAAAAATATTGCGAAACAAGGGAAAAATGAGTGGATCTAGAGTGACGATTCAACAACCAAGTTACGAATTAATTAAAAGGGTTCTAGGATTCATACACCCTGTGACGTCATATTCTGGGGCTGTGACATCACATTTTGGGTATGTGGCAGCCTCCTATTGATATGTGATGTGAATCAGGGTGTATGAATCCTAAATATGGGGTCTATGAATCCACAATCCCAATTAAAAAAACTAGATCAGACCTTAAAAAAAATTGATAGCTCTAGAAAATTGGGGAACTAGAGCACTAATTGTAGACCTTAGACTATAGGGTCAACCCGTAATTTATCCTTTACAAACCCAAGTTCTTTGTGAACCATCCTTGGGATGATAAGGTCAACTTGGCCATCATACATCAATACAACCCAAAATAATACAAAAAGAATACAAGAATTACTAGTTGTTTTATAAAATAACATATGCATCAGTGCCAAAGCATGATCTTTAAGATTCAGACAAAACATTTTCCAAACGTTATTACTAAAAATGTATCATCAGGCCCTACTAGTTTTCCAACATAAAGTCCCTTTTATGATCTACTTCGTTAACTTTCATTTACTCTTAACAATCTATTATTTATTTATTTCTTATGTTCATCTATATCTAAAGTTGACCTAATGTTGTAGTATCAACTAGTATCTTATATTATAAGGAAGCGTGGTAGCTTTACCTAAACAAAAATCTTTAAAGTTAATATAGTGATATATTAAAATAAATGATAATTATGAATGTTATGAAGAGAAAAAGACACTATATTTGCCTCTTTGGCAGTCCACACATCAAGTGACATTTTATTTTGAATAGCAAACCAAAACATTGGTGGGTTAGGTTGCATGCATTTTGACATAAGGCTATGGAGTATGCAGACCGGGCACCACCCCCGTCCTGCACTTTTTGCTTGTCCCAGACATGCTACACCACACCCCCCCCCCCCGGTCCCAGGCAAGACGAAATGGATGGACCAATAGGTAATTTCCCTTCCTTTTTTTTCTTGATTTTATCCCACCAATCAAAAATTTAATATTATTACTTTTATTACATTTAATATTATTAATAATAAATGTGTCTTTCATGTTTCCACACTCCACCCATAACCCATTTTGTTGTGTGTTTACTCTATCCTATGTAACATCCTATGTGAAGACATCCCATTTTGGATGTCTCCACACCCACTAGCCTAATCATTCAAAAATTACAATTTAAGTTTACTTAGGAAAACAACAATTTTGCATTACTAAATGATAATGGAAACTACTTTTATTAATATCTTTTTAAAAGAACTTTATGGAGTGTTTATCGTAAAGTTAAAATTTATTAGACTCGGTAAATAGCAATGGCTAGAAAGAAATCCAACTTGAAATAAGATTTTAACTTGTTTGAAGCACTGTGGCATGTTGTTTGCGAACATATATATTTACTAGATTATATCTCAGAAGATTTCCGAGATAGATAAACTTAATATGAAGTGATAAAATATGTGTTATAACAATTTTAATGATGTGAATAAGAATGAAAATATATATTAAAAAGAATATGTATATTTGGATGAGAAGCATAACTAGAAACAACAATTGCAGAGTGTGATTGATGTGGTTGTCTTGAATGTGTGACTTATTTTTAAAATTAGTGGTTCTAACCTATTCTGCTACTAATGAAGATATAATTCCTAGTTTGAACATAATTAGTGATTTATCTAGACATAATTAATAAATTACCTAAACACATTGTGTTTTTCCTGTATGAACAAAAACCTACAAAAAAGTCATTTATTTTTTGTTTTTTGTATAGCACTATGGTAGTCGTTGGAAAGATAATAAAACGTTCGTTAATTTGGTGTTTTTTTTAAATATGATATATAGAAGTTATTAACGTTTTAAATTTGTGGGGGTAAATATAAAAGTTATTAACGTTTTAAATTGTTTTTGGAATTATGAGAGAGAAAAAGACCTCTAGATGAAAATAAGGAGGATGTTACATGGCACACCGAAGAGGCAAGGATGACCTCTTTGAAAGCCATGTATGATTTAGTGTTTTGGTTTATTAATAGATATAGATATAGATTATTAATAGACAAATTAAACACCAAGAATAGATTGTAGCCAGATTTCTAGACTTACAAACCGGATTTCTTTTGATTATCACTTCAAATTTTTCGTAGAACTCTCTGGCTTTTATTTGACTCCACTTTATACGTAAAACCAATAAACAACAGAATAAAACACAATAGACATCATACTAAAAACACAACGAATATCATATTAAAAACAAAATAGACAGTAGAATAAAACAACATAAATTGTAGACTGAAACACAATGTACACTAGAAACACAAAACTCAGATGCGTAAAGCACAATGAACAAGGTAAAACACAATGCAAAACATACTAAAAATACAATGGACAAAGTTACATCACGTGTAGACTAAAAACATGACGAACATATTTATTACACATATGTGCATGCTGATAACATAATAAATGAGCAGAAAGCACAATGTAAAAAAACCCAGTTAGCACGTATTGTTTTTTATTTTTATTTTTATATAATATCATTTTCACAATAAAGACAATAAAAATGCTCGTTAATACGATGCATATATTTTTTTTACAATATGGTATTAAAAAAATATTGATGTTTTAAATGATGAGTGAATTGATATGTGTTTTGAATGCGGAGAGAAAAAACCAATAATTATGGTTTTTTTCTTTTATGTCCTTCCCTAATTTATTATTTATTGTTTTCCTTCAAACTAATCTCAGTCATTTAAATCGAAGCTTAAGGGACTAGAAGCCTCCGTATCTTTCCTTAAAAATGACACTTTGTTTTTTAATCATAACCCTATATAGTGTACAATTAGTTTTTGAGTTGTTTAGTGTAACCTCTTTGATAAAAAAAATAGGTTGGCTTGTCAAATATCTAAAAAATAAAGAACCAACCTGTATATAACTACAATTTTATAAGTAAACTACTTTATTTCTCGAAATATTTTTAAAATAGACAAATCTAATATAAAGTGACAAGATATGGGCTACCATAAAAGGAATAAATCGTTTTTTCATATTTTTTTTCCTTTGTAAATGATCAACACTCAATGACTCATAAAACTTAGTTTTAATTCTACTTGTGCACCTCTTGTTCGATTGTAGTCATTGTACAACTTTGTTACTTCCTCAAGACACTTCAAATCAGCAATATGAACCTAAAAAAACAACAAAATTGATATCAAATGATATGTAATGATGATGATAACGATGATAAGCAATTCTGATGTGTAAAGTGAGCATATGTGAAAGAATGACATACCTATTCAATTTTGGTTATGAATATACAATAGATCACCTTGGGTGACACCGAATAAAAATTATTAGGTAAGCAGTGAAGATCCATTTTGAAAATAAGTAAAAATGCTCTAACTGTTATCGACGAAAAAGATTGTAGGTTGGTAACTTTTCATGTCTCCCGACTATTTTCTCTACTCATACATAATTTAAGTATCTATTTCAATAACCAACATATGTCAGTCAATTTCAAAGTACATACACTAAAAATGATCTAAGAGGTGTGCATGGTAAGGTGATTCATTATCGCTTATCAGCTAAATATTTACCTGGTGTCTAAGAATTATTAGCTACATCTAACTAGCTTAGCAACGTTTGCAATCAATGTTCCTAGCAACAACAATCAAAATACAAAAAAAAAAAATAGATTCTTACCAAATTGACTACATCTATGAATATGTATATAAGAATAAGTTCGAAAATTATATATAGTATCTTTACATGATTAGTGACTTGCCTATACATGATTAATGAAATTATCTAAACACGTGTTATTTTACATGAAAAAAAAACGAGTAAAAAAAGTCTTTTTTTTTTGTTTTTTTTTGTATAGACTACAATACTCGTGGAAGGATAAAAAAACGCACGTTAATTTGGTGTAATTTTCTTTAAGAAAAATTTTATATATAAATGTCGTGGGGGAAAGTGCATGTGTGATGCACATGAGAGAAAAAAAGAGTAGCTTTAATAGTTTTGGAGGGAAATAAGGGGGTGGTCTCAGCAAGTGCCACGTGTCGCACCCCTATTCTTTTATTACACACACACACACACACACACATATATATATATATATGATCCGGATCATTTAAGAACTCAGGCGAGTTGTGAGAACCGCGAGAACTCCGATGTAAAATGTGAATTTTAATTTTTTTTATAAAATGATGTAAAAACGCCAAACTCCGCCGTAAAAAAATAAATTATTTTACGAAAGTTTACACTGGTGTGAAGAAACGCCCACACCTATGTAAACCATATAATTAATTAATATTTTATTCAATATTTTATTATGCAATAAGTTACAACCACACATTCATGATTGAATAAAATAAGTGTGTTGTTATAAAGTGAGTTCTTATGGTTCTCACAACTCAAATGAGTTCTGAAATGATCCCATCCATATATATATACTAGGTGAAATACCATGTGAAACACACGGGAGAGCGAGTCCCAAAATTAAGCCCTGTTTAGTAAAAGACAACATTAAGATCCCATTCGTCTACTCCGAAGAACAACTGTTTAGTACCGTCTGTTAATTTCTTTATTGTTAAAAAGAGAAACTGTATTTCGTAACCTCTGTCCCTTTTCAAGATACCAGTTAATAATACTGATCAGAGGTTTAATAACTGGAACTGTTACAACAAAGGAAAATATAAATCTACAGACGGATTAAAGCTGTGTTGAGATAACACATATAAATCAACAGACGGATTAAAGCTCTATTGAATAAAACATAAAAGTTAATATCAGTCAATTTAACATCATAAAACATAAATAATCATATATAATTTTGACACACACACAAAACTAAAAACAAAAATAAATATAAACAACCTTTAACATCAACATACATAGCTACTTAAAGGAATTAATAAACTTAAGTTTCAATTTCATTGAAGCTTCAAGTTGTGCATGTAGATCTATAAATTTTGCCAAAAATCTACGTCATTACTCCCAGCCTCTGAATTGGACAACAACGACAAATCACGAACAGGAGTCGAAGACATTGATATCAAATCTCTTGTAGTCTTCAAATCTTGATAGTACTGTGCTGTAATTTGATTAAGAACAAATTCCTTCATTTCATCTTCTTGCTTATTACTTGGGGTTGCCATTGATCCTATTGATGAAGAGTGAAATGTAAATGTTAAAATAGTTTATAATGAAATTCGTGATTTATTTACTAATTTTTACATTTAAAACGCGTGAAATGAAATGTCATAGCGTAGTATAGTTATTATAAAGCACAAAAGTTAATACGATTCAATTTAGCATCACAAAACATAAAAAACCATATATAGTTTTCAAAGACATACAAAGCTAAAAACATAAATAAATACAACTGTTACAACAACCCAAACATAAAAATATAGACGGAATAAACCTCTGTTGACATAACACATATAAATCTACAGACGTATTAAAGGTTTGTTAAATAAAACCCAAAAGTTAATACGATTCAATTTACCATCACAAAGTAAGAGAGAGGGTGATCAATGGTCTACATTGAAGAAACCCCTAAACTCTATACTATATCACAAGTGATCAATGGTCTAGATTAATCCAATAATATTTTATTTTGATTAATCCCAATAAAGTAAGAGAAAGGGTGTCATATATATACGGGGTGGTTATACAAGAAACCACATCAAATTAAAAAAACCCCCTAAACTCTATACTAGATCACAAGTGATCAATGGTCTAGATTAATCCTACAATATTTTATTTAGATTAATCCCAATAAAGTAAGAGATAGAGTGTCATAAGGGCAAAAAGGTCATTTTGTTTTCTGAAAACGCATATTCCAAAACGTAATCTAACACCCATCACATCACCTCTCTCTTACATTATTGCACATTCTCCTAAAAAATATCAGACGCACTGTCGCATATGTTACAGACGTGTTACTACATACGTGTTCCATAAATCTATTAAAAGGCATTACAAATCAACATTATTTATACAAAAAAATTACAAATCAACATTAAAAAATGATAAAACGATCAATTACTACAAATAATCATCAATTACTACTTTGATTGAAATCTATATTTTCATTTCCGTTATTTTTTTCAATTTATCAAGCAACTCAAGAGAAGATAACAAAAGCTGACATGGGCAATTGCAATATCTATCAAACAAACCCACGATAAATTCACAAAATTGAGATAAAAATCAACGAGTGTAGTAAAATTGGGGGTAGTGGTTTTACGGCAAAACATCTATATCTACATAATTACAAGAAAATAAATATATAAATATATGACTTTTACATGAATTTAGGAACAAATTAAACGATTGGAACAAGGATCAATGATAAAGATGATGGAATTAGTAGAGAGTATGACAACACAAACCTCCTATGAAGGAATTGGTGAATCCACGAATGGATGAACAAGGAACCCTACAGTATGGAAAGATATATAAAGCAAATAAACAGACAGGTCTTATCTGGTGACTTGTTTTTCTGCTTATGTTATAAAATATGGGTTAGGTATATAAAGCAAAACGTCACCGTTTGGCACCTTCAATGTCACTGTCTCTGACAAATAATTTCCATACTCCTTTGGAATTGTTTGAAAATATATTTTCTGATCAAAATATCCATAACTTAACAGTTGTTAGGAAACCGACAAATAAAATTCATCTAGAAACTGCAGAACATCATTCAAAATTTCAATCTTCCCGCTAAGCTCTGCGCCACCATCATTTGAGTGTTTTGGGTATTGGAATCTTGTTTGAAATCCAAACATTACCACTAGAAGCTGAAACGACTTCAGCCATTTTTGTAATTTATTCTGCACAAACAAGTAGCAACAGGGAAGAATCATTTGAGCTATCAGCCATTTTTGTAATTTATTCTGCACAAACAAAAACAAAAGAGAAACAAAGCTAAACTAAAGAAAATCTATGTACAGTGGTGATTTTGCCTGAAACTTAAGTAACTTTGGGAATCCAAGTTTGTTTAATTTTTGATCTGTCATGGTTTTCTCCCAAAATTGACTCTTGTTTCTTCCAAATTTGTGTATTTTTGACAAAACTTTTTACGGTTTCTTGCAGATTTCTTAATTGATCCGAAAAAGAGTTTTGTGTTTTGACATCTTTTTGTGATTTAGGTTTTATGTGACAGTTCTTGACCACGTGACCCTCTTTTCCACATCTGAAGCATTTTGAATGCTTAGGCTTGATCTTAGGAGAAGATCTGGACGATGATGGTTGTGATGTTCTTTTCTTGATCTTGTTTGATCTTGAGCTTTCGGTTGAGCTTGATTCTTCCCTGTTGCTACTTGATTCTTCATTGGTGTCCAGATTATTTAAGCTGGAGCTGCTCTCTGTATCACTCAGTGATTCTTCAGAACTTGAGGTACCTGTATCACTTTGTGATTCTTCAGAACCTGATACATCTGTGGATGAGGGGATAAATTCTGGGATTTCCTCAGTGAGAAATTTCCCAAACCTGTTACGCTTAAGTTCTGGCACAAACACAGATGGTTTGAGCACATGATTTTCATCAGAGAATGCAGCATTAAGATCAACACACACAGGAATAACATTTTCAACACAAACATTAGATCGTTTGATAGGAGGCTTCCTATCATCGGGAGCCACAGCCCCTTTTAAATCAAGTTTACAGTCATCCAACCTAGTTAAACTATTACAGTCATCCATCCTAGGCAAACTATTACAGTCATCCGATTTAGTTAAAGTTTTACATTCATCCAAAATAGAATTGTTTTTCGAATTTTCATTGTTCCAGATAAACCAATTCACTGTTGAGTAATTGGCACCCGGATGTCCTAAACCCACTGTCTGGCCACCACAACACACATCATCCTCCACCTGAGCCTGTTGGGTCACATCTGCATTGCTTTTACTTATGTTAGTATTTGACTCAGATTCATCACATTTATTTTCAAAAAGGTCATTTTTTGGATGAGGTGATGGAATGGGTATGTATTCACTTTGGCTCAAGGGTAAGAATAGAGATCTTTCGATTCCATTCTTATCCTTATACCCAATTCCATCCTTTACGAATGATTGTCTCCCACACTCGATTATATCAGCTTGAGCCCGTTTGCTCACATTCCATTTATCCACAACAATTTGAAGACGAGTTGTCTCATTTCTAGATTTCTCTAGTTTTGAGGTTAAATCGTTTATCAGAAAATCTTTCTTAAGCACAAATTCTTTTAAAGTTTGCATTTCAGCTAGAGTTGCATTTAACTTTCGCTGATATGCCCACTCATTTTCTTTCATTTCAGAATTGATTTTACGAATGTCATCCATTTCTCTTAAAACTCGTCTGTTGTGTGATAAACAGTATGCGACAGCTGTAACACACCTAGGTGAGCACAGTTTAGATTTAATTTCTAGAGGAATATTTACCATATCTCTTTCCTCAGCTTTCTTAGAAGAACTCTTCACCTCCTCAGCGACCTTTTCTGATGAAGTCTTCTCAGCTATCAGCGCCTCCTCTCTTTTCTGATCATTCACCTTCTCATCAATCAACACACTCTTCAGCCCGGCATTTTTCTGCATTTCCCCCTTTAGAACCTCAGCAGATGATCCTTCAACATAGTTCACACCATTAGAAGATTTGGTGCAGATTGTGGCCATCAGGGCTTTGTTCACTTCAACTTCAGCAGCAGCTGCCTCTTCTCCCCAGTCGAAATCTTCAACAACCAAAGCCTTTTGTGGTTCCTTATCGTTTGCCTCATTACCATCGGTTATGGCCACCCACCTCTTTGCAGGCTTAATTTCAGCTTGGTTCAGTGTGGGGCATTCGTACTTGAAATGCCCGAGGACCTTGCAGTTGTAACACCTGATCTTGGACTTATCAAACCCAGCCTTTCCCATACCCACTCTTCTTCCGGTTCTGTCTTGAAAACGCTTGACTCGTAAAGTGATCATTGCCATTTGCCACTTGAGATCCATCTCTTCCATGTCATCTGGGTCAACCTGGTACATATCCTCTGGCGACATCAACTCATTCTTAATTTCTCCTGTCTTCAAGGCTTCAAAACTGCTCATGAAAGAGTTGAAAAGTTCCACATGTTCAGCAGCCAGTTTAGCAGCTTGTGGAGTTAGAGTCTTTGCAGTCTTTTCAGAATACATTGGAGCTTTCCCAGAACTTGAACTACCAATCCCTGCAGAATCCACATACGAATGCAACGAACTTGAACTCATATCTCCAATTGGGGCCATCAAAGCCAGATTCTTCATAGCACTGCTGGGAGTCACCTTCGGGACAATCTGATTCATTTCTCTTTTAGTGATGTCCATCTCAAATGATTTCAGAGTGTTTATGAGATCTGCCAAAGTAGACTGAGCATCTAAGTAGTCCTTTTTGATCAACATACATTGGACACTCCACTCCTTTGGGAGAGAGTCGAGCAGCTTCTTGATGGAATTGCGGTTGTTTACAGGAATACCAGCTTTCTTCATCTTGGTCAACAAATTCATGAACCTGTCAATGTGTGAAGACAGACTCTCACCACGGATACTTCCAAACATGTCGTACTCCTTTTGGATCATATCCTGTTTGTTTTGCCTCATCTCTGCATTTCCTTCATAATACTCACTCAGAGCAAACCACAGATCGTGCGCTGATCCGTATTCTTCAAACATATTGTAAACATCGTTTGACAAAGCCATGGTGAGAGCACCGTAGGCTTTGTGATCTCTCTGCAACAGTTGTTTGTCGAGATCAGTGTATGTAGTGGGATCAGTGTTGAACACTTCTCCTGCATCAGTGGTTCTGGTGGGAATGTGAGGTCCGAGCTGGACTGAGTTCCATTGGGTGTGATCGTTAACAAAGTAGAAAGCTTTCATTCTGTTCTTCCATGTGCCATAGTCTTCAGCACCCATCAACTTGGGAATGCGTGTTATAGTGCCGGTTTCAAGTTCAGCTTGAGTTATGGGGTTAACTTGGAATGAGTTGTTACCAGACATGATTTAAGATTGATTTTAGGTTGATTTTAGATTGATTTTAGGGTTTTGATTGAATTGATTAGCAAGTTATAGTCCAAAGTCCTTGAAAAATCAAAACAGTCCACAAGTACGCAGTCTTAAGTACGCACCCAGCTCAAGTTCGCAGTTTTCACAAGTTCGCAGTCTAAGTTCGCAGTACCTGAAACAAATAAGAAGCAAAGATGATAAGTCCCTGAATCTCCTGTTAAGTACGCAGTCCCTGTAGCACACACTATTGGCTTAAGTTCGCAGTTCAACCAAGTCAGAGCAGCACAAGTGCTCAGTCTTGACTGATCAGCCTGCGCACTTGTACAAGTACACAGACACTTAAACTCTCGTTTAAGATTTAAGTTCGCAGTAACCCTAGCCAAGTGCTCAGAAAGTGCACCTTTTCAGTAAGTTCGCACACCAACTAGAGATTTCAGATAAGTATGCAGAAACCCTAGTTGTGGTGCCAGGAGAGAGAAAGCTATGAAGCCTTGTGTAAATTTAAGTGCTCACACAGACACGAGTGCACACACTTTTGGCTTAAGTGCGCAGTTGTGGCTGTTAATAAGTGCACACCTTGAAATATCAAGTATGCAGCTTATGAGCTAAGTACTCACTCTTGAAACAAGTACTCACAAGCATGAAACAAGTTCACACTTTATGAGTTAAGTTCGCACAATTAAGTACTCAAATCTTGAAACAAGTACTCAACTTTTGAGACAAGTACTCACAAGCAAGAAACAAGTACTCACAATCAAGAAACAAGTTCACAAATTTTGAGCTAAGTTCGCACTTTTAAGTGCGCAACTTCGGCTGATGGTTTCTTAATCTTACCAGCAACAAAACCAAGAGATTTTCAATTGTTTTGAAGCTCTTGAATGATGTTTCTACTGAAAATAATACCTTTTAAACACCTTAGAAACACTTTTCACGAGATTTTAAGGCAAGACAATGAAAATATTCAAACTTTGATAAACACTAAAATTTTGAAAAACTTGATAGTAAAACTAACAAGGAGGGTTTTGATATCTTTAGATAGATACAATCTCGAGCACAGAGGCTCTGATACCAAATTGTAGTCCCAAAATACTAGATCTTAAGTGTGCACAAGATTGTTATCAACTAGAAACACCTATTTGTTAGGTGTTTTAGTTGATTAATCAAGAAAACTAAAGAACTAGATGAAGATTATAGAAACCGACACACAAGAAACATAAAGACACGATTCCATTAATGATTTCAGCTGTGAACAACCATGGATTACACTAGATAAGTTCGCACATTCTAGATAAGTTCGCACCTTTAAACTTGTGCTCTCAAAGATACATCAAAAACCCTAACCCTAGCTGCACAAATGAGGTTCTATTTATAGGAGAACCTGAGGACTGCGAACTTAATGTTAAGTTCACAGTCTCCGTGTACTAAGTGCGCAGTCTAAGGTTTTCTGCATAAACTATGCTATAATTACATATCTAACCCTCCAATTCTAGCACATAACAAAACATGGTTAAACCTGGTAACTGTGGTCTCATATTAACCCAACATGTTGTTTTCTTTCCGCAACCAGTACAACGAACTATGTATGGATGATACTGTTGTTGTTTTTTATGTTGTTTTTATGGTTGTGATTGTGGTTGCGGTGGTGATTCTATTGGTATGGGATGATAATGTGGTGGTCGTTCCATTGGTATAGAATAATAATAAAATTGTGTGTGGGGTGGGTGTTGGTGGTGTGTGTTTTTATATGTGTCTGAATAGTGATGGAGGAATGATGGGGATAAACCATGAGGAATGGTAACGATCGCTTTATAATGCCGAAAATGACTATCATCAATCTGTAGAAACCAATTATTTGCTTAAAGATCATGCAATTAGAACACTGTGCATTGCATGTGAACACAGGCGTTGTGTGATGATACCTTATTATGATATTCTTGTTGCTCAAACTACTATGCGTGCGTGAAAAAGATTTAAATCAAGGAACATTGGTTGTTTTTAGTTTAGACCCATCGGTTTCATGTGACGATCTACTTCAAATGTTTGGCGCGTATGGTGAGGTTAGAGAGGTAATAGTTTACCTTAATACCCTTATTTACAATTCCATAGCAAGAAACTAAAGTTTTTTCTTCAATAAATATTTGTACGTTTGGTACATATTATACGCGATAAAAGATAAGGGAGACACCATACAAAAGGCACCATAAGTTTATTGAATATTATGACGTTAGAGCTGCAGAAGCAGCCTTGCGGTCTCTCATCAAGAGTGATATAGCCGGGAGACGAATGTTGCAACCAAGTCATGAGTTCGACCAAGATGACACGTGAAGCTTTAGACTCCAAGTGAATCCCTTGATTGCCAACTCACCTCCCGTAGAACATAGGCCTCTACAAAGTTTGACTAATTCGCCTTAATCATCAACGATGTTGTATCTGGTTTCAAAGACAAAACTGTATAATACCCTCGACGACTGTTGTTCCATCCCCTTCCCTCAAACCCTACTTTAGGGTAGAATCTAGAAATATAGAATTTTCATTTTGGGTAATGATAGTTTGATTAGGGTTATTACTTTGTTTTTTTTAAATAATATTACAATAATTAAATAAAAAAACATGAAAAAAACTTCTAAGGTTATTAATGATAGATAGTTTGATTAGGGTTATTGCTTTGTTTTTAATTTTTTTTACAATAAAAAAATAAAAAAAAACTTTAAAAAAAAACATTTCAAAACACTAAAAAAAACCCAAACCAAAACCCTCCCAACACAAATCCCAACACTCCAGCCAATCAGATGTCCAGGTTCATCCCCCTGACGCAAGCGCCTCACTATTGCCATAGCGAAGCATTTAGGGTTTGCTTTTTCAGACTTTCATGCAACTACGTACTGACTTCGTACTTTCATGTGGACGCTTTGAAGGAGGTGAAAATAGATGGGAATAGATGGAGCAAATACCATAATGTGTTTGTTCTTAATTTCTTATCAAGATGCACGGAATGTAATCCCGTAAACATTAGATGGCGTATAGGAGTAGCTAGACCTTAGGTGGGTTATGTGTGTTTGAAGTTAAAAATATTCACTTGTTCAGTCTGTCAACTAAAACGTGTTCACAAAATGATTTTGCTGAATATTTACATGTTTAAATAATGCAATTATCTACTGAAAATCTTAACAGACTACAAAAAAGATGTCAAGATCTCTGCTGAAGAGCATTAAGATAAAGCTTTAAAGCATTAAGATAAAGCTTTACAACTTTTTATAAAAAAAAATTAGTTAAAATGTAAATATAGTAATCACAATCAATATAATTAGAATTCTATATCTTAATTACCCCACATTTACATAAAGCTATATTTAGCATGCGAAGATAGAAAAGATGTGATTTTTTTTGGTCCAATCGTCACAACTCTATCTTTAGCACATGGAAATTTGAAGCATCCAACAACAATAAAAAATTTTCCTTTCCTATGGCCAATAATGAGGTTTTGACGTTACCAACATATATTATTTTACTTAAAATTTCATGTATTGCACGGATGAAAAAAGTAATAAATTGTGAAAAAGTATAAAACTGGTTTTATACTTACGCAATTTATATTGATAATAACAAACCTAAAGGCAAGCCATGTTATCGCTACCACATACATAATTACAAATAGTTGTTTGATATCGGATGTACTCCACCAGCGGCCAACGTCCAATGTCCGACACCAGCCGCCAGCCGCCGCTAGAAGCATCACTGGCCGAAGGCCCACTGCCACTCGGTTGCGCTAGCCGACCGACCCCTGCCCTATATTTTTACTAAAATATTTTCTAACATAAACCACAATTTCAAATTATTGAACTATAGGTATCACACGAAGAAAATAATCACCAATATGTGTTTCACAAGATCCTCACTTTATTTCATCATATCGGGAATGACCCATTACTCTTTACAAATAGTTGTCTGCTTGATTGTATAACGGGTAGGGCTAGTGTACAAATGATATTTTCCCTATAAGGTGTGAGAAGTCTATGTTGTCATCGTGTTTTTAATTTTGTGTATGTTGTTTTAGATTCCTCTTGCATTGTACTATATAAAAAAATATTAAACGTAACAATTTAAAACACAATCAAATGTATTCTAGACATGAAAATTTCAAACATACTAATTAACTTTCTTCGCATGGTGTTTTAGATTTTATGCTTAATTGTGTTACAGATTGTTATATTTTGTGTTTTACTATATAATACTATACCTGCCTATATTTTAAATTACGATGCCTATATTGATTTCTCACACTTTGTAGGAAGAATGTCCTTTTGTACACGAACCTTTACGTGTGTATACCAACAATAATTGCATAACTTAAACATGTTTTTCAAGGCATGGGCAGTTCTTTAGTATAAAAAATAAGTTGAAGGCTTCATCGATATTTAGGGTTTGAATATATTTGATTCTTACATTTCTGATCATAACTCACTTAGTTTTCATAATTTCGAATGTTATGCTAGAATTGTATGACTTTGTATCTTTTAGAAAGGTTGTGTTTACTATATATGACATCCAGATTTCTATTACAACACCATAGGATCTGTATAACCCTATACAGATCGTATAGGTATGGCGTTTCCCTATACTAGTCATATAGGTATGACATTTTGACTGGTCCAACGTTATACCTATACAATCCGTATAGGCTATACGGATCGTATGAAGGTTTTTTTGTGAAAGTTAGATAGTTCTGGGTTGGGTGGAGTTGTATAGATTTGGATTGTTGTTTTTTTTTTTTTTTTTGTAAAATTTGTTAAAATAAGTTTTTATTATTTTGTTAAAAAGAATTTGTAAGATTTCTTGTAATTAGCATTATTAGAATAAGGTTGTTTTGAGTTTAAGTTGGATGGATTTTTGGTATCTTACTGATAGTGTACTTGTAATTTTTTTCTTTTGTTATATAAAATATGATTTTGTCTCTAATTCCTCGTATGAAAGCTCACTTGGTTTCTTTGCTAGGCCAATACGGATCGTATAAGTGTTGGTGCGTGTTGTTGAGTATTTAAAACGTGTACCTATTTTCTTTAGCATTTCCCAGATATTCATCTCTTTCAATATATTTTGCATTTAAAATATCAACGGCCGCAAATTAATACTCAGATACCTATAAACCATTAACGCATTTAGCTATACCTCTCAAAAATCAACCCATGGAAGAAACTCAAAGATTGATCAATCTATGGGTGCTTTGATGTGCCTGGTTTTAGTAATTTAAAAAGATATCATTTTTTTCGGTGCCAAAAACTTGGTGTTTTAATTCCAAAACAATGGTTTTGGGAAAAAAAAAGACTGATTTTTACTAAACCGTTAAACAAGTTTTAAATTTATAAGTAAACAATAAATACGT